>CM040126.1:183720473-184467900 GCA_022559845.1 Amorphophallus konjac | reverse complement strand
GTCTGTACACTGGCATCTTGCAACGTTAGCACAAGTCTATACAGCCTGTGTGCTTCATATTGCAAAGTCTATACAACGGCTTGCAGCACTCAAAGTCTGTACACTGGCGGCAGCAGGCTCGCACACACTAAGTCCATACATTGCACAAAGTCTGAACATTGGTATCTTTACCTACGTCTAAGTCTATACATTCTTATAGGCATTGTGCATTGTTCAAGGCGGAGTCTGTACATCGTTATGTTATTCTTGTGCCGTAGCAAGTCTATACATTTATTCTTTCAGCATGTCAATGCATTCACTTGCAATGTATATACTTTGTTGTCTGCAGCTGAACATGCATTTCACTCTAACTCTATACATGCCATACATGAAGTCTATACATGCTACTGCTTAGCATTCACTGAGTCTATACATGCTCATTAAGTCTGCACATTCGATAGGCTAGTATGAACATCGCCAAGTGTCTTACTTTCAAATTCCACACATCTGTTGTCAGCATGTCTATGCATTCGTATTCAATGTACACACTTCACTGCATTGCAAATTGCATCTCCAAGTCTGTACATCACTGATTGCATGCATTGGGTTAGCGTCTCATTCAGCGTCTTAACAAAGTCTAGACATCGGTTGGGTTCATAACGCTAAGTCTGTACATTCATTCGGGATGACAGTGCATTCAGTTGTAATGTATATACTTTGCTATCTGCAGTTGAACATGCATTGCACTCTAACTCTATACAATGCTTCATGCATTGCATTCTAAGTCTAGACAACATTGCACGATGAGTCTGCATATTCATATGGCATGTCTATACAACCATCTGCTATGTTCTTAGCATTGCATACCTGAAGTCTATACAATGTCACAGTCCTGCATGCGTGAAGTATGTACAAGGCCAAAGCACTGCATATATGTAGTCTGTACATGGCATTGTTCTGCATTCACCAAGTATATACAATGCCATATCCACGCATTCATAAAGTCTGAACATTGCATTGCTTCGCATTCATGAAGTCTGTACATCGCTTCTGCAGTGCCTTCATTAAGTCTATACAAGGTTTTAACCTTATACTGATAACTCTATTCGAATGTCTGACAGGGACACTTTACAGAGACTGATGATTGGCACGTGATCCAAGGTTGGAAGGACTGACAGAATGGTGACACGTGTACTGAAGCATGTTGAGATGCTGCCACGTGTTCAAGACATTGGGCGGGAACTCAAATGCCACACGCCCAATTCCTGCTGCTCTATATATATGAAGTTTCTTCCACCTGAAGAAGAAAGAAGAGAATAGCAGAGAGCCACCGAGTGAAGAAGAAAAAGAAAGAGGAAGAGAGATCGACTGAAGCAGAGGATAGCCTGCACGATCCTGTGAGAAAGAAAAGAGAAGCAGAAGAAGTAGAGAAGAAAAAGAGAAAGAGAAGAAGAGCAGAAGAGAAAGAAGAGAAAGAGAGAGTTAGAGAGCTCGAGCAGAGAAAGAGAGAGTGTGATTAGCAGAAGAAGAAAAAGAGAAAGAAAGATAGTGAGATCGAGAGAGATCTGCCTTCACTGGACCGTGGATCAAATCCAGGCCATTCAGCTCCTTGTGAGCGACATTCGTGCTTCATTGTTTACAATTTTCGTTGCTGTAGTTTCTTGTTTTTGCTTTCCTTTTAAACCTTTCTTCAAGCTGTCTGTCAGCAGTGCAAGCTATGATGCACAGCGGCGAGGTGGATACCTCGGACGGGTTAAGTTGTAGTCCCCAGCGGATGGCAAGCTGTGTTGCCCAGCGGATGGCAAGCTATGTTGCCCAGCGGTTGTATGGCAAGTTGTGATGCCCAGCTGTTCAATCTGTGAGTCAGCGGAATCCACACTCGGGTTTGAGTGTGGGGTGGATGTAGGTCTGGAGGACCGAACCACCTAAAAATCCTTTGTGCACTGTGGTTTGAATTTTCTTATCTGATTGGCGCTAGATGAATGCTTAGGGACGATATGGTTTGATTGCACACTGTGTGTTCAATTGTAGCTTTGAGAGTCCCTTGACATTGTTCCTAAGTCACTAGTCAGTTCATCTATAAGCATTTCACTTGACTTAGTGAATCTGAATTCCGCAATTGCTTATTGGACTTCTGTTAGTATCAGGAAGAATTTTTAATTGGGCGAATTTTTTAAGGGGAGATTCATTCACCCCCCTCTGAATCTACTGCACCGAACCCAACACTTGGTATCAGAGCGGGTGTCTGCACAAAGGGTCCAGCGACCTACAGATCCGATCCTCATTTGGATTCGGTGCTATTTGAGTTGATCCGTTCGCTTGCACTGTTTTAATCTCTTTTTATTTAAAATTCTGATCTTGTTTGAGCATGGAATTCATAATTGATCTTCGAAGTACGAGGGTCAAAGCTTCTACAAGTGGCTTAATCAGTTCAGGGAATATGTGATGCAGACTAATCCAGATCTGTGGATAGTCATTGCACACAGTCCTTATGAAGTTCCAAAGGATGAATCCTTATGGAAAACTTCAGACAGACGAAAATTCTATGCAAATCAAAGGGCCCTGAATCTAATCAAAAGGGCGATAAACACTGACAAGTTTCCTGGTGTAGTTGATTGCTGCAGTGCCTCCGAAGTGATTAAGATAATAGCAAGCAGCAGAAGTCAGGGTAAAGTGAGATGTCTCATGGCAACAGAAGAAGACGAAGATTATGTGGAGGATACTTCGTCACAGGTAAACTCTGACACTGATAATTTTTCTGTGGAAAGTATGATTGCGTTGAATGAGCATTTATTGATTAAATACGATAGAGTCAAATCTGAAAAGAGAAAAATGAGAAAAGAAATGACTCATGAAGTCACTCGTTTGAAGGCAGAGAATGAAAACTTGAAATCTGACATGAATAAAGAAAAAGATGACTTGAACCAGTTGAAATCTGAAAATGAGAACCTTAGAAACAAACTCATCAGTGAAAATAATACTTGCAAAGCTTGTGCCATTCTCCTAGAATTGATTAATGATATAGACCATGATGATAATTCGCAAAAGGAATTAATCAAATCTCTGGAAGAAGAAAACAAATTATTATTGGCCAAGAAAATTGAGGTTGAAAAAGGTGAAGAAAAATTGTTTGAAGAAAATAGTTGCTTGAAAGATCAAAATAAAAAGCTAATGGTTCTTAATACTGTCTTCTCTGAAAGATGGTTGTCATTTGAAAAAGGAAAATCAGTTGTGAAGGAAAATGAGAAAAACATTGAAATAATGGTTCAACAAGAAAATGAAACTCTGAAGAACCTGAATGATGCTTTGCAACAGCAGCTGATTGTTTGTGAATCTGAGCTATCCAAGTATGAAGTGAGTATTGCTTCATTGAATTCTGAGATTGAAGATTTGAAAAACACTTTGTCAAAATTTGTTAAAGGAAGAGATAATCTGAATAAGCTGCTTGGTTCTAAAGTGAATTTCCAGAAAGAAGGACTTGGGTATGTGCCTGTTAATAAGAAAGTGAATGAAAAGAAGAAGTCAACTGTATTCGTGAAAAGCTCTGAACAGGCTAATCAATCTAGTTCTTCTATTTTTCAATTCACTGCTAAGAAGGCTGAAAATTCAGATAAGAAACAGGAAAAGATTCAAAAACAAAAGAAAAGTGTTGATCTAAAGAAGTCCAAATCTGTCATTGTTTCGCATGTGCATGCTGCTAACTGCTCCCACACATATTCACACTCTCATGCGAATGTCAATTTTGTCAAACAAGTGAATGTAAATAAAAAGGTGGTAACATGTCACTATTGTGAAAAGCTTGGACATATTATGCATGACTGTGTTACATTGATAAATGATGAAAGGAATGTTGCTAGGAAGTATCCTAGAAATCATCTTCCTAGGAAACCTTCTACTGATAAGAGAAAGAAAACTCAATGTTATTGCTGTGGGAATTTTGGTCACATTGCTGCTTTTTGCTAGCATGCTCAGGGAAATAGATTGAATTCTAAATCTGTAAAATTCTCTGCTCATTATGATGCTGATAGAAACAAATCTATTTTTAAAGAAAAATCCTTTACATGTTTCAAATGTGGAAGATCTGGACACAGGGCTGCAACATGTTGGGTGGCAGGATATCAAAACCAGACTGGTTTTGGTAAACAGAATTTTAATTCTGTTAATAAAAATTTTCATGCATATGCACATAGAACTCCTGCTCATAGGAATGTGCACAAAATAAATTTCAGAACTACAGCATCATGCCACTACTGTGGTCAGATAGGTCATTCAATGAATGATTGTCATGTGATGAGAATTGATGACCTTCATGCACAGAAATTGGCTACCATACCTGCTAGATATGTGACTGTCATGTCAGGACCCAAGACATCTTGGGTGCCTATTTATGCAAAATAGTTGATAACTTGCAGGTGTGCCTTGGAATGAATAAAGGGGGATTAATAAGTCAAGGCACTCAAGAATGAAACCCCCAGGATTGCACTATTCAGGTAAGTTCTGAAAAACTGTGTTTAAATTTCATCATCTGAAATTGTTAAAATGCTTGTCTGATTTCTGATGTCTTCTTCTTGTCTAGCTGATCAGTCTGCATTCCAGACTCAGCTACAGAATTTAATTCTGAACATATCTAATGCTCTTCTCACATGTTTGTGCATGTACTTTATTCTGAGCTAATTCATGTGTTGCACTGAGGTTGAATGATTCATTTAAATGCATATAGACAATGCATGTGTCCATCAAGGAAGTCATTCAAAGCATATAGAACTGCTTTGCACTGCATCTCTTTGCATAACCCTGGTATATTAAATGGTAAGTTACTAAAGGGTAGATGTAATCTATCTGGAGGTTCTTACTATGTGTGAGATGGTCCTTGAGACCAAGCTCTCCGCCAAGTACCAAGGGTCATGTCTTCATTTAAAAGTAGTGTAATGAATATCATAAAATTTGAAAAATCTAAAAATTTGAAATGAAATCGATGCATTTGGTAAATTCTTTCTCTGATTGAACAAGCATGAATTCTCCTTGAGCATATTCTAAAATCATGAGCAGTTCATTAATTGTATTTCATGCACTTAGTCAGGGGGAGTTTGACTGATGTTGCATATGAAGAGCAGTGCAGTTGAAAAACCTAAAAAGAAATTTCATTGCATCTAGACAGATGGAGCATTTAGAATTGGTGTTTTGATTGTCACATTTTGAACACCTCTTGACTAGTAATTGATCAACTCTCATCTGATGTCATATTTCTCTCTCTTGAAAATGGATTTTGCCTTCTATTCGTTGAGTTGTTAGAGAAGAGTTTCCTTCAACTCTCTTCATGATACTACCTGTCAGTTGATCTGTCTGAAATCCAGACTCAGCTACTGTTTGCTGATAAACTCCCTTCTTATGCTATTCTCTTGCTATTTGTTGCACTACCAGCTGACACTCATCTTTCACATACTTCTTAGCTGGTGTGACTGACTTAATTCTATTGTTGACTTGTTGGTCGGTTATTCTTTCGATTTGATCTGAGGAACACAAATTGCATGTCATACAATCTAGTCTGAATCATGTAGACATTTCTATCATATAGGTTTAAGAATAACCACTGAATCAGACTGATATAAGAATTATGTATTCTCAGATTTGTAATTAAATTTCTTGAAAATATCTGAATGATAAGATTTAATGAACTTTAACCACTTGTGTCATGAAAACCTTAGACTCTCTCATTTGATATCTGAAAATTGGAAATCAAGGCTACTTTGGTAGAGATACATAGAGTGAGTACTGTGGTTAAACATTAACTTGAGAAATGTTGACTAATTGAAAAACTGTGAATTCAGAGCAATGACTTGGTCACTGAGAAACAGAGTTCTTCATCAATGAAATAAAGTAACTTATGTCATGAAGTGCCATAGTTATCTCTGGTAAAAATTTATTGAAAAACCTGACAGAGCAATGGCATATTTGTGTCTAGTAACTGGGGAGTCTGGCCTCTGATCAAGGTGTCTCTTCACATAAAAAGACATTTGTATTGCTAACTCTGGTCTCAATGTTGAGAGGCAATGACAGTTATCACACTGAGTAACTGGGTCACTTCACCTAAGACGTGTTGTGCCTCATGTAAAAAGGTGTTGATAAACCCAAATTGCACAGGTAAAGTAAAATATGTTTCAAATAAAAATATTTTACAAAATCTTTCAATTCATGCTCCTGTAAAAAGTGTTTAATCTCAATACTAATCTGTGCACCTCTGAAAGTAGTCATTGAGATCTTATGTGTAAGATGAAGATGATTAGTCATGGTTATTATCTGGTTATTTGGTTCACCTTTATTAAATCTTGACTTCAGATATGAGTATTGAATTTAATTGACAAACTGGTATACATCATAATTAAATCAGGTTGGTCAAGTTGCAAATTCATAACCCTCTATGATAAGAGAGTCCTTTCATGTTAAGACTTATTATAGTTATGCATGCTCTACAATCCCTCATGATCTACTTCATACCTTGGTATCAGTCCTTCTTGGTATCAGTTATCTGACCATACAAATGTGAGATGCTACTCCCATTATTACCTTGTTCACTTGCAGTCTTCTGAACTTCAGAATCCTTATGGTGATGGATTTCAGATTGATTCATTGGTTAACCAGAGTTCATTTCTGTTCTTCAAGAGAACTTCTGGGTCATATGTAGTTAAGGGGAGAGTAGTCATACATTCATGTTGATAGGGGAAGTTTCAGCATTGCATAAAAGCTCCTATATCATCTCCTTCAATAGTCAATGATCATTCCATCCTTTTTGCTGTTGTCAAAGGGGGAGAAACTTTTGTGAGTCATCATTTGCATACATGATGCATTACATGCTCATTATTTCTGAAAGAGCCATTCCATTCTGTATCTTCATATTCATCATGATGAATCTAAGGCAATGACTCATAATATTGCCATCATCAAAAAGGGGGAGATTGTTGTGTCCCCTGTGGCTCTGTGGTTTTGAGGATGACAAATGTTATGGGGTTCTGTGGTTTTGATGATGATAACTGTTATGGCTCATTATGTAATGATGATCTAATCCTGATGAAATATGAGGAACTGTCAGAACAGGTTTAAGGATGACTCACACTCATGAAGTCAACCTATGTCAAAGTCAAATCTCTGACAGGTACAGTCAATGCACAGTTAGATAAGGTAATGTTCTATGCATTTCACAGGTTTACACATTGCACACACACACAAGTCTACACACTCAAAGTTTACACATTGCATTGCAGAATGCATGTAGAGTCTATACATTACTTTGTGTTGTGTTTGTGCATCGTTTAGAACACAAGTCTATACATCCATTGCTTCAGTTCAATATCTGCTCTGTGCATATACTGCATCAGTGCATCCATCAGGCATACAATCTATACACTAATGCATGTGAGGTCATGTCTGCACGATAATGTCTATACATGCATGCAGGCAGTCAAGTCTATACATTGCAGCTCACACATCCAGCAAGTCTGTACATTGAGTTTGCTTGTTGGCTTTCAAAGTCTACACATTGTGGATGCAGAGTCTATACATTCGTTTGCCTTGCATTGCATGGAGTCTGCACATTCCACGCCAGCAAGTTTGTACATTCGTTGCAGTTTAGTTTCTCATGCAAGTCTATACAATGCATCAGACTAAGTATATACATTGGGCGTCTCATGCAAGTCTATACAACGCATCAGACTAAGTCTGTACATTGTGCACTTTATATCAGACTAAGTCTGTACATTGCATGCACTACTATGCTTGCACGAGCTGAAGTCACACATTGTCCTATTGTCGAAGTCTGGACATTGTGTGCTGCATGCTTATAAAGTCCATACACTGCATTGTGGCATGCATACTAGCAACTCTGTACATTAGGCATCTTTACCTACGTATGACTTGCAAGTCTATACATCGTGCAGTTTGCACGTTGTGGGTAGCAAAGCCTGTACAACAGTGTGTCAGCAAGTCTGTACATTGCTCACCGTCTCACTAAGCGTCTCAAGTGGACACCAAGTGTGTACACTGCCATCTTGCAGCACAGCATAAGTCTATACACTGGTCCGTCTCATCCAGCGTCTCAAGTGGACTTGAAGTCTATACACTGGACCGTTTCTCTTAGCGTCTTGTGCATGAGTCAAGTCTGTACAACCTGTGTTCAGTAACATCAAGTCTGTACAACACATAGCTACACGCATGACTAAGTCTATACACTGGCATCTTGCAGCGTTAGCACAAGTCTATACAGCCTGTGTGCTTCATATTGCCAAGTCTATACAACGGCTTGCAGCACTCAAAGTCTGTACACTGGCTGCAGCAGGCTCGCACACACTAAGTCCATACATTGCACAAAGTCTGAACATTGGTATCTTTACCTACGTCTAAGTCTATACATTCTTATAGGCATTGTGCATTGTTCAAGGCGGAGTCTGTACATCGTTATGTTGTTCTTGTGCCGTAGCAAGTCTATACATTTATTCTTTCAGCATGTGAATGCATTCACTTGCAATGTATATACTTTGCTGTCTGCAGCTGAACATGCATTTCACTCTAACTCTGTACATGCCATACATGAAGTCTATACATGTTGCTGCTTAGCATTCACTGAGTCTATACATGCTCATTAAGTCTGTACATTCGATAGGCTAGTACGAACATCGCCAAGTGTCTTGCTTTCAAAGTGCACACATCTGTTGCCAGCATGTCTATGCATTCTTATTCAATGTACACACTTCACTGCATTGCACATTGCATCTCCAAGTCTGTACATCACTGATTGCATCCATTGGGTTAGCGTCTCATTCAGCATCTTAACTAGACATCGGTTGGATTCATAACGCTAAGTCTGTACATTCATTCGGGATGACAGTGCATTCAGTTGTAATGTATATACTTTGCTATCTGCAGTTGAACATGCATTGCACTCTAACTCTATACAATGCTTCATGCATTGCATTCTAAGTCTAGACAACATTGCACGATGAGTCTGCATATTCATATGGCATGTCTATACAACCATCTGCTATGTTCTTAGCATTGCATACCTGAAGTCCATACAATGCCACAGTCCTGCATGCGTGAAGTATGTACAAGTCCAAAGCACTGCATATATGTAGTCTGTACATGGCATTGTTCTGCATTCACCAAGTCTATACAATGCCATATCCACGCATTCATAAAGTCTGAACATTGCATTGCTTCGCATTCATGAAGTATGTACATCCCTTCTGCAGTGCCTTCATTAAGTCTGTACAAGGTTTTAACCTTATACTGATAACTCTGTTCGAATGTCTGACAGGGACACTTTACAGAGACTGATGATTGGCACGTGATCCAAGGCTGGAAGGACTGACAGAATGGTGACACGTGTACTGAAGCATGCTGAGATGCTGCCACGTGTTCAAGACATTGGGCGGGAACTCAAATGCCACACGCCCAATTCCTGCTGCTCTATATATATGAAGCTTCTTCCACCTGAAGAAGAAAGAAGAGAATAGCAGAGAGCCACCGAGTGAAGAAGAAAAAGAAAGAGGAAGAGAGATCGACTGAAGCAGAGGATAGCCTGCACGATCCTGTGAGAAGAAAAGAGAAGCAGAAGAAGTAGAGAGGAAAAAGAGAAAGAGAAGAAGAGCAGAAGAGAAAGAAGAGAAAGAGAGAGTTAGAGAGCTCGAGCAGAGAAAGAGAGAGTGTGATTAGTAGAAGAAGAAAAAGAGAAAGAAAGATAGTGAGATCGAGAGAGATCTGCCTTCACTGGACCGTGGATCAAATCCAGGCCAGTCAGCTCCTTGTAAGCCACATTCGTGCTTCATTGTTTACAATTTTCGTTGCTATAGTTTCTTGTTTTTGCTTTCCTTTTAAACCTTTCTTCAAGCTGTCTGTCAGCAGTGCAAGCTGTGATGCACAACGGCGAGGCGGATACCTCGGACGGGTTAAGCTGTAGTCCCCAGCGGATGGCAAGCTGTGTTTCCCAACGGATGGCAAGCTGTGTTGCCCAGTGGTTGTATGGAAAGCTGTGATGCCCAGCTGTTCAAGCTGTGAGTCAGCGGAATCCACACTCAGGTTTGAGTGTGGGGTGGATGTAGGTCTGGTGGACCGAACCACCTAAAAAGCCTTTGTGCACTGTGGTTTGAATTTTCTTATCTGATTGGCGCTAGATGAATGCTTAGGGACGATATGGTTTGATTGCACACTGTGTGTTCAATTGTAGTTTTGAGAGTCCTTTGACATTGTTCCTAAGTCACTAGTCAGTTCATCTATAATCATTTCACTTGACTTAGTGAATCTGAATTCCGTAATTGCTTATTGGACTTCTGTTAGTATCAGGAAGAATTTTTAATTGGGCGAATTTTTTAAGGGGAGATTCATTCACCCCCCTCTGAATCTACTGCACCGAACCCAACACTTGGTATCAGAGCAGGTGTCTGCACAAAGGGTCCAGTGACCTGCAGATCCGATCCTCATTTGGATTCGGTGCTATTTGAGTTGATCCGTTCGCTTGCACTGTTTTAATCTCTTTTTATTTAGAATTCTAATCTTGTTTGAGCATGGAATTCATAATTGATCTTCCGAAGTACGAGGGTCAAAGCTTCTACAAGTGGCTTAATCAGTTCAGGGAATATGTGATGCAGACTAATCCAGATCTGTGGATAGTCATTGCACACAGTCCTTATAAAGTTCCAAAGGATGAATCCTTATGGAAAACTTCAGACAGACGAAAATTCTCTGCAAATCAAAGGGCCCTGAATCTAATCAAAAGGGCGATAAACACTGACAAGTTTCCTGGTGTAGTTGATTGCTGCAGTGCCTCCGAAGTGATCAAGATAATAGCAAGCAGTAGAAGTCAGGGTAAAGTGAGATGTCTCATGGCAATAGAAGAGGACGAAGATTATGTGGAGGATACTTCGTCACAGGTAAACTCTGACACTGATAATTTTTCTGTGGAAAGTATGATTGCGTTGAATGAGCATTTATTGATTAAATACGATAGAGTCAAATCTGAAAAGAGAAAAATGAGAAAAGAAATGACTCATGAAGTCACTCGTTTGAAGGCAGAGAATGAAAACTTGAAATCTGACATGAATAAAGAAAAAGATGACTTGAACCAGTTGAAATCTGAAAATGAGAACCTTAGAAACAAACTCATCAGTGAAAATAATACTTGCAAAGCTTGTGCCATTCTCCTAGAATTAATTAATGATATAGACCATGATGATAATTCGCAAAAGGAATTAATCAAATCTTTGGAAGAAGAAAACAAATTATTATTGGCCAAGAAAATTGAGGTTGAAAAAGGTGAAGAAAAATTGTTTGAAGAAAATAGTTACTTGAAACATCAAAATAAAAAGCTAATGGTTCTTAATACTGTCTTCTCTGAAAGATGGTTGTCATTTGAAAAAGGAAAATCAGTTGTGAAGGAAAATGAGAAAAACATTGAAATAATGGTTCAACAAGAAAATGAAACTCTGAAGAACCTGAATGATGCTTTGCAACAGCAGTTGATTGTTTGTGAATCTGAGCTATCCAAGTATGAAGTGAGTATTGCTTCATTGAATTCTGAGATTGAAGATCTGAAAAACTCTTTGTCAAAATTTGTTAAAGGAAGAGATAATCTGAATAAGCTGCTTGGTTCTAAAGTGAATTTCCAGAAAGAAGGACTTGGGTATGTGCCTGTTAATAAGAAAGTGAATGAAAAGAAGAAGTCAACTGTATTCGTGAAAAGCTCTGAACAGGCTAATCAATCTAGTTCTTCTATTTTTCATTTCACTGCTAAGAAGGCTGAAAATTCAGATAAGAAACAGGAAAAGATTCAAAAACAAAAGAAAAGTGTTGATCTAAAGAAGTCCAAATCTGTCATTGATTCACATGTGCATGCTGCTAACTGCTCCCACACATATTCACACTCTCATGCGAATGTCAATTTTGTCAAACAAGTGAATGTAAATAAAAAGGCGGTAACATGTCACTATTGTGGAAAGCTTGGACAAATTATGCATGACTGTGTTACATTGATAAATGATGAAAGGAATGTTGCTAGGAAGTATCCTAGAAATCATCTTCCTAGGAAACCTTCTACTGATAAGAGAAAGAAAACTCAATGTTATTGCAGTGGGAATTTTGGTCACATTGCTGCTTTTTGCTAGCATGCTCAGGGAAATAGATTGAATTCTAAATCTGTAAAATTCTCTGCTCATTATGATGTTGATAGAAACAAATCTGTTTTTAAAGAAAAATCCTTTACATGTTTCAAATGTGGAAGATCTGGACACAGGGTTGCAACATGTTGGGTGGCAGGATATCAAAACCAGACTGGTTTTGGTAAACAGAATTTTAATTCTGTTAATAAAAATTTTCATGCATATGCACATAGAACTCCTGCTCATAGGAATGTGCACAAAATAAATTTCAGAACTACTGCATCATGCCACTACTGTAGTCAGATAGGTCATTCAATGAATGATTGTCATGTGATGAGAATTGATGACCTTCATGCACAGAAATTGGCTACCAAACCTGCTAGATATGTGACTGTCACGTCAGGACCCAAGACATCTTGGGTGCCTATTTGTGTAAAATAGTTGATAACTTGCAGGTGTGCCTTGGAATGAATAAAGGGGGATTAATAAGCGAAGGCACTCAAGAATGAAACCCCCAGGATTGCACTATTCAGGTAAGTTCTGAAAAATTGTGTTTAAATTTCATCATCTGAAATTGTTAAAATGCTTGTCTGATTTCTGATGTCTTCTTCTTGTCTAGCTGATCAGTCTGCATTCCAGACTCAACTACAGAATTTAATTCTGAACATATCTGATGTTTTTCTCACATGTTTGAGCATGTACTTTATTCTGAGCTAATTCATGTGTTGCACTGAGGTTGAATGATTCATTTAAATGCATATAGACAATGCATGTGTCTATCAAGGAAGTCATTCAAAGCATATAGAACTACTTTGCACTACATCTCTTTGCATAACGCTGGTATATTAAATGGTAAGTTACTAAAGGGTAGATGTAATCTATCTGGAGGTTCTTACTATGTGTGAGATGGTCCTTGAGATCAAGCTCTCCGCCAAGTACCAAGGGTCATGTCTTCATTTAAAAGCAGTGTAATGAATATCATAAAATTTGAAAAATCTGAAAATTTGAAATGAAATTGATGCATTTGGTAAATTCTTTCTCTGATTGAACAAGCATGAATTCTCCTTGAGCATATTCTAAAATCATGAGCAGTTTATTAATTGTATTTCATGCACTTAGTCAGGGGGAGTTTGACTGATGTTGCATATGAAGAGTAGTGCAGTTGAAAAACCTAAAAAGAAATTTCATTGCATCTAGACAGGGGGAGCATTTAGAATTGGTGTTTTGATTGTCACATTTTGAACACCTCTTGACTAGTAATTGATCAACTCTCATCTGATGTCATATTTCTCTCTCTTGAAAATGGATTATGCCTTCTATTCGTTGAGTTGTTAAAGAAGAGTTTCCTTCAACTCTCTTCATGATATTACCTGTCAGCTGATCTGTCTGAAATCCAGACTCAGCTACTGTTTGCTGATAAACTCCCTTCTAATGCTATTCTCTTGCTATTTGTTGCACTACCAGCTGACACTCATCTTTCACATACTTCTTAGCTGATGTGACTGACTTAATTCTATTGTTGACTTGTTGGTCGGTTATTCTTTCGATTTGATCTGAGGAACACAAATTGCATGTCATACAATCTAGTCTGAATCATGTAGAAATTTCTATCATATAGGTTTAAGAATAACCACTGAATCAGACTGATATAAGAATTATGTATTCTCAGATTTGTAATTAAATTTCTTGAAAATAGCTGAATGATAAGATTTAATGAACTTTAACCACTTGTGTCATGAAAACCTTAGACTCTCTCATTTGATATCTGAACATTGGAAATCAAGGCTACTTTGGTAGAGATACATAGAGTGAGTACTGTGGTTAAACATTAACTTGAGAAATGTTGACTAATTGAAAAACTGTGAATTCAGAGCAATGACTTGGTCACTGAGAAACTGAGTTCTTCATCAATGAAATAAAGTAACTTATGTCATGAAGTGCCATAGTTATCTCTGGTAAAAATTTATTGAAAAACCTGATAGAGCAATGGCATATTTGTGTCAAGTAACTGGAGAGTCTGGCCTCTGATCAAGGTGTCTCTTCACGTAAAAAGACATTTATATTGCTAACTCTGGTCTCAATGTTGAGAGGTAATGACAGTTATCAAATTGAGTAACTGGGTCACTTCACCTAAGACGTGTTGTGTCTCATGTAAAAAGGTGTTGATAAACCCAAATTGCACAGGTAAAGTAAAATATGTTTCAAATAAAAATATTTTGTAAAATCTGTCAATTCTTGCTCCTGTAAAAAGTGTTTAATCTCAATACTAATCTGTGCAACTCTGAAAGTAGTCATTGAGATCTTATGTGTAAGATGAAGATGATTAGTCATGGTTATTATCTGGTTATTTGGTTCACCTTTATTAAAACTTGACTTCAGATATGAGTATTGAATTTAATTGACAAATTGGTATACATCATAATTAAATGAGGTTGGTCAAGTTGCAAATTCATAACCCTCTATGATAAGAGAGTCCTTTCATGTTAAGACTTATTGTAGTTATGCATGCTCTACAATCCCTCATGATCTGCTTCATACCTTGGTATCAGTCCTTCTTGGTATCAGTTATCTGACCATACAAATGTGAGATGCTACTCCCATTATTACCTTGTTCACTTGCAGTCTTCTGAACTTCAGAATCCTTATGGTGATGGATTTCAGATTGATTCATTGGTTAACCAGAGTTCATTTCTATTCTTCAAGAGAACTTCTGGGTCATATGTAGTTAAGGGGATAGTAGTCATACATTCATGTTGATAGGGAAAGTTTCAGCATTGCATAAAAGCTCCTATATCATCTCCTTCAACAGTCAATGATCATTCCATCCTTTTTGCTGTTGTCAAAGGGGGAGAAACTTTTGTGAGTCATCATTTGCATACATGATGCATTACATGCTCATTATTTTTGAAAGAGCCATTCCATTCTGTATCTTCATATTCATCATGATGAATCTAAGGCAATGACTCATAATATTGCCATCATCAAAAAGGGGGAGATTGTTGTGTCCCTTGTGGCTCTGTGGTTTTGATGATGACAAATGTTATGGGGTTCTGTGGTTTTGATGATGATAACTGTTATGGCTCATTATGTAATGATGATCTAATCCTGATGAAATATGAGGAACTGTCAGAACAGGTTTAAGGATGACTCACACTCATGAAGTCAACCTATGTCAAAGTCAAATCTCTGACAGGTACAGTCAATACACAGTTAGATCAGGTAATGTTCTATGCATTTCACAGGTTTACACATTGCACACACATACAAGTCTACACACTCAAAGTTTACACATTGCATTGCAGAATGCATGTAGAGTCTATACATTACTTTGTGTTGTGTTTGTGCATCGTTTAGAACACAAGTCTATACATCTATTGCTTCAGTTCAATATCTGCTCTATGCATATACTGCATCAGTGCATCCATCAGGCATACAGTCTTTACACTAATGCATGTGAGGTCATGTCTGCACGATAATGTCTATACATGCATGCAGGCAGTCAAGTCTATACATTATAGCTCACACATCTAGCAAGTTTGTACATTGAGTTCGATTGTTGGCTTTCAAAGTCTACACATTGTGGATGCAGAGTCTATACATTCGTTTGCCTTGCATTGCATGGAGTCTGCACATTCCACGCCAGCAAGTTTGTACATTTATTGCAGTTTAGTTTCTCATGCAAGTCTATACAATGCATCAGACTAAGTCTGTACATTGAGCGTCTCATGTTGCGTCTCATGCAAGTCTATACAACGCATCAGACTAAGTCTGTACATTGTGCACTTTACATCAGACTAAGTCTGTACATTGCATGCACTACTATGCTTGCACGAGCTGAAGTCACACATTGTCCTGTTGTCGAAGTCTGGACATTGTGTGCTGCATGCTTATAAAGTCCATACACTGTATTGTGGCATGCATACTAGCAACTCTGTACATTAGGCATCTTTACCTACGTAGGACTTTACCTACGTAGGACTTGCAAGTCAAAACATCGTGCAATTTGCACGTTGTGGGTAGCAAAGCCTGTACAACGGTGTGTCAGCAAGTCTGTACATTGCTCACCGTCTCACTGAGCGTCTCAAGTGGACACCAAGTGTGTACACTGCCATCTTGCAGCACAGCATAAGTCTATACACTGGTCCATCTCATCCAGCAACTCAAGTGGACTTGAAGTCTATACACTGGACCGTTTCTCTTTGCGTCTTGGGCATGAGTCAAGTCTGTACAGCCTGTGTTCAGCAACATCAAGTCTGTACAACGCATAGCTGCACGCATGACTAAGTCTGTAAACTGGCATCTTGCAGCGTTAGCACAAGTCTATACAGCCTGTGTGCTTCATATTGCCAAGTCTATACAACGGCTTGCAGCACTCCAAGTCTGTACACTGGCTACAGCAGGCTCGCACACACTAAGTCCATACATTGCATAAAGTCTGAACATTGGTATCTTTACCTACGTCTAAGTCTATACATTCTTATAGGCATTGTGCATTGTTCAAGGCGGAGTCTGTACATCGTTATGTTGTTCTTGTGCCGTAGCAAGTCTATACATTTATTCTTTCAGCATGTCAATGCATTCACTTGCAATGTATATACTTTGCTGTCTGCAGCTGAACATGCATTTCACTCTAACTCTGTACATGCCATACATGAAGTCTATACATGCTGCTGCTTAGCATTCACTGAGTCTATACATGCTCATTAAGTCTGCACATTCGATAGGCTAGTATGAACATCGCCAAGTGTCTTACTTTCAAAGTCCACACATCTGTTGTCAGCATGTCTATGCATTCGTATTCAATGTACACACTTCACTGCATTGCACATTGCATCTCCAAGTCTGTACATCACTGATTGCATGCATTGGGTTAGCGTCTCATTCAGTGTCTTAACAAAGTCTAGACATCGGTTGGGTTCATAACGCTAAGTCTGTACATTCATTCGGGATGACAGTGCATTCAGTTGTAATGTATATACTTTGCTATCTGCAGTTGAACATGCATTGCACTCTAACTCTATACAATGCTTCATGCATTGCATTCTAAGTCTAGACAACATTGCATGATGAGTCTGCATATTCATATGGCTTGTCTATACAACCATCTGCTATGTTCTTAGCATTGCATACCTGAAGTCTATACAATGCCACAGTCCTGCATGCATGAAGTATGTACAAGGCCAAAGCACTGCATATATGTAGTCTATACATGTCATTGTTCTGCATTCACCAAATCTATACAATGCCATAGCCACGCATTCATAAAGTCTGAACATTGCATTGCTTCGCATTCATGAAGTCTGTACATCGCTTCTGCAGTGCCTTCATTAAGTCTGTACAAGGTTTTAACCTTATACTGATAACTCTGTTCGAATGTCTGACAGGGACACTTTGCAGAGACTGATGATTGGCACGTGATCCAAGGCTGGAAGGACTGACAGAATGGTGACACGTGTACTGAAGCATGCTGAGATGTTACCACGTGTTCAAGACATTGGGCGGGAACTCAAATGCCACACACCCAATTCTTGCTGCTCTATATATATGTAGCTTCTTCCACCTGAAGAAGAAAGAAGAGAATAGCAGAGAGCCACCGAGTGAAGAAGAATAAGAAAGAGGAAGAGAGATCGACTGAATTAGAGGATAGCCTGCACGATCCTGTGAGAAAGAAAAGAGAAGCAGAAGAAGCAGAGAAGAAAAAGAGAAAGAGAAGAAGAGCAGAAGAGAAAGAAGAGAAAGAGAGAGTTAGAGAGCTCGAGCAGAGAAAGAGAGTGTGATTAGCAGAAGAAGAAAAAGAGAAAGAAAGATAGTGAGATCGAGAGAGATCTGCCTTCACTGGACCGTGGATCAAATCCGGGCCAGTCAGCTCCTTGTGAGCCACATTCGTGCTTCATTGTTTACAGTTTTCGTTGCTGTAGTTTCTTGTTTTTGCTTTCCTTTTAAACCTTTCTTCAAGCTGTCTGTCAGCAGTGCAAGCTGTGATGCACAGCGGCGAGGTGGATACCTCGGACGGGTTAAGCTGTAGTCCCCAGCGGATGGCAAGCTGTGTTGCCCAGCGGATGGCAAGCTGTATTGCCCAGCGGTTGTATGGCAAGCTGTGATGCCCAGCTGTTCAAGCTGTGAGTCAGCGGAATCCACACTCGGGTTTGAGTGTGGGGTGGATGTAGGTCTGGAGGACCGAACCACCTAAAAATCCTTTGTGCACTGTGGTTTGAATTTTCTTATCTGATTGGCGCTAGATGAATGCTTAGGGACGATATGGTTTGATTGCACACTGTGTGTTCAATTGTAGCTTTGAGAGTCCTTTGACATTGTTCCTAAGTCACTAGGCAGTTCATCTATAAGCATTTCACTTGATTTAGTGAATCTGAATTCCGCAATTGCTTATTGAACTTCTGTTAGTATTAGGAAGAATTTTTAATTGGGTGAATTTTTTAAGGGGAGATTCATTCACCCCCCTCTGAATCTACTGCACCGAACCCAACATTACTTCCATTTGCTGTTCAATTGCTTGAGGCTGATCCTTCCCCTGAGGTTGTACATCTTCAATATCTAGTTGCTGCTCTAGCTGACATTCAACTAGTTGCTGTTCTAATTTAGAATGTTCTTCAACTTGTTGACTCTCTTTTTCTAGTTGCTGACCTTCTTCAATTGTTGGTTTTTCTACTGCTTGAGGCTGATCCTTCCCCTGAAGGATGGGTTGTACTGCCTTCTTCTACTGAACCTGGCCTACTGGCCCTCACCCTTGGATTCTACCACCTGATGGCTTTAGCTTCATGAACTTTGTGATGAAATCCATGTTGTACACATTTACCTTAGGGATTTCTTTGACGGTTTCATCCTCTAAGGAGATATTCATCTTCTTAAAAATGGCTGTCAGGTGAGCAACATAGGGCAAGTGTCTTCTTGACTCCTTGTAGGTTCTCATAATCTGAATCATTAAATGTGGCAATCATACCCTTATCCTCTTAAACATACAAAAGAATAGAAATCTTTGGGACTCAGTAAGTCTCCCTCTTCCTCCCCCTTGTGGAGTGATAATGGTAGTAAACATGTGGTGGAGTAATCTCTTCAGAGGAGAGAACCTATTGGCATTAAACTGAGTCTGATTTGTTTGTTTCTTGTCTCTAGGGTTGCAGGGTAAATCAGTAAGAATGGAGTAGGCTTCGTGTTCATCATACTCAAAGTCTCCTTCAACTACCCCTTCTTTAGGAACCCTAAAGACTTATGCAAAAAAAGCCTAGTAATTTCAATCCTTGTTCCTTTCACATGAGTCCAAATCTTAGACTGTTGTGAATCAAATTTCAAATTTTGGAAAAATTCTGTCACCAGCCTAGGGTAATAAACTCTATGTTTCCCCATGAACTTCTTCCATTTATGAAACTCAATCAATTCTAATAACTCCGGAAACTCAGTAAGCATACTTTCATCATGAAAGTCCACATATCGTGGGAAAAGAATTTTACCAGATTCAATCACTGATTTAGTCTGCATTGAAGCTCCAGTTTCATGTTCTTTCTTTTTAGGTTCTCTGCGGATGGTTTCTACAGTCGCTGTTCGTCGCCACTTGGCTAGAACTTTTACTACCTTTTCTTTTTCTTTGCCTGATTTCTCTTTAGCCATCCTAGAAATGATTCCTTCAGCATGTATCTCCTTTGTTCTTCTTTCATAATGATGAACAATGGCAGGTTTCACGGACAAAGGGTCCACCGGCGGCTGCTCCTCCATTGCCTTTCGCTTCCCCTTACTCTTGGCGGTAGGAGAAGACATGATGGAAGCGGTGAGGAGTGGAAGATGAAAAATATTAAGATGGGTAAGAGAAATGTGGAGAATGAGATTGAAAGACCAAGACTGCGGTTTGGAGAGGGTTAGCATGGACATAGGGAGCCTCGTGCAGAGAAATGAGCCTCGACCTGAATATGTGGGTTTTAGAATAAAGAAAATTTGAGAAGTAGGGTAAAGTTATACTTTGTCTTCTGTCGACTTTACCAATTTCAACATTAGTACCCAAACTACCCTTCACCTTTAAGTAAAATGCCTTTCTTCACACTTTAATGGTTTTAAGCTTATGAAAATTATATCTTATACCATTAAGCTTCTGAAATTAATCCTTTAATGTACAATCAATGGTAATGAAACCTCTAATCAAAGTACAATGTTCAGTCAGAGAACCATTAATCTTACTTATCATTTTCATTAGACAAAGCTGATTTGAAATCTGTCTTATATTGAACTTAAAATCATTTTTTAGTTTCTGAAATAGAACCCAGAGTCAACCATATTTTTTTTATTTTCTTGATTGAGCATTCTAGTATGACTACGCCTTTTTACTCAAGGAAACATGTTTAGCAGATACCAGAATCCCTGGTTACTCAGCGTAGTCTACCTTTATGCTTCAATTTATGAATAGAGATAGCCTCCATTATCATGACATGACCTCTGAATTTCATTGATTCAGATGGTCAGTTTCTCAAATGGATGTGCCATTGCTCTGCCATTTTCACATTTTTTTTATTTGATGGCCTATTACCTGGTCTTATCTTAAATTTACTTAAAGCATAGTTTAAGAACATTATAAGACATGATCTTCTACCAGATTGTCTTATTACTTGCAATTTTCAGATTTATGGAGATCAATTGAACAATTCCAATATTAGAATGTTTTAAAATCATTGAAGGTACATTCAAGGACAATTTTGAACAAGTAACATAAGATTTAATCTTCATAAGCAGACAATCATATTTTTGTAAAGTCTAGCAATTTAGTTTTTGGATCAGGGTGGTCTTAGTAACCATCAATTGATGATTAGTAAAGTTGACATATTTCAAAGCATTACTCCTCCTGAATAATAGAGTCTAAGGACTTATCATAGAATTCAGATGGGAAAGAGGATGTGGACAAATCACTATGAAGAAAAGCAAGGTAGTAGGATAGAAGGCCACATAGGAGCAAGGGTAAGACTTAGGGCAGATTTGCAGACAGCCAAAGACTTATCCTTTAATAGTCCTTCAACTAACCAACAACCTTCTGAATATCCCAGCAGCACACAACCTTCAGCTAGTTCTGAATGAAGAAAAGTTAGGGTTCTATCCATGTGGTTCAACTATCCAGCCTACTAAGGTCGATGTATCTCCTATATGCTTCGACTTGCTTAAATGGTAAGGTTGAGGCACCTTCAATATGCATCGACCTGAAAGTCTTTTCAAGTAGGATGTCTAGTCCATCATCAAAACAACATTTCAATAATACAACCAGTAGCACTATCACAACTCATATTCTGACAATCAGCCATAAACCACTATATATCTGACAAGCTCAGCACCAATATATCTGACAAGCTCAGCTCAGCTCCCCCTCACTGTGTGCAGTGGTTTCAGCCAAACACCAATTCTTTTCTTAAGGTACACAGTAATGTAGCAATAAAATGCACATTACATATTTACACTACATGCAATGTTTTGGATTCTTGGTACTGGGTGGAGGCTAGCCTCTACACATGATGTGGATTTCTAGATAGAAGATGATCTATCCTTCTCCCAGCAGACCATTTGATATACCAAAGAGTCATGCAGACTAATGCAGCTACTATGAACATGACTGACTAATCATAAACAAATTCTTAGCATGAAAGTTCTTATATGAGTCATGCATATGACAGATGATCAAAAATTCAACATTCATTATAAGACAACATCAATCAATGACATTAATTGATGAGATGACATTTAACAGCAACAGAAGAATCACTCTGACCAATCATGTAGAAGCTCAAAGAAGAATTACTAAAGCTATAAAACATGCAATACAAGAATGAATAAGAATGGGGTTTAACTGACCTTCATGTGCCTTGTGTTTTTATTCAACCCCTTTTATTCCTTCCACCAAGGCACACTTACAAGAGAAGATTATCTCGCATGTCTAGAAACCCAAGAACTCTTGGGTCCTGTTAGATGAGTAACACCTCTAGCAGGTGTACTACAATTATTCCAGGCAGTAAATGAATCAAATTTCATCCAATAACATTCAAACTTAGTATGACCAGGTTTTCCACAGTTATTACATATTGGATGTCTATGCATGAATTTATTCCTGCCATGAGTGTTTCTAATGATAGAAACTTGAGCATGTTTATCATGAAACTGTTTCTTTACTGACCAACATTGTGATGCCACATGCCCAACCTTCCCACAATTAAAACACTCCAAATTCAGAACAACATGTTTTTTGGCATGATAGCTCTGTGTATGATTGTTTTTAAAATGAAACTTGTGAACCAATTTATAATCATAACAATCATGCATGTGGTGACCATATTTACCACAATTGAAACACGAGGTTGCATTTTTTTTCTATTTGCATGCTTATGTGAAATGACATTTGACTTAGCATGCACATTGACATATCTACCAGTAATGTTCCTAGATGTTTTCTGCTTATTCTTCTCTCCACTCTAAAAAGCATTGATTTTTTTTAGTGCCTTCATGTCATCAGATATCATAGCCTGGCAGTCATGCATAACATGATCTGCCTTACCATAGTGGTGACATGAAACTCTCTGTGTGTGCATGTGAATGAATAGGAGAATTTTTAATAACATGCACTGAACTATCAGACTTCTCAGAAATAGAAGAATTCACAGCATGGACAAAATTCATGGAACTGGCAGAAACAACTTTTGCTTTATTCAGATTCAAATATTTTTCTTCTTTTCAATCTTTTTCAAAATTTTAGATAAATTTTTAGTTTTTTGAGCATTGAATTGGAAAAGAGATGAGCAGGATGGTTTGGGTATTTCAGAACTGCTCACAAATGAAGTTGAAATTTTATTTTCAAATTTCTTCTTCTTAACTGGATTATAACCTAGTCATTCTCTCTGAAAGTTCACTTTTGCTCCAAGAATTTTATCTAAATTGTTTTCCCCTTCAACAAATTTAGACATGGAATTATTCAGATCATGAATTTCAGATTGTAAAGAAGCAATGCTCATCTCATAGTTGGCAATATCATTCTCATAAGAAATTACTTGTTGATGCAGTGCATCATTCAAACTTTTGAGATTGTTTATTTCCCGTTTTAACTTTATTTCACAGTCAGCTTCGTCTTCTTTCAAAATAGATTTTTATTTTTCAAAAGCTAACCATTTTTCAGACATAACAATGTTCAAGACCATTAGCTTCTTATTTTGCTCTTTCAAATTCTTGTTTTCATCCATCAAAGTTTCTTCAGATTGTTCGACTTCCTTTTTCTTTTCAAGAAACAAATGATTTTCATCTTTTAAAGATACAATTAGATTCTTCTGCATATCAACATCAGAATTAGGATCCTCAATCACTTATTTTAGAAAAACACATTCATCATTTTCTTCTTTTGAACATGTGTTTTCTGCTTCAAGGAGTTTATTTCTAAGACTATCATTCTCAGATTTTAATCTATTCAATTCATATTCCTCTTTGTTAAACTCCTGTAATTTCATTTTCAGTTTGTCAATTTCAGCTCTTAGTTCTTCATCTTCAACATGATCAGATTCAGCATGATTGATAGATTTCAGTTTCTTTTTAAATGATTTGTTTTTTTTATTTTCTCATACATCTCAAACAAATCAGTGTAAGCATCCATCCATTGATCTACTGTATAATTTTTGAAAGGAGAACTTACCTCTTCTTCAGTAGTTACATCACTTGCCACAAAGCATTTGTGGTCTTCCCTTTGTTCCCGGACTGGATTGATCTTCTCCAAGATTTCCTTAGCAATCCTGCACACAGCCACACTAGGAAACATGTTAATGTCTATCGCCCTCTTTACCATCTCCAGGGCTTTCATGTTTTCTGCATTTTTAAGTCTCTCAATGATAGTCCATGTGGATTGATGCTCTGGAACATCGTATGGACTATGTGCTATCAAAACCCATAAGTTTGAATCTACAGAGATTACATAATCTCTGAACTTCCCAAGCCAATCATAAAAACTAGACCCATCAAATTTTGGTGGATTGGCCATAAAGACAGATTTAAATCAGAGACAAGGACACAAATGATGCATCAAAGATACAAGATCTGATCTATAGATCGTTGGATCTAAGAACATAAAAACCGGCTCTGATACCAATTGTTAGGGTGCTATGCACGGATTCAGAGGGGGGGTGAATGAATCCCCTTTAAAAATTATTACAGAATTAAAATCTCAGATGACTTAATCAAATTAAAAGCTCTCCAGTCAATAAACAAAAGGAAATGCAAAATGACTAGCTCACACTAAACCGTAATCATGTCAGACATAATATCAAATACTAATCGTGCACACATACTGATATATCATTGAACATATTAACAAACCTTCAAGCATCAAATAGCGTGCTTTCACAACAGATAAGAACTATGCTAAACTGACTCAATCAACAGAGCATATAGCTCTCAAGTAAATTTTAGATAGAAAATAAAAATGCTCAGACAGCCTGAGAATGGTGATAGAGGATATGGACTGGAATGCAAGACAAACCACTGTATAGATAGTTTGGTCTGCTACCACAGACCTACGTCTATCCCCCACTCAAACCAGAGTGAGGCTTCCCACTGCCTAACAGCTTGAACTGCTGAGCATCACAGCTTGCTTACAGCTGAGCATCACTGCTTGCTTCTGCTGATTCACTGCTTCAACAGCTAAGCATCACAGCTTGCTTACATAGCGCTGAGCATCACAGCTTGCTGTCCGAGGTATCCACCTCACCCGCTGAGCATTATAGCTTAGCTCAACTGACACACAGCTTCAAAATAGATGATTAAGAAAAATAAGAAAGGAAATGAAAGATGGAAACCAGATCTGACTCGAAATGTAATGTAGCTCACTAAGGAGCAAACGATCCGAGATCTGATCTAGGGATCGTGACCACCAACCAGCTCTTCAACTCTCAAATCCTTCTTCAGAAACGATACTATGTTTTTCTCTCTTTTCTAGAGTTCTCTCTGCAACTCTCTCTTCTACTTCTCTTTTCGCACTGTCTCAGTTTTTCAAACTCTTTGGATCCCTCTGTATGTTCTCGCTCAATCTTGCTCAATTCAAGGATCTGATCCCTTCTCTCGAACAAAAGAGGTCTTCTATTTATAGAGCTTTTGAGATTCCATGGTCCCCATAGAGTTGTTAGTTTGGCACGTGGAGGGAACATTCCCACCCATTCCTTTCAGAAAAATAACTAAGGAAAGCGTCTCTGGATTCCACATGTCAGATGCTGAAAGTGTGCAGTCCACGTGGCTGAAACTCCAGTCCAAACTAGTCTTGGATCACGTGCCTGTAAGTTAAGAACTCGAGTCACGTGATCATGCCGAGTATAAACCTTCCAGCCTTTTATGTGTTTGATTCTGGGTCCCACAGTGACTTAATCTGTCAACAAGAAGGCAGGGCATTTCATCAAACACCTTATAGTCATAGCATTTGAAAGAGTATATGCAGTCCTTTTATTGCAATTGCACTGACCTATGTAGAACACAGGTAGACCTAAAAAATGAAAGTATAAATATGCTCAGACTAGTGAAGCACACATGTAGACTTACTGTGCTAAACAATGAGACAATGTACAGACCTTATAGTGAACTTGATGAACACAAGCATTGACCTGACCATGCAATTTTGTGCATATGCACTGACCTGCGTAGATAGAAATCTATGCATGTGCTCAGACTTGCCTAATGCATGTGCACTGACCCTAGTATGCTGACTGATAGAATGTGCACAGACATTCTATATGCTCAATGCAGATGTGTACGGGCCTTAGAAGACAAGATGCAGAAATGTGCTTTGACCTTAGTATGACTAAAGCAAAACATGCATCGACCTTAGTTTGGCTAAGACAAAACATGCATCGACCTTTATTTACACTACACTAAACATGCGTCGACCTTTATATGCAACACAGTGAACATGCATTGACCTTTATATGCACTATAAACAACATGTGTCGACCTTTATTTACACTACACTAAACATGCATCGACCTGTATGCAGGTTAAGTAAAACGTGCATCGACCTGTTTGCAGTTTAAGAAAAACGGGCTTCAACCTTAGTTAATCATAAACTAAGAATGCATCGACCATAGGTAATGAAGGACATGAATATGCATCAACCTTTCAGACTTAGTGAAAATATGCAATGACCTCTGACACTTCAGCCTGAAACTTGCACTAACTTAATTGGAAAAATAGAGTGAATGTGCATCGACCTTTGGTTTGACACTAAGACAGTAAACATGTTTATTCAGTATGAATGTACTTATGCATTTCAGTCCTAATCATGATTCATAGACTGTCATTATCAAAACCAGGGTTCCAACATTGGCCGCTTGAACCTTCTGGAGGTATGGAGTCAGATATAAAGTCTTGAATGTTTTGAGCGGCATGATGTTAACGACGGTGCCAGCGTCCACCAGAATCCGGTTCACATCATGCCCATTGACCTTCCCCTTCATATAGAGAGGACAGTTATGGCATGGAGGGGATCGTAGCATGTCCTTCTCCGTGAAGGAGACGGTGGCTGTGAAGGCTTCATAGGCGGCTGCCTTCATTTCCGCAATATATGCTTCATAAGCTTCTGGTTCTTGGAGTATCTTGATAAGAGTTTCTCTTAGCTCTTTACTCCAAGCGGTGGCTTCCCAAATTGTAATGCTGGTGGGGAAACGCTTCATCTGGTGGAGGACTTTCCAGTCGGCTCGGGCTCGAGCATCCTCCAGGGAGAGTAGTATGTCGGGTTGGGCTTTCTACAAGCTGCCGTGCTGCTCCTCGTCAGGGAGTCGCACTGCCTTGCCTTTACCGCGGGGATCAGACTGACCCTGATCACCTGTAGAGTCCTGGAACAGGGGTGCAAATGATGGCTCTTCTGGGGGTAACTGGTGGGCTGGATCATCCTTGCCGGACGGTCCCGCTTGTTCTGCAGAAGAAGCCGGAGATGGTGCAGCGACTGGAATGCCGGCAGCAATCTCTCCATTGCCGGAGGGATCGAAGATGCTGAGTCCCTTCCGAATTTCTACCTCCGGAATGGGGGCAGGTTCCTCTCCTCGAAAGAGGATAATTCGCTCCGGGTCGAAGGTGGATGGGTGAAGGGGTAGCTCGGGAATTCTCCCGCGGCCTCTACCGCGTCCCCGGCCACGACCTCGGCCGCGGCTTGAGTGCTCGAGAGCTGGCTTTAGCCCGAGCGGGATAGTGGTTCTTTGTCTGGTTCGGGAGGCCACTGGCTCGCCTCACTGAGAAGTGTTGATGTTGTCAGCAGGCGGAATGGCCACCATGTTGCAGGTGCATCTCTGAAGCATTTCTTCCAGCTGCTCTGTTGTGATCTCCTTGTCCTTATAGCACAAGGAGAGCTCGTCCGGGATCAGGAGTCTTTCACTATTCTTGAGCTTTTGGATCATCTCTTGGACCCAGTCTCTGAGGCGGGCTCGTTTCTACATTTCCTCCCACGGGATATAGCTGTCGAGTGGGAGAGCACCGGTAGGACGAGGAGGAATGTATTCCTCGAGGTCATCAATGAGTCGCTGGAGCCTCTGGAGAGCTGCTGGCTTGGCTGGGGATTGTAGGGTGGTCGCTTGTTCAAGTTGTTTCTTGAGCCGCCTTATAGGTTCTTCCTCCTATTTTTCTCATGTTTCTTGGCGATGGTCGAGGGAGAGGAGCTGGGGCTGGAGTTGATAAATTCCCATGAGCGTATCTTCGAGTTGGTGCTTTGGCAGGGCGAGGTCGATGACCTTTCTTTACCTAGATTTCAATACATACACCTTCTGCTTGTTGTATCTGGAAGGTGGCGTTGATTGCCTGCTCGATTACCTCGAGCGATAACTCTTGGTAGGCTGGGATATTGGGACTGGCGTCTGAAGACGTGTGCGTGGTTTGATGCTTTAGCCGCTGTGGCGCTAGCTTTTGCTGAGAAGCAGACATGGAGATGTGCTTGTTGTCCTGCTCCTTAGCCTTGCCTCCGTGATTGTGTTGGGAGCGAGGTCCCGTGGCAACCGAAGGTACCGTGGGGTATTGTTGCTCTTGATAGTTACCCTGACTCTGCGTATCGACTGGGCCCTGTGGCGATGGCCCTATCGCACGAGTCGAAGCCGCTGAAGACTTCGAAGATGTCTTCTTTGTGATCTGGATTGTGTCAGACGGTGAGCGGGGAGGACCCGATGGCTCACCGATTAAGGGGGCATGACACGGCTGGGCCGGGACCTCACCCTGCGTTTACTTTCCCTTCCTATCCATGGATGCCGGAGACGGAGGTAGGGCAGGGGGAGAACAAGGGGGACCTGAGGAGCCCATCATCCTCTCACCCACCAGAACGTTCTCTCGGCCAAGAAGGACCCAGAGAATCCTGGTGGTGTCTTCTTTGGAGAAAGGGAGAGATTCCAGCTCCCTCCAGGGCCGCCATTGCATAGCCGAAGTGGCAGGGGCCGGTTGGTTGACTGGTGGTGTCTGGGAGCCCCGAGGGGCCGGTTGGTTGACTGGTGGTGTCTAGGAGCCCCGAGGGGCCGGAGGAACAAGGGGATGGATGACGTTGACCGAGAAGTCGCTCGGCTCCGTCTCTTGACTGACATCTGCTCTCTATTCCTTCGCAATCGCTCGAGCGCTTCTTGGTTGTCGGCCCGAAAGTCGAGCCATTCTGGAGTATGCTGGTAAGGTAGCCCATGCCCAATTTCTTGAGTGGGATCTAGCTACTCTGGCACGTCCCTGGCGATGCTCAGGGTTTCTTTGACATCCTGCCAAAGTCTTACGAGTGCCATGGAATTCTCCTCCGCATCGATCTGCTCCCACCGGATATGCTCCTAGATGAGGTATTGAACTTCCTTACACGACTCGATTGTGTGGCAGATTCTGGTGTGGAAAGGGCAATACTGGGGGTGACTAAAGCCCCAGTGAGTGTAGCCCGCCGGCGGATCACGGGGCATGATTTGCCCCCTCTCGACGAGGACATCGAAGAGTCATCGGGTTCTCACCTTGGGGAAGGAGAGTGGTACGTGATCATGCCAGGGCCTCCACCCTGGATACCAGAGCGAACGCTCGCCTTGACTAATGCTGGGCTCCCCTGCTTCGATGTCGGAGAGGGAGAATGCGGTCATCATGTGGATCACGCTGGCCGAGTAGTGAACCACACGCGCTGCTTTAGCGGGTCTGGACCACGTATGTGGTTGCGGAGGATCGACGAGACCACTATTCATTTTAACGAGGCCATCTCGGATCAGCTTCTGCACCTGACTCTTGAAGACATAGCAATCTTCAATTGGGTGACCCAAGATGCGATGATATGGGCAATAGCCGAGATCATCGATCTTCAGAACCTCGTCCGGCTTGCGGATTTCTGGCAGCTCGACAATCTTCTGGGCCATGCGAAGGTCGAAGAGCATCTTCGTATGTTCCTTTTTGAAGGAGAAGGGTGTCTTCATACGCTCTGAAAAGGAAGGAGCATCCGGCTTATCTGCTGGCTTCTCGTCAGAGCCGCTTGGCTCGTTCTTCTTGCTAGCTTTGGCGGCGGGGGTGAACTCAATGATATTCACCTCCTTACCAGACTAGCGTTCTCGCGTTTGCTTACCCTTCGCTGAAATATAGCTCGGCTTATCGGCGAAGAACATCTCTATTTTAGCAATTGTCGAGTTGAGCTGGTCGAAGCCTTTGATATTGGTGCTGAGAAGCTTTTCGCTGACCTCGGCTGCCAAGCCTCGACGGCATATGGTGAAGGCATCTTCCTGGACTGGCGGGTTGACACACCTCATGCTGAGGTCTCGCCATTTCTTAATGAAGTCAAGAGCGCTCTCACCCTTCTTCTGCCCGAGAGAGCAGAGCTCAACCAGGGAGATCTTTCGCTCGACCGTTTGGAAGCGATCAAGGAACTTCTTCTGGAGATCTGCCTAGTCGATGACCGAGTTGGGCTTTAGGCGGGAATACCATTGGAAGGCCATTCCCGTAAGTGAATTAGCGAAGTAGCGGAGGAGATATCATTCATCCAACGCTAACTCACCCATGGCTGTAACATAGTAGGCCAAGTGCTCATGCAGAGACCCTTGCCTGTCGAACTTCTCTAGCTTTGGGGGCTTGGCGCACTCTAGAGGGAGCTTTTTCAACTGGTGGTGAAGCGGCGAGGGTACACTTTAGATATCTATAATGGCAACCCCTTCAACGTACTGGGCGAGCTTTGTCTCAACAATCCACTTGATCATCTGGCATTGTGGCATGAGACTTTCCGGCACTAGCGTGTTGGAGGCTCGTGGTTGAGCTTCGGCTGGGGGCGTGCCGAACCCGGCTGCTATCGGGGTTCGGGCAACTGCCACTGAGGTGTTGGCACCCTCGCGCCTAGCTGACGGTGCCACTGCTTCGGCCGGGGGCCTAACAGGTTGCTGAGGGTGAAGGTCTCGTTCCTGAAGCAAATCTTGCAGAAGGGCCTTCAGATGCTCGTTCTCTTTCACCAGAGTCTCGAGGGTCACCTCTTGAACCTCGTTTGCAGGAGGATCATTATTGACTGGCTCCACGTTGATAGGAGGGTCACGGTCCTTGACTGGGACTTCTTCTACTCGTTCTGATGCCTGTAGTCCGGCAGAAGTGCCAATGTGACCTGTTGGGGCAGGCTGTTGGGCCTGATGACGTGGCCTCCTGAAATGAAACGGGGGGTGGTTCAGGTCATCAGATTGGGTGTCAGGTTGGTGTCCCGTGGTATAGCACGCGAACACCCGAACCGCGTCATTGATGAACCGGGCCATCCACTTCCTCCGAGGGTGTTCCTCAGGGCGGACGGGTGCCCCCAGTCTATCAAAGACCGAGGTGCATTGCAGAGGAGCCTCCCCCCCGGCGCCGGCCTAAGGAGTACTCGAGATGGGCTGCTGGCGGGTCCGAGAACGGGCCCTTCCTTGCCTCCGCTTGCCCGAGCGGGGGACATTGGATGACTGGGCGTCATTAGACGGTGCTGTTGTGGGACCAGTCGCATCCTTCCTGATGCCACGTCTGTGCGCTCACAGGGGGTTTCTAATACGCACCCTCCGAACGGCTTGAGCTTCTTCCGAGGTGACCCAGATTCATCTCAAGTCAGGTCGCTGGTCTCCCTTGTCGTTGTTCTACCGACATGACCTAGGAGTCTGCATACCAGGTTGGTGCGGCTGCCCCTGGGCTGCTACCGGGGCGCCTGCTCCTCTGAGCTTTGCCTTTTCCTCTCGCGTTTGCTGCAGGTGGTCAAAACGGTTGGAGGTAGGGACTGTGGGAATGGTCCGTTCCTGAGGTATGATTGGTTCGCGCCCATTGAGGTGAATCCGCAAGTCACCGACAAGAATAGTCCTACTTGAGTTGCTAGTTGCAGCTACGGGCCGCCTGCCTTTACGGCCATGGTGACACTTCTTCTGGGGAGCCGAGGAAGACCCCACCCCGAGGTGATAGGTCAAGAAGACCCAGTCGACTGTGACTGGCAGCATGGGACTACCGGGCAGAAGTGCCGGGATTGACCTTCGAGATGCGGAGCCTGTACCGGGAGTCAATGGCTAAGTGACTCGGGAACAAGCTCTCGCCCGCGCCGATAGAGGTTTCATTGATGCCCGCGGTAGGGATCTCGCACCGGGAACCAATGTAGTGGAAGATACCATAGTGTCGACAACCCGAGGCCGTAAACCTGTGTCGAGTGTCGGCATAGCCGAAGCATGAGGTCGAGGGCCCATAGTGGGCGCTGAGGTTGCCGTATCCCAAAGGAGAAGACATGTGCTGGGAGTTGGCGTTGCTGGATTGTGGGGTGAAAGACCCCATAGTGGGGCTGGGAGGCCAGGGACCCGATGTAGAAAGCCCGCGTTAGGTGCTGGCCTTGACAAGGCCCAGGGTCGTATGCCCGAGCTGAAGGCTAGGGAGCCTTGAACTCGGGGTTGAGAACTCGTGTTGAGTGTCGGCTTGGTCTGGGCTCGGGTCGGAAGGCCCGAGTAATATGTTAGAGAGCCTTGAACCTGGGATCAGAGATCCGTATCGGGAACAGGCTCAATCGGGGCTCGGGGTCAGAAACTCGGGCGAAGTGATGAGGGGCCGAGAATCCAGGGCAGAGAGCTCGTATCGGATGCCGGCATAACTGGGACTCGGGGTTGGAGGCCCGAGGAAGATGCTGAGGAACCTTGTCCCTTGGGTGGAAGACCCGCAGGAAGGACAGGTTTGGCTGAGACTCAGAACTGGGAGCCCCAGTAAGATACTGGGGAGCCGCGAACTTGAGGCTGGGAGCCCGCATCGGGTGCCGGCTTTGCTGGTGCTCGGGGCAGAAGTCCCAAGCGGAGTGCTGGAGTAGTGACCGAAGTCTGGGACGCGGAGCTCATGCTAGAGGTTGGTCGGAGCTGGGCCCGAGAGCTGACGCTTGTCTGGGCTGGAGACGGTCGGGGACCCCTAAGGGGGCCGGCGGTGGCGATCCCTAATCGGGTGCTCGGGTGGGCCACCGGTGCTGGCGATGTATGTGGCATATTGGCCACGAGAGTCGATAGAGGAATTAGGATCGACTGTGGAGCAGCCACAGTGATCACGCCCAAGAAGTAGGGCGATCCAATAACAGGGGCGAAGCTGCCGAAAGCAATCGGTGTCTCCAAATAGCCCACCCGTGCATGGGTGGCAATGACAATGGGGCCATAAGTGACGGCCGCCATGGTCGCTGAGGCACTGGAACACTGGTGACTGGGGAGGCGACGGTCGCTGATAGTCACCAGGCGCGGTCCAACAGTCGGAACGTGAATTGAGAGATGCTGGAAAATGCGCGCGAGCACCCTCCTCTGCCTCTCCTGCAAGGACATGAAAAGGGCACCAGGACTATAGTGCTGGCACAGACTTTCTTCAGCAAATAGAAGGAAGGCGAGAGACGTCCCACCGGGCGTGCCATCCTCTTGGTTGAGGGGGTTTTTATGCCAATGATCGCGATGAAGGTAGGAATATAGCGGGGAATAAAAATACTGGAGTTTGATGTATCTTGTGTATCCTCCTTTGCGGTTGTACGCCCCTCACGGTAGTATCTGACACTCTCGTGTTACGAAAAGTTGAAAAGGGTTGAATGGCATGAAAATATTGGGGTGTAGGTTACCTGGACAGGGTGCGGGCGTGCCAGTCGATTTCTCGACAATCACCTATGGAACCAAAGATTGACCGGGGAAGCGTCGCCAAGACGCGGCACGTGGCTCAAGAGATCGGGCGACACGTGGATAAAAGAGGTGCGAGTGCACAGGCGATTGTGGGAATCATGTACTGGACATCTTTCCCCACCGACTGCAAGTGATCGTTGATTATTTACATCGGATTGAAGCCGAACACCTTCATTATGTGCTAAAGAGAAGTCTGTATGTGTCTGAAGCCATGGGTAGAGGGTCGGGAGCATTCCGCAGCTGTTGGTGCGCATTTGACTGCGAGGTGTTTGCTGGAGTCAGGGGTATTAGGCATACATGCTGAGTGGTGTAGGTAGAAGACTAGGGGCCACATATGAGCACTTGTCTTCAACTGGTTTGATGCTATATGAGAGCCACACAGGCTTTACAAATGGGCCGGGAGGGCCAAAGTACAATGGGAGCAAGCTGCGGGACAATTCCGATGCATGGGTCGGTCCCCGGGTCAATGCGTAATAAGGAGGATATCCGTGTGTTTTACAGAGGTTCCCCATGAGGAGATTGAGACAATCCTAACTACCTAGGTGGCAGGGGCGGTCGTGGGTTAGTGCCTGACGAAGATAGGACGCGGCTCAAGGTGAGCGGTAGGGTCCAGGCCTCAGAGGCGAATGTCATCGTGCTAGGGAATCAAGGCCAGCCCCGGGAGTGTTATTCCCGGGCTAGGGTTCGGCTACCTCGAGTCATCGGTCAGAGCTATCGGCGGCTAGCTCGGGGTGAGTGGTAGTCATGCGGTTCCGTGTCAATCGTAGGTGCGGCATCGTGTCACATGCGTGGCCACCGTGGGTTGTCACGCGTGGGCGGACCCGTGATGCCGGTGTGTTAACCGTTGTCATAAAGCCTTACGTGCGACTGGGGTGGACATGGGTGCGATGGCTAGACGCCGCATGACAACACATGCGCGCACTTCGCTCCTCTCGTCCTCGACCCTTGCTGGATGCCTGCAGAGGAACTCCGAGGATGCAGCAGTTAGGTTGCGGGTTGTTCTATTGTTGCATCTCTGTGTGTGCCCCTTGAGCTACTAAGGGGTGGAATTTATAGGAAGTTGAAGGGGCAAGGGGGAGGGTTTAGGCGGACCAAGTTGGGGGTCCAACTTGGTCCGGGTAAACCCTCAAAACACATTTTTTTTTGTTATAGAGTGGGGGAGGGAGGGTTTAGGCGGACCAGCCCAAGGGGCTAGTCTGGTCCGCCTAAACCCTCCACGAAGGTTTTTTTTTATTAAAAAAACTTTTTTTTGTTTTGGAATGGGTTTAGGCGGACTAGCCTGAGGGGGGGTGGCAGGCTGGTCCGCCTAAACCCCATGGGGGTTGGCGCGACCGGGGGCTGGGGCTGGGTTTTTTTGGAAAAAAAACTTTTTTTTACTACATCAGGGGTTTAGGCGGACTAACCTGGGGGTCCAGGCTGGTGTGGGGGCAGATTTTCATCTATCCTTTTGTTTGCTTATATTTATTTGATTTGCTCGTTTATTTGATTTATTAATTAGGCGTGTCAGTCACTGGTGTGACAATTTATTGTGCGCTCGACCTGACTCAGTCAGTCGATTGTGAAGTTTATGTCGGGACCCGGAGTCTGTCATACCATAAGGGTTATGACGTTAATTACGTCCTCTAAGAAAGAGGACAACCCTTGATTAATTGCCAAGAAAGGATGCCTCGAGGGCAAAACAAGATAAGACTACGATGCCGGCTTCATTAGCAGGACGTGAAATGCGCGTGGATAATCATGCGATACAAGATGTGATAATAATGTGCGGAATAAATCCGGCAGCATATCCCTTATCTTGGTCTATGCCAAGTGGGAATATAGGTCATCCACCCACGGAATGTCGGGATGGAAGCCTGAGGAAAGATGGGCGTAGCCCGGGATCCAAAAGGATCATAATATGACGGGACAATGTCCACTATCATGGTACTTGTTGATATCCCTTTTAGAGGCCATTGGTGGACGTGCAGTGGCAGAACTCCAAAGGCCAGCGGGGTTAGCAGAAAACATTGCAGTCAAATAGCATGGTGTGGGGTAAGACCCAGTTAATTTAGCTCCTTTAGACTTGAATGAAGGACCATGATTCCCCCCCATGATATGATGAAAACTGGCATGATGGTCCACGGAGGTTAGGGTACCAGGTCTAGACTGGTTTTAGGCTCAGTAAAGTTGCTGGGAAGTTGGATGTTTGAGTGGTAGCTATTGTTAAGATGAAGCGGCATGGATGGGAGCCGACGTGAAGATCAACCGGCGCGGTGGGGTCTCGGCGCGATGATGAACTTTCGGGTTGTCGGCACGGTAAGTGGTCGGCGCGACCAGCGTCTCGGCGTGCCCGTCATCCGGCGCGAAACCCGCGCCGGGAGAGGACTGTGCCGAGAGGCTATATGGCGCCGAGAAGAGGGGTTTCTTCAAGTTTCAAGGCTTTGAAGGCTTTGTGAGATTGAGGGGGGACCCTCTCATGTTTGGTGAGAATTTCATAGGTTTGTCCACGGTGGTAGTTGGGTAAGGTGGAAAGTGAGGGTGGACTCATCCATGGACGGTCTAGGGAGACCGTATGACTGTAATGGTTATATTCCCATGTTACAGTGGGCAAAGGATCATGAGATGGTTTGCCTCAGATTTCTGCCAGATGGAGTAAATATTGTGGATGAATTTTGGCAGCATCTCCCCTTATTTTGGACTGTGCCAAGAGGGGAGTATAGGTCATCCACCCACAGAATGCCGGGATGGAAGCCAAAGGAGAGCCGGGCGTAGCCCGGATCTAAAAAGATCTCAATCCTGTGGGACAGTGTCCACTTGTAGTGGGATTTATTAATATCCCCTAGATAGCCAACGGAGAACATGGAGTGGCAGAACTCCATGACTTGACGGGGTGGCAGAATGTAGGGGGGTTTAACCCCAAGAATTTGGCTCCCACGAGGGTCGAGTGAAGAATATTATTTCCCCTCAAAGTGATGGGGTCTTGTGGCCATGGGTCATCGGGCTTAGAACTGTTGATGACATCGGCACGAGGCTATCGGCCTAGAAGGGGGTCGGCACGAGAGAGAAGAAGGATCTCGGCGCATCGGAAAGAGCTCAACTCGACGCAGGCAGCACCCGGCGCGAGACTAGCGGTGAGGGAGGGTCGCGGCGGGGGGCTTTGAGGTCAGGGTTTTCAAAGGTCAGGAGTCGAGGGTTTCAGAGGGCTCTTTGAGTGTTTTAAAGGGGGGTTTATTCAAAGGATCTTGAGATGGTCCTAGGGGGGGAACGAGGTTATCTCTGAGAGAAGGGGGGTCTTCACTCGGGGGGCCTCACTAGGAGTCAGGCCATGGGCTGATTCGTACAAACCTTGATAAGAACATATTCCCACCTACTGATGCGGGACGGATGACGACCGGGCTAAGACCTACGACGGACTCGAAGTGCGGCCAGCACTAGCATACTAAGGCAAGCCGGGCGGCTGACCACCGTGGTATTCTCCGGGTGGAGACGTCTCTCAACAGCAACTCTCTTGATCCCGACGATCATCCCTTGCGAGGGAAACGTGGGGATCGCGGTGATTAAGAAACCACCGACGTCTAGGGTGCTAATTCGCGCTCGATGCTCAATTGGAGCTATGGAACGGGTGCTCACAACTCACAAACGCGGTGAATTTGAAACTAGCTATCGGCCCTATTCTCACAAATGCAGCAATATAGAAAGCATACTAAATAGCAAATGTAAGGATCGGAATGAGCACGTACCTCCACGACTAGGCGTGGGGAAGAACTCCTGGCCGATTTCTGAACAACCCCAATATACAAATGATTAACTTTACAATTTCAGAACTGAACGCCCACTCCACACAGGGAGGTATCGGGCTACAATCAATAACTTTGGGGTTGCTGGAACCCGGGTTGACGGGCCACACTCGCAGGAGGCGAGGAACGCGTACCGGAGCCGCTCCGGTACGCCGACGGAAAGCCGACCCGGTTCTGCCCGCGCTGGTCACCCTGTGCAGTAAGCTTACGGAGGCTTGTACGGCTAGATCCGATGCCCGATCGGAGCGCCGTTTGTTGGAGAATGTCGGCGACTGGATGTAGTATCTTCACTCCGAAGATCGCGAATAGATGCCTTCAGATCTGGGCGCAGTGATGAATCTTCTGAGGTTCTGGTTTTGTGCTCACAGAACTGCACAGAAACACGGTAAAATGTTGGGAAAATGGTTTCCGATGTCGGATCGGGGCGTTCCTTGTGGGAGATGGTAGGCGACGTCCAGTGGAAGAAATACTCTGAAGATCCCTCACACGGATCTTAGCTGAATGAAGCGGGACAGGCTCTGAAAGTTGATTCTAGTTCTCAGCCGGGCCTGCTCAGACCAGCCCGCGCGATCCCACAAGAACTACCGTCACGATCAGCACCGGTCATGGATCGAGGCGAAACTAGCAGAAACACGAAGAAGACTTGAACTACTACGATTGCTCTTTAGGAACAAACTTCAGATGGCGTCGGGGTTGGGCTCGAGAATTCAATACACAGTCATCTTCAGATCTGGGCAGCAATCTGGGGCAGATCTGCGCGCCTCCACGAGAAAAATCGCCATCGTTGCTTACGAACTCCGATCGACGCGAAACCAAATCTGAAAGTTTTCTAAATTGCAGAGGTATCACGGATAAATTTTGTGGAAGAAGAAGATGAGAAGAGAAGAGGGATATGAGGTTGAGTCGCATGACCTAGAACTGTCCCGTCACAGGACTGCAACCAGGGAATCACTCCCAAGAGAATCACTCTCTAATGCACTTATCTCTTAACAAAACTTCATTCTATTCAGCATAAACACTATGAATGCCTTCTTATAGGGAAATGGAAGGGGTAGGGGGGAGGGGAGTTCGATGGATGCAAGGGGAATGGGAAGGGGGCTGCGCCCCTTTGATTGTGATGGGAGGGGAAGGTGACAAAGGGGAGGGGAAGCTTCCTCCCTTTGAAATTCAAAGGTAGGTGGCAGCGACCTTGACCAGCAGCCATCCATTAATCCATGTGGTGAATGGAAGTGGAAGAAATACAAAAAAACACAATTCCTAGCCTAATAAGCCAAAAGAGGGGGCGCCCTAATCTTGGGCCTTGAATGGGCCACATGTGGCCATGGCTTAACCAAGCCCATTCCAACCTTGATGGCTTAAGGCCAAATGTGGCCATGGCTTAACCAAGCCCATGAATGAAGAGAGCCTACTCTAGATTATCCAATCTAGAGAACCTATGTAGGAAGGAAGCCCATATGGCTTATGGATCCATTAGAAATGGACCAAGGCCATTCCTTCTTATGGAATGCTTTAAGGGCTTTAACAAATTGGCCCATTAGGAGCCTTACAACCAGCCCTTTAGCAAATTACACATACAATAACCTTTACAAGCCCAATTCAATGCCAAAAAAGGTCCAAATTCAAGCCAAATTATCCCCATTTTGAAGATAAGCTGATGTAGTCCACTTGGCGCTCCGCGTATGGCACCGTCGGTTCGCCAACGTGTCACGTGATCACCCTGGTGTCCGCACCAATTCTCCCCGGGTGGGAGGAACTCGACCCCGTCGAGTAATGGTCCCGAAGCTTGCGATCTCCGCATGTGATCAAGGCGTTGGTCATCGTGGGGCATCCTCACCAACGCACTAGGGCGTGTGGGTATGCGCCATTCCTTGTGGTGATCACCTGCTCATCCAGTATACAATCTATATGCATGCGTTGAGGCTGGAAGAGGTGGACTCTCGGGTGAGGGTCACTCCAAATAGAAAGATAAAGCTCGAAACTCACTAGGATCACCGCGGGTTCCAATAGGCTACCAGAGGAAACATGGAACGTCGAATTGACACCATTGTCGTTCGGTAGTTCAATATCGTACGCTTTTGGACCCACTTGTTTCTTAACCCGGAAAGGGTGGGGATCATGGACTTAGAGTGGCTTTCGGTCTCCGGGCGGAAACCTGTCAGGTATGACCCTGATCTAGATATACTCTCCCTTTGAATCCACGGATACGTAGCATGCATTGGCTACCTCCTTATGCGTGCTTTGACTGGCCTTTTATTGACACGACTTAATGCAAACCATATGCATGAAAGAGAACAACGAGGGAGACAAACAAACACACACACATGACCTTAGACAAACCTATGGCTAGTCCGACCTACGCATGGACGATGGCGGACCAGGACACCCAAATGTGTGCCATGCATACACTAGATGCAACCAAAGGTAGGTAGGATGATGTACTCCTAGACACCCAAAAAGACACCATGCATGCAAGGACTTCTTATCAGATGTGGGTGTGGGTGGGCTAAGAGGTTCATCACCACTACATGTAGGTAAGGCATGCCATGCTTCCCAATAATCGGACCTATTGCTATGTGGAATTTGATTATCCCGAGTGGGAAGAGAGTGGTAGGGGACTTCCTTGACAAAGTAGAGGGGAAATGGTGGGTCACGAGGCCCACTAGAGAAGGGGTCGAATGGGTCAAAGAATGTGTGACCCCCCGGTTCCTCCATTACATAGTCCCATGTTTGAAATTCATGAAGGTGATGGTCACCTCCATCCATCGTGGTAGATGGGACAGTGTATAGAAGATAGGGCTCCTCCCTCGGGATAAAAGGAGTGAAGTCAGGCTCGACCGGTAGCGGGAGGAGTAGAAGAACCTCCGTGGTAACATGACCCACGGTGTACACGGAGGTGATGGACCCTAAAGCGGGATGAGTGAAACTACGACCTGTGGGTCGGTCGAAGCCTGGAGCCAACAAGTGCGTAAATATCAATTGCCGGTCTAACCCTTTAAGAAGGTCATCCAATGTATCCACATAGTGACTAGACCGGAAAGTGGTGTGAAATGAATTGATTGGCACCAGAGGTTGGATAGGGTCAATAGATGGGAAGGGAAGTGGGACCAAGCCATCCTTGAGCCAACTAACTAGTGGCTCGGCTATGTAAAGTGTACCCGTTATAAATACGGGTGGCTCGGGCTTTGGTGGCTCCAAATGAGAGGGCTCCGAAATAAGATCGGAAGGTGAGTGTGATGGAGCTCTCATGGGTGGGGAAGGAGGATCCACTATGATGGGGAGAGGGCTTGGGGACCCCGTTGATGGGGCCGGGTTAAGACTACCGGCGATGACCTCCTTAGGCTCGGGTAGGAGTACATCACTAGGAGTACGTGTCCTATCCACCCCTTCCAACCGGTCCAAAATCATTTGCATAAGTTCGGCAACGGAGTGGGTTGGAATAGGGATATCATGGTGGACTCGCCCGTAGTCAACCGTCCTAGGATTGGGTCTTGGCTCATCTACGTGTGGGACTCTTTGCCTCCGACTAGAACCCACTTGGTTGAAAGTGATTGGGTGGGGCCGGTTGGAGGTGACCGGTTGGGGCACGTAGACCTTCCTAAGCTCTCTCTTCATGTCCCACCATGACGCGATGGGCCATTGCCCCCTAACCTCTCTCATTCTTTCAATGTAATCCCACTTTTCGGCAGCCTCATGAAGAAGCCGCTCTTTGGCGAAAGAGAATTGTATTGCCTCGGACATAGTATAACAATCAAAGTAGGTGTTCATGGTGGCCTCCCACTTGAGGTAGATGCCCGGGTCATTGGAGCCAAAAAAATCTGAGGCTTTAGGCCTACAGAAGCGGAGAGGATGGTTGCCAAGCCCATGGGTGGGCCAACGGTCATATCGCCCGGGTGATTGGGACTCCATGAGAAATTGGGGAACTACATGTTAGACATGCCGACACTTGGACAAGACTGACTGACTCTTATAGGACTACACGAACTAGAAGACACCGACTAATGCAAACACTCACTAATGCAAAAAAATGATGCACGTAGACCTAATCAATATCCGGTACGTGGCAGAGATAAGCAATCCGAAGATCACTCGCGCAAGTACGCTACCTTCCCGATAGGCATAACCTAATGTTCGGGCAACGCCTTTTAATATACCGGGCTATTGGGTGAAATGCAATTTGAAAACACTCTTTTTTTTGTTTTGAAAGTAATGATGGTTCAAGACTCGACTTAGACCATGATGCATGCAAGACTTATGCAAAGACTACCCTAGACTCAACCCGCTCTGATACCAATTTGATGCGGGACGGATGACGACCGGGCTAAGACCTACGACGGACTCGAAGTGCGGCCAGCACTAGCATACTAAGGCAAGCCGGGCGGCTGACCACCGTGGTATTCTCCGGGTGGAGACGTCTCTCAACAGCAACTCTCTTGAGCCCGACGATCATCCCTTGCGAGGGAAACGTGGGGATCGCGGCGATTAAGAAACCACCGTCGTCTAGGGTGCTAATTCGTGCTCGATGCTCAATTGGAGCTATGGAACGGGTGCTCACAACTCACAAACGCGGTGAATTTGAAACTAGCTATCGGCCCTATTCTCACAAACGTAGCAATATAGAAAGCATACTAAATAGCAAATATAAGGATTGGAACGAGCACGTACCTCCATGACTAGGCGTGGGGAAGAACTCCCGGCCGATTTCCGAACAACCCCAATATACAAATGATTAACTTTACAATTTCAGAACTGAACGCCCACTCCACACAGGGAGGTATCGGGCTACAATCAATAACTTTGGGGTTGTTGGAACCCGGGTTGACGGGCCACACTCGCAGGAGGCGAGGAACGCGTGCCGGAGCCGCTCGGGTACGCCGACTGAAAGCCGACCCGGTTCTGCCCGCGCTGGTCACCCTGCGCAGTAAGCTTGCGGAGGCTTGTACGGCTAGATCCGATGCCCGATCGGAGCGCCGTTTGTTGGAGAATGTCGGCGACTGATGTAGTATCTTCACTCTGAAGATCGTGAATAGATGCTTTCAGATCTAGGCGCAGTGATGAATCTTCTGAGGTTCTGGTTTTGTGCTCACAGAACTGCACAGAAACACGGTAAAATGTTGGGAAAATGGTTTTCGATGTCGGATCAGGGCGTTCCTTGTGGGAGATGGTAGGCGACGTCCAGTGGAAGAAATACTCTGAAGATCCCTCACACGGATCTTGGCCAGATGAAGCAGGGCAGGCTCTGAAAGTTGATTCTAGTTCTCAGCCGGGCCTGCTCAGACCAGCCTGTGCGATCCCACGAGAACTGGCGTCACGATCAGCACCGGTCACGGATCGAGGCGAAACCAGTGGAAACACGAAGAAGACTTGAACTACTACGATTGCTCTTTAGGAACCAACTTCAGATGGCATCGGGGTTGGGCTCGAGAATTCAATACACAGTCATCTTCAGATCTGGGCAGCAATCTGGCGCAGATCTGCGCGCCTCCACGAGAAAAATCGCCACAGTTGCTCACGAACTCCGATCGACGCGAAACTAAATCTGAAAGTTTTCTAACTTGCAGAGGTATCACAGATAAATTTTGTGGAAGAAGAAGATGAGAAGAGAAGAGGGATATGAGGTCGAGTCGAACGACCTAGAACTGTCCCGTCACAGGACTGCAACCAGGGAATCACTCCCAAGAGAATCACTCTCTAATGCACTTATCTCTTAACAAAACATCATTCTATTAAGCATAAACACTATACATGCCTTCTTATAGGGAAATGGAAGGGGTAGGGGGGAGGGGACTTTGATGGATGCAGGCCCTTTGATTGTGATGGGAGGGGAAGGTGACAAAGGGGAGGGGAAGCTTCCTCCCTTTGAAATTCAAAGGTAGGTGGCAGCCATATATGGTAGGCTAGCAGCCATTAGACCTTGACCAGCAGCCATCCATTAATCCATGTGGTGAATGGAAGTGGAAGAAATACAAAAAAACACAATTCCTAGCCTAATAAGCCAAAAGAGGGGGCGCCCCAATCTTGGGCCTTGAATGGGCCACATGTGGCCATGGCTTAACCAAGCCCATTCCAACCTTGATGGCTTAAGGCCAAATGTGGCCATGGCTTAACCAAGCCCATGAATGAATAGAGCCCACTCTAGATTATCCAATCTAGAGAACCCATGTAGGAAGGAAGCCCATATGGCTTATGGATCCATTAGAAATGGACCAAGGCCATTCCTTCTTATGGAATGCTTTAAGGGCTTTAACAAATTGGCCCATTAGGAGCCTTACAACCAGCCCTTTAGCAAATTACACATACAATAACCTTTACAAGCCCAATTCAATGCCAAAAAAGGTTCAAATTCAAGCCAAATTATCCCCATTTTGAAGATAAGCCGATGTAGTCCACTTGGCGCTCCACGTATGGCACCGTCGGTTCGCCGACGTGTCACGTGATCGCCCTGGTGTCCGCACCACCTACCTCTGCCAGGGAGAAGCCATGAGATGGGCTGTCTCAGGCTCTCACTACTATCGCGGGGATAAAACTGCGGAGACAATTCGATGAAAATCACTCGAACAATCCGAAGGATATGCGCTCAGTGAAGCATAATATATTCACAGCAGCTACCAAATACATTAGGCTCCGAAGGAACAGAGAGGGAGAAGATGACTTCACCCTTGATATTTTATTTCACTGCAAATGACTCATACATTCAATATAGCAGAAGATAAAGATAGAAGCAGACTACGAAGGTCTGAATACAGACGGCACCCCTTTACGACCGGGCTGTGCCAGCATTCGAGATCATCGAAAACACATCGCTCAGGCATAGAGCAGAAGAATAGAAACGAAAAGAAAAGGAGAGCTAGACTCAAATGAAAGTCGGGGATGTCGAAGAATATAGCCCCTCAGGGCATCTTGGAACCGATCCCACCTTGACTCTCTCCTCCGAGCTTCTGAAACTATTTTCTCTCTTCAGCTCCTATAGAGGGCTCTCGGGCTCTCTTCTTTTTAGTGGCACCCTCTATCAATTCTCTCTTCTCTCCTTCTTCTCTTCTCTGTTCTGGTGTATTCCTATCTTCTGTCCGTCTCTTTTTTTCTCTTGTTCGAAGGCAGCAGCCTTTATAGAAGGATGGCCTTCTGTTCTCGACGTGAGCTCCCCGGCGCGCCTCAGCACTCATCATCTCGACGCGCCTGGCTTCGTATTGGGCTTGGCCCATTTGTTCAGAACTCAGCGCCGGAAGAGGCTCATCTAATGGCCTTCTTTTCATTGCTCTAGTGGGCTTCTTGGTATATTCTTCTTGAGGCTTTTTTAACACCTTGCGTTCACGCCCATATGTGAGGCAGTGTTAACCCCTTTTCATGAGAATCAGAATTATCTGACGCTTCTCTTCAGTAGGCAGATGATTGCCTGGAATTTGTCATAGTTTTATAAGCCTTACTATTTGAATGATAGTCATGCTGGGCAGCGGCCTAGCCAGAGATGGCTTCAACCGAACAGAGTGTTTGGGGGTAGTGAACCTCGTCTATTATGATTCTCAGAACCTCCGGGGATGGCACAGGAGCCGTACCCTTGATTGGTCTTCAAAGCCCTGAATTTGCTTTTGGCTTCTTCTTGTACATTTTAGGTGTCAACAAATGCCCCCCACCCGCGGGTGGCGTAAGTGAAGGATGAGTGACACGGGACATGCGGGTGTACATTGCACCGCACTTTGTAATTTCTTTAGGCTTGCTCCTGTTCATTGTTCATCCTTGTGACTCTGAGTCTTCATTCTGTTTGTATAATCCCAGTACTTTGTAAGCATACTCGGACGGACACCAACATTTTTGGTTTAATCTTCTAATTGCAGCACCCCTGGGTGAGCCAACCGGCGCCATTGACGATTTCGGCACGCCCATCTCAGCGCGGCAATGGTCTCGGCGCGCCTTTTCCCTTCGGTGCTCTCGACGCGATGGCGTCGGCGCACCTTTTCTTGGCCTAGAGCTCTCAGCGCCAGAGGATTCTCAGCGCGCCTTAGGGTTTCACCCTATTTAGCACCGAGAGGATGAGGAGAAGGCTCATTTCACCCTGAGCCTTCTCTCTCTTCTCTTCTTCACCCCCATCGCAGCGACGATCGGCGTGAGGGGATTTTTCCTCCCCCTTTTCTCATCTTGTCATCGCGAGGTTCCCTTCTATTTCTTCTCATTCGAGACTACGTCCCTCTTCATTACAGAGTCACCCCCTCTTGGTGGGTGTTCTCCTATTTGACTTCTGGGCATACCCCGGACATGGGGAGATCTGTCAAAATTTTCTTAAAATTTTCTTTTCTATTTTTGTCTTCATACTATCTCATTTGCTTTGATTTTGTCTACAGTTACTGAAATGGCCGCCCCTTCTAGCCATGCTGCTTCTAGAGCTGCTGATGTTGGTGCCTCTTCCCAAGGCAGAGCAATTGGCCCTATCGTGACTTGGAGGAACATTGGACAGCGGGACCGAGGTCTTGGGAGGATCGCCATAGTTGATGAATCTTCTGATTCAGAGACGGACACAGTATCCACATCTCGCGTCCTGACTACTAAGGACGGGTTGGACTTCAATCGTGATGGCGACTATCGTCCGGACTTTCCAAAGGATCGCCATCTCGCACCATTCATCTACACCTTCAATGTATCGGGAAAGAGAGATGTCATGCTGGCTCGGATGGTAGAACGGGCCGTGTTAATGGACAGGGACAGCTTGAAGGGCTCCGTATATCGCGGAGACACCATCTATCTCCCGGGAGAGCAGCGTAAGTGGAATGCCATCTTGGGAGTAACCGAGCTGGAGGCGGAGCAGAAGATGCTGACGCGGGCTCTAGAATTCACACCGGCCAGGTGGGACACTGCTGCAGGTCGGGTCAACAGAGAGAAACTCGGCTACAGTTTATTCTTGGCGTCCATCAAGTGGGGATACAAAGATGAGCCATTTGTTCTGAACTGCCTGGCTATTCAATTTAAGTTCCAATTGGCTGCTGGGTGGTTTGCCGACACCAAAGTGACTGACGCTCATCTTTTCTGTGTGGGAGCGGTAGAATTTACAGAATATGTTCTGAAGGAGTATGCTCCTTTACTGGTCAAGGCCGGGGTGTATCACAGTGTATATGCATCCCGTTTCAGGTACCCTATTTCAAAAGGACTGTGATGTGACATGTTTGAAGTGTTTTGCCCACAGTTTAATACTTTCTACACAGCAGAGGGTGAAACTTCTTTAGACCTCTGGAGCTTGTCACAGATGTCGGGTCTGCCGATTGATGGAGAGCCTTAAGAAGAGGTCTGCCTTCATGACTTCATCAAGGATGAGATAGACGGTGAAGGTCAGTATTACTTCGGCTTCTCATACCGGTATTTGATGAAAGCATACTGCTCCCTCTGCCTGGCAATCAACAGGGGATCATCTAGGGGATATCAAACCTGGGAAAAGAGTTGCAAGTTGAGAGTCTGAGTAGGACACTGGATTTAGTATTTCTTTGGTAGCCCTCTGAAGTACAATGAGTTCCCTCATGTGGCTCCTGTTGCGGGTAAGCCCAGCAAGCCTCCCAAATTCAAGTCAGAGCTGCCTGCTTCACTTCGGTGGATCAGCCATGGAGGACCGAATCCAACTGGGGCGGACCCCCTTACTCATTGTGCTGCCTATCTCACCTTTTGGTTGTGCACTTTCGCTCTCCCGCAGGGAGATGAGACAATTATTAAGCCAGAGGCAATATACCCAGCATGTCAGATGGCCTGGGGCATGCGGCTTGCTCTATGTCCAGCAGCACTTTGCCTGATTTATAAATCTCTGGGAGACATTCATAGGCATCGGATCCCCCGCGCCTTCAGAACAGTGGGGCCGTTTCATTTCTTCAACGCATGGGTATGCAATTTGTTTCCAGAACTGGCTCCCAGGACCTTGCAGACAACTACATTATACCCCAAAATGCTAGAATTTACAAGTGCTGAACCTGGCCCAGTGTCTCAGCAGCTTTTCTCTATCAAAGGCCGGCTGACAAGGGTCCCGATGGACTCAGCAGGGACCATTCATTTCTGGAATTTAGCAGCGCATTCTGCCCCATTGGTGAACCGCCAGCATTAGTGCAAGCTCGAGGCAGTGGAGACTTTCACACATTTCATTTCGGGCAACACAATGACTCGGCCAATCTTGGAGCCTGAGCTCATTGGCTGGGCTTTATCAATTCGCCCCAGTGTATTGGTGTTTAGAAAGGGGGGCGTGGTTCATCTAGAACCCTATTACCCTTTTAGATTTGGCCGAAATTTTGGTTATGATTAGCACATCCCGCCTTCAGCTGCTCTGTTTCCCTTGGACAGCAGGTCAAAGCATAGCTCGACTGTTGCAAGTGAGGGTCGCTCCTGGTGGGATTACTTCCACCGTTGGGATGCAAATGTCTTCAGAATCCTGGTGCCGAACCGCGTACTCCGGGTCACTCCAGAATATGTGAAATGGTGGAATGCTCGAATCGGCTTTTACCGCAATGCTAGAATGACATTATGGGATGTAGCCGAGCGCACCTTTCTGTGCTAGCAGCTTGGGCCAGTTTTTGATATTGACGAAGCCCATTTGAAGAGGTTGTTCTCCCAACATCCGAAGGAGGTAGATGCGTATATAGCACGCAGGAAAGCTGCGAAAGAGGAATCGACTGAGCAGCTAGTCCCCGTGCTCGCTGACATAGATGAAGATACTTTCACGTAGAATTTGGAACATCTGTGCCAGATTGGCGATTCCCGCCTGGAGCTTCAGCAATACCCATTTCCCATTGAGGAGCAGCTCTCCAAAGCAATTTCATGGAAGTGTGAGGTTGACCGCTTTTGCCCGTACCGGGCGTTTGTAAATAGAGAAGATAGAACGCCGACATATTATCAACATACGTCTTGGCTGTTTGTCTTGATGAATGTCCATGGGCTGACCCTCGACAGTCCCGTAGCAAGTGTCCTGGACAAGCCTTTGTTTGTATCTTTTCATTGTGCCAACGGCTGGGGTTTCGACCACTTGGCTTGTATTATTGCATCACTTCCCATGGTCATGCAGACTTGGCCGACCTAGCCGAGAAGTGTAAGAAGATTGGCGACATCTGTTGGCTCGTTCGGGAGGCTGCATCCCGTAGCAAGGAGGTGGCTTATCAGTATTTGCCCCTCTCGTCTTTTTACAACGGCCCGACAGGTAAGTCTTCTTCAGTTGACATGTAGAGTGGCTTGTTGCTCCGTTCTCTTTATAATGGCATGTGCCTCATTTGACGGATCGCCCAGATATAAAGCAGCAGGGACTTTACAGGAAGATCATCTCCCAAGCCCAGAAGCCGGAATATTTTGATACTCCCGCACCAGTGCCGACCACTACTCCGCTGCCACCTGGTAAAAAGAGAGCGGCCTCCGTGTTGAAAGTCACAATAGGCCGAGTGAGAAAAGCTCAAAAAACTTCCTCGAAGCAGTCTTCGACTGATGCGCCTGAGGCTCCTTTGCCTAAAGTGCCATCATTTGAACAGTTTACCGCTCAGAAGGAGGCCTTTCAGCAAGCAGCTGAAGGTGACATTATTCTCCTTCGCGGTATGTAGGAATGTTCCTTCCATGGCGTCTTCATTCTTTTGACGCCTTTTCTGTTGGATTTCGACTCAAGGAGCAGCTGGCACCACTACGAGTGCCGAGGAGGTCGCCTTGGAGACGGAGAATATGGGATCTTCTGTCGTGGCCATGGTGGGGGCAACTAGGACAGTTGAAGCCATAGGGGAGAGTCTCCCCACCATTGAGGAGGGTGTCAGACTCCCTTCTCCCATGCTTGCCGGTGAGGCCGAGGGTGAGCCAAGTGACTGTTATCCTTCCGACTCTTATCTTCTTAGTGATCTTCTTGCCCTGCCTTATGTATATCTTTGTGTTGTAGCGGTAGGAGTGGTTAATACTGTGGTTGAGACGCCTGCTGTGGATGCTCCTTTACAGCATGAAGGACACAAGACTGCGTTAAAGAAAGGTGCCATCCTGTCACGGCGTGTAATCACCCGCTCAGCGGCCCATAAGGCGACAGAGGAGGCGGGCCAACTCGAGATTAGCATAGACATCTCCGCCAGCAGTTCTGCCACCCCTTCTGACGAAGAGGTTGATTATGCTTCTTCAGAAGGCGACGCACAAGCACCTGCAGCGGCCAGCAAAGGGGCAGTGGCACCCTCCATGCTATTGAGCGTTCCTTTAATATTTAGTCCCCCAAGGTTGCGGGCACCATCATCTGAGGGAATGTTGCAGGAAGAATTTGCCGGAATAGACATGGAGGTGGAGATAACTCCCCCTTTTGTTGCTTCATCTGTAGAGTTAGAGTCTTCTATACAGGCACTCGAAGAGATGGGTGATGTGGCCACAGTAAGTTCTGCCCACCCTTTTGCCGAGCTGCATGGCTTTTCATTCTTCTTTGCCATCTCGGTGCTTATTGAAACCTTGTTCCAGGAATCTAACACAGTCGATCGCCTTTTAATATCATCTTCTGATGCCATCATTGTGCCATCGGAGGCTTTGGATATGCTACCGCTTGCCACCGTGTCTTCTTCGGAGGCAGTTACTATACTTTGCCCTGTGCCAGTAAGAGTACATGCAGCTGCCAAAGTATCATCAATGGAGTTGAGCCCACTGGGAGAAAGTCTCACCCTGGTGCCTGCAACAGAATTGAGAGCTGAAGTTGATCCGTCGAGGGGTTCTGCCTTCGTCCCGACGGCCATAATGACTTTTGCGCCTGACCCTGTAGCTCCATCCGTGCCAATAATAGAGTCGGGACCTCTGCCTCTTCCAGCACCGAGAGAAGAGAGTTCTTCAAAGAGCCCGACGGAGCATGAGCACACTGCTGTGGTGCCTGCTACCTCGGCTTTGGTGGCCGTCCCATCTTCTTCTTCCGAGCCCGACACCAGCTTATGGGCTTCCATAGACAAAGAGGTGACCTTTGAGGTGGCACCAGTAGCTTCCCTCGGCTTTACTTCGTCAGAGGACTTTGTCTGGCAGCATTTAGAGATATTGCGTCAAGTCGTAGAATCTCAGCCGACATTATCTTACCTCCAGCTGAAGGAAGTGGCTGAACGACTGACGGTTGGGCTGCAGGCACTAGGCTGCCCCTTGGATATCTGGACCCAGCGGTTGCTGTTCCTGCTGAAATTTGTAAACCGTCGGGACTTTCTCGAGAGGATAATGAATGATCGGCTGGCGACCCTCAGATTGTAGAAAGCTGACTGTCAGACGGAGCTGGAGTCTCTGGCTTCTGATCTCCATAAGAATAAGGCCCATGTTGAAACCTCAGCTGCTCGTGCACGATTCCTACGTAGCCGACGGGAAGAACTCTGGGCTGAATTGGATGCTGTTGAAGCCGAGATACCACTGCTGGAGGCTGTAGAAGTTCTGGGCATCGAGGAGACCACCTTGCTAGAGGGTTGAGTCGCATCCCTAGAGACTGAGATGACTCGCGTTCAGGAGGAAGAAATGCAACTCCGTGAACTGGGAGCGGCTCTACATGTTGGGCTCATTGACTTTGAAGATATCTTCAGGTGGTCTTAGTTGATCTGCCCTTTGTAATCCGTCCCCCTCGAAGGGCCCTGTAGACGCACTAAAATTCGAAGAGAATCGATTCGTTCATTGATCAGGTTAATTCATCTATTTAGTGTGACGGCGTGCCAGTCACAAAGTGACGATTTATTCGGGCTTCACGAAGCCCATGGTGCGCTCGATCTGACTAGTCAGATGATTGTGTGGTTCGGGTCGGGACCAAAACCCGCCGTGCCATAAAGGTCACGACGTTATTTACATCCCCCATACGGGGGAACACCCTTGATTGATTGCCAGGAATAAGGGCCCTATGGCCTAAAGATAATAATAATAATGCAGGAGGATAGTGAAAGATGAACTATGCTAGAAACCCGTATCGGGACGTGAACGTTCAGACTATGTCGGCCACTCATGGGCCGCTTCATGTTCGGACGAAGGTCCGTGTTTGTAGCATAAGAGACGGTGACAAAACCACGCAGATGTCTGCCGTGAGTATGGCAAGTTTAATGCGAGTGCGGGATTAGCTCCCGATATATATGTGTCGGTCACTAACGGACCATTCATTGTTCGGACGAGAGCCCGCATTTGAAGCATCGAAAACGACGATAAACCGTACGAATGTCCGCCATGAGTACGACAAGTTTAATGGGATTGCGGGATCGGATCCCGAAGAAGTGGGTCAAGCTGATGAACTATCGGCCCAAGAGGTGCCCGGATCATGACCATGTCAGGGATTCCGAGGTCCACGTCCGATATCACGGGGCATCATTGCTTTTCTCTTCACGCACAGTCCGGGGGAGCGGGTTATCAGGTGTGAAGCCCGAACTAGCCAACATACGCCCTCGCACGCGGATCGACCTGCACGGTCAGGTCGCGGGGGTTTCCGGGGGCGGAGCCCCCGGAACAAAATTTTGATTACAACAGAGGCGATATTGTCTTTGTACCATGACTTGGGGTGTGCTGACTTGGTTATAACATTTTCTATTATCATTGTTCCAATTGTTAAATTATATGGTTTGTTCTCACAGAAATGGTTTATATGCTTTATTTTCTTTCTACTAACCTCAAGCTTTCTATTTTCTTTTATTTGGTTAATTTGTCCTTTTATGAAGCACGCCGGATTAACATCAAGAGGAGGGCGCGCCGGTTTAGCCACAAGAAGGGGGGGGGCGCCGGTTTAAGGCCAAGGGAGGAGGCACGCCGGTTTAAGGTGGCAAGTTGGGGTGCGCCGGTTTAGGACCAAGAAGAAGTGGGGCGCGCTGGATAGGGCAGCACAAGGGGGGGCACGCCGGATTAAGGCCAATGAATAGTATGGCGCGCCGGAATAAGCACTATTCATTCCAAGGATTTTGAGTGTGAAGCTAAACCAGTGCGGGGGGGTACCGCCCCGGATTAGCCCACGCCGGATTAGGAGCACGCCGGGATGGATTCTATGAGGTTTATTTCATTCTTGTTGGCTCTGTTTCTTCCTTCTTTCAACTGCAAGTTAATCTGTTGATTGGATTGTTCACCGAATTGGTGGATTAAGTTTGTGGAGAGGGAGTTTAAGTGTTTGATCATTTGTTAAGGTGAATTGGCATGAAAACCCGAATGTTTTATTAGAAGTGTTTGTTGTGCAGGGTAGTTCAGTTTGTGTTTGATTTCTGGAGGGGGTTTTCTGAGTGGGGTTGATTTAGTCTGAAGAAGCTTCATTTATTCATTCTTATGCATTCTTGTTCTTGTTCCTCTTGTTCTTGGCCCTGGCAAAAATCGGGCAGCACTTACCCCGGACTGAAGTTTGCCAGAGAAGAATGGGGAACACCAAACGGATTGCTCCGGGGTGAACCTCAAAACTCGGAGTGAGGCCTCCGTTAACCCATAAGTGCATGTGGAGACTCGAGGACCAGCCTTCAAGAGTTCCAGCAGCTTACAGGTGATGATTTCGTAGGCGGGACGAATGTGTGCCACGAGAGGCTTTAGATGTTCATCCCTTCGATGGGTTCCCCTGAAGGCCGTGCCACAGAGAGGCAGGTCTCCAAGGTCCCTGGATGACAAGAGAACCGGGAGAAAGGGGAGGAGATCAAGATAGTAGAACACTACTCATGCCCATCCAAAAATCATTCCTTTTATTCATCCGCAAGGGGAAGGGGGAAAAGAGATATAGGAGGGGATCTACCCCGGAGCAAAGGGAGAACACAGTGGAGGAGAAGGACTTGAAACTCATGCGGGGGGAGAGGAACAGAGCACAAGCTCTACCCCCTCCCCATGGCTCACCTCTCTTCTCTCACAGACCCTCCCTTCTTCTTCACCTCTCTGGCATCGGGGGACGAAGCTCTCCTTCTCTTCGGGTGGCCTCCTCTTCTTTCTTTTGTCGCCCTCCGGGGGTTCGAGCTTCTCTCTCCTTTTCTTTCTCCAATGGGGCATGCCTTTTATAGAACGGGTTGCCCTTTCTTTGCTCGAATGGAAGAAACTCCCGCCACTTGCCCTTGTTTTCCGAACGAACAGGATTGACATGCCGCAGTGTCGTCCGTTGATTTGCACAGTACGCTGGCATTCGTCCGAGGACAGGACGTTCGCGGGTTTGCCGTGAGATCTTCTGCTGCTTCCACCGTCGATGCATGCCTTCACCGCTGCGCTGTCGAACAGATGTGGAGATAGAGCTCGGTAGCATTGAATGCTATGCCCCCTAGAACCTGCCCTGAATCTGATAGGAGAACAGAGTATCGGGGGCAGATGGGACAGAATGGGGTTAAACCGGCGTGGCCAGGGGGCGCGCCGGATAACCATAGTAAGGAGGGCGCGCCGGTTTAAGGCATGTTGGAGGGGCGCGCCGATTTAAGGCGCCGGATTAGGATGTTGAAGGGGCGCGCCGGTTTAGAGCGTGCCGGTTCAAGGCCCTTCCGCGCCGTTTTAAGCATCAAATGGATTCTTTTCGAAGTCGCAGCCATTTATTCGAATGTTGGCGTTCCCGGAATGTTCTAGTTGCAATGTATGGCCTTCATAATATTCTATTTATAGCCTCTGGGGCTCAGTCCCAGACTTTGCGTGACTTTCGATGCATGCCGAGACTGTGCCGGAGTTCCTGACTTTTCTCTGATTCAGCTCTCAGCATGGCCGATCGGAGAGTTGTAGCCGTATCTTCCGCCTGGGGGGCTTCCTTAATGGGTAGCGGACCACTAAGCGAGTTCTCGTCCTGATCGGGCGAGGCATGAGGTTTGTTCGGCATTTCCATCTTCGGCTTGCTCTCGAGTGTCGAGATGTGCATGCCGTATGATCCTCATCGACATTTTTTGACGTCCACAAATGCCCCCCACTCGTGGGTGGCGCAAGCGAGAGACGAGTGCACGGGGCCCGCGAGTGTAGGGTTCTTTGACAAGATATCTGTTCTTCCGAGCCAGTGGGGTGCTGGTCCGGTGCGAATTCACGGGAAAGCGCTCACTCCTTCAGCGAAGGGATGAGGGGATCGCTTCACCGCATACACACACGGACTGAGATGTCTAGCCTGAGTGAGGAGGGGTTTACTCATCGGCATGGGGTAAATACCGAAGCAAGAATGAAGGGTCTATGCATCGACTTAGGCAAGAGGCCTAAAACAACTTAGCTGAGGCCAATCCTAAGGGGGAGTTAGTGACTCGTGCTGGGTTTAGGAGAGTTGTTCATTCATCGACTCGGATGGGAGGTCCAAGCCGAATGCTTTTGAGAGGGCTCTAACAGAGTGAGATGGATTTTATGCCTTCGGGTGGAACGTTCGAAGCGAAGGGTTTATTTGCTGGTGCCGACATGGTGTCGGGAGCTGATGTGGTCTATTCATTGGAATGGGGTGAGTGCCAAGGTAAAGGGGTCTTCCATTCATTGACTTGGACGGAAGGTCCGAGCCAAGCAAGGAGGTTCTTTTTGTTTATCGACTTGGACGGGAGGTCTGAGCCAAGCAAGAAAGTTTTTTTTTCTTTATTCATTGACTTAGATGGAAGGTCTGAGCCATTTTTTTTCTTTTTTTTTATTGACTTGGACGGAAGGTGCGGGCCAAGCAAGAAGGCTATCTCCTTTTTTATTCATTGGCTTGGACGGAAGGTCCGGGCCAAGCAGAGAGGTTCTTTTGTTCATCGACTTGGACGGAAGGTCTGAGCCAAGCAAAGGAGGTTCTTTTTGTTCATTGACTTGGACGGAAGGTCCGAGCCAAGCAAGGAAGTTCTCTTTTTTTTTTATTCATTGACTTGGACGGAAGGTCCGAGCCAAGCGAGGAAGTTCCCTTCCTTCTTTTTTTTATTGACTTGGATGGAAGGTCCGGGCCAAGCAAGAAGGCTCTCTCTTTTTTCATTCATTGGCTTGGACGGAAGGTCCGAGCCAAGCAAAGAGGTTCTTTTGTTCATCGACTTGGACGAAAGGTCCGAGCCAAGTAAGGAGGTTCTTTTTGTTCATCGACTTGGACGGAAGGTCCGAGCCAAGTAAGGAAGTTCTCTTTTTTTTTTATTCATTGACTTGGACGGAAGGTTCAGGCCAAGCAAGAAGGCTCTCTCTTTTTTTTCATTCATTGGCTTGGATGGAAGGTCCGAGCCAAGCAAAAAGGTTCTTTTGCTCATCGACTTGAACGGAAGGTCCGAGCCAAGCAAAGGAGGTTCTTTTTGTTCATTGACTTGGACGGAAGGTCCGAGCCAAGCAAGGAAGTTCTCTTTTTTTTATTCATTGACTTGGACGGAAGGTCCGAGCCAAGCAAGGAAGTTCCCTTCTTTTTTTTTCTTCTTTTTTATTGACTTGGACGGAATGTAGCACCCCAGATAAAATTACATAGGATAAGTCTCCGATAATAATTTTTTATAGATATATAAAGAGATCCAAACCAAATTAAAATTAATAAATAAACGAGGCCCAGACCTTGTACATAACCCTCTTACGTCCTTATAAGTCTTACAAAAAGAACTCGTGAACCCTACTCTAGTATTATAGTAAATTTAAGAATAACATGTTATTTTATGAAAGCATCAAATGCACAACATAATTTTTATTGAATTAAGAATCATTAAATCTTGAAGAAAATGTCAATTTATATTTTATTACTAATTTATAAATTTTAATATTCCACATTTACTACATTATAATCTTATTAGAAGGAAGAAGGATATATATATAAGATTTAAATACGCTAAAGATATATAAAGGATAAAAGAATAGACATATATACAATTTCGGTCCTTTCAAGGATATTGAGAAAAGGTCAAAACCTCAATTGACGCCTTTTGATATAGGCGTATCTAGTGTAAGAAACGACTGCATGCAAGTCGTTATTTATAAATTAGTAAAAATCAAATAAAGTATATAGTTAAAGAGTTATAGAGAAAATATGGATATACACACAATATCGGTTCTTAAGAGGCTGAGGAAAAAATTGTCAAAGGCAATTGACGCCTCTTAGTGAAGGCGTTATTTTAAAAAAAGACGACGTTGTGTGTGTCGTTAATTAGTTAGATAAGAAGTATAAATGGCATAAGAAAGGATATATAGTTAAGATTTTAGAGTATAAATACAGTTTTGGTTCTTGAAGAAAAGTGAAAATGGGAAGAGACGCCTAACACAATGGCGTCAATTGCCAAAGAAATGACTTGATAAAAGTCGTTATTTTATTCTAAAATGAATAGTACCATTTTTCGACTGAGAAATTTTGGAAAAATAATTATATGAAAAAATAGAGAAAAATGGAAAACTCATATTTCTAAAATTTCCTATCTAGATCACATCAAGAAAAAAAGATAAAAATCTCGGAAGATTCTAATACTTAAGTTATACGTGTTTCGAACTGTGAATTAAGGGAATCCTAGTAATATTAGGATAGATACTAGAGGGTCAAGTCCCAGTCGAACTCCAACCCTATAAGGTCTCCAAAACCCTATAAATACCAACCTCTTGCTGAATCCCTTCTACCTTTTCTAACTTAAACCTGCTGCTACTTCGAGCGTGAAGAACATAGTAAGTTCTTCATCTTCTTCTTTCCTCCTGCTTCGTCGAGAGAAGCACGTGAAGGAGCCTTCTTCTTTTGCTGAAGGACTTCATCTTCCTCTTTTTCCTTACTGCACGAGGTTGAAAGCTGTTGCTTTCTTCGCCACTACTGGGTCATGGACTGCTGCTACATCGTCTCCATCTTGTGGCCACCAAAGAGGAAACATATAGCATCTCCTGCTTAGTTCATATGCTTGCAGGTTGCTGCCGTTAGTGTCTTCTTCCTACCTTCGCTACCGTGCAGTTGTTGCGATAGCAAGCTCTTCCTTGCTTTTATTTTCTCACGTTCTATCCACCAAATCAACTCCATCAAGGTAGGTGTTCTCTCTGACTACCAAACTCAATTAATAAAGATAATACAGGCTTTTACGATAATAAACAGCATGCTTATATCTCGTGTTTGAGTTCATAATCTTTAGTTTTCTATAGGTGTTCTCTCTACCAAGCCAAATTAATTATAAGATATTGCATGATCATGTTTTTGTAGTTGTACGTAGATTTTCTCAAGTTTCGTAGCCCAAATGAAGTTAATTCATGATTTGTCTCAAGTAACGAAGCCAAAATGATAGACTAAAACTGTATATATCATGCATATAGATTATCGATGTGTTCTGTTAGATTCTGAAATTTTATAGTAAATAGCGACCCTGCCTAGGGCGTTATTTTCATAGAAGGTGACAGCCACCGTGTCGTCACTTAATAAATTCTGAAAAAATTGATCAACGACCAGTCGTCAATTCTATATATGTTAGTTATGAGTTTTTCGCATTAATAGATTGTTCATGGGTATAGGAGTATCCTTTGGCCATGAAAATTTATGGGCGTACTATTGGGGTGGAGACCGAGGTAGTGAAAGTGGTTGCACCATTTTTCGTGCCCCCTATCTCAAGATCCCCTGTCTCTCAACGAAAAATTATTTTGAACGTATGGTTAGGTAGAGTTTTTCGAGCCGGTCATTTCGGTATATTATAAGCTAGATTCCGACGTGATTACGCCCAGAAACGAGAGGTTCAAAAAATTAGCATTTTTGAAATGACGACCAAATTGAGGTCGTCAAATTCATTTGGACGCCTGGGAATAGTGGCGTCAAATTAACTATATATATATATATATATATATATATATATATATATATATCATGTATATATGTCTTTGAAAATTCATATTTATTAAAATATGTAACAGAAAATTATGAAAAATATATATTTAGAATCCTTGTATTTTTCTCCTAATTATCATATATTCTATTTCCATAAATTATTTTAAATAAATCAAGGTGTCTTGGAATGTATGTTTTTGAACTATCTTTCAAAATCCATATTTATTAAAATATGTAACAGAAAATTATGAAAAAATTATATATTTAGAATCCTTGTATTTTTATCCTAATTATCATATACTCTATTTCCATGAATTATTTTAAATAAATCAATGTGTCTTGGAATGTGTGTTTTTGAAATTATTCAGATAAATAGATATAAATGTGAATTCTTGTTAAATAAATTCAGATAAAAATCATAAAATTAACGTCCCTCCAAGAGGACGCTAATTAATAAATGACGCCACCCATGGGAGTCAAGTAATATAAGTTTATTTAATTATAGTTAATTATAGAATTGGATGGACATGAATTCTATAATTAACACATTCATGTTCTCACCGTTTTCTCCCGATTTTGACCCATACCGCGGGTCTTTTGGCACTCTCGTCTCACGTCCGTAGATAGAGTCTCTTTTTCATAATTGGTTCACGTTATGCACCTCAACTCTTGGTGACATACGAGTCCTCCGTTGGACATTCCGTTCCTTAGGACTGGCAAGTTAGTCATTGAGACCTCCGTAAGTCTCCGCTAGCCTTGGATTCCCTCAAGGCAGCCGAGCTGGTTGTACCTTAAAAACCCTGGATCCTATCCGTGTCACTTTAATTTTCCGTTAGTCTTGACACTCTACTCCTTTTGGAATCTTCTTATCATCGATTTGAGAACATAACCCTTTGACTCTATATTTGGCCAAATCTGATTCTGAAACATTAAGGGCTGTGGGTCCGCGACTTTTCAGTGCCAGGTAGGACGGAAGTCTAATTCTGTAAACCATGAGAATTCTAGGTGTGGCATTGCACCAAAGTCTGTATATCTGTTATATTCTGTTATTCTGTTATTCTGTAAACTCTGTTAATTCTGTTAAATCTGTTATTCTGATATTTTATTTTTCGGATATTGTGATAATTTAGATATTCTGCTAGATTGTTTAATTCTGCTTATATTTATTGAAACTCTGTTATATTCTGGCCAATTCTGAAGTTATGTTCATCCGCGTATCTGTCCTTGTTATATTCTGATAGCTTGTCCTTGACTGTGCATGGGAATTCATCCCTATTTCTCTTGAGCCCGTAACTGCCTTTGACTTTAATATTCATCTTTCCTATTAGATTGATCGTCATGATTTTCTAGTTCCATGCCTTGCATCGTCATGAACATGTTAATTGGCTAATCACTTATATTCTGCTTGATGAGAGATGTAATTCCTACTGAGCGTTTCGCTCACCAGCCTATCTTTAACGTTTTGCAGGTAACGACATTGAAGATAGTGCATCAGATGGGGAAGGGCAAGAGTGTTGAGCGTTATGGAATCGAGTATGTGTCTTTTATCTTCTTGAGTCTTGTCCTATCATTGAGTCTTTTCCTTTTTATTAAGAGTAATGTGTCTGTTCATTTAAATATGTAAGTGAGTCAAGAATTGTAAGTTTGACATTTGATATTAATAAGAATTGTATTTTCGTCATTATTGTCTGGCCTTGAAGTTGTGTCTTATGAGTTGCTCTGATTATTCACGACTGTATCGCTGCCACATTCCGACCAATACGTTCCGCTGCTATCGGATCCGGGCGTGAAACGGAAGGTCCGGGCCAAGCAAGAAGGCTCTCTCCTTTTTTATTCATTGGCTTGGACGGAAGGTCAGAGCCAAGCAAAGAGGTTCTTTTTATTCATCGACCTAGACGGAAGGTCCGAGCCAAGCAAAAGAGTTCTTTTGTTCATAGACTCGGACGGAAGGTCCGAGCAAAGCAAGGAGGTTCTTTTTGTTCATCGACTTGGACGGAAAGTCCAGGCCAAGCAAAGAGGTTCTTCTTGTTCATCGACTTGGACGGAAGGTCCGGGCCACGGGTCTGTTCATCGGTGTGACAGGGAATATTTTAATCTCCAGCGGGACTTGACGAGTCGACATCCCTCGGAGGCTTCGATGATGCTTTTTTTTCTCTCGCTTTTCTTCTCTCTCTTTTGTTTCTTTTTTTTCTCTTCTTTTTCTTCTCTTCTTCTTCTTCTTCTTTTTTCTTCTTTTCTTTCCCTTCTTTTCTTCTTTTCTTCTTTTTTCTTCTTCTCTTCCCTTTTTCCTCTTCCTCTTTTCTTCTTCTTTTTTGGTTACAAAATCAATGCTATAGCAAGGGAGGGGGGAGTTTTACACATAGGGAGTGGCCATCTATCGGCGTGGCTGCCAGTGGCTGTGCATCTGTCGGCCTACCTGTCGACAGCTGATCATCTGTTGGCTTAGTTGTCGGCTGTCGACATCCACCGGATTGAAGCCCCGACGGCTAAACATCTACCGGGTTGAAGCCCCGATGGCTGGACATCTATCGAATTAAAGCCCCGATGGCTGAACATCTATCGGATTAAAGCCCCGATTGGCTGAGCATCTATCGGATTAAAGCCTCGATGGCAGAACATCTATCGGATCAAAGCCCCGATGGCTGAACATCTATCGGATTAAAGTCCTGATCGGCTGAGCATCTATCTCATTAAGGCCCCAATCGGCTGACCATCTATCGGATTAAAGCCCCGATTGGCTGGACATCTATCGGATTAAAGCCCCGATGGCTAAACATCTATCGGATTAGAGCCCCGATGGCTGAACATCTATCGGACTAAAGCCCCGATTGGCTGAGCATCTATCGGATTAAAGCCCCGATGGCTGAACATCTATCGGATTAAAGCCCAGATGGCTGAACATCGATCGGTCCAGACGAATGGTCGTGACGCCGACCACGTGAGAGGTTTATTGGGTGGATGGCCGAGGGCTGAAGGTAAAAGACCATGTCTACCTCGAGACCTTATTTCCTTTCTTCTCTTCTTCCTTTATGTGGAGAGACGGGTGCGAAGACCACGTCTGCCTCATACCTTTTCTTTCTTCTTTTCTCTTTCTTTTATGTGAAGAAGCGGGTTCGAAGACCACGCCTGCCTCATATCTCCTTTCCTTTTGTTCTGCTCTTCTTTTCTCATTAATGCCCTCAAATTGGGGTGTAACTTCTCTTCTATTCCACCAAATTGGGGTGTAACTTCTCTTCTATTCCCCCAAGTGGGCTGTAACTTCGACTTCTTATGCCCTGGAGTGGGGTATGTTTCTTTCTTCGTGTGCCCCTAGGCAGGGTATAGTCTTTGCTTCTCATGGCCCCCATCACGGGGTGTAGTTCTTCCTCAAATGCCCACGAGCCGTGGCAGATCTTCTTTGAACACCCCCCAAGCCGGGGTGAGTTCTCCATGGTTTCCATGCCCCCATATCGGGATATATATTTCTTCTTCAAATGCCCCTAAGTCGGGGTGAATTCTTCATGGCTTCCATGCCCCCCTGTGGTGGGATATGTTGCTTCTTTAAATGCCCCTTGGGCGAGGCATACCTTTCTTCATATGCTCCCAGGTCGGGGTGTATGTCTCTTTGCTTATGTACCCCACGATCGGGGCGTATTCTCGCTCTCTTTTATTTTATACACCCCTACGGTGGGATATATTTCTCTTCATGCGCCCCTAGATCAGGGTGTAACTCTGTTTCTTGTTGTGCCCCCAGGTCGGGGTAGATTCTTCTACTTCTTATGCCCCAGAGTGGGGTATATTTCTCTTCGTATTCCCCTAAGCTGGGGTATATTCTTTTCATTTCATATGCCCCCATACGAGGTAAAGTCTTTACTTCTTATGCCCCCCCACAGCGGGGTACATTTCTTCTTCGAATGCCCCTAAGCCGGGGTGTATCTTCTGCTTCTTATGCCCCCGTGGCGGGGTACATTTCTCTTCCTATGCCCCTAAGCTGGGGTGTGTCTCGTGCTTCTTATGCCCCCCGTGGCGGAGTGTATTCCTTCTTATTATCCCCCATGGTGGGGTATATGCATGCTCTCTGCAGGAGTGGTGGCCGTACTTGGCCTCATTGCTATGAAGCCTTCCCTGTAGCGGGCAGTAATTCATCAAGCTAGAGTTGCGGCTTGTTGGATCTTCGAACAGCCATTCAAGGGGCCGCCTTATGCCAGATAGGGGCTGCATGAAGGTGGAATACCGGGGTCTTTGTTCTCCTGGTTGGCAATGCTTTCCAGCACGTCCTTTTTTCTTTCTTTTCTTCTCTTCTTCCTTTTTGTGCAATGGACCAGGGTGGGTGCGCGGGAGAGCGCTCACCCCCTCAGGGAGGGAATGAGTGGTTCGCTCCACCGCATCACTCTCATAGTGGTAATCTTTGTTCAGCACGGGTCTTGGCGGATATGGCCGTATAACCCTCTCTCGTCATTTCTTTCTCTTTGTTCTTTTGTTTCTTTCTTTTCTACCCTTTTTTTCTTTTCTTTTCTTTTCTTTTCTTTCCTTTTTTTTTTGCTATCAAGAGGCTTCATCGTCTGGGTGGCTCTTGCAATCAGCAGCCACGGTTGTAAATGCGAAGGTTCATAATAGAAGGGCCTTTAATAAGCCTAGATGATCATTCACTATTCCATAGATATGCATCACTGTTATAGGTGACTATCACCCCTAAAAAAAGGGGGGGTACATCCGGCAACAGCCGATCATGCATCCAGTGTCAGTTTAGATGGATGCCGATAGGATGAGGCATCACCAATGTTTGGTAACATTTTTTTTTTTGGAATTCCTAGCATTGCTCGAAAGAGGCCTAGCATGTCCTTCAGGGCACGCTGTTCTTCGGCCCTTTGTATTATTTCACCCTTCAGGCTTCTTAGGAGTCTTTGGACGGCGCCCCCGTAATTTGGAGGGTTTCCACATTCTTCACGGGGGTTTCCCCCTCTCCTCACATAGTCCAAGGCGGGCCCATCACCTCTTCGGTCAGCTGCTTGTGATTCGGCCCCGACGACATTGCTCTCGAGCCGCCTCATTTTTGCCCCTCGTTCGGCCCTCGGCTTATTCGTCCTTGTTGGCACTATCAAGCTCGGGTACGAGTCGGACGATTGGTGAAGAAGGTTTGTTCCTAGCGTCACACGAGGTATCGAGGGTGCATGCTGTAGCCGCTGGAAGGGGGTGCCCCCAGTGTAATCATGTATCATTCGGGACATTGCTAGCGGTGGTGGTGGGACCTCGGATGGCTCACAGCCACCCCAGAGGGTCCCAGAAGGGGGCCTTGCCCGCCCGGGCATTGCTATGCATAAACCTATCTTGGTTGATTTCCCTCTTGACACCTCGACTTCGTGCAATTCTTCAAATAATCTTGCCGTCATGGCGAGGGTGGGTTGATGGAAGTTGGAGGTGCTGCCTCCCGCCCTGGCTTCAAATGGGGCCGACGAGATCATGTTGTCATGGCCGACAACGCCTTGTCCTTGAAGAGTCGACATTGCTGCCCCCAGTCCCCCATACGGAGGAGAGTCATAATGAGGGGCCTCCTCACTAGACGGCAGGAAGTACGTCTCTTCATTTTCTCTTTCATCGGTTTGGCTTGAGCTGTGCCCGATCGAGAGTGTGTAGCAAGAGAGGACAACGCCACTCCTCCTATTGTTTAAGTCTCCCTTTCCTTCCCCTCCGGGCTTGGTGTATGCTCTTGCGACAAATCATCTAGTGCATGCAGCGCCCTAGATTTCCCTTCGGCTTCTTGCTCTAGGCCCAGGGGCTCTGAATCCCTGCACATGACACATTCATCGGCGCATGTTGAGAGAGCCTCGAGTGCCTCTTTGGGTGATAAGTGGTACAGAGACACCATATTGACTGTTCTCTTCAGACTGGGCATCTCATGCGGACGTGGAGGGTCCACTTTATGTTTGCTCAATTGGAGTTCCCCCTTCCTGATCAGGCGCTCGACAACATCTTTGAACACATAGAAGTCTTCAATTGGGTGCCCGAGTGCTTGATGATATGGGCAAAATCGGGGGTCACCACTTCCTCGGATATCGCCGGGTCTCTTTGGCTCCGGAAGAGTGACTTTGTTGTGTTGGGAGGCCCATTCAAATAGGGTCCGGGTTTTCTCCTTGGAGAAGGAGTAGGGTTTGCTCATCCTAGCTCGCAAACCTGGGCCTTCCCCTTTAATCCTTTGTCGCTCGGACGCCTCGGGGCCAACTGTGTGAACCTCTTTAAGCGAGGACCTATGACCCGTTGCCGCGGCCTTCTGACTGGCGACGGCAGGGGTAGAGGAGAGAAAAGCCTCGACTTCTGCCACTATGTTGATTAGCTGGTCAAAGGACTTGATTTCAATCCCAATCATCCTCTCGAGGATCTCCCGCTCCAATTTTTGTTTGCAGATCTGCACTGCATCTTCTTGGTGCAGCGGCCGCTTGCATCTCATGCTAAGGCGCCGCCATCTGTTGATATATTCCAACGCAGTTTCACCCATCTCTTGCTTGGAGGCGTATAGTTCGACCATAGTAATCTCCCTTTCGGCGATATAAAATCTATCTTTGAACTTCTTCTGCATGTCGGGCCAGTCAGCAATAGACCCGGGCGGCAAGCTCGAGTACCACTCGAAGGCAAGTCCAGTAAGTGTCGAGCCAAAGAATTTCAGGAGATAAGCTTCGTCAGCAGCCAAATCCCCCATGACGTTCACGTAATAGGCAGTGTGCTCATTGGGGGACCCTTGCCCGTTGAATTTCTCAAACTTCGGTGGCTTAATGATGCCAACCGGTAGTTTCTTGGCGGCGTAATGAGCCGGGTAGGGTACTTGATAGACACTATGCAGCGTCTGATCACCGTTGCCTCTCTCGGCCAGCTTCACATCAATCATTCGTTCGAGCATCAATCGGTCGATTGCCGCTGGGTCGATCGGGCTCAGGTGACAGTGGGCAGGCTATGCCCTTGGAGTAGTTAATATAGTCGCCTGCGGGGCCATGGGAGACCCTTAGGGAGACAAAATCGGTAGTGGGGCCAGCGCTGTATATTGTGCTTGTTGCAGGGGCATGCCCCCGGTGTAGCCGGGTGCTGGTGAAGGTGCTGCTCCTTGCAGAGGTGCTTCTGAAGACTGCTCGTTGCCCCCGGGTGCTTCGAGCAAAACCTCGATCTGGCCAGACGTCGAGGGTTGTGCATTCCTCTCGTTCAGTTGTCCCTTCAGCAGCTCGATCTCTCACTGGTATTGCTGTATCATGTGTAGCATCGCGGGGTCATTAGTGGGGAGGTTAGGAATGCCCCCTGCTTCTTCGGGCGGCATGCTCTCAGATGATGTGGAGGGCCCGCCACTAGTGCCTCTAGTGGTGATAACATTGGCAGTCAGGACCAAAGAAGGCTCTACGTTGGAGATCTCTTCGACGCCCGCCTGCGCTATTTCGCCTGCCGCTCTTCCTCTTCTGGTTAGAGGACCGGGTCTGGCGGTGAGTCTGGCCACCTCTTCGGGGTCGGTGGGTAGAGCCCCATACTGACCAAAGGCTCCTGTCATGTTACAGGTGAAGACTTTCCAATTCCTGTTCCTTTTTGCTATCCTCCTTGACGACCTATCTAGGAATACCAGCCTATCAAAGACCGATCATCGGGTCGGCGTTTCCTCCCGCAGAGGGGACTGGCGCAGTTCCTCCAAACGGTTCCTCGACTCTGCGCTGGGCACAAGTCGGGTTTCTTCTTCATCTTGAAAGGTGAGGCCATTGCCCCCAGTAGCCTCTGACGGCCCATAGGAGTGCTCCCCGGGCCTCGAAGGTAGTCTCTCATGGCTTGCTCGATCCCTTCCCACTCCTGGTCAGGGAGAGCAGCCGGTGATTGTGCACCGATAGCGGCAGCAGGGGCGTAGACTGTCGGCTCTGGGCGGGCAGCTTGGTGTTGGCGCCTGCGGTGCCGGCGACGGGCATTCTCTGGCAGGGCTAGTGTAGCAACTTCTGATCGGTGGATCGGGGTCGCCATCTCGACACTTTCACCCCTTCGGGCCCTCCTCGGACGGGTGCAGCTAGGCCCTGCCTGGGCGGGCGTAATGGTCTGGGCTTCCTTGGGGATCTAGACTTGCTTTAGCTTGGTCGGCTTGTGAGCCAGGACATTCTTCAGTGGCACGGCCGAGACGATGGGCGTCGCCTCATCCTTCATCTTCTCCAGCCCTTGGAAAGAGTTGCGGACTGGAATGGTCGGGACAGTACAGCCCGAAATCACCTCAGACCTCTATCCGTCCAGGCGGACTCAGATGGTCCCGATGGCCATGGATTTTCTGGAGCTAGATATGCGGTGTCCCGGGATAGCACCGGTGTTGTACCTCCGAAGCCTCCTTCGGTGAGACTTCGATCCCTGGTGAGGTGGGCCGGCGATCTGGTGCACATGGTGCACGTTGCAGCTCAACGCCTCGGTAGAGACGTCGTTGTTGTTCTTGGCCGAAGCTCAGCCAGCGGCAGCTTCAATGGCCCCCTGGGTGGGGGCGTTGGTCCGGGGCTCATCGGACGCTTCCACGTCCAGTAGGTTGACGAAGGCCACCCCAAGGAAGTTGGGGAAGCCTACCACGGGAAGGAAGATCCCGAAGTTGAGGGGGACCGCGAGGTAGCCGCCCTGGATGTGGCTCTCGACGACCTGAGGGCAGAAGGTGATCGCCATTGTTGGTGCCAAAGTGTGATTTTCCTGCATTCGAAAAAGTAGCGCAATCAGTATTACAAGAAGGGAGCCGCAGAGCCCCCAATCCCGGCAAAGAGATGAAGGGTGGATTGGTCCCACCAGGCGTGCCAGACTTGTGGACGCACTAAAATTCGAAGATAATCGGTTCGTTCGTTGATTGGGTTAATTCGTCTATTTAGTGCGAGGGCGTGCCAGTCACAAAGTGACGATTTATTCGGGCTTCATGGAAGCCCATGGTGCACTCGATCTGACTAGCCAGATGATTGTATGATTCGGGTCGGGACGAAAACCCACTGTGCCATAAAGGTTACGGCGTTATTTACATCCCCCAAACGGGGGAACACCCTTGATTGATTGTCGGGAATAAGGGCCCTACGGCCTAAAGATAATAATAATAATGCAGGAGGATAGTGAAAGATGAACTATGCTAGAAACCCGTATCGGGACGTAAACGTTCAGACTATGTCGGCCACTCATGGGCCGCTTCATGTTCGGACGAAGGTCCGTGTTTGTAGCATAAGAGACGGTGACAAAACCGTGCAGATGTCTACCGTGAGTATGGCAAGTTTAATGCGAGTGCGGGATTAGATCCCGATATATATGTGTCGGTCACTAGCGGACCATTCATTGTTCGGACGAGAGCCCGCATTTGAAGCATCGAAAACGACGATAAACCGTACGAATGTCCGTCGCGAGTACGGCAAGTTTAATGGGATTGTGCGATCGGATCTCGGAAGAAGTGGGTCAAGCTGATGAACTATCGCCCAAGAGGTGCCCAGATCATGACCATGTCGGGGATTCCGAGGTCCACGTCCGATATCACGGGGCGTCATTGCTTTTCTCTTCACGCACAGTCTGGGGGAGCGGGTTATCAGGTGTGAAGCCTGAACTCGCCAACATACGGCCTCACACGCGGATCGACCTGCGCGGTCAGGTCGCGGGGTTCGACCTGCCCAGTTAGGTCGCAGGGGTTTCCGGGGGCGGAGCCCCCGGAACAAAATTTTGATTACAACAGAGGCGATATTGTCTTTGTACCATGACTTGGGGTGTGCTGACTTGGTTATAACATTTTCTATTATCATTGTTCCAATTGTGAAATTATATGGTTTGTTCTCATAGAAATGGTTTATATGCTTTCTTTTCTTTCTACTAACCTCAAGCTTTCTGTTTTCTTTTATTTGGTTAATTTGTCCTTTTATGAGGCACGCCGGATTAACATCAAGAAGAGGGCGCGCCGGTTTAGCCACAAGAAGGGGGGGCACGCCGGTTTAAGGCCAAGGGAGGAGGCGCGCCGGTTTAAGGTGGCAAGTTGGGGTGCGCCAGTTTAGGACCAAGAAGAAGTGGGGCGCACTGGATAGGGCAGCACAAGGGGGGGCACGCCGGATTAAGGACAATCAACAGTATGGCGCACCAGAATAAGCACTATTTATTCCAAGGATTTTGAGATGGTTTTGAGTGTGAAGCTAAACCGGCGCGGGGGGGGGGGGGGTACCGCGCCGGATTAGCCCACGCCGGATTAGGAGCACGCCAGGATGGCTTCTATGAGGTTTATTTCATTCTTGTTGGCTCTGTTTCTTCCTTCTTTCAACTGCAAGTTAATCTGTTGATTGGATTGTTCACCGAATTGGTGGATTAAGTTTGTGGAGAGGGAGTTTAAGTGTTTGATCATTTGTTAAGGTGAATTGGCATGAAAACCCAAATGTTTTATTAGAAGTGTTTGTTGTGCAGGGTAGTTCAGTTTGTGTTTGATTTCTGGAGGGGGTTTTCTGAGTGGGGTTGATTTAGTCTGAAGAAGCTTCATTTATTCGTTCTTATGCGTTCTTGTTCTTGTTCCTCTTGTTCTTGGCCCTGGCAAAAATCGAGTAGCACTTCCCCCGGACTGAAGTTTGCCAGAGAAGAATGGGGAACACCAAACGGATTGCTCCAGGGTGAACCTCAAAACTCGGAGTGAGGCCTCCGTTAACCCATAAGTGCGTGTGGAGACTCGAGGACCAGCCTTCAAGAGTTCCAGCAGCTTACAGGTGATGATTTCGTAGGCGGGACGAATGTGTGCCACGAGAGGCTTTAGATGTTCATCCCTTCGATGGGTTCCCCTGAAGGCCGTGCCACAGAGAGGTAGGTCTCCATGGCCCCTGGATGACAAGAGAACATGGAGAAAGGGGAGGAGATCAAGACAGTAGAACACTACTCATGCCCATCCAAAAATCATTCCTTTTATTCATCCACAAGGGAAGGGGGAAAAGAGATACAGAAGGGGATCTACCCCAAAGCAAAGGGAGAACACAGTGGAGGAGAAGGACTTGAAACTCATGCGGTGGGAGAGGAACAGAGCACAAGCTCTACCCCCTCCCCAGGGCTCACTTCTCTTCTCTCACAGACCCTCCCTTCTTCTTCACCTCTCTGGCGTCGGGGGACGAAGCTCTCCTTCTCTTCGGGTGGCCTCCTCTTCTTTCTTTAGTCGCCCTCCGGCGGTTCGAGCTTCTCTCTCCTTTTCTTTCTCCAATGGGGCATGCCTTTTATAGAATGGGTTGCCCTTTCTTTGCTCGAATGAAAGAAACTCCCGCCACTTGCCCTTGTTTGCCAGACGAACAGGATTGACATGCCGCGGTGTCGTCCGTTGATTTGCACAGTACGCTGGCATTCGTCCGAGGACGGGACGTTTGCGGGTTTACCGGGAGATCTTCTGCTGCTTCCACCGTTGATGCATGCCTTCGCCGCTGCGCTGTCGAATAGATGTGGAGACAGAGCTCGGTAGCATTGAATGCTATGCCCCCTAGAACCTGCCCCGAATGTGATAGGAGAACAGAGTATCGGGGGTAGATGGGACAGAATGGGGTTAAATCGGCGCGGCCAGGGGGCGCGCCGGATAACCATAGTAAGGAGGGAGCGCCGGTTTAAGGCCTGTTGGAGGGGCGCGCCAGTTTAAGGCGTCAGATTAGGATGTTGAAGGGGCGCGCCGGTTTAGAGCGCGTCGGTTTAAGGCCCTTCCGTGCCGTTTTAAGCATCAAATGGATTCTTTTCGAAGTCGCAACCATTTATTTGAATGTTGGCGTTCCCGGAATGTTCTAGTTGCAATGTATGGCCTTCATAATATTCTGTTTGCAGCCTCTGGGGCTCAGTCCCAAACTTTGCGTGACTTTCGATGCATGCCGAGACTGTGCCGGAGTTCCTGACTTTTCTCTGATTCAGCTCTCAGCATGGCCGATCGGAGAGTTGTAGCTCTATCTTCCGCCTGGGGGGCTTCCTTAACTGGTAGCGGACCACTAAGCGAGTTCTCGTCCTGATCGGGCGAGGCATGAGGTTTGTTCGGCATTTCCATCTTCGGCTTGCTCTCGAGTGTCGAGACGTGCATGCCGTATGATCCTCATCGACATTTTTTGACGTCCACAGGCCCCTATTGTATTTTCTCCCCTTTTGTAATGAAATACAAGTTTCCCTTGATGCTTCAAGGTGTCCTCTTTCACTTGTTTTCTGACAATTTTGGCGACCTGTATGGAAGTATACTCATATCCGTACCGTAGAAGAGCGTCCACCCTTTCAAGGAAAGGATGGGGGCCTCGCTCCACCGCGTGCCGGGGTCCCAGAGGTTGCCAAGTTGGTACAAATGTAAGTTTCACTGGCAAGAAATGCCGAAAATACGACTTCCGGCTGATGAGAGGTCCATTCGAGATAGGCTTTATTACCGGTGGGACAACTGATGGGAGTGTCACCAAGAGGTATAGCATATGTTTTATAGTAACCACATTACTGACCCAAGCACCCTTTTGGGTTTTCACCGGGGCCAGCTCCTTCTTGCTTTTGCCCATGTGCCCTTTCGGGTTTTCACGTGACGGGGTACCCGATTTTACCTGCGGCGCCCTTTCGGGTTTTCGCCACAGTTGGGTTTATAGCCATTTTTGCCCTTGCCCCAGTGTAGGAACAAGGCCGGCGAGGCACTTCTATTTTAAGCCTCATTTTTTTATATTCATCATTTTTTATTATATAAATATATATATATATATATATTCGGGGTAGAGTCGGGCTTGAGAAAATGCTGGCCGACCTTGCCGATGGTGACAAGGACCGTGAGGAAGTTGACCGATCTTGTCGATGGTGACAAGGGTCACAAGGAGACTGACCGATCTTGCCGATGGTGACAAGGGTTAGGAGGAAGTCGACCGATCTTGTCGATGATGACAAGGGTCACAAGGAGGCTGACCGATCTTGCCGATGGTGACAAGGGCCAGAAGTAGGTCGACCGATCTTGCCGATGATGACAAGGGTCTGAAGTAGGCGACCGATCTCGCCGATGATGACAAGGGTCACAAGGAGGCTGACCGATCTTGCCGATGGTGACAAGGGTCAGAAGTAAGTTGATCGATCTTGCCGATGATGACAAGGGTCAGAAGTAGGCGACCGATCTTGCCGATGGTGACAAGGGTCGCAAGGAGGCTGGCCAATCTTGCCGATGGTGACAAGGGTCAGAAGTAGGTTGACCAATCTTGCCGATGGTGACAAGGGCCAGAAGGAGGCTGATCGATCTTGCCGATGGTGACAAGGGCAAGAAGTAGGTTGACCGATCTTGTCGATAGTGACATGGGCCAGAAGTAGGTCGACTGATCTTGCCGATGATGACAAGAGTCTGAAGTAGGTGACCGATCTTGCCGATGATGACAAGGGTCACAAGGAGGCTGACTGATCTTGCCGATGGTGACAAGGGTAAGTTGACCTATCTTGCCAATGATGACAAGGGTCAGAAGTAGGCGACTGATCTTGCCGATGGTGACAAGGGTCGCAAGGAGGCTGGCCGATCTTGCCGATGGTGACAAGGGTCAGAAGTAGGTTGACCGATCTTGCCGATGATGACAAGGGTCAGAAGTAGGCTGACCGATCTTGCCGATGGTGACAAGGGTCGCAAGGAGGCTGATCGATCTTGCCGATGGTGATAAGGGTCAGAAGGAAGGTTGACCGATCTTGTCGAAGGTGACAAGGGCCAGAAGTAGGTCGACTGATCTTGCCGATGATGATAAGGGTCGCAAGGAGGCTGACCGATCTTGCCGATGGTGACAAGGGCCAGAAGTAGGTCGACCGGTCTTGCCGATGATGACAAGGGTCGCAAGGAGGCTGACCGATCTTGCCGATGGTGACAAGGGCCAGAAGTAGGTTGACCGACCTTACCGATGGTGACAAGGGCCAGAAGTAGGTCGACTGATCTTACCGATGATGACAAGGGTCGCAAGGAGGCTGACCGATCTTACCGATGGTGACAAGGACCAGAAGTAGGTTGACCGATCTTGCCGATGGTGACAAGGGTCAGAAGTAAGTTGAGAAAGATTTCCGATGGGGATCGGGGTGATCGCCCTTTTCGGAGTTTCACTAGAACGAGGGTGAGGCGAAACTTAAATTATCACATTACTGACTTAAGCGCCCTTTTGGGGTTTCACCAAAGTCAGCCCCCTCTTGCTTTTGCCCAAGCGCCCTCTCGGGTTTTCACGTGGCGGGGTACCCGATTTTACCTGCGACGCCCTTTCAGGTTTTCGCTACAGCCGGGTGATAGCCATTTTTGCCCTTGTCCTTGTTTAGGAACAAGGCCGGCAGGGCACCTCTATTTTAAGTCCCATTTTTATCATTATTTTATCATCATTTTTTTTGAACCCATATGAGAGGAGGATGTTAAGAGGGTCGGCCAGGGCATGAGGCCTTGTGCCGGGAAAAGGCTTATTCGTTAGCAAGAAGGTAATGCTAGCGCAAAGGACAGATTTGTGCCGATTCGAGTGTAGGGCCCGTAATGGTAACACTGTATAAGGGTCGGCTAGGACACGAAGTCTTGCGCTAGAAAAGGGTTTATTCGTCAGCAAGGAGACAGTGCTGGCTCAAAGGATAGGTTTGAGCCGATTCGGGAGTAAGGCCCGGATTGGCGATGTTATTTATTATATGCGAGCTCGGCCAGGGCAGAGTGCCACTAGACTGAGGTGTGGGTAGCTCGATCAGGGCGGAGTGCCACTAGACCAAGATAAGGGTAGCTCGGTCAGAGCAGAGTGCCTCTAGACCAAGATATAAGTATCTCAGACAGGGCGGAGTGCCACTAGACTAAGGGGAAGGTAGCTCGGTCCGGTGGAGTGCCACTAGACTGACGTAGGGGTAGCTCGATCAGGGCGGAGTGCTACTAGACCAAGGTGGAGGTAGCTTGATCAGGGCAGAGTGCCACTAGACCATGGTGGAGGTAGCTCGATCCGGGCGGAGTGCCACTAGACCAAGGTAAAGGTAGCTCGATCCGGGCGGAGTGCCACTAGACCAAGGTGGAGGTAGCTTGATCAGGGCAGAGTGCCACTAGACCAAGGTGGAGGTAGCTTGATCACGGCAGAGTGCCACTAGACAAAGGTGGAGGTAGCTTGATCCAGGTGGGGTGCCACTAGACCAAGGTAAAGGTAGCTCAGTCAGGACAGAGTGCCACTAGACCAAGGTGGATAGAGCTCAGCCAGGGCGGAGTGCCACTAGACTAAGGGTGGGTAGAGCTCGGCCAGGACGGAATGCCACTAGAAAAAGGATGGGTAGAGCTCGGTCAGGGCGGAATGCCACTAGACCAGGGTAGGTGAAACTTAGCTAGGGTCGAGTGCCACTAGACTAAGGTAGATGAAACTTAGCTAGGGCAGGGTGCCACTAGACTAAGATAGATGAAACTTAGTTATGGCAGGGTGCCACTAGACTAAGGCAGATGAAACTTAGCTAGGGTAGGGTGCCACTAGATTAAGGTAGGTAAAACTTACCTAGGGCAGAGTGCCACTAGACTAAGGCTGGTAGAGCTCGGCCAGGGCGGAATGCCACTAGACCAAGGATGGACATAAGTCACTCTGGGAATGCTGGTTGAACCGTGTGATACAGTTTCAGGTGTTTCCCATCAAGGGGGGGAGAACTGGATGACTCCTTTGTGATCCACAAGGACATACGCACCCCCTTCATATACTCGGTAGACGACATACGGTCCGACCCAATTTTCAACCAACTTTCCCTTGGGGTTGGAGGCCATCACTTCTCTTCTTTTAACCATTACCAGGTCACCCTTTTTGAATTCCTGTCCTTTGACCAGCTTATCAAAAGAACGGGCCATGCGGGCTTGATAGAGTTGGATATTTTGTTGCGCCCGGAGACACTTTCCTTCGAGCTCGGTGAACTCCTCCAGTCTTCTTTCTACGTTGGTCTGCTCACTGCTTACCAATCCGTGCTGGATGGTGATTCACAACGAGGGGACCTCTAACTCAATTGGCACCACAGCCTCCGACCCGTATACGAGGGAGTAGGGTGAGCAGCCAGTCGGGGTCTTGTAGACCGTACGGTACGCCCAGAGTGCTTCGTACATTCTTTCTTCCCAATCTTTTTTATTAGCCTTGACAGTCTTTGCTAGCAGAGTGCATAACGTTTTCTTGAAGGCTTCTGCAAGTCCATTGGCTTGAGGGTTGTAGGGAGATGATGCCCTCCAATCAATCTTGTATTTATCGGCTAGTCGGTACACCTTCTGATTCTTGAAGTGATTGCCGTTGTCAGAGATGATTCGGCAGGGTACTCCAAACCAGAATATTATGTTTTGTTGGAAGAACCTGGCGACCAGTTCTCCCATCACTTCTCTCAATGCTACTACCTCTGCCCACCTGGAGAAGTAGTCTGTAGCTGCTAAGATATATTTGCATCCGGATGAAGATGCTGGTAGTGGTCCCACCACGTCCGTACCCCATTGAGCAAACGGCCAACTTGGGATGGTAGGATGTAGTGGCACAGGTGGCCTTCTTGACACAGTGGCATGTTCTTGACACCTTTGACAGGCTTTGGCGAACTTGCAGCAATAGTCAAACATAGAAGGCCAATAGTAGCCCAGCTTCTTTATTTCAATTTTAATTTTCGGACTGGCCTGGTGTGCCCCAGCTGACCCGGCATGGACTTCTTGCATTACCTATCTGGCTTCCCCTAGGGATAAGCAGCGAAGTAAGATCTTCCTTTGGGCATCCGCCATTATTCGGAACAATGTTCCTGTCACGCCCCGAGCGCGGAAGATACCCGGAGATGCGCGACGAGTTTATATCAATCATGTCAATCAGAGTAGTAGTGTATTCGACACAAAGACTGAGTGCGCAAATATAAAGATAACCCAATCCATTAATTCCTTTAATAAGAATATGTCTATTACAAACCCTTGCAAATACTAGACTCAATAAAAGAAAGGTACAATTCTGACTCAAGAAAATATAGAAAAGACAGGACTAATTGACGCTTGAGTAGCTCTAACTCTTTCACTCTTGACCATCCCCTTCAGATTGAGTTTCCTCATCGTCGGACTTACCTGAAAAGTATGGAAACACTAAGTGAGCGAACGCTCAGTAGAAAATTATATCTCAAGAACTAGCAAGGGGTTTAAGTAATTACACTTTCCATGAATGCACTATAGCTATGCATGCTCGCAAAATGACAAGATAGAGAGAGAGTATAACAATAAGATAGCAAGAAGAACTAGTCATGAACTTTCAAGAACTTATCAAGCATATATCAAGACTTTCAAGCAAGTGTATTCATCATGTCATGTTGGAATTTGGCTAGTATGTTTCAAGCAAGCGAGTATACAATTACCCTTTCTCGGGCCACGCAAGTCATGTAATATCAAGTCAAGTACAAGATTTGTGGAATGTTCAATCGAGCTAGTCATGCACTTCGGTATAATGCCAATACCGTGATCAATCAACTCCCATGGGCACAAGTACTTTCGGGTGCTCCTCCCAGGACCAGATCGGGCCCTATATGCACAGGCATTAATCATGTATTTTTAACATCCACTTTTGTATATAGCCAATATGGAATTTCAAGGATAAAGCTTGTAGACACGTAGGATAGACTTTGATAGAATAGAGTCCAAAATATGACACTTGACATAGATAGGTGATAATAACGGTACAATCACGATTATCGATAAAAAACTAGGTGGAATTGGTTCCCTAACTTGGGTACCATGACAAACAAGTATAGACATTCTTTATATAGAATTGAGGTCCACAAGAACATCAAGTTTAATATAGAATTGGGGTCTACAAGAACATCATAATAATGTTGTTATAGAATTGGGGTTTACAAGAACATCATAACAATGTCATGCTTTACCCCGTTCATTAAGATAGATCTCATATCATACACATGGCATGACATGAGGGCCGGTATACCATGTTTCTATAGAGTGACATGGCAAAGATTGTGTAATGAGTTTTTATGGTACAACCAGCTCAGTCGGCCTTGAGGGAATCCAAGGCTCGAGGAGTCTTATGGAGGTCTCTATGACTAACTCGCTAGTCCAAAGGAACGGAATGTCCAAAGGAGAGCTTGTATGTCACCGAGAATTAGTGGGTAAACGATAAAACACCATAAAACATGGGACTATATTCACGGACTGGAATATAGTGCCGATATATATATATATATATATATATATATATACATATATCAAACTCTCGGTTAATAGAAACAAGGGAAAACAGTAATACAGAAAATAGCGACTTTAGCCAAGTCATTAATTATCCAATTAACGCCTTACAGAGGGGCGTTTATTTATAAATTTGACGACTTATACATTAGTCGTCCCTTCAATATTTCTATTCTGTAGAAAATTAATATTCTGGAATTTTAACAAAAACGCGCCCTGGACAGGGGCATTACTTTTCAATTAGCACCATGGTCTGGGGCGTCAGCTCAATAAGAGACGACCTAGACAAGGTCATAAATTCAAGAATTTACCAATTTTCAGATAATAAAATTTCAGGAAACGAGGTACATGGTCATGACAAGATAAATAACAGGATTTCACAGGTATACTCATGCAACATATTATTTTCATGGTTACATAGCTATTAAATTTTAAACGTGGGTATTTATTAATTACCTGAAATTGACGACTTCTGGCAGGGCGTCAAAACAATAATTAGCGTCCTAGTGTGGGTCGCTTCTTTAAATTAGCACCCTGGTCAAGGGCGTTTCCTTTAATTTTTAGAGAAAACTTTTGAAATCGTAATAAAACTATATGCATGCACGACCGATGATATTATTAAGATCTTAAGCTAGTTTGGGCTACGTTCTTGAGAAAACCTACCTTTCGTTGAAGATTAACCGGATGAAGAAACGGTACTCTGTTACGAACAGAGTATGATGTCTTGCAGGAGATAAAGGAGAGGCAGAAGATGAAGATGGACGAAGAATACCCGATCTTCAGTCAAAAGGGGTGATCGTCTTCACACCACAGGTAACCTGTAGAGAAAGAGCAAAGACGAACGATCATTATCTTCCTTAAACCATGGCTGAAGGAAAAGAAGAACACTACCTGTTCTTCGTGCACGGCAGCAGCAGACGAACGCCAAAATAGTGATCAGGGCTTGATTAGGGAGTATTTATAGAGTTTTTAGGATCGTACTGGAGTTATAGTTTGATTAAGGGTAGTATTGCCATGATAGAGTCCCTACTATATTCAACTTTCGACGTAGTTATCCAGAACTTACTCTAGATAGACTCCTGGGTCGAACGAAACTCGAATTGAATTCACGCCTTAGGCTAGGTCGTGTGTTTTAATTGACGACGTTGTCGTAGTAGTTTCTTATTAAAAACGCGCCCAAGGTGAGGGCGTTTCCTTTCCTTTCCTTAATTTTATTTCCCGTCGTTTGAAATTTGACGCCCTCTTGTATAGGCGTACTTTTTAAATTAACGCCTTAGACAAAGGCATTTCCTTTTGAATTAGCGCCTTGATAAAAGGCGTTATTTTCCTCTTGATTAATGATTTACTCATTTAGGCTCTTCATCTTTTATTTTAATTTGATTTATTTAAAAATCTTATTTTTTTCTAGGGTTGCTACATCCTCCCCCACTTAAAAGAATTTGGTCCCCAAATTCCATAGTATGTAGAGTATATACCTTAAAATAACTCTGGAAATTGCTTCCTCATGAATTCCTCGGTCTCCCATGTGGCTTCATGATCGGAACTCTTATTCCATTGTACTTTTAGCAAGGGAATAACCTTATTCCTTAGAGTACGTACTTCACGATCTAGTATCTTTATGGGCTTCTGTTCATATGTGAGATCTTTCTGGATAACTAAGTCTCCATGTTCAATAATATGTGACGGATCGTGTACATACTTCTTCAGCATAGATATGTGGAACACATTATGTACTTCGGACAATTGAGGAGGTAATGTGATGCGATAAGCAACCTCGCCAACTCTTTCCAGTATCTCAAAAGGTCCAATGAATCTTGGTGTAAGCTTACCTTTAACACCAAATCTCCTTATTCCACGTCCAGGTGATATCTTGAGAAATACATGATCTCCGACTTGGAATTCAAGATCTCTCCTTCTAGTGCCAGCATAAGTCTTTTGTCTAGACTGAGCTACTTGCAGTCTTTCTCTAATCAACTGTATCTTCTCGGTGGTATCCCTTACCATATCTATACCTAATAGTTATTTTTCTCCAACTTCGTCCCATCATAAGGGTGATCGGCAACTCCTTCCGTATAAAGCTTCGAAAGGTGCCATTTGTATACTTGCCTGGTAGCTATTATTGTATGCAAATTCCACCAATGACAAGTGATCATGCCAGCTTCCATCGAAATCAATGATGCAAGCTCTGAGCATATCTTCAACCACCTGATTAGTTCTCTCGGTCTGACCATCCGTTTGAGGATGAAAAGCTGTACTAAAGTTAAGCCTTGTTCCCAACGAATGTTGTAGTCCCTTTCAAAAATGAGAAGTAAAACGGGGATCTCTGTCAGACACGATTGAAACAGGAATACCATGTAATCTGACTATTTCCTTGATGTATAATGCAGCCAAAACATCAACTGACCATCGACTCTTTATTGGCAAGAAATGCGTCGATTTAGTCAATCGGTCAATAATAACCCATATTCCATCATGTCCTCCTTTTGATTTAGATAAACCCATAATGAAATCCATACTAATATTCTCCCACTTCCATTTAGGGATATCTAGAGGATGTAGTTTTCAAGCAGGCTTTTGGTGTTCCGCCTTGACCTGTTGGCAAGTGAGACAACGTGATACATAGTCTGCTATTTCCCTTTTCATGTTGGGCCACCAAAAATTCCTCTTCACATCTTGGTACATTTTGGTTGATCTTGGATGAATCGTGTACCTTGATCTATGAGCTTCATCTAAGATCTTCTTCTTTAACTCGGGACAATCCGGTATGCAAGTTCTATTCCTGAACATTAATCTCCCTTCACAAGTTTTTTGGAAATCAGGTTGTCCTTCCAGTTTGCCTTTGATCTCTACTAATATTGGGTCATTATCTTGAAGCGCTCGTATTTCAGATAATAGGGCTGGATGAATGCTTATATGAGATACTGTGACACATTAAAAGTCTGTGTCCATGCTTATATTGAGTTCAGAGAATTGCTTCAGCAATTTCCATTCTTGAATCATACAATTGGCTAACAGTGTTCTCGGCTTTCGACTAAGGGCATCTGCTACATGGTTACCCTTTCCGAGATGATATTGTATATTGAAGTCGAAGTCCTTGAGATATTCTATCCAACGTGTTTGCCTCATATTTAGTTCCTTTTGTGAAAAGAGATACTTGAGACTCTTGTGATCAGAGTATACAGTAAACTATACTCCATAAAGATAATGTCTCCATATTTTGAGTGCAAATACCACCGCGGCCAATTCTAAGTCATGGACGGGGTAGTTCTCTTCATGCTTCTTCAATTGACGAGAAGAATAAGCTATAACCTTTCCTTGTTGCATTAGAACACATCCGAGGCCAATGTCAGAAGCATCAGTGTATACCTCGAATTTCTCTCCTTCCATTGGTAATGCTAAGACCGGAGCTGTAGTTAGATGATCCTTGAGAGTTTGGAAGCTTCTTTCACATTCCTCACTCCATTCATAACGGATCTCCTTGTGAGTTAACCTTGTAAGCGGCACGGCGATCTTAGAGAAATCCTTTATGAATCGCCTGTAATAGCCGGCAAGACCTAAGAAACTTTGGATCTCTCTAGCATTGGTCGGTCTTTCCTAATTCTTCACAGCTTCAACCTTTGATGGATCTACAGATAATCCATCCTTTGATATCACATGTCCGAGAAAAGTCACTTCTTCGAGCCAGAACTCACACTTGCTGAGCTTGGCATATAATCGGTTTGTCCTTAATATTTGTAATGCAATCCTCAAATGCTCCTCATGCTCTTCCTTAGTCTTGGAATAAATTAATATATCATCAATAAAGACCACCACGAATTGATCCAAATAAGGCCTGAATATACTATTCATTAACTGCATAAAGGCAGCAGGGGCATTCGTTAGTCCGAAAGACATAACAACAAATTCATAATGGCCATACCTGCTTCTGAATGCAGTCTTATGAATGTCATCATCCTTGATTTTTAGTTGATGATATCCCGACCTGAGATCAATCTTTAAAAAATACTTGGATCCAGATATTTGATCAAATAACTCATCGATTCTCGGCAGTGGATACTTGTTCTTGATAGTGACATGATTCAACTTTCGATAGTCGATGCATAGTCTCATGGATCCATCCTTCTTCTTTACAAATAGCACAGGCGCTCCCCACGGGGAAGTACTCAGTCTAATGAATCCTTTCTTTAGAAGTTCCATTAATTGCTCCTTTAACTCCTTGAGTTCAGCAGGGGACATTCTATAAGGTGCCTTAGAAACAGGTCCAGCACCAGGGACTAAGTCGATGGTGAAGGCCACTTCTCTTTGTGGGGGTAATCCAGGCAAATCTTCCGGAAACACATCCGGAAATTCTTGCACAACTGGGATATCTTCTATCTTAGTTTCCTTAGCCTCCTTAATCGTGACAAATGCAAGGAAAGATACACATCCTTTCCTTATTAGCTTGCTAGCTCGGAGAGCCGAAATAAGAGGTGACTCGCTCCGACTCTTTGGGCTAGAATAGACTAGTTCTGGAAAGTCCTTGAAAGTAACCTTGCTATTGCGGCAATCGACTGTTGCCTGGTATTTGGATAACCAATCCGCTCCCAGTATGACATCATACTCCTTTAGATCTAAACATATAAGATCGATAGGAAGATTTCTTCCTTTTACCAAGACCTCACAGTTTTGATAATGGTGTGTAATATCGGTTTCGTTTCCGAGAGGAGTAGATAAAATTATTTTCATCCATTCCGGTTCCATAGGTAGTGGGTTAGCAAACTTCTTGGAAATAAAAGACTGTGATGCACCCGTATCAAATAAGACATGTGCATACTTGGAACAAACTTTCAATGTACCTTCTACTAGTCCGCCTTCTTCTTCTTCGGTCTCCTTAATTGCGTGAAGACGAGTGTTCTTGGTTACCGGGCGCTTTCCGTCACCGGTTTGATCATTAAGTAATGGGCAAGCGGGAATCCGATGCTCACGGCTCCCGGAACGGAGACATGCTCCAAGTTTCCTCCAGCACTCTTCGGCTTTATGACCAGCCTTGTCACAATGCTTGCATATTATATTCGAAGGTGTAGTAGTGATAGAGAAGGGCTTGGTCTTCTTAAATTTTTGGTCTTGAGAAGAAGTACCTCCAGTGCTAGGCCTCTTCTTGAAGTTGGGTTTAAAGGAACCCGAACTTGTAACTTGTTCCTTCTTATCCTTCCCACGGATTCTATCTGATAGCTCCGTGGCATCTTCTAACAATTGAGCTCGGCGTACTATCTCTGAGTAGACCTGAATATCCATTGGCGCCAGCTGGGTAATATATTGGGGCCTGAGCCCATTAAGGAACCTCCTAGCTTTCATCTTCTCGGTGCTAACTAAGTGCTTAGCATACCGAGACAATCTAGAGAATTGTGCCTCGTACTCCGCCACCGATAATGACCGTTGCTTGAGTGCGGCAAATTCGGTAGCTTTCTTTTCTTGGACTCGGTCTGAAAAATATTTATTGTTGAAATGTTCAACAAATTCTTCCCAAGTAATTTGGTCTTGATTTATAGTAGCTTCGACTGACTCCCACCAGCATCGGGCATCCCTTTCTAGTTGGAAAGTAGCTAATAAGACTTTATCTTGATCCGTGCATTGCATAACACGGAATATACGCTTCGTCTCCCTGATCCAGTGCTCTGCGTCATCCGGATCAGTAGAACCCATGAATTTGGGAGGGTTGATGTTATTGAAGACTTGGTGGAGACTTCCGGCTCATTGTGCACCTCCCTGTGCTACTTGTTGCAGCACTTGGGTCATCCCTTGGAGTGTACGCTGCATGTTGCGCCACTGAGCACGTTCGACAGCCATTATCCTACAATTACCATAACTATGTTAGTATATACTCGCGTTAAGGGCTTTTAAGTTTTTATGTTAACTCAACCCTTGGTTCTACCCAATCTCACTGGTTAACGGTTTGAACCTATCCTTGGACTTGGGTTTTCCTAGGAATTGAATACCCTAGGCTCTGATACCACAAAAACTGTCACGCCCCGAGCGCGGAAGATACCCGGAGATGCGCGACGAGTTTATATCAATCATGTCAATCAGAGTAGTAGTGTATTCGACACAAAGACTGAGTGCGCAAATATAAAGATAACCCAATCCATTAATTCCTTTAATAAGAATATGTCTATTACAAACCCTTGTAAATACTAGACTCAATAAAAGAAAGGTACAATTCTGACTCAAGAAAATATAGAAAAGACAAGACTAATTGACGCTTGAGTAGCTCTAACTCTTTCACTCTTGACCATCCCCTTCAGATTGAGTTCCCTCATCGTCGGACTTACCTGAAAAGTATGGAAACACTGAGTGAGCGAACGCTCAGTAGGAAATTATATCTCAAGAACTAGCAAGGGGTTTAAGTAATTACACTTTCCATGAATGCACTATAGCTATGCATGCTCGCAAAACGATAAGATAGAGAGAGAGTATAACAATAAGATAGCAAGAAGAACTAGTCATGAACTTTCAAGAACTTATCAAGCAGATATCAAGACTTTCAAGCAAGTGTATTCATCATGTCATGTTGGAATTTGGCTAGTATGTTTCAAGCAAGCGAGTATACAATTACCCTTTCTCGGGCCACGCAAGTCATGTAATATCAAGTCAAGTACAAGATTTGTGGAATGTTCAATCGAGCTAGTCATGCACTTCGGTATAATGCCAATACCGTGATCAATCAACTCCCATGGGCACAAGTACTTTCGGGTGCTCCTCTCAGGACCAGATCGGGCCCTATATGCGCAGGCATTAATCATGTATTTTTAACATCCACTTTTGTATATAGCCAATATGGAATTTCAAGGATAAAGCTTGTAGACACGTAGGATAGACTTTGATAGAATAGAGTCCAAAATATGACACTTGACATAGATAGGCGATAATAACGGTACAATCACGATTATCGATAAAAAACTAGGTGGAATTAGTTCCCTAACTTGGGTACCATGACAAACAAGTATGGACATTCTTTATATAGAATTGAGGTCCACAAGAACATCAAGTTTAATATAGAATTGGGGTCTACAAGAACATCATAACAATGTTGTTATAGAATTGGGGTTTACAAGAACATCATAACAATGTCATGCTTTACCCCGTTCATTAAGATAATTCTCATATCATACACATGGCATGACATGAGGGCCGGTATACCATGTTTCTATAGAGTGACATGGCAAAGATTGTGTAATGGGTTTTTATGGTACAACCAGCTCAGTCGGCCTTGAGGGAATCCAAGGCTCGAGGAGTCTTATGGAGGTCTCTATGACTAACTCGCTAGTCCAAAGGAACGGAATATCCAATGGAGAGCTTGTATGTCACCGAGAATTAGTGGGTAAACGATAAACATCATGAAACATGGGACTATATTCACGGACTGGAATATAGTGCCGATATATATATATATATATATATATATATATATATATATATATATATATATATATATATATATATATATATATATATATATATATATATATATCAAACTCTCGGTTAACAGAAATAAGGGAAAACAGTAATACAGAAAATAGCGACTTTAGCCAAGTCATTAATTATCCAATTAACGCCTTACAGAGGGGCGTTTATTTACAAATTTGACGACTTAGACATTAGTCGTCCCTTCAATATTTCTATTCTGCAGAAAATTAATATTCTGGAATTTTAACAAAAACGCGCCCTGGACAGGGGCATTACTTTTCAATTAGCGCCCTGGTCTGGGGCGTCAGCTCAATAAGAGACGACCTAGACAAGGTCATAAATTCAAGAATTTACCAATTTTCAGATAATAAAATTTCAGGAAACGAGGTACATGGTCATGACAAGATAAATAACAGGATTTCACAGGTATACTCATGCAACATATTATTTTCATGGTTACATAGCTATTAAATTTTAAACGTGGGTATTTATTAATTACATGAAATTGACGACTTCTGGCAGGGCGTCAAAATAATAATTAGCGTCCTAGTGTGGGTCGCTTCTTTAAATTAGCGCCCTGGTCAAGGGCGTTTCCTTTAATTTTTAGAGAAAACTTTTGAAATCGTAATAAAACTATATGCATGCACGACCGATGATATTATTAAGATCTTAAGCTAGTTTGGGCTACGTTCTTGAGAAAACCTACCTTTCGTTGAAGATTAACTGGATGAAGAAACAGTACTCTGTTACGAACAGAGTATGATGTCTTGCAGGAGATAAAGGAGAGGTAGAAGATGAAGATGGACGAAGAATACCCGATCTTCAGTCAAAAGGGGTGATCGTCTTCACACCACAGGTAACCTGTAGAGGAAGAGGAAAGACGAACGATCATTATCTTCTTAAACCATGGCTGAAGGAAAAGAAGAACACTACCTGTTCTTCGTGCACGGCAGCAGCAGACGAACGCCAAAATAGTGATCAGGGCTTGATTAGGGAGTATTTATAGAGTTTTTAGGATCGTACTGGAGTTATAGTTTGATTAAGGTTAGTATTGCCATGATAGAGTCCCTACTATATTCAACTTTCGACGTAGTTATCCAGAACTTACTCTGGATAGACTCCTGGGTCGAACGAAACTCGAATTGAATTCACGCCTTAGGCTAGGTCGTGTGTTTTAATTGACGACGTTGTCGTAGTCGTTTCTTATTAAAAACGCGCCCAAGGTGCGGGCGTTTCCTTTCCTTTCCTTAATTTTATTTCCCGTCGTTTGAAATTTGACGCCCTCTTGTATAGGCGTCCTTTTTAAATTAACGCCTTAGACAGAGGCATTTCCTTTTGAATTAGCGCCTTGATAAAAGGCGTTATTTTCCTCTTGATTAATGATTTACTCATTTAGGCTCTTCGTCTTTTATTTTAATTTGATTTATTTAAAAATCTTATTTTTTTCTAGGGTTGCTACATCCTCCCCCACTTAAAAGAATTTGGTCCCCAAATTCCATAGTATGTAGAGTATATACCTTAAAATAACTCTGGAAATTGCTTCCTCATGAATTCCTCGGTCTCCCATGTGGCTTCATGATCGGAACTCTTATTCCATTATACTTTTAGCAAGGGAATAACCTTATTCCTTAGAGTACGTACTTCACGATCTAGTATCTTTATGGGCTTCTGTTCATATGTGAGATCCTTCTGGATAACTAAGTCTCCATGTTCAATAATATGTGATGGATCGTGTACATACTTCTTCAGCATAGATATGTGGAACACATTATGTACTTCGGACAATTGAGGAGGCAATGCGATGCGATAAGCAACCTCGCCAACTCTTTCCAGTATCTCAAAAGGTCCAATGAATCTTGGTGTAAGCTTACCTTTAACACCAAATCTCCTTACTCCACGTCCAGGTGATATCTTGAGAAATACATGATCTCCGACTTGGAATTCAAGATCTCTCCTTCTAGTGCCAGCATAAGTCTTTTGTCTAGACTGAGCTACTTACAGTCTTTCTCTAATCAACTGTATCTTCTCGGTGGTATCCCTTACCATATCTAGACCTAATAGTTGTTTTTCTCCAACTTCGTCCCATCATAAGGGTGATCGGCAACTCCTTCCGTATAAAGCTTCGAAAGGTGCCATTTGTATACTTGCCTGGTAGCTATTATTGTATGCAAATTCCACCAATGGCAAGTGATCATGCCAGCTTCCATCGAAATCAATGATGCAAGCTCTGAGCATATCTTCAACCACCTGATTAGTTCTCTCGGTCTGACCATCCGTTTGAGGATGAAAAGCTGTACTAAAGTTAAGCCTTGTTCCCAACGAATGTTGTAGTCCCTTCCAAAAATGAGAAGTAAAACGGGGATCTCTGTCAGACACGATTGAAACAGGAATACCATGTAATCTGACTATTTCCTTGATGTATAATGCAACCAAAACATCAACTGACCATCGACTCTTTATTGGCAAGAAATGCGCCGATTTAGTCAATCGGTCAATAATAACCCATATTCCATCATGTCCTCCTTTTGATTTAGATAAACCCATAATGAAATCCATACTAATATTCTCCCACTTCCATTTAGGGATATCTAGAGGATGTAGTTTTCAAGCAGGCTTTTGGTGTTCCACCTTGACCTGTTGGCAAGTGAGACAACGTGATACATAGTCTGCTATTTCCCTTTTCATGTTGGGCCACCAAAAATTCCTCTTCACATCTTGGTACATTTTGGTTGATCCTGGATGAATCGTGTACCTTGATCTATGAGCTTCATCTAAGATCTTCTTCTTTAACTCGGGACAATCCGGTATGCAAGTTCTATTCCTGAACATTAATCTCCCTTCACAAGTTTTTTGGAAATCAGGTTGTCCTTCCAGTTTGCCTTTGATCTCTACTAATATTGGGTCATTATCTTGAAGCGCTCGTATTTCAGATAATAGGTCTGGATGAATGCTTATATGAGATACTGTGACACATTGAAAGTCTGTGTCCATGCTTATATTGAGTTCAGAGAATTGCTTCAGCAATTTCCATTCTTGAATCATACAATTGGCTAACAGTGTTCTCGGCTTTCGACTAAGGGCATCTGCTACATGGTTACCCTTTCCGGGATGATATTGTATATTGAAGTCGAAGTCCTTGAGATATTCTATCCAACGTGTTTGCCTCATATTTAGTTCCTTTTGTGAAAAGAGATACTTGAGACTCTTGTGATCAGAGTATACAGTAAACTATACTCCATAAAGATAATGTCTCCATATTTTGAGTGAAAATACCACCGCGGCCAATTCTAAGTCATGGACGGGGTAGTTCTCTTCATGCTTCTTCAATTGACGAGAAGAATAAGCTATAACCTTTCCTTGTTGCATTAGAACACATCCGAGGCCAATGCCAGAAGCATCAGTGTAAACCTCAAATTTCTCTCCTTCCATTGGTAATGCTAAGACCGGAGCTGTAGTTAGATGATCCTTGAGAGTTTGGAAGCTTCTTTCACATTCCTCACTCCATTCATAACGGATCTCCTTGTGAGTTAACCTTGTAAGCGGCACGGCGATCTTAGAGAAATCCTTGATGAATCGCCTGTAATAGCCGGCAAGACCTAAGAAACTTTGGATCTCGCTAGCATTGGTCGGTCTTTCCTAATTCTTCACAGCTTCAACCTTTGATGAATCTACAGATAATCCATCCTTTGATATCACATGTCCGAGAAAAGTCACTTCTTCGAGCCAGAACTCACACTTGCTGAGCTTGGCATATAATCGGTTTGTCCTTAATATTTGTAATGCAATCCTCAAATGCTCCTCATGCTCTTCCTTAGTCTTGGAATAAATTAATATATCATCAATAAAGACCACCACGAATTGATCCAAATAAGGCCTGAATATACTATTCATTAACTGCATAAAGGCAGCAGGGGCATTCGTTAGTCCGAAAGGCATAACAATAAATTCATAATGGCCATACCTGCTTCTGAATGCAGTCTTATGAATGTCATCATCCTTGATTTTTAGTTGATGATATCCCGACCTGAGATCAATCTTTAAAAAATACTTGGATCCAGATATTTGATCAAATAACTCATCGATTCTCGGCAGTGGATACTTGTTCTTGATAGTGACATGATTCAATTTTCGATAGTCGATGCATAGTCTCATGGATCCATCCTTCTTCTTTACAAATAGCACAGGCGCTCCCCACGGGGAAGTACTCAGTCTAATGAATCCTTTCTTTAGAAGTTCCATTAATTGCTCCTTTAACTCCTTGAGTTCAGCAGGGGACATTCTATAAGGTGCCTTAGAAACAGGTCCAGCACCAGGGACTAAGTCGATGGTGAAGGCCACTTCTCTTTGTGGGGGTAATCCAGGCAAATCTTCCGGAAACACATCCGGAAATTCTTGCACAACTGGGTTCTATCTTAGTTTCCTTAGCCTCCTTAATCGTGACAAATGCAAGGAAAGATACACATCCTTTCCTTATTAGCTTGCTAGCTCGGAGAGCCAAAATAAGAGGTGACTCGCTCCGACTCTTTGGGCTAGAATAGACTAGTTCTGGAAAGTCCTTGAAAGTAACCTTGCTATTGCGGCAATCGACTGTTGCCTGGTATTTGGATAACCAATCCGCTCCCAGTATGACATCATACTCCTTTAGATCTAAACATATGAGATCGATAGGAAGATTTCTTCCTTTTACCAAGACCTCACAGTTTTGATAATGGTGAGTAATATCGGTTTCGTTTCCGAGAGGAGTAGATAAAATTATTTTCATCTATTCCGGTTCCATAGGTAGTGGGTTAGCAAACTTCTTGGAAATAAAAGACTGTGATGCACCCGTATCAAATAAGACATGTGCATACTTGGAACAAACTTTCAATGTACCTTCTACTAGTCCGCCTTCTTCTTCTTCGGTCTCCTTAATTGCGTGAAGACGAGTGTTCTTGGTTACCGGGCGCTTTTCGTCACCGGTTTGATCATTAAGTAATGGGCAATCGGGAATACGATGCTCACGGCTCCCGCAACGGAGACATGCTCCAAGTTTCCTCCAGCACTCTTCGGCTTTATGACCAGCCTTGTCACAATGCTTGCATATTATATTCGAAGGTGTAGTAGTGATAGAGAAGGGCTTGGTCTTCTTAAATTTTTGGTCTTGAGAAGAAGTACCTCCAGTGCTAGGCCTCTTCTTGAAGTTGGGTTTAAAGGAACCCGAACTTGTAACTTGTTCCTTCTTATCCTTCCCACGGATTCTATCTGATAGCTCCGTGGCATCTTCTAACAATTGAGCTCGGCGTACTATCTCTGAGTAGACCTGAATATCCATTGGCGCCAGCTGGGTAATATATTGGGGCCTGAGCCCATTAAGGAACCTCCTAGCTTTCATCTTCTCGGTGCTAACTAAGTGCTTAGCATACCGAGACAATCTAGAGAATTGTGCCTCGTACTCCGCCACCGATAATGACCGTTGCTTGAGTGCGGCAAATTCGGTAGCTTTCTTTTCTTGGACTCGGTCTGAAAAATATTTATTGTTGAAATGTTCAACAAATTCTTCCCAAGTAATTTGGTCTTGATTTATAGTAGCTTCGACTGACTCCCACCAGCATCGGGCATCCCTTTCTAGTTGGAAAGTAGCTAATAAGACTTTATCTTGATCCGTGCATTGCATAACACGGAATATACGCTTCGTCTCCCTGATCCAGTGCTCTGTGTCATCCGGATCAGTAGAACCCATGAATTTGGGAGGGTTCATGTTCTTGAAGACTTGGTGGAGACTTCCGGCTCATTGTGCACCTCCCTGTGCTACTTGTTGCAGCACTTGGGTCATCCCTTGGAGTGTACGCTGCATGTTGCGCCACTGAGCACGTTCGGCAGCCATTATCCTACAATTACCATAACTATGTTAGTATATACTCGCGTTAAGGGCTTTTAAGTTTTTATGTTAACTCAACCCTTGGTTCTACCCAATCTCACTGGTTAAAGGGTTGAACCTATCCTTGGACTTAGGTTTTCCTAGGAATTGAATACCCTAGGCTCTGATACCACAAAAACTGTCACGCCCCGAGCGCGGAAGATACCCGGAGATGCGCGACGAGTTTATATCAATCATGTCAATCAGAGTAGTAGTATATTCGACACAAAGACTGAGTGCGCAAATATAAAGATAACCCAATCCATTAATTCCTTTAATAAGAATATGTCTATTACAAACCCTTGTAAATACTAGACTCAATAAAAGAAAGGTACAATTCCGACTCAAGAAAATATAGAAAAGACAAGACTAATTGACGCTTGAGTAGCTCTAACTCTTTCACTCTTGACCATCCCCTTCAGATTGAGTTCCCTCATCGTCGGACTTACCTGAAAAGTATGGAAACACTGAGTGAGCGAACGCTCAGTAGGAAATTATATCTCAAGAACTAGCAAGGGGTTTAAGTAATTACACTTTCCATGAATGCACTATAGCTATGCATGCTAGCAAAACGACAAGATAGAGAGAGAGTATAACAATAAGATAGAAAGAAGAACTAGTCATGAACTTTCAAGAACTTATCAAGCAGATATCAAGACTTTCAAGCAAGTGTATTCATCATGTCATGTTGGAATTTGGCTAGTATGTTTCAAGCAAGCGAGTATACAATTACCCTTTCTCGGGCCACGCAAGTCATGTAATATCAAGTCAAGTACAAGATTTGTGGAATGTTCAATCGAGCTAGTCATGCACTTCGGTATAATGCCAATACCGTGATCAATCAACTCCCATGGGCACAAGTACTTTCGGGTGCTCCTCCCAGGACCAGATCGGGCCCTATATACGCAGGCATTAATCATGTATTTTTAACATCCACTTTTGTATATAGCCAATATGGAATTTCAAGGATAAAGCTTGTAGACACGTAGGATAGACTTTGATAGAATAGAGTCCAAAATATCACACTTGACATAGATAGGCGATAATAACGGTACAATCATGATTATCGATAAAAAACTAGGTGGAATTGGTTCCCTAACTTGGGTACCATGACAAACAAGTATGGACATTCTTTATATAGAATTGAGGTCCACAAGAACATCAAGTTTAATATAGAATTGGGGTCTACAAGAACATCATAACAATGTTGTTATAGAATTGGGGTTTACAAGAACATCATAACAATGTCATGCTTTACCCCGTTCATTAAGATAATTCTCATATCATACACATGGCATGACATGAGGGCCGGTATACCATGTTTCTATAGAGTGACATGGCAAAGATTGTGTAATGGGTTTTTATGGTACAACCAGCTCACTCGGCCTTGAGGGAATCCAAGGCTCGAGGAGTCTTATGGAGGTCTCTATGACTAACTCGCTAGTCCAAAGGAACGGAATGTCCAATGGAGAGCTTGTATGTCACCGAGAATTAGTGGGTAAACGATAAACATCATGAAACATGGGACTATATTCACGGACTGGAATATAGTGCCGATATATATATATATATATATATATATATATATCAAACTCTCGGTTAACAGAAATAAGGGAAAACAGTAATACAGAAAATAGCGACTTTAGCCAAGTCATTAATTATCCAATTAACGCCTTACAGAGGGGCGTTTATTTATAAATTTGACGACTTGTACATTAGTCGTCCCTTCAATATTTCTATTCTACAGAAAATTAATATTCTGGAATTTTAACAAAAACGCGCCCTGGACAGGGGCGTTACTTTTCAATTAGCGCCCTGGTCTGGGGCGTCAGCTCAATAAGAGACGACCTAGACAAGGTCGTAAATTCAAGAATTTACCAATTTTCAGATAATAAAATTTCAAGAAACGAGGTACATGGTCATGACAAGATAAATAACAGGATTTCACAGGTATACTCATGCAACATATTATTTTCATGGTTACATAGCTATTAAATTTTAAACGTGGGTATTTATTAATTACATGAAATTGACGACTTCTGGCAGGGTGTCAAAACAATAATTAGCGCCCTAGTGTGGGTCGCTTCTTTAAATTAGCGCCCTGGTCAAGAGCGTTTCTTTTAATTTTTAGAGAAAACTTTTGAAATCGTAATAAAACTATATGCATGCACGACCGATGATATTATTAAGATCTTAAGCTAGTTTGGGCTACGTTCTTGAGAAAACCTACCTTTCGTTGAAGATTAACCGGATGAAGAAACGGTACTCTGTTACGAACAGAGTATGATGTCTTGCAGGAGATAAAGGAGAGGTAGAAGATGAAGATGGATGAAGAATACCCGATCTTCAGTCAAAAGGGGTGATAGTCTTCACACCACAGGCAACCTGTAGAGGAAGAGGAAAGACGAACGATCATTATCTTCCTTAAACCATGGCTGAAGGAAAAGAAGAACACTACCTGTTCTTCGTGCACGGCAGCAGCAGACGAACGCCAAAATAGCGATCAGGGCTTGATTAGGGAGTATTTATAGAGTTTTTAGGATCATACTGGAGTTATAGTTTGATTAAGGGTAGTATTGCCATGATAGAGTCCCTACTATATTCAACTTTCGACGTAGTTATCCAGAACTTACTCTGGATAGACTCCTGGGTCGAACGAAACTCGAATTGAATTCACGCCTTAGGCTAGGTCGTGTGTTTTAATTGACGACGTTGTCGTAGTCGTTTCTTATTAAAAACGCGCCCAAGGTGAGGGCGTTTCCTTTCCTTTCCTTAATTTTATTTCCCGTCGTTTGAAATTTGACGCCCTCTTGTGTAGGCGTCCTTTTTAAATTAACGCCTTAGACAGAGGCATTTCCTTTTGAATTAGCGCCTTGATAAAAGGCGTTATTTTCCTCTTGATTAATGATTTACTCATTTAGGCTCTTCGTCTTTTATTTTAATTTGATTTATTTAAAAATCTTATTTTTTTTCCAGGGTTGCTACAGTTCCGTTCCTCATCTCATAGGAGTCTTTGACTCGCAGGAGCTTCATTCTCTGTTCTTTTTCTTTCGGGAGTTGTTGGTGTCGAAACCAATGCAGGAGGTGCTCCCGCCAATCGGACTGCTAGATTGCTTCTACTGTTGTCACTTCATTTGCTAGTTCATCGACTAGAACTTTAGTCACACTGGGGACCTACTGCCGGTTGATCACTGTTATATTCAGGCTTGCATCAAGCGGGACCACCAAAGAACTGGCCAGCTTTACGAGGGCGTCAGCTTGAGCATTCTATCCTTGGTTGATGTGCTTGATGCTAATGAAATAGAATCTTGTCATCAGGCAGAGAGCCATATGGTAATAAGGAATGAGTTCTTGCTTCCGTATATCGAACTCCCCTTCCAACTGTTTTATAACCAGCATGGAGTCCCCGAATGCTTCTAGCATTTGAATCCCCATGGATAGAGCAATCTGTAGCCCGATTATGAGGGCTTCATATTCTGCTTCATTCTTTGTGCAAGGCTTGTTTATTGAACAAGATGTATGTATGACTTCTCCTTCTGGAGATTTCAGAACTATGTCTGCCCCTGCCCGGACCCTAGCTGATCCAGTTGCTGAGGTGTCAATTTTGGAGGCGCCGTCAAAATACAGCTGCCATAGAGAGGGCCGCACTTGGCCGACCTCTAAGGTTTCATCTTCGGGAAGCTCTGGTTCTAGGGGGTAGTCTTCAGGTACTGGATGCTCAGCAAAGAAGTCTGCGATAGCTTGGCCCTTGACGGCCCTTTACGGCACATAGGAGATATCATACTCCAAAAGAATCACCGCCCATTTGCCTAGGCGGCCTTTGAGGGCTGGTTGGGACATGATGTATTTACGCGGATCCTCTTTGGAAATCAGCTTAACTTCATGCGACAGCATATAGTGTCGGAGCTTCTTGACCGCAAAGACCAGTGCCAGGCAGATCTTCTCAATATAAGTGTACCTCTCTTCAGTTCTGACCATTCTTCGACTGAGGTAATAGAGGGCTTGTTCTTTTCCTTCTTCATTATTCTGGGCCAGCATTGCCCCTAGGGAGTTGCATGTGGCTGCTATGTAGAGAATTAGCGCCGTCCTTTCACCGGTGTACCCAGCACTGGAGGAGTCTTTAGATAGTCTTTCAGCTTGTCAAATGCCATCTGGCATTCTTCATCCCAGTAGAAGGGAACATCTTTCATCATTAGCTTATGGAAGGGGTGGCATCGCCCCGACAAGTTGGATATGAAACGCCGGATGTATACTAGGCGGCCTTGAAGAGATCTTAGCTCGGAGAGGTTCCTTAGAGAGAGTAGCTCCTGAATTGCCTTGATATTTGCGGGGTCTATTTCAATTCCCCGGTATCTGACAATGAAACCCAAGAACTTGCCGCTCTATACTCTAAACACGCACTTCATAGGGTTCATCTTTAATTCATACTGCCTCAGCCTCTGGAAAATAACTCGAAGGTCTTGCAGATGGTCTTCTTTCTTTCTGGTATTGACTACCAGGTCATCTATGTAGCACTCGACCTTATGGTAGAGCAGCTCATCGAATATTCCGGTCATTGCTCGCTGATAAGTTGCGCCGGCGTTCTTTAATCCGAATGGCATTCTCTTGTAGTGATAAATGCCTTTGGGAGTTTGGAAGGCAGTGTGGACCCGGTCATGTTCCGCGATCCATATCTGGTTGTAACTGGATGACCCATCCATGAATGACAGGGCCTCATGACCGGTTGTTGCATCTATCATGACCTCCGTTATTGGTACTAGGAAGTCATCTTTGGGGAAGGCTTTATTCAGATCTCGGAAGTCAACACATATCCGGATCTGTCCATTCTTCTTTTTTATGAGCACAATGTTAGCTAGCCACGTGGTATATTGATTTTCCTCGATGAAACCCACATCAATGAGCTTGTCGACTTCCTTGCATATTTGAGTGATGAGCTCTGGCCTCATGCGTCGCGGTGGCTGCTTCACCGGCTCGGCTTCAGGGTTTATGGTTAGCTCATGCTGTGAGACTATGGGGCTCAGTCCTGGCATCTCCTTGTAGGTCTAGGCAAAGCAATCCCGATATTCATGCAGCAGCTGGATGTACAGCTTCTATTCTTTAGCAGACAGTTGAGCACTAAGGAAGGTTGGCCTGGGGCCATCCTCGTCCCCCAAGTTGACTTCTATCAGTTCATCGACTGTTGCTTGGCCTCCATCTTCTATCTCAGGGGGTGCGGGCTGAAGGTCGACAAAGTCTGGTATATCATCTTCGAGGTCGAGGACCTCGATCTCTTCATCTTGCCTTATCTGAGCTTCATCAGGAATCTCTAGTTCGGCTGGTAGCGGCTGCATGAATTGCTCCGCCAACAAGTCCACCTCAATAGCAGTTCCAAGGGGTGAGTTGACTGCCTCCTCCCTTGCTGAGGGGGTTGCAGTCGCTAGGAACTGGTGATTGTTTGTCATTAAGTCAGAGTAGCACTGTAGCTCCACAGTGCAGGGTGAGCAGGTCTCGTCCCCTTGGATCACCATATCTTCAGTGGAGGTAGCTATTTCTTTTCTAGCAACACCTATCTCTTGATCAGGCTTGGGAGAAGCTTCCCTGACTGGTTCAAGAAGTGCCGACATCATCAACAGAGGAGGGCTACTGGAGGAAGGCAGCCCCGTTTCTTCAACATCTTCAGCTTCACTAGTGCTAGCTGTATTAAATTTGGCTTGAAGAGCTGCTTCTTCAGAGTAGACCTGCTCCCAGCATCGGCAGGGGAATATGTCCTCTGATCCTAGACTTCTTGGTTGAGCTGGCTCAATGTATTCAACTTCTGCTGGGTGTTCATCAAAAGTTGCCCCCAGTGGTTTATCCTCAGTTGGGTAGAAAGCGGAGATGGTATCCACTTCATAGCGTCCGCTGTAATAGTATACCTTGAGGGTGAAGCCCAACCCTGGGTGTTGAGAGACACGTCTCATTTCTTTATCCAGGCTCTGCGGATACCATAGCTTCTGGAATGCTTCTTTCTTCTTGCGAGGTTGGCCAGAGGGGATGTGCTGCTTCTGGAACATCTTGGCCATTCGGCTTGTTATAAATGCCAACCCCTGCATAGGCACTGACAGGTTTTCTATATCTTCAGGCAGATGACAATTTGTATCCTTCTGTGTAGGGTGCTCCTCAGCTGTGTAGAACAGGCTGCTGGGACCATCTATCTGTGCCACCTCCCGAGCTTTGAAAGGCTCGACGGTGACATTATCGAGACTGAGAATTGGCTTGTTAAGGCCTTCTGGGATCCCGATGTGGTCGTGCTGCTGGTCGACCTTGACTTTAGTGGCTTCGGGGTAGATGGCGGGAGGTGCCATCCAGCCCACATCCCCGGTGACAGTGATGTGTGAGACCATCTTGGGATTAATATATCCGCACGGCGGCTGAGGGAACCATCCGGCTCTGGAGGTGCTTTTTGTTGTGCTAGAAGAGGTCTTGGCTTCAGCGGCCTTCTGTGACCGTTCTGCATATAGAGGGGCATCCGCCAAGTGGCATTCGAACACTTCGAACGGGTGGTGATTAGCAAATACTTTTTCCTCCTTCCTATCCAGGTTATATTTGATGCACTGGTGGAGCGTGGAAGGTACCACTATGTTCTCGTGTAGCCACGGGTGGCTAAGCAGCGCCTTGTATGAGGTGCGAGAATCGATGACATAAACTGCACCTTCGTGACAAAGTCCGCTAGAGTGAGTGTGAACTCTGCTACTCCTAGCGATACTTCGCACTTTTGGTTGAAACTGGCAATATGCATATCTCTGACTTTCTGGAGATGCACGTTGAAGTAGTGCCTCTCATATATTCTGTAGGGCAGGATGTTGACGGCTGCCCCGGGATCCACCAGGATTCTGTTCACCTCCCGGCCATTTAGATGCCCCCTCATATAAGAGGTATGTTGTGGCTGGTAGTGGGGAGCAACATGTCCTCCTGGGTGAAGGTCATGCTGGCCTCCGGTAGTGCCTCAGCTAGGCAGGCTTCATATTGGGCCGGCATCTGTAGGGCAGTAATGATCACCTGTCGGGTCTCTTCGCTCAGAGAGAGGATTTCCCAGACAGTAAATCTTGTCAGGAGTTTTTTCAATAGCTTGACCACCCGACTTCCTGCTCGGACATTGGATAGCTTCATTTCTTCTGCCCACCTCGGCTTCGGAGATTATTGGACTGCGGCCCCTGATGGCCCTGCTTCATCAGACTCGGAGACTACACCCTTGTGCTTGGGGTCATATCCTTGCTATCCTTCACTGGCTGCTGTCGGGCGAGCTTATGCTTTCTCTGGTAATTCGGCAGATTGTTGGAGTTGCGGGTATATACCCCCAGTTGCTGGTTCAACCTCCTGGCATAGTTGCTTCCCCTTTCACATCTTCACAAATTCTAGGAAGGAAGGAGCGGCAGTGCTGCCCCCACTCTGGTTGTATAGGCCTGACGGAGGAGGGATTTGGACTCCCCGAACCTCTGGAGGGGGTATTTTATAGGGTTGCTCCCCCTGAAGATAATGTTGTGGCTGGCGAGCGGTTGACGCCCCCACCTTCGGCCTGACCGGGTTGCATGTGCAGCAGTCGCGACTTCGGCCTGACTTTCCTTGACGGCGGGTGTGAAGCATATCTCTTCTTCATCCTCCTCACCAGGTAGATTAAACAGAGCAGAGAGGGTGTTGCAGGAAAGGATTGTACCCTTTGTAGCCTTGCTGGCCCTTCTCTTCTTTTCTTTTCTTCGGCTGGCGCTTGCCCCCAGAACAGGTTGCCATCCCTATCTGATGCTTTGTCAGCTTCCTCTTCCTGCTTTAGTGAAAGTTGTTCTAGCTCCTGCCACGGGACATGATCCCGTACTAGCAGAGGTTCTAGCTCAGGCTGTACATACTCATCTAGCCCATTTATGTAGTCCTGTAGCCGCCGAGCTTCTGGACTGATTTCCTTGACTGCCGACAACGGAGTCTGCCTCCTCCGGTTGTGGTTAGGTATTCTGATGACTGCAGGTGGGCTGGTCCACACAGGTGTTGCCACTGGAAGAGGGGGTCGTGGTGTGAAGCCACAAATATGTGCCCCCACTACTGGGCGAGACGTGCCCTTCTTCTTGGTTCTTGCGGGGACTTGCTGCCATCCCTCTTGTTCTTTCATTGGGGACAGAAAGCAAGCTTCATAGGTGTGCTGAGTACTGGCTTCTGCGGTCTCCTCAGGCAGTGCTTGATATAGAGAGACCATGTTGACGGCGGCTCTTCTTAGAGGCGCCTCATGTGGTTATGGAGGGTCAACCTTGTACTCTCCCAGCTCTATCTCTTCTTTCTTTATCATGCCTTCGATAATGTCCTTGAAAACATAACAGTCTTCAATTGGATGCCCCAGCATCTGGTGGTAGGGGCAAAATCTTGGGCTATCTCTTCTCTTTAGGTCCTCCGGCCTCTTTGGCTCAGGCAGGGTGACCTTATCATACTGGGTAACCCAGTCAAACAAGATCCTGGTCTTCTCCTTCGGGAAAGAGTAGGCCTTCTTCATATTGTCTCGGAGTGACGAACCTTCTTTGCCATCCTCGGTCTTAGCAGGCTGAGGAGCAGCCGTCTTCTTGCCTTTGTCTTTTTGCTGTTCAAAAACTTTGATATCAAGGGCATTTGCTTCTTTAGGTGCCTGGCGCCGCTCTGCTGCCTTGCCTTTTCGTGCAGCGGCAATATTTGATGTAGGGGCAGGTTTTGCCAGAAAGGCATCTACCTCGGCCACAATATTATTCAGGCGGTCGAACGACCGAATTTCCATACCAATCATTTTTTCCAGCACCTCTCTCCTGAGGTTCTACTTACAGATTTGTACAACGTCCTCATGGTGCGGGGGCCGCTTGCATCTCATTCCGAGGTTCCTCTACCTCTTGATGTAGTCAAGGGCCGTCTCATCTTCCCTCTGCTTTGTCGAATAGAGTTCAGCCACTGTGACCTCCCTCTCTGTGACATGGAATCTTTCTCTGAACTTCCTCTGCATGTCCGACCAGTCGCTGATCGACCCTGGCCGGAAGGCTGGAGTACCATTCAAATGCGAGCCCTGTGAGTGAGGACCTGAAAAACTTCAGTAAATATGACTCATCGGTGGCCAGGTCACCCATGACGGTCATGTAGTAGGTGACATGTTCCTTTGGGGATCCCTTCCCGTTGAACTTGTCGAATTTTGGCGCTTGCTAATCCTAGGAGGGAGCCGCTTGGCGGCATGATGCGGCGGGTATGGAACCCTATATGCATCGAATGTGACATAGTCGCCTTCGGCCCTTTCAGCGAGCTTCAGCTCGATCATCCTTTCCACCATCATCTTACTCATGACGGCCGGATCAACCGGTTCTGGGTAGAAGTGTGCCGGTTGCAAGTAGGGGGTGACTAGGGTGGTCGCCTGCGGTGGTGGACGCAGCAGTGGAGGTGTCTGGTGCACAAGTGGTAGTAATGGCGGCATCAGCGGCTATGATGGGTGCTGTTGAGTTGTCGCCAAGCTCGGCTCCGCCTGCTGAGGCGGGGTGTAGAGTGGTGGGAAGTCATTTTGGTTGACGCCTCCCCTTGATGACTCGACCTGCATATCAGGCTGCTTGGTTGTTGAAGATTGCTCCGTCTTATCCATCAATTACTTTTTTAGCTGTTCTATATCTTGGCGGTACCGTTGGAGTATCATCAGTACGACTGGTACCATGGCTGCTGTGCTGGGGATAGTCTCTATCGTCTTGCCGGATGCTCCCTCAGGTAGGATGTAGAGCAAGACGTCTTCTTCTTCTACTGCCGTCACCACATTTGCGGTGAGAATAATATCCTTGTCATGCTGTTGGAGGTGGGCCAGAGTTTGCCTCCCCTTGGTTGCCGCCAGCTTCTCCTTTGCGGCTTCCACCCTTCGAGTACTCGGACCCAGTCTTCCGGCCAGTTGGGCCAACTCCTGAGGTTCTTCAGGCAATCTCCCATAGTGGCCAGATATCCCAGCCATGTTGCAGGTGAAAATCTGCATCTTTTTTCTCTGTCTGCAAACCCTCCTTTTGACATTTTATGGGAAGGAGAGCCTTTCAAATACAGAGACTCTTCTTCCTTCCCCCTGGTGGGGAGTAACTTCATCGGCTTCAATATCCAAGCCGTCTTCATACCCATTATCATCGACCGATGACGTCATTCTTCTGTCTTCTTCTTCTTCCACTGTCATTGATGAGCAGTGATCTTCTTCAGCCATGGCTGCTTGTAACAGCCGTTGTTGGCCCAAGGAGGGGTTGCCTAATCCCCTAAAATAGCTTCTGACCATATTGGTCATTTCTTCATGCCCTCGGCCCGGATGCAGGGTCGGTGATAGTTGTCGACCTCCCATCGGAGGGATGTAAGCAAGCCGAGCTCTTTCGACAGTCTACTAAAATCTTCCTCCAACAGCGGGGATGTTGGCCTGTCGAGCGCAGGCCCTAAAGCTTCCACGGTGTGGAGGGTCCACAACCGTCTCTTCCTTCTTCGGGGCAAGGCCCCTCTTCTTGGTCTTGTCTGCTCCAATACATCTGAAGCGGTGTTGGACTGGTGCATCTTGGTAGGCAGGCTGGACCTTCTTGGGGACCCAAACCTGCTTGAATCTTCTTGGCTCGGGAGCCAACCATCTCTGGCCATGGCGGCCGGCTTCTTCCTCCTCGGCTCTTCTTCCAGACAGAGCTTGATAAGAGTTGTAGACTGGTACTGTGGGGATCACCTAATCCGGGCTCACTCGAGCTGGGCGTCCATCCAGAAAGACGCGGAGCCCCCCTACCAGCATGGACTTGCCGGACGTGGAGAGGCGTCCGGTCGTAGCAGCAGCAACCTTCCTTCGGGGGTTCCGGTGTCGGCGTCTCCCGAAATTCTTGGCAGGGATGGGGCAGGCCCCGTGAGCAATATGATGCACCATGCAGCTGGCGACTTAAATCGGGCTCGTAGGCGAGCTTGTACAGCGTCGAGCCTCCGGGGCCTCGACCTTCTCAGCAATCTTCTTCTCTGCGGGCTGCGAGGACTCCGTCTGCAACATGTCAGCAAAGGCCAACCCCAAGAAGTTGGGGAAGCCTACGGCTGGTGGGAAGGAGTCGAAAACAGTGGGCACCGCCAGGTACCCGTGTTCCGCATGGCCGGCGATAATCGCGGGGCCGAAGTCAAGACCGGTGAGTCCAGATGACGCCATTGTTCACCTGAGACAAATAGAGAAACAGTCAGTATTCTTGGGGAAAGCCCCCAGAGGCATTCTCTCTTGGCAAGGAGATGAAGGGAGACTCGAGTCCCACCGGACGTGCCAGACTTGTGGGTACGGATTTTCATCTAACCTTTCGTTTGTTTATATTTATTTGATTTGCTTGTTTATTTGGTTTATTAAATAGGCGTGCCAGTCACTCGTGTGACAATTTATTGTGCGCTCGACCTGACTCGGTCAGTCGATTGTGAAGTTTGTGTCGGGACCCGGAGTCTGTCATACCATAAAGGTTATGACGTTAATTACGTCCTCTAAGAAAGAGGACAACCCTTGATTAATTGCCAAGAAAGGACGCCTCGAGGGCAAAACAAGATAAGACTACGATGCCGGCTTCATTAGCAGGACGTGAAATGCGCGTGGATAATCATGCGATACAAGATGTGATAAAAATGTGTGGAATAAATCCGACAGCATATTCCTTATCTTGGTCTATGCCGAGTGGGAATATAGGTCATGCACCCACGGAATGCCGGGATGGAAGCCAGAGGAAAGATGGGCGTAGACCGGGATCCAAAAGGATCATAATATGACGGGACAATGTCCACTATCATGGTACTTGTTGATATCCCTTTTAGAGGCCATTGGTGGACGTGCAGTGGCAGAACACCAAAGGCCAGCGGGGTTAGCAGAAAACATTACTGTCAAATGGCATGGTGTGGGGTAAGACCCCGTTAATTTAGCTCCTTTAGACTTGAATGAAGGACCATGATTCCCCCCCATGATATGATGAAAACTGGCATGATGGTCCACGGAGGTTAGGGTACTAGGTCTAGACTGGTTTTAGGCTCAGTAAAGTTGCTGGGAAGTTGGATGTTTGAGTGGTAGCTATTGTTAAGATGAAGCGGCATGGATGGGAGCTGGCGTGAAGATCAACTGGCGCGGTGGGGTCTCAGCGCGATGATGAACTTCCGGGTTGTCGGCACGGTAAGTGGCCGACGCGACCAGCATCTCGGCGTGCCCGTCATCCGGCGCGGAACCCGCGCTGGGAGAGGGCTGCGCCGAGAGGCTATATGGCGCCGAGAAGAGGGGTTTCTTCAGGTTTCAAGGCTTTGAAGGCTTTGTGAGATTGAGGGGGGACCCTCTCATGTTCGGTAAGAATTTCATAGGTTTGTCCATGGTGGTAGTTTGGTAAGGTGGAAAGTGAGGGTGGACTCATCCATGGAAGGTCTAGGGAGACAGTATGACTGTAATGGTTATATTCCCCTGTTACAGTGGGCAAAGGATCATGAGATGGTTTGCCTCTGTTGGCCCGGTTAGGAGGCAATTGAGAGGGGGGTGAATTGATTGCCCACCCTTCTTGACAAATTATAAAGCAACCCAAACAAACCATAGCTATGTAGAATAACAGTAAAGCAGAGACTTGATTAAGACGAATGAACTTAAATCAAGCAAGCTCTCACAACTTCCCAACGCACATATATGCTCACTCGGACAACTATATTTGGACGGACAGTTGAGTACACTCGCGTCACACCGTCTCACACTCGTATAGTGAACAGAAAATTAGATAACAATAAACACCAATCAAGGAAACCACAACATAGTATTTTTAGGTGGTTCGGACGCACCAAGTGCCGTCCTACGTTCACCCCTCTCACCTCGAGAGGATTTCACTATAAATACTGCTCGACGGCAGCAACCACACACACACGGGCTCGACGGCCCACACACGTGGGTTCTCGTACGACGACGAGACAACCCACACACACTCGAAGCAAGCTCTGAAATCGTCTAGATATGTGAAATAGAATGAGAAATTACAAGCCCAGTTCTGAGAGATTCGATCTAAGCACAAATCACTATGAAAAGGATAAACAAGACGATCTACCCCACAAACCTGCTAAGAGAATGATAAATGAGATGATCTACCCCACAAAACCTTAAACAAGCTAGAAGAATAGAGAAGGTAACACTTAGAACAAATGAACCGAAGGTTGGATGAAGCTGGTGTAGAGGATGTAGTCGCCCAAGGCTCCGGAAGAAAAGGATGCAGTCTGCGACCTCTAGATCTTGGCTCTGGCTCGATGGAAATCGTCCTTGGCACAGTCCTTCACCTCCACAGATGGGAGCACCTTCTTCTTCTGTCAGGCAAAAATCCTACGTTAGAAGCTCAAAGGTCTTGCGATCAGAAGGAAGGGGGGCGGCTATATACAAGGGGGTTTGACCCCCCAAAAGACACAAGAGCCCTCACTAAACCCCCTTCATACCACATGTTGGGACGCTAAAGGTGATCTAGAGGGGGGTGAATAGATCAGTCACCCAATAAAAATGGCTGCAGCAGAATCAAATGCGGAATGTAAGAACTTCTGCTAAACAGAAGGAGCGCACAAGCCAAAGACCAACCAGAGCAGCTGAAGAACCGGCCTAAGCAAACATCTACTGTGCAAAGTTTGGAACCTCCTTAATAGGCTTCGAAATAGATCCGAAAAACCGTGTTCGAACGTTCAGAAAAAGTGTCGACCCATGAGGTCGACCCTTTTTCGTGAATGTTCTGCCAGAACATATATAAGAACAAAATCGCGATACGAGTGTTGACCCGTGGGGTCGACACTTCTTACGAAGTGTTCTGGCCAGTTAACAGAACAAAACGTTCGTGATGAAAAGTGTCGACACCTGAGGTCGACACTTTTTCACGAACATTCTATTTTCACAGAAATGAACAAACTTACCTGAAACTGTCATCCTTCAGGGTCGACACTTTTTCACGAGAGTTCTGCCTTAACAAAATGGCAGACTCCTAGTGAAAGTGTCGACCCCTGGGGTCGACACAATCTGCTAGCGTCCTAAATCTCAATGAAGGTAGAGACTCCTCAAATAAGTGTCGACCCCTGAGGTCGACACTTTTACTGACAGCTGCAAAACTTTAGTAATTGTAATTGAAACCTTCATGAATCAAACACATGTATCAAAGTAGATCAAGGGAGTTCATACATCATAGATGAACATGATTAAGCATGAGTTTTTACCTGGATCAGTCCATTCACACACGATCCACATAGACAAGTATTCATACCTTGGCCTTGAGAGATTGAGTGACAAGCTTCACAATTGTCCTGCATTTAATTTCCCATTCAAATTAACAACTCAACTTAACAATTGAGATTCTTTCACATTTGAAACATCCATTCATTTTACGATTTACCGAATGACCTATTCACTCATTAGTTATATCCATCGTTCGAGCTCTATCAACAATAGCTCACGCCAACATTCAACAGTCAATCAAGTTGATTCGTATCAGCCTTCTTCAAATTGAGAATTCTTACAAATCAAGCATTCAGGTTTGAAATTCATCAACCTCACCTTTCATCAAATATGTATATATCAATGAAGCTCAATCATGCAAGTTTTCATTCAAAGCAATCATTCATCAATCCTGTATACATACAAATTTATTGAACACGAAATCATGACATTTCATTCAGAATCATCGTCAAAACAGTCTGGGGCACAACAATCTCCCCCTTTTTGACGAAGATAAAATCATTTATAGATCTATGATATTTGCATGATGGATGACAAAACAACCAGATCAAGTCAAAAGCATAATCAGTCAAGGACTAAGCAAGTCATGAATCTTCATTCAAGAAATGCAAAGTTGTCTTCATTCAAGAAATGCAAAGTTATCATGAATCTTCATTCAAGAAATGCATTGCAAAGTTATTTCTCCCCCTTTTTGTCAGAGTCAAATAGGGGATTATTAGAACGGTAAAGGATGAAAGTTAAGGCACAATATGCACAATTAACACAATGAGATGCATATGAAACGCAAGTAATGACCTGTCACGCACATACGCACTCATCATGACATAAAATAGCAAACATGTTCTTTATGAATGGGTTTGGAAATATGCTATAGACCAAGAACATGAATTTCATGTGCAATAGTAAAAGGGTAGTGCTTACAATAAGTGGTACTGCAAGACTCATGAAATATGACTGATTCAAGCTGTACATCCATACAATCACTCCCTAGATGAATATGTGAAATATGAGCAATGAAATCTAGATAGCATGGATTTTCAGATTTTCTAAAGAACACAAATAGGAAGTTTTCTTCCCTACACTTTCATACAACGTGCTCGACTTTTGGTAGCTTCGCACAACCCCAATATTATTTTGATTTTTCAAAGACAAGATGACTAACCTTTTGACACGAGTCATGCCCTTTGTTTCAGGGGCACTTCCCGGTTACTCGGCATCGTCACTTATGATAATGTGGATAGGACACTTTTCAATGCGAGTTTCCCCCTTTATCTCAGGGGGGATTCCCGATTTACTTCATGTCAAATCACACTTATTGACTATTTTTGACGGGGCTGACAGCTTTTTCCTCACAAGTCACGTGATTTCTATGTAGGGTTTCCAGAGTCCTAAAATGTGTTAAGTGGAATAAGTGAAATCCTTATCAGTTAGATTCATTAACTCACATGTGCAAATTGTGTGAGAGATTGCGTAGTATGTAAGAGATGAATTAGCCTATTCATGGTGATGTCTCCCCCTAAATGTATGCACCGTTATAACAAAAACCTCCCTCTTAATATGTGCCATGTTAAAACATGTCCTAGTCAAAGCATTTTATTTAGCAAGGGCGTAAGGTCTTAGAAGATTTCAACTAAAAGGTGTGTAGTATATATACACTCAAGCATTTCAAAATGATGTTTTCAAGCAATTTGATTACCGGTACGTGGCGGAGTACTTAGGTCCGAAGACCACACTCACACATGATGAAAGCTTCCAGGTGGATTTGATCCACCTTTCCACTAACACTATTTGATATACCGGTATATCATGGCATTCATGCACACATTGATGAAGTATATGCAGTTATGTACATGCGGATGCAAAAGTATGAAAGTATGTATAATAACCAAAGTTGTTATTCATTGTGATATGGACAAAAGATAAAGTTTGAAGAGTAAAGACAATGAAAACTTTTATGTGCAAATCAAAAGGTAATATGGACAGTTACTTTATGAAAAAGATGAAAAGAGTGTTTGTACAATTCAGCTCAAAAAATCTAAGCGTCTAATCTGTACACACCCAATTCTCTTCTTAGAAAGCAAACTTGTTCAGAATTCAAAGGTTTTGTAAATATATCAGCAAGTTGGTGTTTTGTATCAACAAAAACAAGTTCAAAATCACCTTTATTGATATGATCTCTTATAAAGTGGTGTCTAACTTCTATGTGCTTAGTGCGGGAATGTTGGACAGGATTTTTGGACAAGTTTATTGCAGACGTGTTATCACACATTATGGGAGTTTTCTTTAAGGAAAAACCAAAATCCAACAACTGATGTTGGATCCAAAGCACTTGAGCCGCACAACTACCGGCAGCCACATACTCGGCTTCGGCAGTTGATAGAGCCACACAATGATGTTTCTTTGAGGCCCATGAAACCATGCAGCCCCCAAGAAATTGACAGTGACCACTTGTGCTTTTTCGATCCATTTTGCAACCAGCATAATCAGAATCAGTGAAAGCATGTAAATCAAGTGAGTTATTCCTTGGATACCACAAACCAAGGTCAAGAGTTCCATTCAATTACCTGAAGATCCTTTTCACGACCGCTAAATGAGAGTTCCTAGGACAAGATTGATATCTTGCACAGAGACAGACACTGAAGTGTATATCAGGCCTACTAGCAGTCAAATAAAGCAAGGATCCTATCATACCCCTAAAAAGTTTTTGATCAATTTTATTACCTTTTTCTTCCTCCATTTTCTGTGAGGTGGACATTGGTGTTGCAAAGGGCTTGGCAGTCTCAAGTTGAAATTTCTTCATGATTTCTTGTGTATACTTCTTCTGGTTGATGAAGATGCCATCATCCATTTACTTTATCTGTAATCCCAAGAAGAAGTTGAGCTCTCCCATCAAGCTCATCTCGAACTCCCCCTGCATAAGTTGGGCAAATTCATCATTCATTTTTGAATTGGAGGCTCCAAAAATAATATCGTCTACATAAACTTGAACAATTAATGAATGATCATCACAAGTTTTTGTAAACAAAGTTTGGTCTATGTTACCTCGTTTGAAGCCGTTTACAATAAGAAATGAACTTAATCTATCATACCATGCCCGGGGAGCCTATTTCAAACCATATAGTGCCTTGTCCAATTTGAATACGTGGTCGGGAAATCTTTCATCTTCAAAGCGCGGTGGTTGCTCCACGTACACTTTTTCCTTGATTACTCCATTGAGGAAGGCACTCTTCACGTCCATTTGAAATAGTTTAATATTCCTGTGACAAGCATAAGCAAGTAAAATTCTAACTGCTTCCAGTCTAGCCACAGGTGCAAATGATTCATCAAAATCAATGCCAAATTCTTGAGAGTAGCCTTTGGCTACTAATCTTGCCTTATTCTTCACAACCACCCCATCTTCACTAAGTTTGTTTCAGAAAACCCACTTAGTTCCAATGATAGGATGGTCATCAGGCCGAGGCACGAGGAACCACACCCTATTCCTTTGGAATTGGTGTAGCTCTTCTTGCATGGCTGGAACCCAAGAATTGTTATTTAAAGCATCATCTAATGATTTAGGCTCAATGCTAGAAAGTAATGTTAGATTATCGTGTATTTCTACTTCCCTCATTGAAGCCCGAGTTCGAATTCCTTCATCCACACCGCTGATCATGTTCTCCAGTGGCTGGTCCCTGTGCGTGGTCCATTGGTGTGGAAGGTTCGGATGTTGTTCTTGATCCGCTTCTTCTTCTTGTTGTTCTTTTTCTTCTTCTTGATTTGCTGCCTCACCTTGTTTGCTTGATTCTCCCTTTTCAACTTCACCCTCACCTGTAATAAAAAAATGATCATTATTTGATTTTCTCATTGTGAATTCATCAACGACTACATGTTCCTCGACAACAAGTGTTCTAGTGTTATACACACAGTAAGCTCTTGATGTTAGAGCATACCCGAGGAAGATCCCTTTATCACTTTTTGCTTCAAATTTCTCTAGATTGTCTTTTCCATTGTTCAAGATATAACAAATTGAACCAAATGGCTTGAAATGAGATATGTTGGGTTTCTTACATTTGTAAAGCTCGTATGGAGTTTTCTTAAGGATTGGTCTTACCATTGCTCTATTTGTGATGTAGCAAGCGGTGTTCACCGCCTCTGCCCATAAATATCGTGGAAGACCATTCTCGGCAAGCATGGTACGCGCCATCTCCACGAGCGTCATGTTTTTCCTTTCGACCACGCCATTTTGTTGAGGGGTTCTTGGTGAGGAGAACTGATGCTCGTACCCCTGCTTCCTGCAAAAAGCATCAAACTCATGATTTTCAAATTCCTTTCTGTGGTCACTTTGAATTTTTTGAATTGTATATCCTATTTCATTCTGAACTTTTGTGCAAAAATCAATAAATTCATTGCAAGCATCACTCTTATTAGCAAGATATAAAACCCATGCATATCGCGAGAAATCATCGACAATCACAAAGCCATAAAGCTTCCCGCCAAGACTGCGAGTCCTTGTGGGACCAAATAAGTCCAAATGCAACAATTGAAGGGGTTTTTCTGTAGAGACAATGTTTTTGCATTTAAAGGATGCGGTGGTTTGTTTTCCTTTATTACATGCTTCACAGATCTTAGAAGTTTCAAAATTCAGCTTAGGAAGTCCTCTGACTAAATCATGACGGTTCAACTTCCTAATCACATTAAAACTGGCATGCCCAAGATGGCGATGCCACAACCAAACATCTTCACTTCTATTAGCAACTAAACACAGTTTCTTTGGTGCAAGTTCATCAAAGTCAACTTGATAAGTGTTGTTACATCTCACACCTATGAACTTAATTTTCTGTGTGTTAGCATCAATGATTGTGCAGTGTGAAGATTCAAAAATCACTTTGTGACCCTTGTCACAAAGTTGACTAACACTAAGCAAATTATCATGAAGACCTCTAACTAATGAAACATCTTCAATGCAGTGGTTAGGGTCCTTACCAATTCTCCCAATTCCTATGATCTTACCCTTGTCCTGTCCTCCGAAGATTACCGTTCCGCCATTCTTCTCAGCAAGGTCTGCAAAGAGGAGTTTGTTTCCAGTCATGTGCCTGGAGCATCCGCTGTCCAGGTACCATTTATTGTCTCCCGCCTTCATGCAGACATGCACCAATTACCAACCATGCTCATTTTGATTTGGGTACCCAAGCAAGCTTGGGTCCCTCCACGTTAGCGTTCCCAAGTGGCTCATAGTACTCCTGAAAAACAATTCATCATCATATTGCATGAGTTGGCATATGTACATGTCATGTCCTCTTTTCCCACAATAAAAACACGTGGGTCTTCTCCTACCAAAATGTTCCTTTTATTTACATTTTTAAAGGTTGAGGGTAATTTGGAATTAACAGCTTGTTTTCCAAAGTGTGTGTGTGAACATTCTCCTTGATAAAATGAATTTTTCACAGCATAATGAGCATGATTTTTGTTGCTATGCATTACACCATGATTCTTGTCAACTTGTTTTCCTTTCTCTCTCACTTCCTTTCCATTCCCACTTTTCAATTTTTCAATTTCAATAACAAAATTCTTGTTCTTCTCTTTCAAGTTTCTTTCTCTTTTTCACATTCACTTAGTTGAACATGCAATTTTTCAAACTCTTTGTTCAAGAGGTCATGCTTTTCTTGGATTTCATCTTTCAGCTTAAATGCATTTTCCTTTTCTATATCTAAGCATGCTATCTCCTCTTCAAACAAAGACAACTTCGTTTCCAAAGCATCATTAACATTTTTCAGATTTTTAATTTGCATTTCAAGCAAATTGCATTTTCCACAAGAATTAGATGAGTGAACAATTTCATGGATATTTTTTTTAAAGTCCTATTTTCATTTTTCATTCTTCTATATTTCTCATCTAACTCTTCATAAGCAAGTTCCCATTGTTCATTTGAAATGGCCTCAGTGTCAGAAGTTACCTGTTCACTGTCACTATTGGCCATCAGACACATCATCTTCATGAATTCTTCAATGTCCTGCTTCTCGTCATCGGTCGTGGGCTCATCTTCATCTTCATCACTCCATGTTGCCTTCATGGCTTTTGGCTTCTTACCCCTGACGACCTTTCCTTTCTCATTTTGGAGCTCGGGGTATTCTCCTCGCATGTGCCCCGCTTTCTTGCATTCATAGCAAATAATCTCGGCGGCCTTGGATGATTCATTTCTTTGTCTTGGCTGCCTCTTACCTTTTCTGAACTTCCCGCCAAATCTTCTTCTTTGGCGCAAGAATTGTCTTACCTTTCTTGTTAGCATAGCAACCTCTTCATCATCGGTGGTTCCCAACGATTCCTCTTGGCTCGAGACACTCTCTGGGAGTGCTTTCAAGGCGATTGGCCTTTTCTTCTTTGGATCCTCTTCCGTCCTTTTGATCACATTGATCTCATAGGTCATTAATGACCCTATGAGTGCATCTACGGTGAGTGTTGTCAAATCCTTGGAGTCTTCTATCACTGTCACCTTGGTGTCCCAACTTGGTGATAGTGACCTCAACACCTTCCGCACCAATTCCTTGTTGGTGAACTCTCTTCCGAGTGACTTCAGTCCGTTGGTGATCTCCATAAGCCGTGCGAACATCTGGGAGATGTACTCTTCATCTTTCATTTTAAAGAGCTCGTAGTCACGGGTCAGCATATTCGCCTTTGTCTCCTTGACTTCTGTGGTGCCTTCGTAAATAAGCTTGAGCTTATCCCACATTTCCTTGGCGCTACTGCACATGGAGACACGAGCATACTCGTTAGGGTGAATAGCACACTGAAGTATATTCAAAGCATTAAAATTCACAGTGGCTTTCTTTATAGCATCATCATCCCACATATCCTCATCAGGGTTTACAGCATACGGACCATTCCTAATAACAGTCCATATTTCATGACTTTACGCTCTAAGAAATACGGTCATCCTATTCTTTTAGTATGGGTAATTACTCCCATCGAAGAAGGGTGGCCGTTGAATAGAATGCCCTTTGGGCATCATCCCCTTGTTGAGGTTGTTGGCCATTCCTAACAGATCACTCTAAAACAGCTAGGTTTTCTAAAAAGTAGAGCCGAGGCTCTGATACCAATTGTTGGCCCGGTTAAGAGGCAATTAAGAGGGGGGTGAATTGATTGCCCACCCTTCTTGACAAATTATAAAGCAACCCAAACAAACCACAGATATGTAGAATAACAGTAAAGCAGAGACTTGATTAAGATGAATGAACTTAAATCAAGCAAGCTCTCACAACTTCCCAGTGCACATATATGCTCACTCGGACAACTATATTTGTACGGACAGTTGAGTACACTCGCGTCACACCGTCTCACACTCGTATAGTGAATGGAAAATTAGATAACAACCAACACCAATCAAGTAAACCACAACACAGTATTTTTAAGTGGTTCGGACGCACCAAGTGCTGTCCTACGTCCACCCCTCTCACCTCGAGAGGATTTCACTATAAACGCTGCTCGACGGCAGCAACCACACACACACGGGCTCGACGGCCCACACACGTGGGTTCTCGTACGACGACGAGACAACCCACACACACTCGGAGCAAGCTCCGAAATCGTCTAGATATGTGGAATAGAATGAGAAATTACAAGCCCAGTTCTGAGAGATTCGATCTAAGCACAAATCACTATGAAAAAAATAAACAAGATGATCTACCCTACAAACCTGCTAAGAGAATGATAGACGAGATGATCTACCCCACAAAACCTTAAACAAGCTAGGAGAATAGAGAAGGTAACACTTAGAACAAATGAACCGAAGGTTTGATGAAGCCGGTGTAGAGGATGTAGTCGCCCAAGGCTCCGGAAGAAGAGGATGCAGTCCGCGACCTCTAGATCTTGGCTCAGGCTCGATGGAAATCGTCCTTGGCACAACTCTCCTTCACCTCCACAGATGGGAGCACCTTCTTCTCCTGCAAGGCAAAAATCCTACGTTAGAAGCTCAAAGGTCTTGCGATCGGAAGGAAGGGTGGCGGCTATGTACAAGGGGGTTTGACCCCCCAAAAGACACAAGAGCCCTCACTAAACCCCCTTCATACCACATACATTGAGTAAAGGACGCCCTAAGGCCATTAGGGACAAAAGCCATGCCATTTGGATCCTCCTTAATAGGCTTCGAAACAGATCCGGAAAATCGTGTTCGAACGTTCAGAAAAAGTGTCGACCCATGAGGTCGACCCTTTTTCGTGAATGTTCTGCCAAAACATATATAAGAACAAAATCGCGATACGAGTGTCGACCCATGGGGTCGACACTTCTTACGAAGTGTTCTGGCCGGTTAACAGAACAAAACATTCGTGATGAAAAGTGTCGATACCTGAGGTCGACACTTTTTCACGAACATTCTGTTTTCACAGAAATGAACAAACTTACCTGAAAGTGTCGACCTTCAGGGTCGATACTTTTTCACGAGAGTTCTGCCTTAATAAAATAGTAGACTCCTGGTGAAAGTGTCGACCCTTGGGGTCGACACAATCTGCCAGCGTCCTAAATCTCAATGAAGGCAGAGCCTCCTCAAATAAGTGTCGACCCCTGAGGTCGACACTTTTACTGACAGCTGCAAAACTTTAGTAATTGTAATTGAAACCTTCATGAATCAAACACATGTATCAAAGTAGATCAAGGGAGTTCATGCATCACAGATGAACATGATTAAGCATGAGTTTTTACCTGGATCAGTCCATTCACACACGATCCACATAGACAAGTATTCATACCTTGGCCTTGAGAGATTGAGTGACAAGCTTCACAATTGTCCTGCATTTAATTTCCCATTCAAATTAACAACTCAACTTAACAATTGAGATTCTTTCACATTTGAAACATCCATTGATATTGCGATTTACCGAATGACCTATTCACTCATTAGTTATATCCATCGTTCGAGCTCAATCAACAATAGCTCACGCCAACATTCAACAGTCAATCAAGTTGATTCGTATCAGCCTTCTTCAAATTGAGCATTCTTACAAATCAAGCATTCAGGTTTGAAATTCATCAACCTCACCTTTCATCGAATATGTATATCAATGAAGCTCAATCATGCAAGTTTTCATTCAAAGTAATCATTCATCAATCCTGTATACATGCAAATTCATTGAACACGAAATCATGACATTTCATTCAGAATCTTCGTCAAAACAGTCCGGGGCACAACAGCCTCAGATTTCTGCCACACAGCCGGGGGTAGATTCATAATTTCAGTGAAGGCGTCACACGATGCGATGGAGTAAATATCATGGATGAATTTTGGCAGCATCTCCCCTTATTTTGGACTGTGCCAAGAGGGGAGTATAGGTCATCCACCTCCAGAATGCCGGGATGGAAGCCAAAGAAGAGTCGGGCGTAGCCTTGGATCCAAAAGGATCTCAATCCTGTGGGACAGTGTCCACTTGTAGTGGGATTTATTAATATCCCCTAGATAGCCAATGGAGAACATGCAGTGGCAGAACTCCATGACTTGACAGGGTGGCAGAATATAGGGGGGTTTAACCCCATGAATTTGGCTCCCACGAGGGTCGAGTGAAGAATATTATTTCCCCTCAAAGTGATGGGGTCTTGTGGCCATGGGTCGTCGGGCTCAGAACTGTTGATGGCATCGTGAGGAGGCTATCGACCTGGATGGGGGTCGGCACGAGAGAGAAGAAGGAACTCGGCGCATCGAAAAGAGCTCAACCCGGTGCGCGCAGCACCCGGCGTGAGACTCGCGCCGAGGGAGGGTCGCGCCGGGGGGCTTTGGGATCAAGGTTTTTAAAGGTCAGGAGTCGAGGGTTTCAGAGGGCTCTTTGAGGGTTTTAAAGGGTGGTTTATTCAAAGGATCTTGAGATGTTTTACCCAGAGTTTTGGGGGGGTTTATTCAAAGGATCTTGAGATGGTCCTAGGAGGGGAACGAGGTTATCTCTGAGAGAAGGGGGGTCTTTACTCGGGGGGCCTCACTGGGAGCCGGGCCATGGGCTGATTCGTACAAACCTTGATAAGAACATATTCCCAGCTACCTCTGCCAGGGAGAAGCCATGAGATGGGCTATCTCAGGCTCTCACTGCTATTGCGGGGATAAAACTATGGAGATGATTCGATGGAAATCACTCGGACAATATGAAGGATATGCGCTCAGTGAAGCATAATCTATTCACAGCAGCTACCAAATACATTAGGCTCCAAAGGAACAGAGAGGGAGAAGATGACTTCGCCCTTGATATTTTATTTCACTGCAAATGACTCCAACATTCAATATAGCAGAAAATAAAGATAAAAGCAGACTACGAAGGTCTGAATACAGACGGCGCCCCTTTACGACCGGGTTGTGCCAGTATTCGAGATCATCGAAAACACATCACTCAAGCATAGAGCGAAAGAATAGAAACGAAAAGAAAAGGAGAGCTAGACTCAAATGAAAGCCGGGGATGGGGAAAAATATAGCCCCTCAGGGCATCTTGGAACCGATCCCACCTTGAATCTCTCCTCCGAGCTTCTGAAACTCTTTTCTCTCTTCAGCTCCTATAGAGGGCTCTCGGGCTCTCTTCTTTTCAGTGGCACCCTCTATCTATTCTCTCTTCTCTCCTTCTTCTCTTCTCTGTTCTGGTGTGTTCCTATCTTCTGTCCGTCTCTTTTTTTCTCTTGTTCGAAGGCAGCAGCCTTTATAGAAGGATGGCCTTCTGTTCTCGACGTGAGCTCCCCGGCGCGCCTCAGCACGCATCATCTCGGTGCGCCTGGCTTCGTATTGGGCTTGGCCCATTTGTTCAGAACTCGACGCCGGAAGAGGCTCATCTAATGGCCTTCTTTTCATTGCTCTGGTGGGCTTCTTGGTATATTCTTCTTGAGGCTTGTTTAACACCTTGCGTTCACGCCCATATGTGAGGCAGTGTGAACCCCTTTTCATGAGAATCAGAATTATCTAAGGCTTCTCTTCAGCAGGTAGATGATTGCCTGGAATTTGTCATAGTTTTATCAGCCTCACTATTTGAATGATAGTCATGCTGGGCAGCGGCCTAGTCAGAGATGGCTTCAACCGAACAGAGTGTTTGGGGGTAGTGAACCTCGTCTATAATGATTCTCAGAACCTCCGGGGATGGCATAGGAGCCGTAACCTTGATTGGTCTTCAAAGCCCTGAATTTGCTTTTGGCTTCTACTTGTACATTTTAGGTGTCAACAGCTGGTCTACCTAAACCCCTCCCCTGGGGGGTTTAGGCAGAGCAAGGTAGGGAGAGAGGGGGGGGGGCGGTCCCCACCCTCTATAAAATCTAGGTTTTTGAATTTTTTAGTCTAATTTGACAAAGAAATAGAGGATAAAGGATACTTGAAGGATACTGGAGGCTGGAGGGTGTTGACGTTACTTGTGGACCCGACGTGTGACGCTGTTGCCGAATCCTTCCACGCACGGTATGCCGGTCAACCTTACAAGCCCCTTGCATGAACTGGGAGCTCGAACTGGAAGCGACCGGGAATGGGAAATGGCCGGGAGGCCACTGGGATGGGAGGAGGGTGAGCTCCCCAAGGGGGTTCGCACTCCCCGGGGCGCGGTTGTGCCCAGGGTGAGCTCTCCCCGGATGAGTCACAACCCCGAGAGACGGCCCTCGGGAGTCTTCTCCTGTTGTTTTGGGGGTGTCCTTTGAAGGACAGAAGGTCTTGGGATGTCGGGATTAGCCTATGGGGGCTGTTGTTGTGGAGTCGTAGTTGTCGCTCGCAAGGTGTTTGGGTAAATGCCCGACACATCCCGGGTTGTCGAACGACGTGGGTAACTGGCTGAGGGGCCTTATATTCAACCTCGGGCTGAGGGTAAAGGCTCATATGAGCTAAGAGAGTGACTCCCGAGCGCATGGTCCCAGCTTTCGTGGTGCGTGCTATTTGCGATGGGATTCTTCCTGTTCTACTCCGGTCTTCTTTCTTTGTTTGTTTATGATTATCATTTGGGTTTATTTGGTTTATTTCATGTGTCGATCAATCAATTATCTGACTGGAAATTAACTGACTGATTGACTGCGCGGGCGTGCCAGTCACGTGAGTGACAAATTTATTATGCGCTCATTCTGACCCGTGTCGGGCGAAAGTGAGATTCGATCGGGACCAACAGTCCGCCACACCATAAAGGCTATGGCGTTAATTACATCCCCCGTGAGGAGGGAAAACCTTTGATTAATTGCCGAGATAGTGGGCTGTCGAGGCCGGAATAAAGATACGATGTTATGAATATGACAAGATCATATGAGATGTGTCTATTTATCATGCAGGAGAGGCATGGTTCATTAGATTGGAGACCCTTGGTATGTGGCGGAGGATGTAGGTCCGAAGACCACCATCGCGCATAGCGGAGACTTCCGATCAGGCGTAACCCGGCCTTCTGTCAACGCCATTTGATATACCCGAGGGTCTATGCATGCATGCATGCATGATGCTCGTGACTATGCTAAGCATGGCAATAGAGTTATGGAAACAAGCAGTGCTTAATCACATTTATTAATCCCCGCCAAGGGGAGAGAATGGTAACACAAGCATGATAACAAGATGACTCAGACTCGAACAGCCATGCTCTTATTCAGTTTATTACTAATTAGGGTTTATTAACTCCAACCATGGGAGATGAGGATCGCTCCGGAGGCGAGTGAGTGATTAAAATAGCAAAAGGGTTCAAAACCGGCGCGGCCACGCGTAGGGGTAGGTTTCCCCGGTGCGGCCAAACGTAGGTGAAGGGTCTTAATACGGTGCGGTTATGACAAATGGTTAATACGGCGCGACGGGCACGGGGCGCACCGGTTTAGGGCGCGCCGGGAACGGGCCAAATAAAAATAGGAAATCATGAGTCTAGTGTTAATCCGGCGCGGGGGGGTACCGCGCCGTATTAGGGCGCGCCGGATTAGGGCCGCGCCGTTTTAGCTTATTTTTTGATGAATTTTGAAACCATTTATGTTCATTAAGATTCTGTTGAGAGTTTTGAAGTTATTTGGGCCAATTGCTCATTTAATTAAAGTCCAGGATCCTTCCAGAATGAAGTAATGGGCTAGTGCGAGGTCCATACTTGTCACGCCCCGAGAGCGGAAGAGACCCGGAAACCGTGACGAGTTTATATCAATCATGTCAATCAGAGTATTAGTGTATTCGACACCAAAATCAGAGATGCGCAAAAGTAAAGATAACATAGTCCTTTATTCCTTCATAAGAATATGTCTATTACAAACCTTGAAGTACTAACTAAAATAAAGGAAAAATACAAGGTTGACTCAAGAAAATATGAAAAAAACTAGATAACACGGAAGAAGCTCTATCCCTTTCACTCTTGATTTTCCCCATCCGTTAGAGTTCCCTCATCGTCGGACTTACCTGAAAAGTAGGGAAACACTAAGTGAGCGAACGCTTAGTAGGAAATTATATCTCAAGAACTAGCAAGGGGTTTAAGTGATTACATCTTTCATGAATTCACTATAGCTATGCATGCTCGCATAAAATGACAAGATAGAGTGAGTGTATAACAATACGATAGCAAGAAGAACTAGTCATGAACTTTCAAGAACTTATATCAAAAGATATCAAGATATTCAAGCAAGTGTATTCATCATGTCATGTGGAAATTTGACTATCACGTTTCAAGCACGCAAGTATGAAATTACCCTTTTTCGGGCCACGCAAGTCATGTAATATCAAGTCAAGTACAAGTACAAGATTTGAGGAATGTTCAATCAAGTTAGTCATGCACTTCGGTATAATGCCAATACCGTGATCAATCAACTCCCATAGGCACAAGTACTTTCGGGTGCTCCTCCCAGGATCAGATCGGGCCCTATATGCGCAGGCATTAATCATGTATTTTAACATCCACTTTTGTGTATAGCCAATATGGAATTTCAAGAATAAAGCTGGTAGATACGTAGGATAACTTGGATAGAATAGAGTCTAAAAATATGACACTTGACATAGAATGGCGATAATAACGGTACAATCACGATTATCGATAAAACTAGGTGGAATTGGTTCCCTAACTTGGGTACCATGACAAGCAAGTATGGACACTCTTTATATAGAATTAAGGTCCACATGAACAGCACATCAATGGCAAGACGTCCTCATTCTTAATATAGAATTGAGGTCCACAAGAACATCATGTTGAATATAGAATTGGGGTTTACAAGAACAGCATCAAATGACATGATAACCTCATCCCATTAAGAGAATTCTCATGATACACACTTTGCATAACATGAGGGCCGGTATACCATGTTTCTTTAGAGTGACATGGCAATCAAATAATGTAATGGGTTTTTATGGTACAACCAGCTCAGTCGGCCTTGAGGGAATCTAAGGCTCGAGGAGTCTTACGGAGGTCTCTATGACTAACTCGCTAGTCCAAAGGAACGGAATGTCCAATGGAGAGCTTGTATGTCAATGAGAATTAAGGGTAGTGCGATAAAAACAGCATGAAACATGGGACTATATTCACGGACTGGAATATAGTGCCGAAATATATATATATATATATATATATATATATATATATATATATATATATATATATATATATATATATATATATATATATATAACCCTTCGGTGACAGTAATCAGTGTAAAACAGTAATACAGAAAATAGCAACTTAAACTAAGTCATTAATTATCCAATTAACGCCTTACTCAGGGGCGTTTATTCACAATTTGACGACTTATACATTAGTCGTCCCTTCAATATTTCTATTCTGCAGAAAATCAATATTCTGGAATTTTAACAAAAACGCGCCCTGGACAGGGGCGTTACTTGTCAATTAGCGCCCTAGTCTGGGGTGTCAGTTCAATAAGAGACGACCTTGTGCAGGTCGTTAATTCAACAATTTTCCAAATTTCAGATAATAAATTTCAGGAAAATAGGTACATGGTCAGGACCAGAAAAATAGCAGGATTCAATCAAGATGAACATGCATTAGATTAGGTTCATGGTTTCATAGATATAGAATTTTAAACATGGGTAATTATCAATTTATATGAGATTGACGACTCCTAGGTAGGGCGTCAAAACAAGAATTAGTGCCCTAGTGTGGGTCGCTTCTTTATATTAGCGCCCTGGTCAAGGGCGTTACTTTTTTTTTGAAAATTGCATAGAAACAGTTGAAACCACAATAAAACTATATGCATGGAGGATCGATGATATTATTAAATATATTAAGCTAGTTTGAGCTACGTTCTTGAGAAAACCTACCTGATGACTATCTGTGTGAAGATATGTGAAGAGAAACGATACTCTGTTTTGCAACAGAGTCTTCTGATCACCGGCAGAAGAAGAAGAAGAAGATGATGCTTGATGAAGAACCCCTCGTTCTTCAGCACGGCAGGCAACCTAAATGAAAATAAGATGAAGAAAAATTAATATTCTTCATGAGTTGATCGAAAACAGAGGCAGGAAGAAGAACATAAACCTGTTCTTCATGCACAGCAGCAGAGCGAAACCTCCTTCGACCAAATAGCTTTTAGGGTTCGATGGACAAGGTTATTTATAGGATTTTGGGGGATCCTAATAGGGTTAGAGTTGTATTGGAAGTAATACTTCCATGATAGAGTCCTTACCATATTTCACCTTCGACGTAGTTATCCAGAACTTGCCCTGGATAGACTCCTGGGTCGAACGAAACTCGATCTGAATTAACGTCTTAAGCGAGGGCGTTAATTTAAATTGACGCCTTGGCCAGCGTCGTTTCTTGTATAAAACACGCCCAGGTAGAGGGCGTTACATTTACTTCCCCTTTTGGCCGTTTGATAATTGACGCCTTGTTATATGGGCGTCCCTTTTTAATTAGCGCCTTCTCTAGAGGCATTTCTTAATGAAGTAGCACCTTGAACAAAGGCGTTATTTCCATTCTGTCTTATTGTAGCAACCCTGATAAAATATTAATAACAATAAATATTTTAAAAATAAATCAAATAATTAGATAAATAAAATAATATAAAATAACGCCTCGGATCAAGGCGCTATTTAAATTATAAACGCCTCTAGTTAAGGCGTGACTCAAGAAGTAACGCCCTCACCACACGGCGTCAAATTCCAACGTCAAAAATGGTAAGGCCAAGAAACGCCCCTATCTTGGGCGTGTTTTAAAATAAGGAACGCCCTGATACAAGGCGCTTCTTAAGAAACGACCTGAACCAGGTCGTCAATTCAAGAATCGACGCCCTGACCAAAGTCGTTAATTCCATTCGTGAACCGTTCGACCCAGGAGCTTATCCAGGGAAGGATTATGTTAATCTAGTAAGTATCTACTAGGGTAAGGACTCTATATTGGAAGCATTACTTCCACTAGAACACTAACTCTAATAGGACACCCAAAATCCTATAAATACCTTTGATCACCCAAGCCCTAAAACCATTTGATCGATCCTCTCTGCTACGGTATGATGAAGAACAGTAAGTTTTCCTTGTAGTTCCCTTTCCCTAATACGGGAAGAATGTTGATTATTTTTCCTCTTCCTCTATTACAGGTTGAAGAAACCTTGACGTCGTGAAGAACAACAGTGAGTTCTTCTTCCCCTGCCTTTCGTTTTTCATCAAAGCTTTTGACCCTTCCTCTTCCTTTCTTCTGCAGGTTGCCTGCAACCGGAGGAAGCTTGGGTATAACGGGAAGAACGATTGTTCTTCATCAACGTCCTCTAAATCTTCTTCTTCTTCCAGAAATCAAGGCTCTATTGCAAACAGAGTTCATTTTCTGTCAGAACAGAATTCATCTTCTATTCAAAACCTTCGTCCGTTCATCAGATTATCATCATTAAAGGTAGGTTTTCTCAAGTCACTGTAGCCCAAATAAAATAATTTAAGATATATGTATATTAGCATGACATGCATACGGTTTATTAATGTTTTAATGCATTTTTCTGCAATATTTTGAAAGAGACGCCCCTGCCAAGGGCGCTATTTTACAAGACACGACCCTGACCAGGTCGTCAATTCTAGATTTGACGCCCTGAACACAGGCATTAATTCCATGAAATTACCTGAAATTAATAATCGTTCACGGTTTAAAAATTCATTTTTATGGAATATCAAAACTAATATACTGCATGACTCTACCTGTGAATTCCTGCCAATTTTCCTATCATGATGATATGATTGTTATCCTGAAATTTATTTCTTCCTGTTCACGATAATTTCTGAAATTTCTTGAATTCACGACCTAGACTAGGTCGTTTTCCATGTGTTAACGCCCCATCACAGGGCGTGAATTGAAAAGTAACGCCCCTTCATAGGGCGCGTTTCTGTTAAAATCCCGAACAATATATTCTGTAAAGATAAGAATTTAATGATTAACGCCCCTGCCAAGGGCGCGTTTTTGATAATTTCTGAAAATAAATATGTTCTGTAAAATATTGTAAATAAAAAGACGCCTGCTGCTGTAGTCGTCTCATTGAAAAGAAACGCCCCTGTCCAGGGCGCGTTTTAGATAAATTAATGAAATATTAAAATTCTAAAAAAATGGAAACATGTGTAAACGCCCTTCTGTTAGGCGTTAATTACTTGAGAAACGACTTTACCTAAGTCGTTATTTTCTGTAAACTGATATTTTTATCCTGATTCTGTTAACCGATGGTTTCATATGTTATATAATATATATATCGGCACTATTCTCCATTCCGTGAGTATAGTCCCACGTTTCACGATTGTTTTATCGATCACACTCAACTCTCATTGACATATAAGCTCTCCATTGGATATTCCGTTCCTTTGGTCTAGCGAGTTAGTCATAGAGACCTCCGTAAGACTCCTCGTAGCCTTGGATTCCCTCAAGGCCGACTGAGCTGGTTGTACCCTAAAAACCCATTACACCATTGATGCCATGTCACTCTAAAGAAATATGGGATACCGGCCCTTATGATTATACAAAGAGTATATCATAAGAAATTCTTAATGGGATGATGATATCATGCCATATCATGTCATTCTTGTAAACCTCAATTCTATGATGAGAATGAGGGTATCTTACCTTTGATATACTGTTCATGTGGACCTCAATTCTATATAAAGAATGTCCATATTGATTTGTCATGTTGTCATGGTACCCAAGTTAAGGGAACCATATTCTACCTAGTTTTATCGATATCGTGATTATACCGTTATTATCGCCATTCTATGTCCTTTGTCATATTTTTGGACTCCATTCTGTCAAAGTTGTCATACATGTCTACAAGCTTGATTATTGAAATTCTTTATTGGCTATGTAAACAAAAGTGGATGTCAAAATACATGATAAATGCCTGCGCATATAGGGCCCGATCTGGTCCTGGGAGGAGCACCCGAAAGTACTTGTGCCCATGGGAGTTAAAATGATAAGGTATCTGGCATTATACCGAGTGCATGACTAGCTTGATTGGACATTCCACACAAAATCTTGTACTTGAATCGTACTTGACTTGACATGAAATGCGTGGCCCGAAAAAGGGTAATTTACTTGCTTGATACATGATAGCCAAAGTTCTTGACATGACTTGTTAAACGTACTTGCTTGAATATCTTGAATAAACTTGTTATCTTGTTGAAAGTTCATGATTAGTCCATCTTATTTCCTTGATATTACATTCTCTCTATCTTGTCGTTTTATGCGAGCATGCATAGCTTTATTACATTCATGAAAGATGTAATTACTTAAACCCCTTGCTAGTACTTGAGATATAATTTCCTACTGAGCGTTCGCTCATTCCGTTTGTCCCTTTTTACTTTTCAGGTAAGTCCGACGACGATGGAAGTCAATCGGATGGGGAAGGTCAAGAGTGAAAGAGCTAGAGCTTTTCCAAGTGTCAATTAGTCTTTTCCTATTTTCCTGAGTCAACTATGTACTTTTCCTTTTTATTAAACAGAGTATTGGATTTGTAATAGTCTATTATGAAATAAAGGATTGGGTTATCTTGCTATTTTGCGCATCTCTGTCTTTGTGTCGAATACACGACCACTCTGATTGACATGATTGATATAAACTCGTCACGCGTCTCCGGGTATCTTCCGCGCTCGGGGCGTGACAGTTTTTGTGGTATCAGAGCCTAAGGTATTCAATTCCTAGGAAAAACCCAAGTCCAAGGATAAGTTGAACGTTTAACCAAGTGAGATTGGGTAGAACCAAGGGTTAAGAGTCAATAAGTCTTTTAATAAGATCACAGTGATATAATACTAACGTAGCTATTGTAATTGTAGGATAATGGCTGCCGAACGTGCTCAATGGCGCAACATGCAGCGTACCCTTCAAGGAATGACTCAAGTGCTACAACAGGTAGCACGAGGTGATGCTCCACGAGCTGGAAGCTTACACCAAGCCTTTAAGAGTATGAATCCCCCGAAGTTCATAGGATCGACCGATCCGGACGATGCCGAGCATTGGGTTCGGGAAACCGAACGCATATTCCGTGTCATGCAATGCACGGATCAGGATAAAGTTCTATTAGCTACATTCCAGTTAGAGAAAGATGCTAGATGTTGGTGGGAGTCCATTGAAGCAACCATCGATCCTACTCAAGTAACATGGGAAGAATTTGTGGAATACTTCAATGCTAAATATTTCTCAGACCGAGTCTAAGAAAAGAAGGCTGCAGAATTCACTGTATTAAAGCAACGATCTTTATCATTAGCAGATTATGAAGCTCAGTTCTCCAGGTTGTCTAGATATGCTAAGCATCTTATTAGCATGGAGAAGATGAAAGCCCGTAGATTTCTTAATGGGCTTAGGCCCCCCTATATTACTCAACTGGCGCTTATGGACATCCAAGTTTATTCTGAAATAGTGCGCCGAGCTCAATTACTTGAAGATGCCACAGAACTATCTGATAGGATCCGTGGGAAAGATAAGAAGGAGCAAGTCACAAGTTCGGGTTCTTTTAAACCCAACTTTAAGAAGAGGCCCAATAATGGAGGTTCATCCTCTCAAGATTCCAAGTTCAAGAAATCCAAGCCCTTCTCTATCACCACTACACCTTCAAACGTAGTATGCAAGCATTGTGACAAGGCTGGTCACAAGACAGAAGAATGCTGGAGGAAGTTAGGAGCATGTCTCCGTTGTGGAAGCCGTGAGCATCGGATTCCCGAGTGTCCATTAATGAATGACCAAGCCGGTGATGGTAAACGCCCGGTGACAAAGAACGCTCGACTTCATGCAATAAAGGAGACCGAGCAAGAAGAAGGTGGACTGGTAGAAGGTACATTAACAGTTTGTTCCAAAAGTGCTTATGTCTTATTTGATACGGGTGCATCGCATTCCATTATTTCTAAGAAGTTTGCCGACCCGTTACTGTTAGAACCAGAATGGATAAAAATAGTTCTAACTACTCCTCTTGGAAATGAAAATGATATTACTCATCACTACCAAAACTGTGAGGTAATAGTTCAAGGTAGGAATTTACCTATAGATCTCATATGCCTCGATCTAAAGGAGTATGATGTTATACTAGGAGCAGACTGGTTATCCAAATACCAGGCAACGGTTGATTGCCGCAATAGCCAAATTGCTTTCAAAGATTTTCCAGAATTAGTCTTTACTCGCCCAAAGAGTCGGAGCAAATCCCCTCTTATTTCGGCTCTTCGAGCAAGCAAGCTCGTCAGGAAAGGATGTGTAGCTTTCCTTGCATTTGTCACAGTTAAGGAAACAAAGGACACTAAGCTAGAAGACATTCCAGTAGTACAAGAATTCCCGGACGTGTTTCCGGAAGAGTTGCCGGGATTACCCCCTCAAAGGGATGTGGCCTTCACCATTGACTTAGTCCCTGGTGCTGGTCCAGTTTCAAAGGCACCCTATAGAATGTCCCCTGCGGAACTAAAAGAGTTGAAGGAGCAGTTGATGGAACTAATTCGAAAAGGGTTTATTAGACCAAGTACTTCCCCGTGGGGAGCACCAGTCTTATTTGTGAAGAAGAAGGATGGATCCATGAGATTGTGTATCGACTATCGATAGTTGAATCATCTTACTATCAAGAACAAGTATCCACTACCGAGAATCGATGAGTTATTTGATCAGATTTCAGGATCCAAATATTTTTCCAAGATTGATCTCAGGTCGGGATATCATCAGTTAAGAATCAAGGATGATGACATTCATAAGACTGCATTCAGAAGCAGGTATGGCCATTACGAATTTGTTGTTATGCCTTTTGGACTAACAAATGCCCCTGCTGCCTTTATGCAGTTAATGAATAGTATATACAGGCCTTACTTGGATCAATTCATAGTAGTCTTCATTGATGATATATTGATATATTCTAAGACTAAGGAAGAACATGAAGAACATTTAAGGATCGCATTGTAAGTATTGAGGGAAAATCAATTATATGCAAAGCTCAGCAAATGTGAATTCTGGCTTGAAGAAGTGACTTTCCTCGGACATGTGATATCCAAGGATGGTCTATCTGTTGATCCATCAAAGGTTGAAGCTGTTAGAAACTGGGAAAAACCAACCAATGCTAGCGAGATCAGAAGTTTCTTAGGCCTTGCAGGCTATTATCGGTGATTCATCAAAGACTTCTCCAAGATCACCGTGCCCCTTACAAGGTTAACTCGTAAGGAGATCCGATATGAATGGAGTGAGGAATGTGAAAGAAGTTTCCAAACTCTCAAGGATCATCTCACTACAGCTCCGGTGTTAGCTCTACCAATAGAAGGAGAGAAATTCGAGGTCTACACTGATGCTTCTGGCATTGGCCTCGGATGTGTCCTAATGCAACGAGGAAAGGTCATAGCATACTCTTCACGACAACTGAAGAAGCATGAGGAGAATTACCCCGTCCATGACTTAGAACTAGCCGCGGTGGTATTTGCCCTAAAGATATGGAGACACTACTTATATGGAGTGCAGTTTACTGTATACTCCGATCACAAAAGTCTCAAATATCTATTTTCACAAAAGGAGCTAAACATGAGACAAAGACGCTGGCTAGAATATCTCAAGGACTTCGACTTCAATATACAATACCATCCTGGAAAGGGTAATTATGTGGCTAATGCCCTTAGTCGAAAGCCGAGAGCAATGATAGCCAATTGTATGATACAAGAATGGAGGTTGCTAGAACAATTCTCCGAGCTCAATATAAGCTTGGACAAGGAAGCCAAATTTGTCACCTTATCTCATGTAAGCATACAGTCAGATTTATTATCTGAGATACAAGCACTTCAGGATGATGATCCTATATTAGTGGAAATCAAAGGCAGATTAGAAGGACAATCTGATTTTCAACTAACTTCTGATGGAAGATTATTATTCAAAGGTAGAACTTGTATACCCGACTGTCCAGAATTAAAGAAGAAGATCTTAGATGAAGCTCACCGATCAAGGTACACTATTCATCCAGGATCAACCAAAATGTATCAAGATGTAAAGAGGAACTTTTGGTGGCATAATATGAAAAGAGAAATAGCAGACTATGTATATCGCTGTCTCACATGCCAACAGGTCAAGGCAGAACACCAAAAGCCTGCTGAAAAACTACATCCTCTAGATATTCCTAAGTGGAAGTGGGAGGATATTGGTATGGACTTCATCATGGGCTTATCTAAATCTAAAGGAGGACATGATGGAATCTGGGTTATCATTGACCGATTAACTAAATCGGCGCATTTCTTGCCAATAAAAAGCTGATGGTCAATTGATGTGCTAGCTGCACTATACATCAAGGAAATAGTCAGGATACATGGAATTCCTGTCTCAATCGTGTCTGACAGAGACCCCCGTTTTACTTCTCATTTTTGGAAGGGATTACAACATTCGTTGGGAACAAGGCTCAACTTTAGTACTACTTTTTACCCACAAACGGATGGTCAGACCGAGAGAGCTAATCAAGTTGTTGAGGATATGCTAAGAGCTTGCATCATTGACTTTGGTGGAAGCTGGCATGAACATTTGTCACTAGTGGAATTTGCATATAATAATAGCTACCAAGCTAGTATCCAAATGGCACCTTTCGAAGCTTTATATGGAAGGAGTTGCCGATCACCCTTATGCTGGAACGAAGTTGGAGAGAAACAACTGTTAGGTCCAGACATGGTAAGGGATACAACTGAAAAGATACAAGTAATCAGAGAAAGATTGTAAGTTGCTCAGACAAGGCAAAAGGCTTATGCTGACACAAGAAGGAGAGATCTTGAATTCCAGGTTGGAGATCATGTATTTATTAAAATATCGCCTGGACGTGGCATACGAAGATTTGGTGTTAAGGGCAAGCTTACGCCAAGATTCATCGGACCTTTTGAGATACTCGAAAGAGTTGGCGAGGTTGCTTATCGCATCGCGTTGCCTCCTCAATTGTTCGAGATACATAATGTATTTCATATATCTATGTTGAAGAAGTATGTGCACGATCCATCTCATATTATTGAACATGGAGATCTGGTGATCCAGAAAGATCTCACATATGAACAGAAGCCTATGAAGATCTTAGATCGTGAAATACGAGCTCTAAGGAATAAGGTTATTCCCATGCTCAAGGTGCAATGGAATAAGAATACTGAACACGAAGCAACATGGGAGACCGAGGAATCTATGAAGAAACGATTTCCCGAATTATTCTAAGAGGTATATATTCTACGCTCTCTACATATATGTTTACATATTATGCAATTGAATTTGGGGACCAAATTCTTTTAAGTGGGGGAGGGTGTAGCAACCCTGATAAAATATTTGTTGGGTTATGTGCGTCCCCTCGTTGTCTTTGACAATGGTTTTGATGATAACTATATATTGTATGTAAGTATTGTGAAAAATACTCATTGATCACTTTGGAGCTTATGTCGCAATATCTTATTTTGCAGGTTTGGATGCTTGGTGGATAACTTCTTTAGATGGAAAATGTGCTTTGTGAAGTCAACCTCACTTTTGATGATTGGTTCAAATTCATAGACCTTGGGTCATATGCATTGACCTTGGTCTCTTGATGTATTTCATACATGATGTTTTTCATTGGTAAAATGATGACTAGGCCTTCATGCATATTATTGACATGCATTGGATTGCATTGGTTTTTTGTTGCATTGGGCTTTATATTTCAAAGTCTGTACATTGGCCTTCATCAGCCAAGTTTGTACATTGGCCTTTGGCCATCAAGTCTATACATTGGCCTTTGGCCACCAAGTCTATACATTGGCCTTCACACTTCAAGTCTATACATTGGCCTTCACACTTCAAGTCTATACATTGGCCTTCTTCAATCCAAGTCTATACATTGGCCTTCACACTTCAAGTCTATACATTGGCCTTCATAGTTCAAAGTCTATACATTGGGCTTCTATCTTCCAAGTCTATACGTTGGCCTTCTACCAAGTCTATACATTGTCTTGTGCCTTCAAGTTTCCAAGTCTATACATTCAGTTTCATGCATATACAATGTGGATCATATTCATAGTGTTTTGATTGGGGTCAAAATCCCTTTTTCATGCACTTGACTTATATTGACTGCATTTCAAGTGGGAAGTTTGCTCTTATTGTGAAAATGATGTGTTTGATGCTAACATCTTGTTTTCAATGCATAGTCATTTGATTTACATGTTGAATGAGGAGGAATGATTTTTTGGTTGGACATAAATTGATGCCATTCGGGTTTAGAATGAATTCTCATGCACCATCTTGGCTTTCTAAACAAGTTATGCATCAACTTGCTTTGTCTATGCTAAACAAGTTATGCACTGGACTTTGTTCTTCATGGCACCTACCAAATCTTCTCATATGCATTGACCATGTACTTATAAGCATAGACATGATAAAATGCATTGAGTGATTCTTAGGTGTATTAAAATGATATTGAGGTTCTTAAGCATGCAAGGCTCAAATATGTCGCATTACAATGTGGATGGAATGATTTAGGTTGAAAATGTGTTTCTGAGCTATATTGGATTATCACTCATAAAACTGGGTTACTTGATAGTGCAGGTTTTGATCTGCCCACATATCTTGAAAATCGAGGTAAGAACCCTCTTATGATAGGTTTCCATGTGGGGAGATTAGGCTCACTTCATGCTTCATGGCTTTGGGGTTAATTGGCTTCCAAATTGTCAATTTGATAATTGTAGTTCATATTCCATCATGCTCATGTTGAGTTCTATTCTTTCATGCAATATTTGATTGGATTTGGTGTTACTTTACCAAGTGAATTATGCATGTTCTTGAGGAAGTTCTTGAGTTGAAAGTGTGATCAAATATTTATGTGCCTCATACCAATGCTTTCATAATCATAATTCATGTCCTTTGGGTCTTGGACTCAAAACGAGTTCCAAATGTTGATGCATGATCCAAATATTTTTAATTCATGATTGATTACATTGGGTTACATGCTTAGAACATTAGAATTGGTTTAGAAACCTTTTTATCATGTTCCTAGGTCAGTGGGTCGACCCCCCATGCTCAATGGGTCGTCCCCTGGGCTAAACAGGGTGTTTTCAGCACCCTGTCTGAAAGTGGGTCGACCCCCCTCACAAAGTGGGTCGACCCCCCTGTAAAACATGCTAAAAATTAGCTTCTGGGAGTAGATAGGTCGACCCCCCTCCAAAGTGGGTCGACCCCCCCTGTTCGCAGCAACGCGCGGCTTTTCCGTAAATTGCCGAAACCCATCCAAATGACCTCCGATTGGGCTGAAATTTTAAACTAAGACCCTTGGGTTATTAATGAACATATTGGGGTGGTTTTGCTAGGGTTTTGCAAGGATATTGTGGTCTTTTGCACAACTCATCCCTCTTGTATATATAACATACGAATTTGGGGTTTTAACTATCTCCGTTGGCTAACCTTGTTCTATTTGTTGTAGGAGAGAAAGAAGAGAGCTCAAGGAAGCTTCAACGCTAGATTCGATCTACATCCCTCGACATTTGGAGCTCGTGGAAGAAGAAGAAAAGGAGCGGATCATCAAGGGGATCAAGAGGACACTCTCAACGTCATCATCCGGCTACCCTCCGACCCGTGGCAAAGAGAAGATCTTCTATAGCTCTTGTTCTTTGATAGGAATTTCTTTCTACATCCTTTTTGTGCTTAATGGAGTCAATCTCTTTAGGTTTCTAAAGTTGTATTGATCATATCCTTCGTTTCTAAACATCATGTCTGTGAGTGTGTGAACCGTCGGTGAACGGTTGTGGAGTTATTGTGCCGCCGGCATTGCGGCTTGTGTGTGTGTGATTGTTGGTCCCTTGTAGATCGTGTACAGAGCTGCGTCTCCGTGTGCTCGGTATTATTGTGGGAAAGTTTCCCTGTGGATTTTTGTGTGTTGACGGAGCTGCGACTCCGTGTGGTTTTCAGTGTCCGGAGCGAGTTCCCCGATTTTGTGTGTGGGTGTGTGTGCTGCAGTGGCAGCTTGTTGGGGGATTTTCCCCGTGTGTGGATATTGCTGCGGAAGCAGCGTGTGTGTGTGTGGTTGGGGTTCATCCCCGTGTTGCTACTTTCGTAGCGTGTAGTGAAGCCTCACCCGGTTGGGTGAGGGGTGGACGTAGGGAGCCTTCGTGGTCCCGAACCACCTAAAAATCTTTGTGCCCTTTGTGAATGCCTGTGCGATTGTCTCTCTCCTCTATCTCCCCTCACAGGTTAGTTTAATAGATTTTTACTCACTACACCACTGCACACTGCTACTTCTATTATCCGTGCTAGGCATAATTTTATCTAACGTTTGCATTGTTATCACGAGTGATATCGGAAAGATTGAGAGAACCTTTTGAATCTCATATGTGTTAAGGCTACTCAAGTAGTTGATTTTTAATTCCACTGTGATCAATTCAGAAAGTTTTTTTTTTTAAAACCGCCATCTCGGCAAGGGGACAATTCAACCCCCCTTCTTGTCCGCCATCTCTAGTCTGGGCCAACAATTGGTATCAGAGCCCAGTCTCTGATTTTTATTCAGCGGACCTCACGGTCTAGGAGAAAAGATCTTTTTATGATGGCTAGTCTAAATTCAGTTCCTGTCTTTGATGGTTTTGATTTTACATCATGGCTTGGAAAAATGTGTGTTTGGATTTCTGGGATTGATCCGAAACTCATAAAACTAATCTCTCATGGTCCACATGTCTTACCCAAAAATGAACTAAGGTGGACTAATGAACATAGGAAAATGAACTCTGATAATCTTTTTGTTTTGAATTCTCTTAAAGCTGCAATTGACTCTAACAAATTTTCGTTTGTTCTTGATTGTAGCTCGGTCAAAGAAATCATGGATCAACTGATCAAGCTTCATGAAGGAGGGCTAGAAGATGCTTGCATGATGGCAAATAGTGAGGATGATCATTTAGGCCTAGAATCCAAGGAGGTATCTTCTGACTCAAATTCTGATGATGAATTAAGTTTTGAAGAATTAATGGATGCCTACGATGAGTTGCTTGAAAGACATAAAACAGTAAAATCTGAAAATAAAAAGCTCAAGAAAAAACTTGAAAATCCTTTTCATGAAAATGCTTTATGTGAGAAATGCTTAGAACTCAAAAATGTGAATGAATCTCTCTTCGCTGATGTTGAAATGCATAGAGATAAAATTTGTTGTTTGAGAGAGGAAAATGAAAAGTTGAATGAACAAATTAAGGCATTGAGTGATGAGCTCTCTGTCTATCAAAAGGGAAAATGGGTGATTAATGATGAGTCTGAAAAGTTGAAGGAACTTAGGAAGGAAATAGAAGGCTTCAAGAATTTGAATGACAAATTTGAAAACAATGAAATAATGGGTAGAATGGTTGGTCAAAATGCGAGTCTTCAAATGAATGAATTTGAACACACTTCTATGAACAAAAATTCATTTGAAAAACTCCAAAATGAAAATAGTGCTTTGTTGATTCAAATTTCCTTACTCGAAAGTAGATTAAAAAATCTTGAAAAAGTTGAAAAAGGAAAAAGTGTGATCGTTGATGATTGTTACAAACTGCATATTCTTGAACAAGAAATTGAAAGTCATAAAACAGTTAATTGCTTGTTGAATGAGAAAATTGTTTCATGTGAACAAGAGATTGCTAACTCTCATTTGCAAATCATGAAACTAGAAAATGAAATTAAGAGTGTGAATGAATCTTTGTCCTTGTGTGATAAAGAAATTAAAAAATAAAAAGATGTTGTTGATTGCTCTTCTGTGCATTCAAAATCCCCTGTTGTTAAACATAATCATGCACCAAGTAGAAGGAGGAATGTTTCATGCTATTATTGTGGATAATATGGACATGACATGTATGATTGTTCCTTGATGGAATATGATGATAATGAAGCACTGAAGTCACAATTGAAAATTGTTGATAAGCCAAACAATCTTGATAAACCAATGAAGAAAACCTTCAATGCTCATTGCTATTACTGTGGATTGCATGGACATGTCTTTGAACATTGCTTCATGAAGAAAGATGATGATGAATGGTTTGCCAACAAGAATTTTTCATGTTATTATTGTGGTGAACAAGGACACATGATGGATAATTGTTCCTTAATGAAAAATGATGATAAATTATCCATGAAAAGAAAATCTTTCTACTTTTTTTATTGTGGTGTGAATGGTCATTCCATGGATGACTGTTCTACTATGAGATTGGATGATGATTGGCATGCGAGGCAATATAGAAAATCAATTGTTCATGCTAGGACTAACCCCTCGGGACCCAAGATGGTTTGGGTACCCAAACATCCAACTTGAGAATCTATTTTGCAGGGGTACCTTGAGGTCGAAGAAATTAATAAACATTGGGATCTCAAGGTGAGGAAGAAAATGATTTGTTTTGAAATTTTTGTCTCACATGGTTCTCTTTGAAAAAATCTGAAAAAGGTAAAATTTATGTTTCGAAAAAAAAATGCTTCCAACTTAGTTCACTGGTTATGGTATCTTTTGGAAATCTTGAGAATTTTTGAGTTCCATGTTAGAATGACTTGATCACTTCTGTTTTCACTCCATGTGAATAAATTCTGTCTTCAAATGCTTTACTCTTCTCATAAATTGTTTTCACACTTATAATCAACTCTTGCAAATAAAATTTGGTTTGAATGCTTCTCATTGTGCATAGAGTTTTCAAACTCTTACTTACTTTTTGTAAATAATCACTCACTTGTGCATACATAGATCACATGCTTAAGTTGCATAAAACATGCTGCACATATCATATAGATCACTTGCATACATTTGCACTTGCTTGCATACATTTGCATATTCCTCATATGTTGGGTTCGGTGTAGTATTCAGAGGGGGGGTGAATGAATATAGCCCGTTTAAAATTCTTTCATTCAATATAAAAACTAGAAAGCTAACGAGACAGATCAGGCAATCTGAAGCTCAACTGGTATTTCGCTCTCTTGACTGATTAAAGTATTCTAAGAAATCCAATCAACTCTTCTACTCAATCATAAACCAAACACTTAGAGCGCCCCTATGCAATCACCTAGCGGAAGCAAAAACAGATAAATCAAACCATAGTGCAATAGGAGTTTTTAGGTGGTTCGGTCCAGCAGACCTACATCCACCCCACACTCAAACCGAGTGTGGTTTTCACTAGCTCACGCTAGAACCCGCAGACTCAGTCTGCAACAAAAGCTGCCACACAGCTTGACCAGGGGAACAACCTCCCCTCTTCCTCCCAACCGGAGGGAACCTCTAGCAACCCACAGTTACTAGAACCCAGAGACTCACGTCTCTCTTCCTCTTTTCAAGAGGGAACCCCACTAGTAGCAATCCCGCTACTAGTGAACCAGAGGTCGGAGACCCCTCTTCCTCCAAACCCGGAGGGCACCACTAGTGACACCAGTCACTAGCAAACTAGAGACACACGGTCTCTCTTCCTCCAGACCAGGAGGGAACCCCTAGACTTGAATTCACAAGCCCAGAACCGGAGACAAGTCTCCCTTCCTCCAAGCCGGAGGGAACCCACAAGTAGCTCCCAACTACTTGCAACTGGAGATCAGATCTCCCTTCCTCCAAACCGGAGGGAACCCGACCTCAGACCAGAGGATCGAAAAGCACAGCAAACCAGAAAACAAAGAAAAACAATAAACGAAGATAACTTCAGCAAAACAGAAAGCTGAAAGATGAAGTGCACAATGTGGCTCTCATTGGAGCTGACTGGCCTGGATTTGATCCACGGTCCAGTAGACAGATCTTCAGGTAATCTCTTCTTCCTCTTCTCTTCTCTTCTTCTTCTTCTCTTTCACTCTCTCAATCTCTGCTCTTCTATTCTCTTAGGCTCACACTTCTATCTCTCTCTCTCTCTCTTCTACTCTCCTAATCTCTCACTCTCTTGCTGCACTTCTTCTTCTTCTTCAGCTCACGCTCTCACTCTCTTCTCTGCTCTCCTTTTTTCTTTCTTTTCTTCCTTTTTCTGGATCGAAGGCCTTTGTGCACTACTGGCTTCTTCTTCGATTACCTTCATCTGAGGACGAAGGGTTCTATTTATAGCAGCAACAACAGGTGGATAGGGCACAAAACGCGTGTGCCTCCCACGCTTGATCCAGAATCTTCCTGCCACGTGCCTTTATCAGATTGGTTTCTCTTGTCTCGGATCACGTGCAACCCAGGTGTGTGGAATGTTCTTCCTCGGACCTGTAATGAGATTAAAACTATTAATGCGCTGTATGGCCATTAACAATAGAGCTGCATGAGGTATATAGAAACAACAAGAGGTGCACTGTACTGAGGACAACACGAGATACAGTGAACAAGGCTAGCACAACAAGGAAGATGACACGAGGGCAGATAAGTCCAGTACGAGGTAAAACGAGAACGACACGAAGTGTCACTGTAACAACAAACACTACGAAGTTACGAATACAAAAAGCAACACTAAGACACGAAGACAAAAACAACACGGAGACACGAACATAAAAACAACACAACATGAACATAAAAACAACACGAAGACACAAATACTAAGGCAACATGGAAACATGAATACAACTCGAGTACAAAGCTGTTCGAACATTCGAACGACTCGAAGATGACAACAGAAACAGCATGAAGTGGTTGCAAATCAAGAAAGACACGAGGTCTAGGAAAAGCAACACGAAGTCAGAAATAACAAGGAAACGACTCGAACTAAGGACAACACTTAGGGAAGGCTGCACGAAGTGAAAACAACACTAAGACAGAAGATGACACGGCTATCACGACACGTGGTGAAGCAGTGACACCAAAGATAAAGGAAACGACTCGAGGAACAACAGTAAGTGACACGATGTTAAACAAGCAGACATAAAAGATGACACGAGATGCAACTAGAGGACAGAGAGAAGCGACACGAGGTTCACACAGAAACGACACGAGGTGGCACAGAAAGCAACACGAGGTGCTGCAATGTTCTGAACGCAGTGGAACAAAAACGACACGGAGTGAAAAGCGACATGGAGTACATAAAACCAACACGAAGACATATCAACACGAATACGTGGACAAACAGTGACCGACACGAAGTGTGGTTACTAAGTAGGAACGACTCGAGGTCTACAGGAAAACTACTCGAAGTTCATCAGAATAAATCGAGCTGCTACAGTAAACAACACGAAGACAGAATAGTAATTGACACGTGGTGAAACGACACGGAGACAGATCAAAAACCATCACGAAGAATGGTCATAGAGTGAGAATGACACGAAGTGAGACGACACTTAATCCTTAGAGGACTTAAGGACACAAAAGAAAAATGACTCGAGGACAGGACTGCTCGAACTTACGAACGACTCGAGGAACTACAGAAAGTGATACGAGATATAGTGGAGACAAAACGGACACACGACATGAAGACAAGCAGTACAACACTGCGTGTTATACTCACACAAGACGAAGTGCCAACCAACAGGAAGACAGTAACAGTATAGACACACAATGTACTACCTCTTAGCAGATTTCCTGGTAATAGACAAGATCAACACGAAGTGTTATAAACTTAAACGACACGAAGTCTTTTCGTGTTTGTGAGGAGAGACAACACGTAGAACAGATACGCAATGTTCTATGAAGACACAATTGTGAAAACACCACGAGGTGGACAGACTGTGCACGGACATTGTTCAAAGCAAGAAATGCACGAACATTGTGGCAACCAAAAATGTGCACGGGGTTAAGTATGCACGAACGGAAGCACGCTTAACAAATCTTCTTACATTGTCCCATTCATGTCAATGCATAGACTGTAAATGTATATGAAAGCTTTATGTGGCAGATAACAGTCTTAAAGTTCAATTGCAATGACTCACAGTGACTCACATCAAACAGCAATCATCAAAACCAAATCAATGAATGCTTTATTGCATCAGTTTAACATGTAGCATGACCTCACATCAAATATGTTAATCTAAACTGAGCAGCAGGATGACTGAACATTTGATTAACTTACATCAACAATCAATCATCAAAACCATCATCAAAACCACAGGGGCACAACAATCTCCCCCTTTTTGATGATGGCAACACTTTCAATATATTGAGTCATTCTGATGATGTGAGGCATTCTGAGGCATTCTGAAGACTAACTCAAATTATTCTCCCCCTTTGACTTCATCAAAAAGAAAAATAATTTGAGAAATTATAGCATGTATAAGAGTTCAGTCAATTTCTCCTCCTTTCAAGAACATGATTCTCCCTTTTTGGCAAACAATATCTCCCCCTTTGATACAAACAAAATAAACCATGGGAAGGGTTAAATGCAAAAATGCAGATGCAACAAGTAATGCAATACTCCCCCTAAGTATGTGAATACAAGGTCACAAATGATATGAACATGATTCAGCATGACAGGGAATGCTCCCCTTGAACAGATGCCAATTGATATGCAAGTGATGCATGACATGGAAGCTCCCCCTCAATAAATGGACTCTTATGAGATAAATGAGAAGGAGACCATAGGGGCAAACAAGGAGAAGTTCAGGTCATTGAGCCAATGACATGAGCAGAAGAAATTCAGTTAATAGATTTTTCAAGGATGCTCCAAACATAAGAAATTCAGCCAGATTTTCAAAGAGATATCAATCTCATAAATCTGAAACATAAGTTTTCAAAGTCTTCTATCATAAGGGCTTATGAATGACATTTATTGAACAGCATGGTTTAAACATGATGTATGCAGAGTTTATCAATAAAATTCTGTATTGATATCTAAAACCATGGTTTAATAAAAGTGAACCAAGCCCTCATATTTATCTTGATAAAACTCCCTCTCTCTTACACAATCAAAATTTATTGACTTCTTTCAGAATTACATGCACCAGTATTGAAATCAAGCAATTATGAAGTCATATGAATTTGTCTAGGGTTGTAACAATTTGATTTTGACATCAATATTCAGAAATTTTAATTTGTTCAATAATTTTCCATGCTACAAATTTTACGAGCACTCTAGTTCAGTGCACACATTGTAACTAGAGGGTATACCTTGATTAGAGGCCAATATCCCTAAGCCCTTAGTGTGACTAACTGTCATGCTATATATGAACAGAGATAACATTTACACATCATGACACACTTGAAATCATTTCTGGATGAGTGAGTTGTATTTCTCAGTGTGCATGCCATTGCTCTGCCTGATTTTCAATGAATTCTTAATCAAAGTTAACTAAGGCACCTCATGACACAGTCCTTTGGACATGTGTTTCTCAGTGACCAAGGTCATTGCTCTGACAATTACTTTACCCTTTAGACAATTCAGAAACTTTCATTTGCTTCAAAACAATATTAATCTCATGTACTTAACCAAATAGAGTCATGTATTCAATAGTGCAGATTTTAGAAATTTTTGCAAGACACAGCATGAAACAGTTGGTTAAGATTTATTAAACATGATTCAGATATGTTAAGAGATTTTAAGGTTAAACTCCATGAAATACATTAAGCTTAAACCACATGAGTTATTTCAGACATTCATAAAAGCGTATAATAGAAGATTTCTAGTTCAAGATTTTTTTTTTTGATTTATGATCGAGATAGCCCATTGAAATCTTCATGAAGGACTGAAGGAGTTCTGAGACCAAAAGATACCAATTGATAGGAGAAATACCAATTGTTAACTTTATTAAGAGAAAGTGTAAGACTCAAGGTTTTACATAGTATGATCAAGGTTTTGGTCAACACAATCAGTGAGAGAGGATATGCAGTGAACTCTGACCCATGTATGCATTTGACAGCCTATATGTAATGCAGGGACATGCAAAGACTCGACATTGAATTGATGTGCAAAGATATGCAACTTACTCCCCCTGAAAACATGCAGTACACTGGTCTACATGAAGACAAGACCCTTGGTACTTGGCAGAGAACCTGGTCTCAAGGACCATCTCACACATAGTAAGAACCTTTAGGCAGATTTCCTTGCCTTTTAGTAACTTACCATTTGATATACCAGGGTTATGCAAGATAATGCAACTCGAGGCAGAAAACAAAATATGCAGTCTTCAGCAATAGGCAAATGATAGTCATGCAGACGAAATGTGTACCTATGAAACACATGCATTGACAATATACACTGAAGAAGCATTCAAATTCAGTTCAATCATATATCAAGAGAAGAGCATCAGTTATGCAGAATTGAATTCAATAGCTGAGTCTGGACTGCAGACTGATCAACTAGACAAGATAAGATCATACATCAATTAAGTAAATCAACATGAAACTCACAATTTTCATGCTCACGGATTCGGATATGAATTTAAACAAGGTTCAGACCTAACATGAGGAATTGACTCCTGGGGCTCCCCCTTTTTGAGTGCCTTGGTTAACCCCTTTCATTTCCAAGGCACACCTGCAAGATAAAATCAGATTGATCCTGCAGGAACCCAAGCTGCCTTGGGTCCTGAATTAACCCTCGCAGGGGTTCTAAAAGGTCTCTCAGCAGGATAATCATCAAATTCCAACTGATAGCAATTATTCATGGAATGACCAAGCCTTCCACAATATCTACATGACACCGCCGAATTAGCTGAAGTATGATGCCTATGTAGATGAGCATGAGTATTTCTTTGATTATCATGAAAAAAAAATTTCTTTCCATAATCAGCTAGCCAACAGTTGGTAGCTTTGTGGCCTAGCTTACCACATTCAGAACATGTAGAAGTCTTTCTTTTATATGCAACTTTATTTCTTCCAAAATCATTTTTCTTTGTAGGAATTTTAGCATATTTGAAATTGACATTCCTACCCTGGATATGCCAACAGTCTTTGACTGTGTGTCCATGCTTTCTACAATGAGAACATTGAAGGGAGTTTCTTCTAAATGACCCTGACCAGCATTGTGCAGCTACATGTCCTATTTTTCCACAGTTATAACAATCAATTTTTTTATCCCACGGGACCTATTCTCTAGCCTGATTGTTTTGAGCAGCTGCTAGGTCATCCTTTTCCATCAACTTACAATCATGCATCAAATGTCCGTGTTTGTGACAGTAGTGACAGATCATTCTCTTTCTAGATGTATGCGAGTGTGGGTGAGGACTGTGATCAATATGCATAGAAGAGTTCTTTCTATTTGTTTTCTGTTTTTCATTCTCTTTCTGATTTTTGTACTGAGGTGAGGATGAGGTAGAGGGCTTTTCTTGTTCTGAACTTTTAACGAAAACAGTCTTCAATTTTTCTCCAAAAGCCTTCTCAGCCTTCTTCATGTCTGGACTGTAACCCAGTCCCTCCTTCTGAAAATTTACATTCGCACCAAGGAGCTTATTCAAATTGTCTCTTCCCTTAACAAATTTTGACAGGGAGTTTTTTAGATCTTCAATTTCTCTTTCCAAAGACACAATGTGGTCCTCACACAACATAAGTTGATTTTACAATTCATCATTCAGACTTTTCAGAGTCTCATTTTCCAGTGTCAATGTGAATTCATTACTCACTTCATTTTCTTTCAGAATAGATTTCCCTTTTTCAACTGTCAGGAGTCTCTCAGACATGGCGGAATTTAGCAACCTCAATTCTTCATTTTTATTTTCCAATGAGGAGATTTGTTCCTTATTCGTATTCAGATCAACTAAGCACATATCATGAGATGTTTTTAGTCTCTGACAGTTTTCACATGAAACATTAGAATTTATCTGTTCACATCTCTTTTTTAACTTTCTATTTTCAGATTTTAATTTCTTGGATACTTTGAACAAGTCTTCATACATCACTATTAATTCTTCAAAGGAGTATCCATCTGATTCGGATTCAGAATTTACCTTGGATGAGGATTCCTCATCATCCCGGTTGGCCATTAAGCATATTGACTTTCTTCCTTCTCTATCAATGTCCGAGGTGTTCCCTTTGAGTTTCAATAACTCTGGACAATCATCCTTTGTGTGTCCAGCCTTCCTGCATTTGTAGCAAACATTAGAGTCAATAATCTTGGCAGGATTAGAAGTATACCTTCTTTGCTTTCTGTCATCACCATGCTTTCCTTTTCTTTTTCTTAGGAATTTCCTGAATTCACTAATTGCCATTGCCATGTGGTCTCCATCACTTTCAGACCGCGAGAGGCTGCTTTTCTCGCTTGATGATCCACTGTGGTTGGATCTGTTTGCTTTGCTGGAGCTAGCTTTCATCACAATTGGCTCCATTGCAAACAATCTGAAGGTTCAGGACAAACTGAAGCACCTAAACCAAATAAGCAAGACAATGCACTAAGACGGAGAATCAAAGCTACGAACACAGAAAGCACACACACTGAACAGCACCAAACAAACCAGCAGGATCCTCTGCAGATTGTTAGATCTGATAGATCAGAGACCTGCTCTGATACCAATTGTTGGGTTCGGTGTAGTATTCAGAGGGGGGGTGAATGAATATAGCCCGTTTAAAATTCTTTCATTCAATATAAAAACTAGAAAGCTAATGAGACAGATCAGGCAATCTGAAGCTCAACTGGTATTTCGCTCTCTTGACTGATTAAAGTATTCTAAGAAATCCAATCAACTCTTCTACTCAATCATAAACCAAACACTTAGAGCGCCCCTATGCAATCACCTAGCGGAAGCAAAAACAGATAAATCAAACCATAGTGCAATAGGAGTTTTTAGGTGGTTCGGTCCAGCAGACCTACATCCACCCCACACTCAAATCGAGTGTGGTTTTCACTAGCTCACGCTAGAACCCGCAGACTCAGTCTGCAACAAAAGCTGCCACACAGCTTGACCAGGGGAACAACCTCCCCTCTTCCTCCCAACCGGAGGGAACCTCTAGCAACCCACAGTTACTAGAACCCAGAGACTCACGTCTCTCTTCCTCTTTTCAAGAGGGAACCCCACTAGTAGCAATCCCGCTACTAGTGAACCAGAGGTCGGAGACCCCTCTTCCTCCAAACCCGGAGGGCACCACTAGTGACACCAGTCACTAGCAAACTAGAGACACACGGTCTCTCTTCCTCCAGACCAGGAGGGAACCCCTAGACTTGAATTCACAAGCCCAGAACCGGAGACAAGTCTCCCTTCCTCCAAGCCGGAGGGAACCCACAAGTAGCTCCCAACTACTTGCAACTGGAGATCAGATCTCCCTTCCTCCAAACCGGAGGGAACCCGACCTCAGACCAGAGGATCGAAAAGCACAGCAAACCAGAAAACAAAGAAAAACAATAAACGAAGATAACTTCAGCAAAACAGAAAGCTGAAAGATGAAGTGCACAATGTGGCTCTCATTGGAGCTGACTGGCCTGGATTTGATCCACGGTCCAGTAGACAGATCTTCAGGTAATCTCTTCTTCCTCTTCTCTTCTCTTCTTCTTCTTCTCTTTCACTCTCTCAATCTCTGCTCTTCTATTCTCTTAGGCTCACACTTCTATCTCTCTCTCTCTCTCTTCTACTCTCCTAATCTCTCACTCTCTTGCTGCACTTCTTCTTCTTCTTCAGCTCACGCTCTCACTCTCTTCTCTGCTCTCCTTTTTTCTTTCTTTTCTTCCTTTTTCTGGATCGAAGGCCTTTGTGCACTACTGGCTTCTTCTTCGATTACCTTCATCTGAGGACGAAGGGTTCTATTTATAGCAGCAACAACAGGTGGATAGGGCACAAAACGCGTGTGCCTCCCACGCTTGATCCAGAATCTTCCTACCACGTGCCTTTATCAGATTGGTTTCTCTTGTCTCGGATCACGTGCAGCCCAGGTGTGTGGAATGTTCTTCCTCGGACCTGTAATGAGATTAAAACTATTAATACGCTGTATGGCCATTAACAATAGAGCTGCATGAGGTATATAGAAACAACAAGAGGTGCACTGTACTGAGGACAACACGAGATACAATGAACAAGGCTAGCACAACAAGGAAGATGACACGAGGTCAGATAAGTCCAGTACGAGGTAAAACGAGAACGACACGAAGTGTCACTGTAACAACAAACACTACGAAGTTACGAATACAAAAAGCAACACTAAGACACGAAGACAAAAACAACACGGAGACACGAACATAAAAACAACACAACATGAACATAAAAACAACACGAAGACACAAATACTAAGGCAACATGGAAACATGAATACAACTCGAGTACAAAGCTGTTCGAACATTCGAACGACTCGAAGATGACAACAGAAACAGCATGAAGTGGTTGCAAATCAGGAAAGACACGAGGTCTAGGAAAAGTAACACGAAGTCAGAAATAACAAGGAAACGACTCGAACTAAGGACAACACTTAGGGAAGGCTGCACGAAGTGAAAACAACACTAAGACAGAAGATGACACGGCTATCACGACACGTGGTGAAGCAGTGACACCAAAGATAAAGGAAACGACTCGAGGAACAACAGTAAGTGACACGATGTTAAACAAGCAGACATAAAAGATGACACGAGATGCAACTAGAGGACAGAGAGAAGCGACACGAGGTTCACACAGAAACGACACGAGGTGGCACAGAAAGCAACACGAGGTGCTGCAATGTTCTGCACGCAGTGGAACAAAAACGACACGGAGTGAAAAGCGACATGGAGTACATAAAACCAACACGAAGACATATCAACACGAATACGTGGACAAACAGTGACCGACACGAAGTGTGGTTACTAAGTAGGAACGACTCGAGGTCTACAGGAAAACTACTCGAAGTTCATCAGAACAAATCGAGCTGCTACAGTAAACAACACGAAGACAGAACAGTAATTGACACGTGGTGAAACGACACGGAGACAGATCAAAAACCATCACGAAGAATGGTCATAGAGTGAGAATGACACGAAGTGAGACGACACTTAATCCTTAGAGGACTTAAGGACACAAAAGAAAAACGACTCGAGGACAGGACTGCTCGAACTTACGAACGACTCGAGGAACTACAGAAAGTGATACGAGATATAGTGGAGACAAAACGGACACACGACATGAAGACAAGCAGTACAACACTGCGTGTTATACTCACACAAGACGAAGTGCCAACCAACAGGAAGACAGTAACAGTATAGACACACAATGTACTACCTCTTAGCAGATTTCCTGGTAATAGACAAGATCAACACGAAGTGTTATAAACTTAAACGACACGAAGTCTTTTCGTGTTTGTGAGGAGAGACAACACGTAGAACAGATACACAATGTTCTATGAAGACACAATTGTGAAAACACCACGAGGTGGACAGACTGTGCACGGACATTGTTCAAAGCAAGAAATGCACGAACATTGTGGCAACCAAAAATGTGCACGGGGTTAAGTATGCACGAACGGAAGCACGCTTAACAAATCTTCTTACATTGTCCCATTCATGTCAATGCATAGACTGTAAATGTATATGAAAGCTTTATGTGGCAGATAACAGTCTTAAAGTTCAATTGCAATGACTCACAGTGACTCACATCAAACAGCAATCATCAAAACCAAATCAATGAATGCTTTATTGCATCAGTTTAACATGTAGCATGACCTCACATCAAATATGTTAATCTAAACTGAGCAGCAGGATGACTGAACATTTGATTAACTTACATCAACAATCAATCATCAAAACCATCATCAAAACCACAGGGGCACAACATCATATTGTGTGCTTGATTGCTATGATTTTTCGGTATATAAAATAGTGTTTGTGGAAGGTTGGATTATGTCTAGTCGGAAGCTTTCACTATGCGTGATGGTGGTCTTCGGACCTATGTTCCCCGCCGCGTACCGAAAATCACTTTGTTTGAATAGTTTGCTATATCCTTGCTTGAATGCATGTATATAATTTTAGAACACAATTCCTTGCAAATCTTCTAAGACCTCACCTCCTTGCTATATAAAATGCAGTGATTTTAATCATTTGTGAAAACTAACATATACAAAGGAGGATGATTCATTTCAACTGTGCATACATTTAGGGGGAGTCATAACTATGTATAGGCAAATTCATCTTCTACATCCAAAGCAATTACCCATACATTATTCCAAAATGATGCATATGACTTTGATTGATAAGGATTTCAGAAATTCTTTTTAACACTTCATGGGAAACAAATTTCTACATGAAAATTGAGAGATTCGTGAGGAAAAAGCTGCCTACCCCGCATGCTTAAATAAGTGGTATGTCTAACTGAGTAGCCGGGAATCCCCACTGAAATAAATGAGGAAACTCGCGTCGAAAGGTGAAACAAAATCCACATTTTGTGATGAATCCTAGTAAGCCGGGAAACCCCATTGAGACACATGAGGTGACTCGTGCCGAACAGTGAAATCCAATAAAAGAAAAACAAAAAGGGGTTGAGCGAAGCTACCAATAGTCGAGGATCAAAATGGAAGTGTAGGAAGGAAATAACCCTCTAGTGTTTTCTAGAAACTCTGCTAATATCCATATAAACTTGAAGTTCATTGCTCATTTACATAAATTTTAATTGGGTATTTTTGTGATGATTGTATATCTTGAATTTGTTCTTATCATGGCTTATGTAGTACCTTGCATATATGAATGCACTACCTGTTTTGATTATAGTTCATATCTCACATTTTGATTTTGAATGAACTGTTCTTTTGCTATCCCCTTACCCCATTAAGGGGGAGCTATAGTACTGTATGTGTGCTTAACTCCAAATGCATGCTTGCTTGTTTGCTTGCTTGCATACTTCATTTCACATTTAAGTTTGCATAGATGCATCTGTAGGTTACATAATCCCATTGTCTGTTGGCTTTTGTTCTTGACAATTGGGGGAGTTTACTGTGCTTTTTGGCACTTTACACTGTGTGCATAGCTAGGTTTCATTTTTGCATAAAGGTTAGATAAATCACACACTTGTGAATAATTAGTGTTACATATAATGAAAAATTCAAAAATTGACCATTTTGCATTGAATTCACATACCTGTTGATTGTATGTCAAATTCCAAACCTTTGTGTGGTTCATAGTTCATACTCTTCCCTTCATGGGAAGTTAATTGCTGGGTTCATGTGCTCATTTTTTTTAATTCATATTTACCCTTGAGTCCCCCATTTTTTTTTTGCTAATGACAAAGGGGGAGAGAACTTTAACATTGTCACAATATATTGTCATCATCAAAAAGGGGGAGATTGTTGGGTTATGTGCGTCCCCTCGTTGTCTTTGACAATGATTTTGATGATAACTATATATTGTATGTAAGTATTGTGAAAAATACTCATTGATCACTTTGGAGCTTATGTCGCAATATCTTATTTTGCAGGTTTGGATGCTTGGTGGATAACTTCTTTAGATGGAAAATGTGCTTTGTGAAGTCAACCTCACTTTTGATGATTGGTTCAAATTCTTAGACCTTGGGTCATATGCATTGACCTTGGTCTCTTGATGTATTTCATACATGATGTTTTTCATTGGTAAAATGATGACTAGGCCTTCATGCATATTATTGACATGCATTGAATTGCATTGGTTTTTTGTTGCATTGGGCTTTATATTTCAAAGTCTGTACATTGGCCTTCATCAGCCAAGTTTGTACATTGGCCTTTGGCCATCAAGTCTATACATTGGCCTTTGGCCACCAAGTCTATACATTGGCCTTCACACTTCAAGTCTATACATTGGCCTTCTTCAATCCAAGTCTATACATTGGCCTTCACACTTCAAGTCTATACATTGACCTTCATAGTTCAAAGTCTATACATTGGGCTTCTATCTTCCAAGTCTATACGTTGGCCTTCTACCAAGTCTATACATTGTCTTGTGCCTTCAAGTTTCTAAGTCTATACATTCAGTTTCATGCATATACAATGTGGATCATATTCATAGTGTTTTGATTGGGGTAAAAATTCCTTTTTCATGCACTTGACTTATATTGACTGCATTTCAAGTGGGAAGTTTGTCTTATTGTGAAAATGATGTGTTTGATGCTAACATCTTGTTTTCAATGCATAGTCATTTGATTTACATGTTGAATGAGGAGGAATGATTTTTTGGTTGGACATAAATTGATGCCATTCGGGTTTAGAATGAATTCTCATGCACCATCTTGGCTTTCTAAACAAGTTATGCATCAACTTGCTTTGTCTATGCTAAACAAGTTATGCACTGGACTTTGTTCTTCATTGCACCTACCAAATCTTCTCATATGCATTGACCATGTACTTATAAGCATAGACATGATAAAATGCATTGAGTGATTCTTAGGTGTATTAAAATGATATTGAGGTTCTTAAGCATGCAAGGCTCAAATATGTCGCATTACAATGTGGATGGAATGATTTAGGTTGAAAATGTGTTTCTGAGCTATATTGGATTATCACTCATAAAACTGGGTTACTTGATAGTGCAGGTTTTGATCTGCCCACATATCTTGAAAATCGAGGTAAGAACCCTCTTATGATAGGTTTCCATGTGGGGAGATTAGGCTCACTTCATGCTTCATGGCTTTGGGGTTAATTGGCTTCCAAATTGTCAATTTGATAATTGTAGTTCATATTCCATCATGCTCATGTTGAGTTCTATTCTTTCATGCAATATTTGATTAGATTTGGTGTTACTTTACCAAGTGAATTATGCATGTTCTTGAGGAAGTTCTTGAGTTGAAAGTGTGATCAAATATTTATGTGCCTCATACCAATGCTTTCATAATCATAATTCATGTCCTTTGGGTCTTGGACTCAAAACGAGTTCCAAATGTTGATGCATGATCCAAATATTTTTAATTCATGATTGATTACATTGGGTTACATGCTTAGAACATTAGAATTGGTTTAGAAACCTTTTTATCATGTTCCTAGGTCAGTGGGTCGACCCCCCATGCTCAATGGGTCGTCCCCTGGGCTAAACAGGGTGTTTTCAGCACCCTGTCTGAAAGTGGGTCGACCCCCCTCACAAAGTGGGTCGACCCCCTGTAAAACATGCTAAAAATTAGCTTCTGGAGTAGATGGGTCGACCCCCCTCCAAAGTGGGTCGACCCCCCCTGTTCGTAGGAACGCGCGGCTTTTCCGTAAATTGCCGAAACCCATCCAAATGACCTCCGATTGGGCTGAAATTTTAAACTAAGACCCTTGGGTTATTAATGAACATATTGGGGTGGTTTTGCTAGGGTTTTGCAAGGGTATTGTGGTCTTTTGCACAACTCATCCCTCTTGTATATATAACATACGAATTTGGGGTTTTAACTATCTCCGTTGGCTAACCTTGTTCTATTTGTTGTAGGAGAGAAAGAAGAGAGCTCAAGGAAGCTTCAACGCTAGATTCGATCTACATCCCTCGACATTTGGAGCTCGTGAAAGAAGAAGAAAAGGAGCGGATCATCAAGGGGATCAAGAGGACACTCTCAACGTCATCGTCCGGCTACCCTCCGACCCGTGGCAAAGAGAAGATCTTCTATAGCTCTTGTTCTTCGATAGGAATTTCTTTCTACATCCTTTTTGTGCTTAATGGAGTCAATCTCTTTAGGTTTCTAAAGTTGCATTGACCATATCCTTCATTTCTAAACATCATGTCTGTGAGTGTGTGAACTGTCGGTGAACGGTTGTGGAGTTATTGTGCCGCCGGCATTGCGGCTTGTGTGTGTGTGATTGTTGGTCCCTTGTGGATCATGTACGGAGCTGCGTCTCCGTGTGCTGGGCATTATTGTGGGAAAGTTTCCCTGTGGATTATTGTGTGTTGACGGAGCTGCGACTCCGTGTGGTTTTCAGTGTCCGGGGCGAGTTCCCCGATTTTGTGTGTGGGTGTGTGTGCTGCAGTGGCAGCTTGTTGGGGGATTTTCCCCGTGTGTGGATATTACTGCGGAAGCAGCGTGTGTGTGTGTGGTTGGGGTTCATCCCCGTGTTGCTACTTTCGTAGCGTGTAGTGAAGCCTCACCCGGTTGGGTGAGGGGTGGACGTAGGGAGCCTTCGTGGTCCCGAACCACCTAAAAATCTTTGTGCCCTTTGTGAATGCCTGTGCGATTGTCTCTCTCCTCTATCTCCCCTCACAGGTTAGTTTAATAGATTTTTACTCACTACACCACTGCACACTGCTACTTCTGTTATCCGTGCTAGGCATAATTTTATCTAACGTTTGCATTGTTATCACGAGTGAGATCAAAAAGATTGAGAGAACCTTTTGAATCTCATATGTGTTAAGGCTACTCAAGTAGTTGATTTTTAATTCCACTGTGATCAATTCAGAAAGTTTTTTTTTTTAAAACCGCCATCTCGGCAAGGGGACAATTCAACCCCCCTTCTTGTCCGCCATCTCTAGTCTGGGCCAACAATATTAATAATAATAAAGATTTTAAAAATAAATCAAATAATTAGATAAATAAAATAATATAAAATAACGCCTCGGATCAAGGCGCTATTTAAATTATAAACGCCTCTAGTTAAGGCGTGACTCAAGAAGTGATGCCCTCACCACACGGCGTCAAATTCCAACGTCAAAAACGGTAAGGCCAAGAAACGCCCCTATCTTGGGTGTGTTTTAAAATAAGGAACGCCCTGATACAAGGCGCTTCTTAAGAAACGACCTGAACCAGGTCGTCAATTCAAGAATCGACACCCTGACCAAAGTCGTTAATTCCATTCGTGAACCGTTCGACCCAGGAGCTTATCTAGGGAAGGATTATGTTAATCTAGTAAGTATCTACTAGGGTAAGGACTCTATATTGGAAGCATTACTTCCACTAGAACACTAACTCTAATAGGACACCCAAAATCCTATAAATACCTTTGATCACCCAAGCCCTAAAACCATTTGATCGATCCTCTCTGCTACGGTATGATGAAGAACAGTAAGTTTTCCTTGTAGTTCCCTTTCCCTAATACGGGAAGAATGTTGATTATTTTTCCTCTTCCTCTATTACAGGTTGAAGAAACCTTGACGTCGTGAAGATCAACAGTGAGTTCTTCTTCCCCTGCCTTTCGTTTTTCATCAAAGCTTTTGTTCCTCTGCCTTTCTTCTGCAGGTTGCCTGCAACCGGAGGAAGCTTGGGTATAACGGGAAGAACGATTGTTCTTCATCAACGTCCTCTAAATCTTCTTCTTCTTCCAGAAATCAAGGCTCTATTGCAAATAGAGTTCATTTTCTGTCAGAACAGAATTCATCTTCTATTCAAAACCTTCGTCCGTTCATCAGATTATCATCATTAAAGGTAGGTTTTCTCAAGTCACTGTAGCCCAAATAAAATAATTTAAGATATATGTATATTAGCATGACATGCATATGGTTTATTATAGTTTTAATGCGTTTTTCTGCAATATCTTGAAAGAGACGCCCCTGCCAAGGGCGCTATTTTACAAGACACGACCCTGACCAGGTCGTCAATTCTAGATTTGACGCCCTGAACACAGGCGTTAATTCCATGAAATTACCTGAAATTAATAATCGTTCACGGTTTAAAAATTCATTTTTATGGAATATCAAAACTAATATACTGCATGACTCTACCTGTGAATTCCTGCCAATTTTCCTGTCATGATGATATGATTGTTATCCTGAAATTTATTTCTTCCTGTTCACGATAATTTCTAAAATTTCTTGAATTCACGACCTAGACTAGGTCGTTTTCCATCTGTTAACGCCCCATCACAGGGCGTGAATTGAAAAGTAACGCCCCTTCATAGGGCGCGTTTCTGTTAAAATCCCGAACAATATATTCTGTAAAGATAAGAATTTAATGATTAACGCCCCTGCCAAGGGCGCGTTTTTGATAATTTCTGAAAATAAATATGTTCTGTAAAATATTGTAAATAAAAAGACGACTGCTGCTGTAGTCGTCTCATTGAAAAGAAACGCCCATGTCCAGGGCGCGTTTTAGATAAATTAATGAAATATTGAAATTCTGAAAAAATGGAAACATGTGTAAACACCCTTCTGTTAGGCGTTAATTACTTGAGAAACGACTTTACCTAAGTCGTTATTTTCTGTAAACTGATATTTTTATCCTGATTCTGTTAACCGATGGTTTCATATGTTATATAATATATATATCGGCACTATTCTCCATTCCGTGAGTATAGTCCCACGTTTCACGATTGTTTTATCGATCACACTCAACTCTCATTGACATACAAGCTCTCCATTGGACATTCCGTTCCTTTGGACTAGCGAGTTAGTCATAGAGACCTCCGTAAGACTCCTCGTAGTCTTGGATTCCCTTAAGGCTGACTGAGCTGGTTGTACCCTAAAAACCCATTACACCATTGATGCCATGTCACTCTAAAGAAACATGGGATACCGGCCCTTATGATTATACAAAGAGTATATCATAAGAAATTCTTAATGGGATGATGATATCATGCCATATCATGTCATTCTTGTAAACCTCAATTCTATGATAAGAATGAGGGTATCTTACCTTTGATATACTGTTCATGTGGACCTCAATTCTATATAAAGAATGTCCATATTGATTTGTCATGTTGTCATGGTACCCAAGTTAAGGGAACCATATTCTACCTAGTTTTATCGATATCGTGATTATACCGTTACTATCGCCATTCTATGTCCTTTGTCATATTTTTGGACTCCATTCTGTCAAAGTTGTCATACATGTCTACAAGCTTGATTATTGAAATTCTTTATTGGCTATGTAAACAAAAGTGGATGTCAAAATACATGATAAATGCCTGCGCATATAGGGCCCGATCTGGTCCTGGGAGGAGCATCCGAAAGTACTTGTGCCCATGGGAGTTAAAATGATAAGGTATCTGGCATTATACCGAGTGCATGACTAGCTTGATTGGACATTCGACACAAAATCTTGTACTTGAATCGTACTTGACTTGACATGAAATGCGTGGCCCGAAAAAGGGTAATTTACTTGCTTGATACATGATAGCCAAAGTTCTTGACATGACTTGTTAAATGTACTTGCTTGAATATCTTGAATAAACTTGTTATCTTGTTGAAAGTTCATGATTAGTCCATCTTATTTCCTTGATATTACATTCTCTCTATCTTGTCATTTTATGCGAGCATGCATAGCTTTATTGCATTCATGAAAGATGTAATTATTTAAACCCCTTGCTAGTACTTGAGATATAATTTCCTACTGAGCGTTCGCTCATTCCGTTTATCCCTTTTTACTTTTCAGGTAAGTCCGACGACGATGGAAGTCAATCGGATGGGGAAGGTCAAGAGTGAAAGAGCTAGAGCTTTTCCAAGTGTCAATTAGTCTTTTCCTATTTTCCTGAGTCAACTATGTACTTTTCCTTTTTATTAAACAGAGTATTGGATTTGTAATAGTCTATTAGGAAATAAAGGATTGGGTTATCTTGCTATTTTGCACATCTCTGTCTTTGTGTCGAATACACGACCACTCTGATTGACATGATTGATATAAACTCGTCACGCGTCTCCGGGTATCTTCCGCGCTCGGGGCATGACACTTATTTTTATGCGTTTAGGCTTTCATCATCTAATTATTTATCTTTTATTTTAATTTGATTTATTTAAAAAATCTTATTTTTATCAGGGTTGCTACACCCTCCCCTACTTAAAAGAATTTGGTCCCCAAATTCAATAGTATATATATAAGTGGAGAGCGTAGAGTATATACCTTAAAATAATTCTGGAAATCGCTTCCTCATGGATTCCTCGGTCTCCCACGTAGCTTCATGTTCGGAGTTCTTATTCCATTGTACCTTAAGCATGGGAATAACCTTATTCCTTAGGGTACGTACTTCACGATCTAGTATCTTTATGGGCTTCTGTTCATATGTGAGATCCTTCTGGATAACTAAGTCTCCATGTTCAATAATATGTGATGGATCGTGTACATACTTCTTCAACATAGATATGTGGAATATATTATGCACATGAGACAATTGAGGAGGCAATGCGATGCGATAAGCAACCTCGTCAACTCTTTCCAATATCTCAAAAGGTCCGATGAATCTTGCTGTAAGCTTGCCTTTAACATCAAATCTCTGTATGCCACGTCCATGCGATATCTTGAGAAATACATGATCTCCAACTTGGAATTCAAGATCTCTCCTACTTGTATCGGCATAAGCCTTTCGCCTAGACTGAGCAACTTGCTGTCTTTCTCTAATCATTTGTATTCTTTCAGTGGTAACCCTTACCATGTCTGGACCTAGCAGTTGTTTCTCTCCAACTTCGTCCCAGCATAAGGGTGATCGGTAACTCCTTCCGTATAAAGCTTCGAAAGGTACCATTTGTATACTTGCCTGGTAGCTATTATTATATGCAAATTCCACCAACGACAAGTGATCATGCCAGCTTCCATCGAAATCAATGATGCAAGCTCTGAGCATATCTTCAACCACCTGATTAGTTCTCTCGGTCTGACCATCCGTTTGAGGATGAAAAGCTGTACTAAAGTTAAGCCTTGTTCCCAACGAATGTTGTAGTCCCTTCCAAAAATGATAAGTAAAACGGGGATCTCTGTCAGACACGATTGAAACAGGAATACCATGTAATCTGACTATTTCCTTGATGTATAATGCAGCCAAAATATCAACTGACCATCGGCTCTTTATTGGCAAGAAATGCGCCGATTTAGTCAATCGGTCAATAATAACCCATATTCCATCATGTCCTCCTTTTGATTTAGATAAACCCACAATGAAATCCATGCTAATATTCTCCCACTTCCATTTGGGAATATCTAGAGGATGTAATTTTCCAGCAGGCTTTTGGTGTTTCGCCTTGACCTGTTGGCAAGTGAGACAGCGTGATACATAGTCTGCTATTTCCCTTTTCATGTTGGGCCACCAAAAATTCCTCTTCACATCTTGGTACATTTTGGTTGATCCTAGATGAATCGTGTACCTTTATCTATGAGCTTCATCTAAGATCTTCTTCTTTAACTCGGGACAATCCGGTATACAAGTTCTGTTTTGGAATAACAACCTTCTATTTGATGCTAATTGGAAATCAGATTGTCCTTCTAGTTTGCCATTGATTTCCACTAATATTGGGTCATCATCTTGAAGTGCTTGTATTTCAGTTAATAGGTCTGGATGAATGCTTATATGAGACAATGTGACACATTTGAAGTTCGTGTCCATGCTGATATTGAGCTTAGAGAATTGCTCCAGCAACTTCCATTCTTGAATCATACAATTGGCTAACAGTGCTCTCGGCTTTTGACTAAGGGCATCTGCTACATGATTACCCTTTCCGGGATGATATTGTATAGTAAAGTCGAATTCCTTGAGATATTTAGCCAACGTCTTTGCCTCATATTTAGTTCCTTCTGAGAGAAAAGATACTTGAGACTCTTGTGATCGGAGTATACAGTAAACTGTACTCCATAAAGATAATGTCTCCATATTTTGAGTGCAAATACCACCGCGGCCAATTCTAAGTCTTGGACGGGGTAGTTCTCTTCATGCTTCTTCAATTGACGAGAAGAATAAGCTATAACCTTTCCTTGTTGCATTAGGAGACATCCGAGGCCAATGCCAGAAGCATCAGTGTATACCTCGAATTTCTCTCTTTCCATTGGTAATGCTAAGACCGGAGCTGTAGTTAGATGATCCTTGAGATTTTGGAAGCTTCTTTCACATTCCTCACTCCATTCATAACGGATCTCCTTGCGAGTTAGCCTAGTAAGCGGCACGGCGATCTTAGAGAAATCCTTGATGAATCGCCTGTAATAGCCGGCAAGACCTAAGAAACTTCGGATCTCGCTAGCATTGGTCGGTCTTTCCCAATTCTTCACAGCTTCCACTTTCGATGGATCTACAGACAAGCCATCTTTTGATATAACATGTCCGAGAAAAGTCACTTCTTCGATCCAGAACTCACACTTGCTGAGCTTGGCATATAATCGGTTTGTCCTTAATATTTGTAATGCAATCCTCAATTGCTCCGCATGCTCTTCCTTAGTCTTGGAATAAATTAATATATCATCGATGAAGACCACCACGAATTGATCTAAATAAGGTCTGAATATGCTATTCATCAACTGCATAAAGGCAGCAGGGGCATTTGTTAGTCCAAAAGGCATAACGACAAATTCATAATGGCCATACCTGCTCCTGAATGCAGTCTTATGAATGTCATCATCCTTGATCCTTAGTTGGTGATATCCTGACCTGAGATCAATCTTTGAAAAATACTTGGATCTAGATATTTGATCAAATAACTCATCGATTCTCGGCAGTGGATACTTGTTCTTGATAGTGAGATGATTCAACTGTCGATAGTCGATGCATAGTCTCATGGATCCATCCTTCTTCTTTACAAATAGCACAGGCGCTCCCCACGGGGAAGTACTCGGTCTAATGAATCCTTTCTTAAGAAGTTCCATTAATTGCTCCTTTAACTCCTTGAGTTCAGCATGGGACATTCTATAAGGTGTCTTAGAAATAGGTCCAGCACCAGGGACTAAGTCGATGGTGAAGGCCACTTCTCTTTGTGGGGGTAATCCAGGCAAATCTTCCGGAAACACATCCAGAAATTCTTGCACAACTGGGATATCTTCTATCTTAGTTTCTTGAGCCTCCTTAATCATGACAAATGCAAGGAAAGATACACACCCTTTTCTTTATTAGCTTGCTAGCTCGGAGAGCCGAAATAAGAGGTGACTCACTCCGACTCTTAGGGCTAGAATAGACTAGTTCTGGAAAGTCCTTGAAAGTAACCATGCTGTTATGGCAATCGACTATTGCCTGGTATTTGGCTAACCAATCCGCTCCCAGAATGACATCATACTCCTTTAAATCTAAACATATGAGATCGATAGGAAGATTTCTTCCTTTTACCAAGACTTCACAGTTTTGATAATGGTGAGTAATATCGGTTTCGTTTCCGAGAGGAGTAGATAAAATTATTTTCATCCATTCCGGTTCCATAGGTAGTGGGTTAGCAAACTTCTTGAAAATAAAAGAATGTGATGCACCCGTATCAAATAAGACATGTGCATTCTTGGAACAATCTTTCAGTGTACCTTCTACTAGTCCGCCTTCTTCTTCTTCGGTCTCCTTAATTGCGTGAAGACGAGCGTTCTTGGTTACCGAGCGCTTTCCGTCACCGGCTGGATCATTAAGTAATGGGCAATCGGGAATCCGATGCTCACGGCTCCCGCAACGGAGACATGCTTCAAGTTTCCTCCAGCACTCTTCGGCTTTATGACCATCCTTGTCGCAATGCTTGCATATTATATTCGAAGGTGTAGTAGTGATAGAGAAGGGCTTGGTCTTCTTAAATTTTTGGTCTTGAGAAAAAGTACCTCCAGTGCTAGGCCTCTTCTTGAAGTTGGGTTTAAAGGAACCCGAACTTGTAACTTGTTCCTTCTTATCCTTCCCACGGATTCTATCTGATAGCTCCGTGGCATCTTCTAACAATTGAGCTCGGCGTACTATCTCTGAGTAGACCTGAATATCCATTGGCACCAGCTGGGTAATATATTGGGGCCTGAGCCCATTAAGGAACCTCCTAGCTTTCATCTTCTCGGTGCTAACTAAGTGCTTAGCATACCGAGACAATCTAGAGAATTGTGCCTCGTCCTCCGCCACCGATAATGACCGTTGCTTGAGTGCGGCAAATTCGGTAGCTTTCTTTTCTTGGACTCGGTCTGAAAATATTTATTGTTGAAATGTTCAACAAATTCTTCCCAAGTAATTTGGTCTTGATTTATAGTAGCTTCGACTGACTCCCACCAGCATCGGGCATCCCTTTCTAGTTGGAAAGTAGCTAATAAGACTTTATCTTGATCCGTGCACTGCATAACACGGAATATACGCTCCGTCTCCCTGATCCAGTGCTCTGCGTCATCCGGATCAGTAGAACCCATGAATTTGGGAGGGTTCATGTTCTTGAAGACTTGGTGGAGACTTCCGGCTCGTTGTGCACCTCCCTGTGCTACTTGTTGCAGCACTTGGGTCATGCCTTGGAGTGTACGCTGCATATTGCGCCACTGAGCACGTTCGGCAGCCATCGTCCTACAATTACAATAACTAGATTAATACGTGATTTCATTTAGAAGCTAGCACTTTTATGTTAACTGTAACCCTTGGTTCTACCCAATCTCACCGGTTAAAGGTTTAACCTATCCTTGGACTTGGGTTTTTCCTAGGAATTGAATACCCTAGGCTCTGATACCACAAAAATTGTCACGCCCCGAGAGCGGAAGATACCCGGAAACCGTGACGAGTTTATATCAATCATGTCAATCAGAGTATTAGTATATTCGACACCAAAATCAGAGATGCGCAAAAGTAAAGATAACCCAGTCCTTTATTCCTTCATAAGAATAAGTCTATTACAAACCTTGAAGTACTAACTAAAATAAAGGAAAAATACAAGGTTGACTCAAGAAAATATGAAAAAGACTAGATAACACGGAAGAAGCTCTATCCCTTTCACTCTTGATTTTCCCCATCCGTTTGAGTTCCCTCATCGTCGGACTTACCTGAAAAGTAGGGAAACACTAAGTGAGTGAACGCTCAGTAGGAAATTATATCTCAAGAACTAGCAAGGGGTTTAAGTGATTACATCTTTCATGAATGCACTATAGCTATGCATGCTCGCATAAAACGACAAGATAGAGAGAGTGTATAACAATACGATAGCAAGAAGAACTAGTCATGAACTTTCAAGAACTTATATCAAAAGATATCAAGATATTCAAGCAAGTGTATTCATCATGTCATGTGGAAATTTGACTATCACGTTTCAAGCACGCAAGTATGAAATTACCCTTTTTCGGGCCACGCAAGTCATGTAATATCAAGTCAAGTACAAGTACAAGATTTGTGGAATGTTCAATCAAGCTAGTCATGCACTTCGGTATAATGCCAATACCGTGATCAATCAACTCCCATGGGCACAAGTACTTTCGGGTGCTCCTCCCAGGACCAGATCGGGCCCTATATGCGTAGGCATTAATCATGTATTTTAACATCCACTTTTGTGTATAGCCAATATGGAATTTCAAGAATAAAGCTTGTAGATACGTACGATAACTTGGATAGAATAGAGTCCAAAAATATGACACTTGACATAGAATGGTGATAATAACGGTACAATCATGATTATCGATAAAACTAGGTGGAATTGGTTCCCTAACTTGGGTACCATGACAAGCAAGTATGGACACTCTTTATATAGAATTAAGGTCCACATGAACAGCACATCAATGGCAAGACGTCCTCATTCTTAATATAGAATTGAGGTCCACAAGAACATCATGTTGAATATAGAATTGGGGTTTACAAGAACAGCATCAAATGGCATGATAACGTCATCCCATTAAGAGAATTCTCATGATACACACTTTACATAACATGAGGGCCGGTATACCATATTTCTTTAAAGTGACATGACAATCAAATAATGTAATGGGTTTTTATGGTACAACCAGCTCAGTCGGCCTTGAGGGAATCCAAGGCTTGAGGAGTCTTACGGAGGTCTCTATGACTAACTCGCTAGTCCAAAGGAACGGAATGTCCAATTGAGAGCTTGTATGTCAATGAGAATTGAGGGTAGTGCGATAAAAACATCATGAAACATGGGACTATATTCACGGACTGGAATATAGTGCCGATATATATATATATACATATATATATATATATATATATACATATATATATATATATATATATACATATATATATATATATATATATATATATATATATATATATATAACCCTTCGGTGACAATAATCAGTGTAAAATAGTAATACAGAAAATAGCGACTTAAACTAAGTCATTAATTATCCAATTAACGCCTTACTCAGGGGCGTTTATTCACAATTTGATGACTTATACATTAGTCGTCCCTTCAATATTTCTATTATGCAGAAAATCAATATTCTGGAATTTTAATAAAAACGCGCCCTGGATAGGGGCGTTACTTGTCAATTAGCGCCCTGGTCTGGGGCGTCAATTCAATAAGAGACGACCTTGTGCAGGTCGTTAATTCAACAATTTTCCAAATTTCTGATAATAAATTTCAGGAAAACAGGTACATGGTCTAGACCAGAAAAATAGCAGGATTCAATCAAGATGAACATGCATTAGATTAGGTTCATGGTTTCATAGATATAGAATTTTAAACATGGGTAATTATCAATTTATATGAGATTGACGACTCCTAGGTAGGGCGTCAAAACAAGAATTAGCGCCCTAGTGTGGGTCGCTTCTTTATATTAGTGCCCTGGTCAAGGGCGTTACTTTTTTTAAAAAAATTGCATAGAAATAGTTGAAACCACAATAAAACTATATGCATGGAGGATCGATGATATTATTAAAGATATTAAGCTAGTTTGAGCTACGTTCTTGAGAAAACCTACTTGATGACTATCTGGGTGAAGATATGTGAAGAGAAACGATACTCTATTTTGCAACAGAGTCTTCTGATCACCGACAGAAGAAGAAGAAGAAGATGATGCTTGATGAAGAACCCCTCGTTCTTCAGCACGGCAGGCAACCTAAAGGAAAATAAGATGAAGAAAAATTAATATTCTTCATGAGTTGATCGAAAACAGAGGTAGGAAGAAGAACATAAACCTGTTCTTCATGCACAGCAGCAGAGCGAAACCTCCTTCGACCAAATAGCTTTTAGGGTTCGATGGATAAGGTTATTTATAGGATTTTGGGGGATCCTAATAGGGTTAGAGTTGTATTGGAAGTAATACTTCCATGATAGAGTCCTTACCATATTCCACCTTCGACGTAGTTATCCAGAACTTGCCCTGGATAGACTCCTGGGTCGAACGAAACTCGATCTGAATTAACGTCTTAAGCGAGGGCGTTAATTTAAATTGATGCTTTGGCTAGCGTCGTTTCTTGTATAAAACGCGCCCAGGTAGAGGGCGTTACATTTACTTCCCCTTTTGGCCGTTTGATAATTGACGCCTTGTTATATGGGCGTCCCTTTTTAATTAGCGCCTTCTCTAGAGGCGTTTCTTAACGAAGTAGCGCCTTGACCAAAGGCGTTATTTCCATTCTGTCTTATTTTTATACGTTTAGGCTTTCATCATCTAATTATTTATCTTTTATTTTAATTTTATTTATTTAAAAAATCTTATTTTTATCAGGGTTGCTACAATACTCGAGCACTAGAGTCCCTGATTGAGAATGAATATTTATTACGGCCGATCCGCAGGAATGACTTGTGAGTCCAAAACCTGTCGAAAATCGGGCAACATCTCCCCTGAACCTAAAAGGTTGCAGGAGAGGAACGGGGTCATGCTCACTTGTGGAGCAAGCCCCTTAAACTACTGGTGTGCATGGTGATAGCCAACAAATTCCCAACGGATAGGATACCCCTAGGACTAGCCTACAAGGGGCACCAAAACACCGCGGGTGAAAGCAGAGGATGAGGTAGCTGATGATAGAAGCGACACCCCGAGGACAAGCCTACAAAGGGGTGGACGACCTACAGCATACACTGCACCTGCTAGAGAGAGAGACCCTCAGGGAAAGAGGTTCCGAGGGCTAGCCTGCTAGGAACATTTACCCCTTTGGTCACCACAGGGTCCCGAGGGGCTGTGGGTTTGAGATTGTCGGGCCGGAGCCCCTGTTGTTGTTGTTGGCTTCATGACTCATGAGAACATCCATCACTCGAGAGCGGAGTTCCCATGGCCAATTGGCAGCTCTGTGAAATGGCGGAAGATATCCCCCTCCCTGGGTGGAGGGCCAAGATGTTGATGCTCACGGGACCGGGTTACCATTCACCGAATAGAATGGAACAGCAGTCACGGAAAGGGGTGATCGATATGCAACTAGAAAAGTTTGTCTACACACGCATACCCACAAATGACTGGAATGCAGTAGTCGCGGAGCGGACTTCACTATCCCAAAACATCGCCTGCCCCCTCTGAACAACGGAGAGATGCAAAGAGGAGGGGAGGCCAAGATCAGATTTCGTATCAAAATAGAGAGTGACATATGCACAGGCATAGGCGCGGAGGACCCAGGGAGGGGTTTGTCCATGTATCCCATGGCATACCAGGGCGCGTTCGGAGTCTGGAGAAATCGGGATTTCGGAGCCATATACGGGAAGACCCCAATAGATATATACATTTATCGAATGAGATAGCAATGGAAGAGGAAGATGAGACGCCAAATATTCAACCCATTGATGCATTCATATACGCACGATATCATTCCATTGACGGGGGAAATCACATACATATCATGAGTTTAGGTGCCGGCATCGCGGCACGGCCACCATCCTACTCGCAGGAGGATTCACAGAAGAACAATCGGTAAATGAAAGAAGACGCAGAGAAGGGGGGAGGGTTTGGCTCATATCATCACCATCCCTCACCCCTCTCACTTACATTCGTCGGAAAGAAAGCAAAAGCGGATCAGAAGATAGATGACTCGGACACCCACCTGTTCTAGAAACAGAGTGTCGGAACGCCTTCTTCCTCTCTTACTCCGAAGGGCATCAGATGAGGACGGGAGACGGCGACTGGGGAACGCTCTGAGAGACTCTGCTTCTTTCACAAGAATGAAAATCCTTCCTCCCTCGAAGACGACTGGCCCTCCTCCCTTTTTTTTCTTTCTCAATTACCCTCCTCCTCTTCTCTTTTTTTTGGTCGAGCAGCCACCTATATATAGAATCGAACTCTAAGCCTCATCCGGCGTGAAGAATGGTGCGCCGGGGAAGGCTCCATTTCCTTTTGTGCGCCGGAATAGCAGGGCGCCGGGTGGGGGCGTGCCGATTTAGGGCACGCCATATTAGCGCCCTTTGCACGTTGCGAGTCAGCCGATGAGTCCGGGGATGGTTCTGGGGGTCACCGTGAACATTTATCTCGCCACTGCTCTTTGAAATCTCGACGAGATGTCTTGTTGAAGCTCCCAGGTCGACGTATGGCCATTCCCGGAACTTCAGATGACTTTGGTTTGCACATGCGGGTTTTCCGCCGACACGGCCCTCGGCGCTATGATAAGTGCCACTGGCTCGGTCTGACTTGTGCTCAAAACTTCTCGGAGGGTGGGATAGCACCCGGGATAGTTTCGCCCACTTCGAGCAATCATTCGGCCGTTAACGGGCCCTATTTGGCGAGAAGCCGTACCCATGCCGGGTAGCTAGGATCTTCTACCGACAAAGCCTCTGGTCCACCGTTCTGGAGAGCCAAGGGGACTCTTTTATCTCAAGAGAGCCTTTCATGAGGTGGGTAGCCACAGGGTAGACCGTCATCCTTGGTCGGACAACGGGTGTAGTGTACGCGGCACGACGGAATCGATGCTGGTTCATTGGGCAGGCTTGGTCGCACTGTCGGTTGGTTGTGAGTTCATCTCGGTTCTCCTGAGGTGAAGTCCCTGGCGTTCATACGGGGTGACTTGAGGCTCTGGCAGCTCGAGAAGTCTTCAATATGTTGATCTTTATCGGCTTCCGTGCTTCAGCGGGCCCTATCATTCGTCTTTATGGCTTGATCGCCGAGGATCACATTTTGGGTGCCAACAAATGCCCCCCAGACGTGGGTGTTGCAAGCAAGGCATGAGTGTCGCAAGGCCGACTGATGAGCTTCGCCTGGAATGACCTCCTCTTCAATTGACAGGAGCTTGGGATGGCCCCTGATCCGGTATGGATGTTAATCCGACGCCGTTTGAATGTTAATACGGCGCGGGTTAATCCGGCGCGCCCCTGGCCCTTTGCATTTTTAATAGGCCGCGGCCCTGGCCATTTGACCGTTAACCCGGCGCGGCCGATTTTGGCGCACCTTTTTGTTGAGGGATGTTAATTCGGCGCGCAAAATAGCGCGCCGAATTAACCGCAGGGAGGCTCCCCCTATATGTTATTTTCCCTTTGGTTTTTTCTTCATCACCTCTCATTTTCACAGTTTCTTTCTCTCTCCTCCCTTCCTTCTCTTCCTGCGGCGCCGAGTGAGGTGAGGGCGAGAGCGGCAGCGGCTTCTCCTTTGGGGTGAGCGGAGTGTTGCTCTTTTGGGTTTCAAACCCATTTTTTGGGCCCTGGGAGGCTTCTAGTAGGGCTTGCCCTCAGAGCTATTTCCCCGGGTGTTCCTTTTGGCCTCGGTGTAATGCCGATGTCTGCTTTTAGGGGCCGTTCCTTTAGTGGATGTGTTCCCGCTTTTCTTTGGCAATCTCCCGTGCTGGGGAAACTCTGCCAAAATTTTGTCAGAAATCTGCCTTTGATCAGCTATTTTTTGACTTTGCTTATTGTTTGATGCGCTTTCTTTGAAGCTATCATGGCATACGGTTCTTCTTCTTCCGCATCCCGTGCCCTGGTGACGTGTGAAAATGTTCATTCCCTTGACCGGGGGCACGACCAGCTTGCTATAGTTGCAGAATCCTCGGACTCGGAGACCGATACTGTGGACACTGGCCGTCTCCTCATCCTCAGAAGTGATTCTTTTCATTATGACCGAGAAGGCGCCGTCAGGCGAGACCACCCCAAGGACAAGCATCTGATGTCCTTCCTTCGGCGTTTCAATCTTCAGGGGAAGAGAGATCTGTTCCTCGTCCGTAAAGTCGAGCAGGCCTTGTTAGTAGAGAGGGATAGCCTGTCAGAATGTGTGGTGCGGGGAAGGCCAATTTATCTTCCCGGAGAGGTCAGGAAATGGAGCGCCGTGCTGGGATTGCAAGATCTGGCTCCAGAAGACGGGCTGCTGACCAGGGCCCCTGAATTCATACCCGCTCGGTGGAATGATTCCGCAGGCAGGGTGGACCGGGAGAAGCCGATCTTTGGCTTGTTTCTTGCCCCGTTGAAATGGGGATACAGAGATGAATCATTTCTGTTGGACTGCCTGGCGATCCGCTTCAAGCACCAGATATCTGTGTGGTGGTTTGCCGAGCTAAGGGCCACCGACACTCACGCATTTAGACATGGAGCAGTGGAGTTCACAGATTATGTGCTACATCATTACGCTCCCATCCTGACCAGGGCCGGCGTCTACCACAGCGTATATGCTTCGAGATACCGCTACCCCATCTCCCGAGGCTTATGTTGCGGCATGATCAAAGTGTTTTACCCTGAGTACAACACTTTCTATACCTCGGAAGGAGAGACCTCTCTGGATTTATGGAGCCTCTCACAGCTTAGCGACCTACGCATTGATGGAGAGCTGTATGAGGAGGTCTGCTGGCCTGACTGGCTAGAGGATCAGACCGACGGTGAGGGTCGATATCTGGCGGGTTACACTTATGGATATCTGATGAAGGCGTACTGCACCCTCTATCATTCGTCACACGACACGAGGGAAGCTCGGAAGCCAGGCGAGAAGTGGAGGGTGCGGATGGGCGCCTGGCTCCAATATTTCTTCAGTGGGAAGAAGAAGTATGATGATTTTCCCCCGATAGCGCCAGTGGCTCAGAAGCGGAAGAAGAGAGTTTGACGCCAGGCCGCCTCATCATCCACTTCAAGGGGAGGGCAGACGGAAGACCCAAACCCTACTGGTGTCGACGCAGTCACCCACTGTGCTGCGTACCTGGTCTACTGGATCTGTTCTTTCCCTCTCCCGCAAGGTGACGAGAGAGTAATTAGGGCAGAGGCCATTTATCCTGCTTATCTCATGGCTTGGGGTACCAAGCTATCTCTTTGCCCGGTGGCTCTGTGCCTCATTTACAAGATGTTGGGAGACCTGCACAAGACACGTCTCCTAAGGAATCTTCAGACGGTTGGTCCGTTACACTTCTTTAATGCTTGGGTATGTACCCTATTCCCGGAGGCAGGCTCCTTGGGCGTTACAGTCGATTCCTCTTGTTCCGTGAATGATAGAATTCGCGAGTGCTGAGCCATCCTCATTGGCGGAGCAGCTCTTCGCCATTCGGGGCAAGTTGGCCCGTATTCCCACAGATTCGCCCGGGGTTCTTCACTTCTGGAGTTTAGCTACCCATTCCAGCACGCTGGTGAACAGGACGAGGCAGTGCAAGCTTTTTGAGACTGAGGAGTATATCCATCCGATTTCCGGGGCCAAATGTACCAGGCCCATTCTTGAGCCAGAGTTGGTTGACTGGGCGCTGGCCATCAGGCCGAGTGTTCTTGTATTCCGCAAGAGCGGCATTTTGTGGTTGGAGCCGTACAACCCATTCCGTTTCAGCCGAAATTTCGGCTACGACCAACACATTCCACATTCTTCTTCACAGTTTGCATTGCCTAACAGGCACAGGGCCGGGCAAGTTTCAAATGATGATGCCCGGATATGGTGGGACTTCTTCCACCGCCGGGAAGATGTTTCTTTCAGGGTGCCAACCCCTGCCCATTTCCCCCGCATCACGCCTGAGTATATCAAGTGGTGGAACGCGCGGACGGGGTTCTACAGGAGCTCCCGGCGAGAGTGTTGGGCCGTAGCAGAGCATAGGTTTCTTGATTCCCAGCCAGAGCCAGTCCTTGACATTGAGTCTTCTTATTTGAGGAAGTTGAAATCCTGGACCCATACAAAGGTGAGGGCCTATCTGGAGGCCCGAAAGGTCGTAAAAAGTTGTAGGACGAAAGTTGACCCGAAGCTGCACCCAATCAGCAAGGATGACTATGTGAAAATACTCCGGGGCTTATGCCGGGTAAGTAGCGAGAGGGTGGTCCTTCAGCAAGTCCCCCTGCCGGTGGAGGAACCCATCTCGACTGTGGCCGACTGGCGTCCCGAGGTTGATAGGTTGTATCCTTATCGGACCTTCATCCATAGGGAAGACAGGCGGGCTGCTTTATATGACAACACCCCGTGGCTATTTGCGCTCCTTCGCTCACACGGTCTCTCAGTGGGTGGCCCTAGTGAAGCCATTCTGGACCGGCCCCTCCATAACTCATTCAAGTATGCTAACAGATGGGGGCTGGATCACCTGAGCTTATATTATCACTTGTCTTCTCATGGCCACGAGGATCTGGCGCTGCTGGCTGAGCCGAGCGAGAATATAGGGGACTTATGTTGGCTTATTCGCGAGGCAGCTTCAAGAGATAAAATGCCATCGCTATATTATTGGCCTCTCTTCCCCTTCTACACGGGGTCGGCAAGTATGTTCCATCTCTTCATTCAGGCCCTTCGGCCAGCTTCCTTCCTTCATTGCGGTGCATTATTCTTACCTGTGTGCATGTGCAGTCTGACCAACTTCGGAGGAGACCCGGCACTTCTGGGAACTGATAATAAAGGCCCAGAAGCCAGCATACTTTGAGGTTCCCGAGCCGGCCCCGACCACAACGCCACTGCCTCCCGACGATTCGAGAAAGCGGACTCGATCCCAGTTGAGAGAGGCCGTCGGGAAGGCGAAAGCGGCGGTGACCCGGGTGACTCGGGCGCGCCGAAAGAAGGCCGCAGAAAGGGGGTCAGCAACCGTTCTTCCTCCGATTGTATCCTTTGAAGAGTTTGAGGCCTCTCGCCCACAAAGGCCAGAAGCTGAAGGTAGGCTCTTCTTTTCATCAGAGTTCATTAGCTCACTTTGACTACCTTGGCTAGCCCATGCTAACGGTTGCCGACACAGCTGCCGCGGTCGTCGGGCTGGAGGCAACGGTAGATGTCGCGACTAGGGAAGGGGCAGAGGAAATCCCTGCTGCTCCCGTAGAGAGAGATCTGCCTTCTCCAATGCCCAGATAGGAAATGGAAGGTAATTTATAGTTTAATTGTGACGCCACCATGAATCTTCATGTCTTCAGCCGGCTTGACCATTTCTTGCCATAAATTTAAGTTGATATACAACCGTCATTGCTTCCGGGCTTGGAGAGTGCAGAAGAAGCGATTATCCAGGGGCAGGGTGGACTTGCCCTTGAGATTCCATCCGCTGTTGCTCCTAATGTGGAGTGCACGGGGGAAGCTCTTGCCGCGGGTGATGCTCCTCCTGGCGAGACTCCTGCCCCGATGGTGGAGCGTCCCGAAAGAGCAGAGGAGTCTTCCTCCTCTGAGCAGGTTGATTATGGTGGCGGCTCCAGTGATGAGGAGTTCCCACCTGTTGACACAGAGACTGAGGATGCCGGGGCTTCTTCGGCCTATGAAAGCGATCATCCGACTTTTAGCCCACCCCGGTTGTCATGGAGTGGTCCTGGGCCGTCAGGCTTGCTCGTGAGCGGAGAGGCTGGCGCCGGAGAAGTTGCCCTTAGAGATTTGAGCTTAGTACTAGCTGAGGTAAGGACCCACCCGTGGTCGGCGCCTGCTGCCCTTCCTTTCTCTTCCTTTAGCTTTTTAATGTACATATTTCTGGTGCAGACTGAGGTTGTGCTGCCAACCATGATGGTGCAGATACCCATCCCGGCTCTAGGCACGGGCCATGCAACCTTCCCGTCTGTCTTGCGGCCTATCGCACTGCGATACCCCAAGGACAATGTGGCGGCAGTGGCTCCAGCTGGACCCAGAGCACTTGTGAGGGTTGATAGTTTGGTAGCAGTCGAGGACTCTCAGCCATTAGAAGTTGCACAGCAGTCAGCTTCGGAGAAGGATGGCCCCCCGGAGATAGAAGCCGGAGAGATCGTCGAAGAACAGATGTCCTTGGCTCTTGATATTCCTGTTGCACCTCCATCCCAGGGGGCTGGCAGGGAAATTTTCATCATTGAGACTCCAGCTACCGTATCGGTCACCACGGTTTTTCCCCATACTAGTGCATTGCAGCTCATGCCATCGTCATCTTCTGGGACGGGCGATGATATCTGGGCCACTGTGGACAACAGCGTGGAGTTTGAACTACCCGAGACGTCGTCGCTCGGTCTCTAGTCTTCGAGTGACCTTGTGTGGCAGTTCTTAGGGACCCTTCAGCAGACCATAACGGCCAGCAGAGATTTGACTTATGTTCAGCTAAGGGGCTTGATAGAGCACTTATCCCGCTCGCTGTTAGCCTTTGGTTGCCCCATGGACGACTGGACTCCACGGGTGATCTTGCTTCTGAAATATGTAAACAGGAGGGAATTCTTAGGCCGGGAGGCAGCTGACCAGCTGGCGGCCATAACACTGGAGCGGGCCGAATGCCGAACAGCTCTCATCTCTCTGAAAGGGACTGCGGCGAGGATGAGGGATGACGCCAATGCCTCTTTGCAGCGTCGAAGCTTTCTCACGGCCCGCATAGCGGAACTACATGTCAAACTTTCAAGGGCAGAGGCTGAGCTTCAAGAGGTAGAACGCCTGGAAGTCCAGAGGGTGGAGGAGGCAGAAATGGCCGAGGGGCAAGTTGCTTCCCAAGGGGAGAGACTATCTCAGCTGGAGGCCACTGAATTCAGACTGTAGGAACAAGCCCGCCATCCTTCCCTGGGCATTCCGGAGTTGGAGGACATCTTCCGATGCTCTCTGCCATTGTTCCTTTCTATTTGCCTCTTTTTGATGGACTTCATGTATTCCAGGGAATGCCCCGCGTAACATGTACCCTTTATTCTATAGGAATGAAAATCTTCATTTTGCTGTTAAATGACGACTGCATTCTTTCTGATGCGGGACGAGACCACGGACACGACTCGAATGAGGAATGCAGTCCTCAGACTCTAGGTGAACTCGTGATTGTCCCTTAACGAGGGAAGCGTCGGACGTGCACGGTTGAGAAACCGGCAAGAGCTAGGGTGGTCACTTCACTTTTGTGCCCGGATCGGGTCACGGGACGGTCACGCTCTCTCTCTCGTAGCAGCAGTGAAATAAATATTACGAGCTAACGGCCCTACACATGCTCTCTAGCAGCGGCATATAAAGCATATATGGAAATAAGCGAAATGCCGAGTGTAAGAGCGAATACGATACCTCCACGCTCTCGGCGTGGGGACGACAGACCCGGCCGAACTCGTACTCTTGGGACGGTTAACACACAAATGCTACAGCAATGAACTGCCCACTCCACGTAGGGAGGTAAAGGGCTACACAAATGGGCCCGGGAGGACCGATTCTGGGTTGACGGGCGGCTTCACGCGTAGCTGCACCCGCACCCGTACTCGCAACCGTGGGGCCCACGTGCTGTCCGGCTTCACGGTAGGCTACCTATCGTTGGAAAGCTCTCTTGAAATCCTTCAATCTAGGCCCAGAGAGAGGACTTGGATCTGCGTGGATCTAGCCTTTGTTGAATTTCGAAGTTCCATAAAATTTTCAGACCAAGAAGATGTCGTGGCTGATAGCAGGAATTCCGAGAAGGAGCTTCTGTTGGCTGAAGACAGAACTTAGACGGTGGCTCGATGGCGGCTCGTTGGCGGCACGAACGGCGGCGGCACCAGATGAAATAGGAGATTGGGGGAAGGGGATAGAAATGATCCACTCTAGAATTGAGGGTTGGAGGAGATGAAACACCAGAGGGAGAGGGGAGGGGCATAAGAAGCCTTCTTGGCAATCAACAATTTTTTTCTATTCTTCATTAATTTCCAAATGAAAATACAAGGTTTTATATGACTCTCATCAAATCAAATGTACACCCTTGGATCTAGGGATGGGGAATGGAGGGCTGGGATGAAGTGTGACCAACACACACAAAAAATATAAAATAATCAAGGGGGGGCGCGGCCTATTGACTAGATGAATGGGTTGAATGAAAGGGTTGAATGATAGGTAGCCTACCATGTAAAATGTTAACCACTTGTCTACCATGTGGCCAATTGGCATTCCAACCTTCTAGATGGCCACCTAGGATGGTTGACCAACCCCACATGGATGACATGGACCAATGGGAAAGGGCTGAGAGCCCCCCTTGCTGGTCCTACTGACATTTTACATATAAACCTACTAAGACTTACAATTGCGTACCCATATAACACAAGGGTATACATACAAATATGAAAAGACATAAATGCAAACAAAATGCGGACGGTCTTGCCTCGATGTCCCCATCAATTCTCCCCGGGTGGGAGGAACTCGACCCCGTCGAGTAGGGGTATGGATGCTCGAGTACTCCGGCGGATCCGTCACCGTGCCAAGTAACGCGGGTATGCTCCACTCCAAGTGACCGTCACCTGCTCATTCCATATATACTCGATATGCACAAACTGCTATGAGCTAGAGGTGGACACTCCGAATGGGGCACTCTCAAAAGGGGAGGCGGCGGCTCGAAGACTCACTAGGAATCACCGCTGAGTCCCTATAGGTGACTAGATCCGGGTGTAGATATAGAACCTATCCCATACTCATCGAGCGAGTCCACTCGCCTCTCACTCATAAGAGACTGTCAACGAGCACAAGACACATGCAGACTCACCAAGCACTAACACACGTATACAAACCACAAAAACAAGCGACTCAAAACACACCACATAAACAAACCACATAAATAAGAAACGGACTCATGCATGACTCTAGACAAATCTATGGTTAGTCCGACCCGTACATGGATGACGACAGACCAGGACACCTGAACGTATGCCATGCATGCATCTAACATAACCGGTGGTTGACATCATGCGGAAATCCTAGACCTCCTAAGGTGGGCCATGCATGCATATGGGATGTGGATGTGGGAGGACCAAAAGTATTTCCCCTAGATTATGGTGTATCTTGTAGGTGTACGAGCTTGGTGGGAGTAGATGACCCGGCCCGTGGGGTAGGAGTGTGATAGTGGACTCCCTCTAAGAAGTGAAGTATATATGGAGGGTCTAAGGATCCACTAGGGAATGGGTCAAAGGGATCAAAGAAGATATGACCCCTTGTGGTGGGTTCTCACAAGTCACGGTCCCACGTGTAGAAGTTTTGAAGGTGTGGATAGTCACCTTCTTGAATTGTGACGAGTGGGACGGGGATCGTAGGCAAGAAGTATGATTCCTCCCTCGGACAAAAGGATATGAATTCGGGCTCGTTCGGTAGCGGGAGAAGTAGAAGAACCTCCGTGGTGACACAACCCACGGTGCACTCGGAGGTAATGGACCCATAGGCCGGATGGGTGAAGCTAAGACTAGCGGGTTGGTCAAAGCCTCGGGCCAAAAGATGCGTCAACTCCCATTGTGAATCTAATCCCATGACAAGATTGTCCAACGTATCAACATGGTGATGAGATCGAAATGTGGTATGGAATGAGTTGACCGGCATTATAGGTAGGATGGGGTCCATGGATGGAAAGGGAGGTGGGACCGAGCCATCCTTGAGCCAACTAAAAAGCGGCTCGGCGATGTGTAGTGTACCCGTTAGAAATACGGGTGGCTCGGGCCTTGGTGGCTCCAAATGAGATGGTTCTGAATCACATTCGGACATAGAGGGTGGTGGTATTGGAGCTCTCGAGGGTGATGGAGGCGTGGTATCCATGGTGGGAAGAGGGCTTGGGGATGCTAGAGGTAGGGCCGGGTGAAGACTACCAGCTATGACCTCCTTGGGCTCGGGTTGGAGTAGTGCCCTCTCAATCCTATCCAGCCCGTTCGTAAATTGTTTCAAGATCTCGACAAGGGTGCGGGTTGGAGTAGGGACCTTGGGGTGGATTCGCTCCTCGTCCCTCGGCCTAGGTGGGGTCCTAGGCTCGGCTATAAGCGGGGCTTCCACTCGGTTGGAGGTACTTGAGTGGGTTGGGATGGGGGTGCCAAGGGGAGGTTGGTTGGAGGTGACTGGGCGGGCCACTAGATTGGGGTCGCCTTGGTGGGCTTGGATAGCGGTGAACGGGTGGGATTGGGTAGAGGTGTGGCCCACTTGATTGTGGGTGAGTTGGTGGGGTTGGTGTGTGGTATGACCTCCGTGGTTGGGGGTAGGTGGGCAGGGAAAGTAGGCCCTCCTAAGCGCTCTCTTCATTTCCCACCATGACTCGATGGGCCTTAGATTCCTATCCTCCTTCCAATATTTGATGTCCCTCCATGTTTCGGCGGCTTCACCGAAAAGTCACCTTTTGGCAACATCGACTTGCATGGGCCCGTACATATTGTACACCTCGAAGTAGTCGTCCATAATGGCTTCCCACTCTAGGTAGTCACCTAGGTCATCGGACCCGTAGAAGTCCCGGGTTTCGGGCCTAGTAGGGTGATTCGGGTGGTCCTTCCATTTGATAGTATCACCACCATGGATAAGATCCGGGTGTTTGGTAATACATGGGACACGGGGAAGCTAGAGGATGGCCATGCCGACACTAGTAGATAAACCAACTAGACAATGGACTACAACCCTAGACATGACGACCAAGACTCGGTACGTGGCGGAGCTAACCGATCCGAAGATCACTCGCACAAGTGTGCGGCCTTCCCGATAGGCGCAGCCTAATGTTCGGACAACACCTTTTGATATACCGAGTAAAGGGATGTATGCGACCCAAAAGACACTTTTTTTTTATTTTTAGACACCCTAGACTCAAACTCGCTCTGATACCAAATTGATGCGGGACGAGACCACAGACATGACTAGAATGAGGAATGCAGTCCTCAGACTCTAAGTGAGCTCGTGATTGTCCCTTAACGAGGGAAGCGTCGGACGTGCACGGTTGAGAAACCGGCAAGAGCTAGGGTGGTCACTTCACTTTTGTGCCCAGATCGGGTCACGGGACGGTCACACTCTCTCTCTAGCAGCAGCGGTGAAATAAATATTACGAGCTAACGGCCCTACACATGCTCTCTAGCAGCGGCATATAAAGCAGATAAGGAAATAAGCGAAATGCCGAGTGTAAGAGCGAATACGATACCTTCACGCTCGCGGCGTGGGGACGACGGACCCGGCCGAACTCGTACTCCCGGGACGGTTAACACACAAATGCTACAGTAATGAATCACTGCCCACTCCACATAGGGAGGCAAAGGGCTACACAAATGGGCCCGGGAGGACCGATTCCGGGTTGACGGGCGGCTTCACGCGTAGCTTCGGCCGCACCCGTACTCGCAACCGTGGGGCCCACGTGCTATCCGGAGGGGTCGTGTGGGACCCGGTGGCACAGCTGTAGTGGGGACACTTGGGGAAGCGCTCCTCGGTATGGCGGCACGCTGGTTCACCGGTCGGAGGCCGGGCGGCTCCGATCGGCACCGGTCGGAATAACCGGCCACGGATCTGCCAGTTCTGTTTTTAGGCGCGCGCTCCGGTGAGAACGGACGCTGCGATCAATCCCGATGTCGGATCAGGGCACATGAGCTATCGTTGGAAAGCTCTCTTGAAATGCTTCAATCTAGGCCCAGAGAGAGGACTTGGATCTATGCGGATCTAGCCTTTGTTGAATTTTAAAGTTCCATAAAATTTTCAGACGAAGAAGATGTCGTGGCTGATTGCAGGAATTCCGAGAAGGAGCTTCTGTTGGCTGAAGACAGAACTTCGACGGTGGCTCGATGGCGGCTCGTTGGTGGCACGAACGGCGGTGGCAACAGATGAAATCATAGATTGGGGGAAGGGGATAGAAATGATCCACTCTAGAATTGAGGGTTGGAGGAGATGAAACACCAGAGGGAAGGGGAGGGACGCAAGAAGCCTTCTTGGCAATCAACAATTTTTTCTATTCTTCATTAATTTCCAAATGAAAATACAAGGTTTTATATGACTCTCATCAAATCAAATGTACACCCTTGGATCTAGGGATGGGGAATGGAGGGTTGGGATGAAGTGTCACCAACACACACAAAAAACATAAAATAATCAAGGGGGGGCGGCCTATTGACTAGATGAATGGGCTGAATGAAAGGGTTGAATGGTAGGTAGCCTACCATGGAAAATGTTAACCACTTGTCTACCATGTGGTCAATTGGCATTCCAACCTTCTAGATGGCCACCTAGGATGGTTGATCAGCCCCACATGGATGACATGGACCAATGGAAAAGGGCTGAGGGCCCCCCTTGCTGGTCCTACTGACATTTTACATATAAACCCACTAAAACTTACAATTGCGTACCCATATAACACAAGGGTATACATACAAATATGAAAGGACATAAATGCAAATAAAATGTGGACGGTCTTGCCTCGATGTCCCCATCACTTTCATTATTATTATTCTTCTTTTTTTTTCTTTGCCAGTTGATTCTAGTCTGAGCGTGTGGGTCACGGGGGCAGGAGAGCGCTCACGCCTTCAGCAAAGGGGTGAGGTGTTCGCTCCACCGCGCCGTGGCTATCCTCGGGACTAAACAACGGCCAGTGCAAGCCGAGAGTCCGGGGGACCCAACAGGGTATAGAGGCCTCTTCAAGGCTAGGAAATAAGGGCAGATGGCCCGTCAGTCGAATCCGTCGAAGCTGATGGAACTGAGGATAGGGCTTATTCATTAATAGAGTTTATATGGAGCAAAAATAATCTGCTGCTCAATGAGGACGAGGAGTCCTGGTTAGGGGGGAAAAGTCGACTGGTCCTGTCGAAGGCGACAAGGGTCGATAGAGAGTCGGTCAGTCTAGGTGACGAAAACTGAAAAAAATAGCGAGCGACCTTGCCGATGGTGACAAGGACCGGAAAGGGCAGCGACCCATTTTGCCGATGGTGACAAGGGTCGAATAGGGTAGACGGTCTCGCCGATGATGACAAGAACCGGAAAGGGTAGAGACCGATCTTGCCGATGGTGACAAGGGTCGAAGAGGGTAGACGGTCTTGCTGATGATGACAATAACCGGAAAGGGTAGCGACCGATCTTGCCGATGGTGACAAGGGTCGACAAGGGTAGATGGTCTTGTCGATGATGACAAGAACCGGAAAGGGTAGCGACCGATCTTGCCGATGGTGACAAGGGTCGAAAAGGGTAGACGGTCTCGCCGATGATGATAAGGACCGGAAAGGGTAGCGACCGATCTTGCCGATGGTGACAAGGGTCGAATAGGGTAGACGGTCTCACCGATGATGATAAGAACCGGAAAGGGTAGCGACCGATCTTGCCGATGGTGACAAGGGTCGAAAAGGGTAGACGGTCTCACCGATGATGACAAGAACCGGAAAGGGTAGCGACCGATCTTGCCGATGGTGACAAGGGTCGACAAGGGTAGACGATCTTGCCGATGATGACAAGAACCGGAAAGGGTAGCGACCGATCTTGCCGATGGTGACAAGGGTCGAATAGGGTAGACGGTCTCGCCGATGATGACAAGAACCGGAAAGGGTAGCGACCGATCTTGCCGATGGTGACAAGGGTCGAAAAGGGTAGACGGTCTCGCCGATGATGACAAGAACCGAAAAGGGTAGCGACCGATCTTGCCGATGGTGACAAGGGTCGACAAGGGTAGACGGTCTCGCCGATGATGATAAGAACCGGAAAGGGTAGCGACCGATCTTGCCGATGGTGACAAGGGTCGAATAGGGTAGACGGTCTCGCCGATGATGACAAGAACCGAGAAGGGTAGCGACCGATCTTGCCGATGGTGACAAGGGTCGAAAAGGGTAGACGGTCTCGCCGATGATGACAAGAACCGAAAAGGGTAGCGACCGATCTTGCCGATGGTGACAAGGGTCGGAAAGGGTAGGAAATATATACATATATAGGTGGGACATTGATGAGGACTCCGCTTCGACCCTGTAAAGGGTCTTCAGGACGGAGGATGGATCATCACTATTCATCATTCATTTATATAATTTTTTATTCACATTACTGACCTAAGCGCCCTTTCGGGTTTTCGCCGAAGCCAGCCCCCTCTTGCTTTTGCCCACGCGCCCTTTCGGGTTTTCACGTGGCGGGGTACCCGATTTTGCCCGTAACGCCCTTTCGGGTTTTCGCTACAGCCGGGTTATAGCCATTTTTGCCCTTGCCCTAATATAGGAACAAGGCCGGCGGGGTATCTCTATTTTTAACACCATCTTTTTCTCTTCTTTTTTTTTTGTGTAGGAAGAAGCCGGGACACAGGAGAGCCTGCCCGCTAGCATACCAATCGGCCTTGTCGATGATGACAGGGGTCAGATCCTGGTTTAATTCGTCGACATTGGTTAAATGCCGAAGCAAAGGGTACAGTTCTTAACGGGGACGGAAGGTCTAGGTTAAGGGTAGAGATCGACCGATCTCGCCGATGATGACGAGGGTCGGACACGGATTTACTCATCAGCAGGGGTTACATGCCAAAGCAAAGGTAGGATTATTAATAAGGACGGGAGGTCCAAGTTAGGGGCAGAGATCGACCGATCTCGCCGATGATGACGAGGGTCGAACATGGGTTTGTTCATCAGCATGGGTCACATGCCGAAGCAAAGGTAGGATTATTAACAAGGACGGAAGATCCAAGTTAGGGGCAGAGATCGACCGATCTCGCCGATGATGATGAGGGTCGAACATGGGTTTGTTCATCAGCATGGGTCACATGCCGAAGCAAAGGTAGGATTATTAACAAGGACGGGAGGTCCAAGTTAGGGGCAGAGATTGACCGATCTCGCCGATGATGACGAGGGTCGAACATGGGTTTGTTCATCAGCATGGGTCACATACCGAAGCAAAGGTAGGATTATTAACAAGGACGGAAGGTCCAAGTTAGGGGCAGAGATCGACCGATCTCGCCGATGATGACGAGGGTCGAACATGGGTTTGTTCATCAGCATGGGTCACACGCTGAAGCAAAGGTAGGATTATTAACAAGGACAGAAGGTCCAAGTTAGGGGCAGAGATCGGCCGATCTCGCCGATGATGACGAGGGTCGAACATGGGTTTGTTCATCAGCATGGGTCACACGCCGATGCAAAGGTAGGATTATTAACAAGGACGGAAGGTCCAAGTTAGGGGCAGAGATCGACCGATCTCACCGATGATGACGAGGGTCGAACATGGATTTGTTCACTAGCATGGGTCACACGCCGAAGCAAAGGTAGGATTATTAACAAGGATGGAAGGTCCAAGTTAGGGGCAGAGATCGACCGATCTCGCCGATGATGACGAGGGTCGAACATGGGTTTGTTAGAGGATCTCCGGCGGGACTTTTGATGATTGTCCCTTTTTGGAGTTTCAACGGGGGGAAGAACAAAAGAGGAATTTCTAAATTACCACTTCACTAACTTAAGCGCCCTTTCGGGTTTTCGCCGAAGCCAGCCCCCTCTTACTTTTGCCCACGCGCCCTCTTGGGTTTTCGCGTGGCGGGGTACCCGATTTTACCTGTAGGGCCCTTTTGGATTTTCGCCGCAGCTGGGTTATAGTCATTTTTGCACTTGTCCTAATATAGGAGCAAGTCTGGCGGGGTATCTCTATTTTTAACCCCATTTTTATTTTCTTTTCTTCTTCTTTTTTTTTGATATCAAGGGTGGTAGGTCGAAGCGTGATGTCCGACCCTCGGTTGATAGTAGACGGCTGTTGGCCGGGGCACCGGGCCTCGTGCCGAGCAGAGCGGTTCATTCATTAGCAGGGGCTGAATGCTAACGCAAAGGAATGATCTTTCGCCAATTCGGGTGTAGGGCTCGTAATGGCAATATGGTGTATTCTTTTGAGAGCTCGGCCAAGGCGGAATGCCACTAGACCAAGGGAAGGTGGCTCGATCAGGGCGGAGTGCCACTAGACCAAGGAAAGGTAGCTCGGCTAGGGCGAAATGCCACTAGACCAAGGAGGGATAGCTCGGCTAGTGCGGAGTGCCACTAGACCAATGAAAGGTAGCTCGATCAGGGCGGAATGCCACTAGACCAAGATAAGGGTAGCTTGGCCAGGGCGGAGCGCCACTAAACCAAGGAAGAATAGCTCGATTAGGGCGGAATGCCACCAGACCAAGATAAGGGTATCCTGTCCAGGGCGGAGCGCCACCGAACCCAGGAAGAGTAGCTCGGCTAGGGCGGAGTGTCACTAAACCAAGGAGGGATAGCTCGGCTAGTGCGGAGTGTCACTAAACCAAGGAGGGATAGCTCGGCTAGGGCGGAGTGCCACTAGACCAAGGAAAGATAGCTCGATCAGGGCGGAGAGCCACTAGACCAAGATAAGGGTAGCTCGGCTAGGGCGGAATGCCACTAAACTAAGATAAAGGTAGCTTGGCTAGGGCGGAGCACCACTAAACCAAGGGTGGATAGCTCGGCTAGGGTGGAGTGCCACTAGACCAAGGAAAGATAGCTCGATCAGGGCAGAGTGCCACTAGACCAAGATAAGGGTAGCGCGGCTAGGGCGGAATGTCACTAAACCAAGGAGGAGTAGCTCGGCGAGGGCGGAGTGTCACTAAACCAAGGAGGGATAGCTCGGGTAGGGCGGAGTGCCACTAGACCAAGGAAAGATAGCTCGATCAGGGCGGAGTGCCACTAGACCAAGATAAGGGTAGCTCGGCTAGGGCGGAATGCCACTAAACCAAGATAAAGATAGCTTGGCTAGGGCGGAGCGCCACTAAACCAAGGGTGGATAGCTCGGCTAGGGTGGAGTGCCACTAGACCAAGGAAATATAGCTTGATCAGGCCGGAGTGCCACTAGACCAAGATAAGGGTAGCTCGGCTAGGGCGGAATGCCACTAAACCAAGATAAAGGTAGCTTGGCTAGGGCGGAGCGCCACTAAACCAAGGGTAAAGAATGACGGTCATTCTGGGAATGCCGGTTGAGCTGTGTGGTACAGCTTTATATGCTTTCCATTGAGGGGAGAGAACTGGACGACTCCTTTGTGGTCCACCAGGACGTAGGCACCCCCTTCATATACTCGGCGGACGATATATGGTCCGATCCAATTTTCAACCAACTTCCCCTTGGGGTTGGAGGCCATCACTTCTCTTCTTTTAACCATCACCAGGTCTCCTTTCTTGAATTCTCGGCCTTTGACCAGCTTATCGAAAGCACGGGTCATGCGAGCTTGGTAGAGTTGGATGTTTTGTTGTGCCCGGAGGCGTTTTCCTTCCAGCTCAGCGAGCTCTTCCAATCTTCTTTCTGCATTTTTCTGTTCACCGCTGGCTAGTCCATGCTGGACGGTGACTCGCAGCGAAGGAACTTCTAATTCGATTGGCACCACAGCCTCCGACCCGTAGATGAGGGAGAAAGGTGAACAGCCGGTTGGGGTTTTGTAGACAGTACGATAGGCCCAGAGCGCTTCATACATCCTTTCTTCCCAATCTTTTTTATTAGACTTGACAGTCTTTGCCAGCAACGTGCATAGTGTCTTGTTGAAGGCTTCTGCGAGTCCATTGGCTTGAGGGTTGTAGGGGGATGATGTCCTCCAGTCAATCTTGTATTTGTCGGCCATTCGATAAACCTTCTGGTTTCTGAAATGGCTGCCATTATCAGAGATGATTCGGCTAGGGATCCCGAACCGGAATATTATATTCTACCGGAAGAATCTTGCGACCAGTTCCCCGGTGACATCTCTCAATGCTACCGCCTCTGCCCATCTGGAGAAGTAGTCTGTAGCTGCTAAGATATATCTGCACCCTGATGAAGATACTGGTAGCGGCCCTACCACGTCCGTGCCCCACTGAGCAAATGGCCAGCTTGGTAGGGTCGGATGTAATGGCACTGGAGGTCTCCTTGCCACGTTAACGTGTTCTTGACATTTCTAACAAGCCTTGGCGAACTTGCAGCAATCATCAAACATAGTGGGCCAATAGTAACCCAATTTCTTTATCTCAATTTTCATCTTTGGGCCAGCCTGGTGTGCTCCAGCTGATCCCGCATGGACTTCTTGCATCACTTGTCCCGCCTCTGTTGAAGACAAGCAACGAAGTAGGACTTTCCTTCGGGCATCTGCCATTATTCAGAACAGGGTTCCGCTTCTCATCTTGTAAGAGTCCTTGACCCTCAGGAGCTTCATTCTCTGTTCTTCTTCTTTTGGGAGTTGTTGGTGTTGAAACCACCGCAGGAGATGTTCTCGCCAATCGGGCTGCAGAACCCCCTCGACGACTGCCACCTCAATTTCTTGCTCGTCGGCTAAGACTTCTGTTACACTGGGGACTTGCCGGCGGTTGATCACCGTTATATTCAGGCTTGCGTCTGGCGGGATCGCCAATGAACTGGCCAGCTTAGCGAGGGCGTCTGCCTGAGCATTCTGGCTTCAGTTGATATGCTTGATGCTGATGAAGTAGAATCTCGACATCAGGCGGGTTGCCAGGTGATGATAGGAGAGAAGTTCTTGCTTTCGCACATCGAACTCTCCTTCCAGTTGTTTTATAGCTAGCATTGAGTCTCCGAATGCTTCCAGCATCTGAATTTCCATGGATAGAACAATTTGCAACCCGATTATCAGGGCTTCATACTCTACTTCGTTGTTCGTGCAATGCTTGTTTATCGAGCAAGATGTGTGCACCACTTCCCCCTCTGGGGATTTCAGGACTATGCCTGCTCCTGCCCTGTCCCTGGCCGATCCAGTGGCGGAGGTGTCAATTCTGGAAGCGACATCGAAATATAGCTGCCATAAGGAGGGCCGCACCTGAACGGCTTCCAGGGTTTCATCTTCAGGAAGCTCCGGTTCCAGCGGGCAGTCCCCGGGTACTGGGTGCTCAGTGAAGAAGTCTGCAATAGCTTGGCCCTTGACGGCCTTGCGCGGCACATAGGAGATGTCAAACTCCATAAGGATTACTGCCCATTTACCCAGGCGACCTTTGAGTGCCGGCTGGGACATAATATATTTCAGGGGGTCCTCTTTGGATACCAGGCTGATTTCGTGCGACAACATGTAGTGTTGAAGCTTCTTAACTGTGAAGACCAGTGCCAGACATACCTTCTCAATATAAGTATATTTCTCCTCAGTTCTGACCAGTCTCCGACTGAGGTAATAGAGGGCTTGCTCTTTCCCTTCTTCATTATTCTGGGCTAGTATTTCCTCCAGGGAGTTATATATAGCTGCTATATATAGTATCAATGGCCGTCCTTTCACCGGTGCGCCCAGCACTGGAGGAGTCTTTAGATAGTCTTTCAGCTTGTCGAAGGCCGTTTGGCAATCTTCATCCCAATAAAAGGGAACATCTTTCATCATCAGTTTGTGAAAAGGCTGGCATCGCCCTAACAAATTGGAAATGAACCGCCGGATATAAGCCAAGCGGCCCTATAGTGATCTCAGCTCGGAGATATTCCTTGATGGAGGTAGCTCCTGAATTGCTTTGATTTTTGCGGGGTCTATCTCGATCCCCCGGTATCGGACAATGAAGCCCAAGAACTTCCCGCTCGACACTCTGAACGCACATTTCATGGGGTTCATTTTCAGCTCATGCTACCTCAGCCTCTGAAAAACAATCCGGAGGTCTTGCAGATGATCTTCTTTTCTTCTGGTTTTGACCACCAGATCATCTATGTAGCACTCGACCTTGTGATAGAGCAACTCATCAAAGATTTTGGTCATTGCGCGCTGATAAGTTGTGCCAGCATTCTTTAGTCCGAACGGCATCCTCTTATAGTGATAGATGCCTTTAGGGGTTCGGAAAGCAGTATGGACCTTGTCATGCTCCGCAATCCAAATCTGGTTGTAACCGGATGACCCGTCCATGAATGACAGGGCCTCATGACCGGTTGTAGCATCGATCATGACTCCTGTTATTGGCATCGGAAAGTCATCTTTGGGGCAGGCTTTATTTAGATCTCGGAAGTCGACACATATCCGGATCTGTCCATTCTTCTTTTTCATGGGGACGATATTCGCCAGCCATGTGGTGTACTGGTTTTCTTCAACAAATCCCACGTCAATAAGCTTGTCGATTTCAGCACAAATTTGAGTAATGAGTTCTGGCCTCATGCGTCGCGGTGGTTGCTTCACCGGCTCGGCCTCAAGGCTGATTGCCAGCTCATGTTGTGAGACAGCGGGATTTAGACCAGGCATTTCTTTGTAAGTCCAGGCGAAGCAATCCCGGTACTCTAGCAGCAGCTGGGTGTACAACTCCCGTTCTTTTGGGGACAGTTGGACACTAAGGAAGGTAGGCCTAGGGTCCTCCTCATTTCCCAAGTTGACTTCTATCAGTTCATCGACTGTGGCTTGGCCTCCGTCTTCTATCTTCGGAGGTGTCGGTTGGAGGTCAACGAAGTCTGGAATACCATCTTGAGGGTTGAGTACTTCGACTCTCTCGTCAGACACCACCAGAGCTTCTTGAGGATTCTCTGTTTCTTGTGCTAGCGGCTGCGCGGATTGTTCTATTAGCAAATCCACTCCTGTTGCAGCTCCAAAGGGCGAGAGAGCAGCTTCAGTCTTTGTAGACGATGTTGCAGTCGTGACAGGCTGGTAGTTGTTTATTGCCGGGCCTGGACAGCATCCCGGTTTTGTAGCAGAAGTTGAGGAGGTCTCGCCTTCTGGGGCAGTTGTATCTTCCGTAGAAGTGGCCTTTTCTTTATTGGCAGCGTGTTCCTCTTGATTGGAGTCGCCCGAGGCTCCCCCGATTGGCAGAAGGGGTGCTGAAGTTATCATCAGTGGGACTTCACTGGAGGGAGAAATTCCTGCTTCTTCAGTATCTTCGGCTTCACTATTGCTAGCCGTATCAAATTTGGCTTGAAGGGCCGCCTCTTCAGGGTAGACCTTCTCCCAGCATCGGCAGGGGATCGAGGTCTCTATTTCTTGATTTCTGGGTTAAGCCAGTTCAAAATGCTCAGCTTCCACCGGGTATTCATCAAAAGTTGCCCCCAGCGGGCTATCTTCAGCAGGATAGAAGGTGGAGATGGTGTCCACCTCGTATCGCCCACTGTAATAATATTCTACCAGGGTGAAGCCCAACCCCGGATGTTGAGAGACACGTCTCATTTCCTTATCCAGATTTGTGGGATACCACATTTTCTAGAAAGCTTCTTTGCGCTTTTGAGACTGATCGGGGGGGATGTGTTGCTTCTGAAACATCCTGGCCATACGATCAGTTGTGAATGCCAGACCCTGGACGGGAACCGGCGGGTTGCTTATATCTTCGGGGAGGCTGCAGTCTGTGTCTTCCCGAGAAGGGTGCTCTTCAACCGTATAGAACAAGCTGCTAGATCCATCTTCCTGTGTCACCTCCAAAGTTTTGAAAGGCTCGACAGTAGGGTTATCAAGACCGGGAGTTGGCTTGGTGAGGCCATCCGAGATTTCAATATGATTGCGCCGCCGAGCGACCCGCACTTCATTAGCTTCAGGGTATAATGTTGGGGGTGCTGTTATGCCCACGTCTCCAGATGCTGTGATATGGGAGACCACCTTGGGCTTGACATATCCACGCGGCGGTGGTGGATACCAACTGCTGCCGGATGTGCTTCTCGATGCCCCCGCAGGGGTCTTAGCATTAGAGGTCTTCTGGGAAGGCCCTGTATATAGATTGGCATCCGCCAAATGACATTTAAACACCTCGAACGGGTGGGGGTCTGCAAATATCCTCTCCTCCTTCCCTTGGAGACTGTACTTGATGCATTGGTGGAGCGTGGAGGGCACCACCATATTTTCATGCAGCCATGGGCGGCCGAGCAGTGCCTTGTACGAGGTGCGGGAGTCAATGACATGGAACTGCACCGTCGTAGTGAAATCTGCTAAGCTGAGGGTGAACTCTGCCACCCCCATTAACACTTCACATTTTTGATTGAAGCCGGTGATACGCATATCTCCAACTTTCTCGAGATGCACGTTAAAGTGGTGCCTCTCGTATATTCTATAAGGCAGAATGTTGACCGCTGCACCGGATCAACCAAAATCCTGTTCAGCTCCCTTCCATTCAGGTGCCCCTTCATATACAACGGCCTGTTGTGGCTGATGGTGGGCAGCAGCATATCATCTGGAGTGAAGGTCATGCTAGCCTCCGGCATTGCTTCAACCAGACATGTCTCAAAATGAGCAGGCGTCTGGAGAGCAGTAATAATCGCCTATCGGGTCTCTTCACTCAAAGAAAGGATCTCCCAGATTGTAAATCGACCAGGGAGCTTCTTGAGTAGCTTCATTATTCGGCTCCCAGCTCGGACATTGGAGAGCTTCATCTCTTCAGCCCATCTGGGTTTGGGGAAGTCTTGGTTTGCGGGCCCTGATGGACCTGCTTCATCTTCCTCAGATTCGGTGCCCCTCTGGCTGGTACCGACTTCTGGGTGTTCTTTGTTAGCTGCTGCGGGGCGAGCTCCATCTGCACTTGGATCTTTGGTAGATTGTGCTAGCTACGGGTGAACGTCCCTGAGTGTAGGGTTAGTCTCCTGACAGGGCTGCTTCCCCTTGGACATCTTCATGAATTCAAGAAATGAAGGGACCCCCTTGCCCCCACTCTTGTTATATAGTCCTGGCGGAGGAGGGATTTGGACTCCCTTGACCTCCGGCGGAGGTGTTTTGTAGGGCTGCTCCCCCCTGAACATGATGTTGTGGTTGGGTGGCGGCTGGCGCCCCCATTTTCGGCCCGACCGGGTGGCATGTGCAGCAGTTGCGGCCTCAGCCTTGCCTCCCCCAGCATGGGGTGTGAAGCAAATTTCCTCTTCTTCCTCCTCTCTGGATAGGTTGAAAAGTGCTGATAGAGTATTACAGGAGACAACCTACACTTTATCGGCCTCAGCGGCCTTCCTTTTCTTCTTCTTTTGTTTCTTCTTCTTTTTTGCTTCAGCGGGCGGGTGCCCCAAGAACAGACCGCCCTCTCTATCGGGTGCTACTTCAGCTTCCTCCCTTTGCTCGAGTGAGAGCTGCTCTAGTTCTTGCCACGGGATGTGGTCCCGCACCAGCAAAGGTTTCAATTCGGGCTGCACGTATTCATCCAGCTCCTCAATGAGGTTTTGCAGTCGAAGGACCCCAGGATTGGTTTCCTTGATCACTGGCAGCGGAGTTTGTCTCCTCCAATTATGTGTAGGTATCCTGACAGTTGTTGGTGGAGTGACCCATACGGGTGCCACCACCGGCCGAGCAAGCCGGGGTGTGACACCACGGATATGCGCCCCCTCTTTCGGGCGGGGTGCCCTCTTTTTCTTATGCTTCATAGGGACATGCTGCCATCCCTGCTGTTCTTTCACGGGCTCCAAGAAATGAGCTTCATAGGTGCTTTGCGTGCTTGTTTCAGAGATCTCCTCGGGCAGTGCCTGGTATAGGGAGATCATGTAGACTCTTGCCCTCCTCCGAGGGGCTTCATGTGGTTGAGGAGGGTCCACTTTGTACTCTCCCAGCTCGATCTCATTTTTCTTCACCATCCCTTCGATGATGTCCTTGAAAACATAGCAGTCTTCGATTGGATGCCCCAACATCTCGTGGTAGGGGCAGAATCTTGGGCTATCTTTTCTCTTTAGGTCCTCCGGCCTCCTTGGCTCTGGCAGGGTGACCATGCTATATTCTGTTACCCAGTCGAACAGAACCCGGGTCTTGTCCTTTGGAAATGAATAGGCCTTCTTCATCTTGTCCCTCATCGAAGGGCTTTTTTTGCTGTCTGGGGCTTCTGCTGCCTGTGGGGTGACTCCCTTCTTGCCTTCACTTTTCTGTTGTTCGAACGTCTTTATGTCAAGAGCGTTCGCTTCCTTCAGCGACGAGCATCGCTCCACCGCCTTGCCCTTCCGGGTCGTGTCGGCAGCAGATGTAGGGGCAGGTCTGGCCAGGAAAGCTTCCACCTTGGCCACGACATTGTTCAATCGATCGAACGATCATATTTCCATTCCGATCATCTTTTCCAGAACCTCCCTTCTGAGATTCTGTTTACATATTTACACAGCGTCTTCCTGATACGGGGGCTGCTTGCACCTCATTCCGAGGTTCCTCCACCTCTTGATATAATCGAGGGTTGTCTCATCGGTCCTCTGCTTTGTTGAGTAGAGTTCGGCCACTATGACCTCCCTCTCTGTAATATGGAATCTTTCTCTGAACTTCTTCTGCATATCTGGCCAGTCGCTGATCGACCCGGCCGAGAGGCTGGAATACCATTCAAATGCGAGTCCTGTCAGCGAGGACCCGAAAATTTTTAGCAAGTATGACTCGTCGGTGGCCAAGTCACCCATGACAGTCATATAATAGGCAATGTGTTCTCTCGGGGACCCCCTCCCGTTGAATTTGTCAAACTTGGGTGGCTTGTTGATTCCCGGGGGAAGCCGCTTAGCAGCATGGTGTTGTGGGTATGGCACCTGGTATGCATCAAACGCGACGTAGTCGCCTTCACCCCTTTCTGCGAGCTTCAGCTCGATCATTCTTTCCACCATCATCCGGTTCATGACTGTAGGGTCAACTGGCTCTGGGTAGAAGTGTGCCGGCTGCAGGTACGGGGTGACTAGGGTGGTCGCCTATGGAGGACGTGGCAGCGGGGGTGTCTGGTGCACTTGAGGGAGCACCGGTGGTAGCAGCGGCTGGAGATGTGGTGGCCGTTGTTGCATTGTCGCCATGCTTGGTTCCGACGACTGAGGCAGTGTGTAGAGCGGCGGAGGGCCGTCATGACGAACCGCTCCCCGGGATGATTCACCCTGGACTTCGGGTGGTTTGGAAGCTGAGGACTATTCAATTTTCTCTATCAGCTGCTTCTTTAGCAAGTCTATCTCTTGTCGATATTTCTGAAGTAGTATCAAGACAGATGGGTCTATAGTGGCTGTAGTGGGGATAACTTCTGCTGTCTCCCCGGACATACCCTCGGGCAGGATGTCGAGGGGGACGTCATCTTCTTCTTCCGCCGTCACCACATTGGTGGTCAGGACGGGGGCCTTATCATCCCACTGGTGGCAGACCCGGGGTTTTTTTCCCTTAGTCCTCGTCAGGAGCTCCCTTGCTGCTTCTGTTCTGCGAGTATTCGGCCCCGACCGTGCGGCCAATTTAGCCAACTCGCGGGGGTCTTCGGAAAGCCCCCCATATTGGTTGGATATACCAGCCATGTTGCAAGTAAAAACCCATATTTCTCTTCTCTGTTGGTGGGCCCTTCTCTTAGCCTGATGCGGGAAGGTCAGCCTCTCGAACACAGAAGTTCTTTTTGTTTCTTCTCGTTTGGGGACGGCTTCATCGGCTTCGATCTCGAAGCCGCTATCATATCCATTGTCGTCGACTGATGACACCATCATTCTTTCTCCTACATCTTCTTCATATGCCATTGACAGGCAGTAGTCTTCATTGGCGGCGACTGCTTGCATCAGTTGCTGTTGCCCAAGCGAGGGGTTGCCTAACCCTCGAAAATAGTTCCTGACAAGACAGGTCATCTCTTCTTGACCCCGCTCTTGATGTAACAAGGGGGACAGTTGCCGACCTCCCACAGGAGGGGTATAAGCTAGCCGAGCTCTGTCAGCAGGTTGTTGGAATCTTCGTCCCACAGCTGGGACGTTAGCTTGATGAGCGTAGGCCCGAAAACTTTCGCGGCACGGAGGATCCGCGACCACTTCTTCCTCTTTCGGGGCCAGGCCCCTTCCTCTCTTTCCTTCCCCTCCGTCGTGAGCAAGACGGTGGGGGATGGGTGCAGCTTGGTGAACAGGTTGGACCCTCTTGGGGACCCATACCTGCTTCAATTTCCTTGGCCTGGGGGCCAACTTCTCTCGACCGTAATGGCCGGCTTCTTCTCTTTACGCCCTCCTTCCAGTGAGGGCTTGATATGAGTTGCAGACGGGGACGGAAGAGATAACCCGATCCGAAACTATCCGCGTGTCGCGTCCGTTGAGGAAGACGCGCATGCCGCCAACCATCATAGATTTTCCAGATTGGGAGAGGGTTCCGGTAACCATAGCAGTACTCCTCCGGATCTACCTGCGCTGACGTCCTCCGGGGTTTTAGTTGATAGCATTGGGGCGAGCCCCACGGATAGCATGGTGCACCAAGCAGTTGGTGACCGAGGTCGGACTCTTGAGCGAGTCATGGCTGCATCGAGCCTTCAGAGGCTCCACGTTCTTTGTAGTTTCCTCGACAGTCTCCGAGGGTTCCACTTCTAGCATATCCACAAAGGCCAACCCCAAGAAGTTGGGGAAGCCAACAGCGGCAGAGAAGCTGCCGAACTCCATGGGCACCGCCAGGTACCCTTACGCATGACCGGCGATAATCGAAGGGCCAAAGCCGACGCCAGTTAACCCATTCATCGTCATCGCTCGCCTGCAAAGATAGACAAACCAACGATCAGCAGCCTTTGGGAGGGCCTCGAAGCCCAGGTATCTCGGTAAAGAGATGAAAGGTGACACTGGTCCCACCGGGCATGCCAGACTATTTGCGATGGGATTCTTCCCGTTCTACTCCGGTCTTCTTTCTTTCTTTGTTTATGATTATCATTTGGGTTTATTTGGTTTATTTCACGTGTCGATCAATCAATTAACTGACTGGCAATTAACTGACTGATTGACTGCGCGGGCGTGCCAGTCACGTGAGTGACAAATTTATTATGCGCTCATTCTGACCCGTGTCGGGTGAAAGTGAGATTCGGTCGGGACCAGCAGTCCGCCACACCATAAAGGCTTTGGCGTTAATTACATCCCTCGCGAGAGGGAAAACCTTTGATTAATTGCCGAGATAGTGGGCTGTCGAGGCCGGAATAAAGATGCGATGTTATGAATATGACAAGATCATATGAGATGCATCTATTTATCATGCAGGAGAGGCATGGTTCATTAGATTGGAGACCCTTGGTACGTGGCGGAGGATGTAGGTCCAAAGACCACCATCGCGCATAGCGGAGACTTCCGATCGGGCGTAACCCGGCCTTCTGTCAACGCCATTTGATATACCCGAGGGTCTATGCAAGCATGCAAGCATGATGCTCGTGACTATGCTAAGCATGGCAATAGAGTTATGGAAACAAGCAGTGCTCAATCACATTTATTAATCCCCGCCAAGGGGGGAGAATGGTAACACAAGCATGATAACAAGATGACTCGGACTCGAACAACCATTCTCTTATTCAGTTTATTACTAATTAGGGTTTATTAACTCTGACCATGGGAGACGAGGATCGCTCCGGAGGCGAGTGAGCGATTAAAACAGCAAAAGGGTTCAAACCCGGTGCGGCCACGCGTAGGGGTAGGTTTCCCTGGCGTGGCCAAACGTAAGTGAAGGGTCTTAATATGGCGCGGTTATGACAAATGGTTAATACGGCGCGACGGGCATGGGGCGCGACGGTTTAGGGAGCGCAGGGAACGGGCCAAATAAAAATAGGAAATCATGAGTCTAGTGTTAATCCGGCGCGGGGGGGGGGGGTACCACGCCGTATTAGGGCACGTCGGATTAGGGCCGCGCCATTTTAGCTTATTTTTTGATGAATTTTGAAACCATTTAAGTTCATTAAGATTCTGTTGAGAGTTTTGAAGTTATTTGGGCCAATTGCTCGTTTAATTAAAGTCCAGGATCCTTCCAGAATGAAGTAATGGGCTAGTGCGAGGTCCATACTCGAGCACTAGAGTCCCTGATTCAGAATGAATATTTATTACGGTCGATCCGCAGAGACGACTTGTGAGTCCAAAACCTGCCAAAAATCGGGCAGCATCTCCCTTGAACCTGAAAGGTTGCAGGAGAGGAACGGGGTCATGCTCACTTGTGGAGCAAGCCCCTTAAACTACACGTCTTCATGGTGACAGCCAGTAAATTCCCAACAGATAGGATACCACGAGGACTAGCCTACGAGGGGCACCAAAACTCCGCGGGTGAAAGCAGAGGATGAGGTAGCCGATGATAGAAGCGACACCCCGAGGACAAGGGAAAGAGGTTCCGAGGGCTAGCCTGCTAGGAACATTTACCCCTTTGGTCACCACAGGGTCCCGAGGGGCTGTGGGTTTGAGATTGTCGGGCCGGAGCCCCTGTTGTTGGTGTTGGCTTCATGACTCATGAGAACATCCATCACTCGAGAGCGGAGTTCCCCTGGCCAATTGGCAGCTCTGTGAAACGGCAGAAGATATCCCCCTACCTAGGTGGAGGGCCAAGATGTTGATGCTCACGGGACCGGGTTACCATTCACAGAATAGAATGGAACAGCAGTCACGGAAAGGGGCGATCGATATGCAACTAGAAAATTTTGTCTACACACGCATACCCACAAATGACTGGAATGCAGTACTCACGAAGCAGACTTCACTGTCCCAAAACATCACCTGCCCCCTCTGAACAACGGAGAGATGCAAAGAGGAGGGGAGGCCAATATCAGATTTCGTATCAAAACAGAGAGCGACATATGCACAGGCACAGGCGCGGAGGACCCAAGGAGGGGTTTGTCCATGTAGCCCATGGCATACCAGGGCACGTTCGGAGTCCGGAGAAACCCAGATTTCAGAGCCGTATACGGGAAGACCCCAATAGATATATACATTTATCGAATGAGATAGCAATGGAAGAGGAAGACGAGACGCTAAACATTCAACCCATTGATGCATTCATATACGCACGATATCATTCCATTGACGGGGGAAATCACATACATATCGTGAGTTTGGGTGCCGGCATCGCGGCACGGCCACCATCCTACTCGCAGGAGGATTCACAGAAGAACAATCGGTAAATGAAAGAAGACGCAGAGAAGGGGGGAGGGTTTGGCTCATATCATCGCCATCCCTCACCCCTCTCGCTTACATTCATCGGAAAGAAAGCAAAAGCGGATCAGAAGATAGACGACTCGGACACCCACATGTTCTAGAAACAGAGTGTCGGAACGCCTTCTTCCTCTCTTACTCTGAAGGGCTTCAGATGAGGACGGGAGACGGCTACTGGGGAACGCTCTGAGAGACTCTGCTTCTTTCACAAGAAAGAAAATCCTTCCTCCCTCGAAGACGACTGGCCCTCCTCCCTTTTTTTTCTTTCTCAATTGCCCTCCTCCTCTTCTCTTTTTTTTGGTCGAGCAGCCACCTATATATAGAATCAAACTCTAAGCCTCATCCGGTGTGAAGAATGGCGCGCCGGGGAAGGCTCCATTGCCTTTTGCGCGCTGGAATAGCAGGGCGCCGGGTGGGGGTGCGCCGATTTAGGGCACGCCGTATTAGCGCCCCTTGCACGTTGCGAGTCAGTCGATGAGTCCGGGGATGGTTCTGGGGGTCACCGTGAACATTTATCTCGCCACTGCTCTTTGAAATCTCGACGAGATGTCTTGTTGAAGCTCCCAGGTCGACGTACGGCCATTCCTGGAACTTCAGATGACTTTGGTTTGCACATGCGGGTTTTCCACCGACACGGCCCTCGACCCTATGATAAGTGCCGCTGGCTCGGTCTGACTTGTGCTCAAAACTTCTCGGAGGGTGGGATAGCACCCGGGATAGTTCCACCCACTTCGAGCGATCATTCGGCCGTTAACAGGCCCTATTTGGTGAGAAGCCGTACCCGTGCCGGGTAGCCGGGATCTTCTACCGACAAAGCCTCTGTTCCACCGTTCTGGAGAGCCAAGGGGACTCTATTATCTCAGGAGAGCCTTTCATGGGGTGGGTAGCCACTGGGTAGACCGTCGTCCTTGGTCGGACAACAGGTGTAGTGTATGCGGCACGACAGAATCGATGCCAGTTCATTGGGCAGGCTTGGTCGCACTTCCGGTTGGTTGTGAGTTCATCTCGATTCTCCTGAGGTGAAGTCCCTGGCGTTCATACGGGGTGACTTGAGGCTCTGGCAGCTCGAGAAGTCTTCAATATGTTGATCTTTATCGGCTTCCATGCTTCAGCGGGCCGCATCATTTGTCTTTATGGCTTGATCACCGACGATCACATTTTGGGTGCCGCCGCACGATATGGTAGGTTGACAGGGTAGCCCCGGGTTGGCCCAGGAGCTAAAGGCAAACGGCTCGTCGCCGCGTGTCTGAGGGTCGGGAGCGGTCCCGGCTTGTTGGAGGGTGATTGTGGGACTTGACTGGTATGCTGGAGCCGTGGGTTGGCCCACGGTTTGTTGTATAAGGGCTGGGTCATACGCGCCCACAAGGTGCTCGGGGAAATGCCCGACACGCGTGTGTGAGCCATATACACACGCTGCGAGCCTCCAAAGCCTATGGCTGACTTGATTAGGTCTCCCTTTGACCTTGGAGGGTTGAATGATGGGCCCCGGCCTTGTTACAGGGTGCCGCGTGGCACCGCTTCTTGTCGGGGCGCCCCCGGGTTGCCCCAGGTGGCCGTGTAGAATGCAGGAAAAACCCACCACCGGGTGATCGGAAGTGATCCCAATCAATTGTTGATGTCGCCGTATGTCACGGCTAGCTGTTTGGGACCCTTGATTGGGTCAGGCAAGTTGAAGGAGAGGCTGGGTCATCCATGCCTTAAAGGCGTTCGGGGAAATTCCCGAACCCTTATTCTTTAATATTTTGCTGGCAAATTGTCTGGGTACAACACCTGTTCACCAGTGTTTTTTGTTCCTCTGCTTCCGTCTGTTCTGTTACTTCTATAACTTCTGTTGTTTTACAGTCATGATCACGAAGATTCAACGGGCCTCAAACAAGGTAGAAAGTTAGAAGATTTTTCTGTCTTCCCAAACCCTTTCAACTTCCAAAAGATAGAAAGTTAGAGTCCCCAAAAAACTATACGTATGCAACTTTAAAGAGAGGAGTTAGAAGACTCCTCATCTTCTATATTTTTTCATGCTAAATTAAAAATTAAAAATTAAACAAATAAAAAATATTCTTAGGAGTCAGACCCGGCTGGGTCAGGTGGGTTTTAGCGGGTCGGCCGGGTTGCACCGGGTTGACTGGGTTTAACCGGATTTTGGGTCTAAAACGGTCTAGGCACTATTCTAACCCAATTTTAGGACCGGGTCACGGGTTAACCAGTCGGACCGGCCGGTCCGGGCCGGGTTTTAAAACAGTGTCTAAAACCTAATAACAAGCTTCGAACGTGATAGATGTTGGAATGGCCCAAAGGCCCTATAGTAATAGTATTTATTTATGTATCCTTAGGCCCTCTTTACCAACCGTAAAGCCCTCTTTTTGGCCCATTTGGCTATTGCGTTAGATTTTTGGCTAAGGCCCTTTTCATAAGGGTTTGGGTAGTACTTTAGGATTTTTGCTATGGGGCTTAAAGCTTGGGTTTTATTATTTCAACTTATTAAATAGTACACACACACACACACACACACACACACACACACATATATATATATGGTCTCCAAATTTAATTGCACAGATTGATAGAGTGTGTAGAAAACTTACTATTGGAATAAGTCAGAAAATTTCTTTTGCATAGACTCCTCGGTTTCCCATGTTACCTCATGTTTGAAGTTTTTGTTCCATTGAACGTTCACCATGGGAATAGTCTTGTTCCTTAGTTCACAAACCTCTTGATCAAGGATCTTCAAAGGCTTTTGTTCATATGTGAGATCTTTTTGTAACATGAGGTTGTCATGTTCTATGACGTAGAACGGATCATGAACATACTTCTTGAGCATAGAGACATGAAATATATTATGGACTTCCGATAATTATGGTGGCAAGGCAATCCTGTAGGCAACCTCACCAACTCTTTCTAGAACTTCAAAGGGTCCGATATATCTTGGTGTATGTTTACCCTTGACACCAAATCTTTGGATGCCTCGTCCCAGGGAAACCTTAAGAAATACGTGGTCTCCAACTTGGAACTCGAGGTCTCTCCTTCTAGTATTGGCATAGGTCTTTTGTCTAGTCTAAGCCGTCTGAAGTCTTTCTCTAATGATCTGAACCTTCTCAGTTGTATCTCTTACCATCTCTGGGCCTTGATGTTATCTTTCTCCAACTTCATCCCATCATAGGGGTGAGCGGCAACTCCTTCCATATACTGCCTCAAAGGGTGCCATTTGAATGCTTGCATGATAGCTATTATTGTAAGCAAATTCAACTAGAGGCAGATGATCGTGTCAGCTTCCATCAAAATCAATAACGTATGCCCTGAGCATGTCTTCTACGACCTATTTTGTTCTCTCAGTCTGACCATCTGTTTGGGGATGAAATGCAGTGCTGAAGTTAAGTCTCGTCCCCAAGGAGTGTTGTGGACCCTTCCAGAAGTGTGAAGTGAAGCGAGGGTCTCGGTCAGACATGATTGAGACAAGAACTCCATGTAACCTACCAATCTCTTTAATATACAAAGTTGCTAGCACATTAACCGACCATTTACTTTTGATGGGCAGAAAATATGCAGACTTGGTCAACCGATCTACAATCACCCATATCCCATCATGTCCGCCCTTGGTTTTAGGCAAACTCATGATGAAATCCATCCCTATGTTCTGTCACTTCCACTTAGGAATGTCTACGGGATGAAATTTACCTACGGGCTTTTGATGTTCAGCCTTGATCCTTTGACAAGTAAGGCATCGAGAGACAAATGCTGCTACCTCTCTCTTCATGTTGGTCCACCAAAAATTTCTCTTCAAGTCTTGGTACATCTTGGTGGCACCAGGGTGAATAGTATATTTGGATCAGTGCGCTTCTTCTAAGATCTTGTTCTTCAATTCCGGACAATCCAGCACACAAGTTCTTTCATGAAATAATAATTTTCCATCTGATGCTATCTTGAAGTCAGGTTGTTCATCTAACTTGCCTTTGATTTCCACTAGTACTGGGTCATCATCTTGTAACACCTTGATCTCAGAGAGTTAGTCCGGATGTAAACTCATATGTGACAGAATGACACGTCCCTTTTCCTCATCCAGACTTATGTTTAGCTTGGAGAATTATTCTAGCATCCCCCACTCTTGAATTATGCAGCTAGACAGTAATGCTCTCAGCTTCCGACTAAGGGCATTAGGTACGGAATTACCCTTTCCTGGATGATATTGCATGGTGAAGTCAAAATCCTTAAGATATTTTAGCCAGCGCCTTTGTCTCATATTCAATTCTTTTTGAGAGAATAAATATTTGAGACTTTTATGATCGGAGTACAAGGTGAATTATTCTCCATAGAGATAGTGTCTCCAAATCTTTAAGGGAAACACCACCGCGGCCAACTCTAAGTCGTAAACCGGGTAGTTCTCCTCATGCTTCTTAAACTGTTGGGAAGAGTAGGCAATACCCTTCCCTTTTTGCATTAACACACATCCGAGGCAAATACTAGATGCATCAGTATAGACCTCGATTTTCTCTCCTTCGATAAGTAATGCTAAGACAGGGGCAATAGTCAGACGGTCCTTTAAGGTTTGGAAACTCTCTTCGCAATCTTCGGACCAGACATACAGATTCTACTTTCATGTCAGCCTGGTAAGAGGGACAACAATCATTGAGAAATCCTTTATAAATCATCGGTAATAACCAGCCAGCCCCAAGAAGCTACGTATTTCGGTAGCATTAGTAGGTCTTTCCTAATTCTTCACTTCCTCGACCTTTGACGGATCAATAGAAATCCCATCTTTTGAAATCACATGCCCCAAGAAAGATACCTCCTCGAGCCCGAAATCAAACTTGCTTAATTTGGCATAGAGCCGATTGTTCCTCAATATTTGCACTGCAATCCTCAAATGCTCTTCATGATCTTCCTCAGACTTTGAGTATATCAATATATCATCAATGAAAATCACAATGAACTAATCCAGATGAGGCCTAAATATACTGTTCATTAACTGCATAAAGGCTACAGGGACATTTGTTAGTCTGAAAGACATAATAGTAAATTCGTAATGCCCATACCTGCTTCAAAATGCGGTCTTATGAATATCCTCATCCTTGATCCTCAATTGGTGGTATCCCGATCTAAGATCAATCTTTGAGAAATATTTAGATTCCGATATTTTATCAAATAACTTGTTGATCCTCGACAACGGGTACTTGTTCTTGATTGTAAGTTGATTCAACTATCGATAATCGATGCAAAGTCTCATTGTTTCATCCTTCTTTTTGACAAATAGCACAGGTGCTCCCCACGAGGAAGTACTCGACCTAATAAATCTCTTTTTCAAAAGCTCCATTAGTTGCTTATTTAGTTCCTTTAACTCGGCGGGGGACATTCTATAGGGCGCCTTTGAGATAGGACCGGCACCAGGGATAAGGTCAATAGTGAATGACACCTCCCTTTCCGTGGGTAGACCAGGCAAATCCTCCAAAAAAATATCGGGAAAGTCCTGAACTATCCGGATGTCTTCTAGCTTCGACTCCTTAGCCTCCTTCACGGTTACAAGACCAAGGAAGGCCATGCAACCCTTCCTTGTAAGCTTATGGGCTCGAAGAGCCAAAATAAGAGGTGACTTGTTTCGACTCTGAGGACTAGTGTAAACCAATTCTAGGTAATCCTCAAAAGTTCCCTTGCCCTTTCGGCAATCTATAATTTCCCTATGTGTGGATAGCCAATCGGCACCTAGTATGACATCATACCCATCCATATCTAGGCATATCAGATCGGCAGGTAGATTTTGCCCTTTAACCTTAACTTCACTATCCTGGGAATAGTGTGTAATCTCGGATTTGCTTCCAAGAGGAGTAGAAATAACTAAGTCTAACCATTCAAGTTCCATAGAAAATGAAGTAGTGAATCTTTTGGAAACAACTGAATGAGTCGCGCCGGTATCAAATAAGACATGAGCAGTCTTGGAATAAAATTTTAATGTACCTTCCATGATACCTCCTTCACTCTGTTCTGCCTCATGGAGAGCTTGGAGACGGCTTTGCTTTCTGACCGGGCACTTTTCATCTCCAGCTTGATGATTGAGTAAAGGACAATCGGGAATCCTATGATCACGACTCCCGCATCTGAGACACGCTCCCAACCTTCACCAGCACTCTTCGGCCTTATGCCCATCCTTGTCACAATGTTTACACACCTCCTTAGATGGGGTGGTAGTGATAGAGAAAGGCTTGTCATTCTTCTTGAGTTTCTTTTCTTTGGAGGAATCTCCCCCATTATTGGACCTCTTCTTGTTAAAGGAGGGTTTGAATGTTCCCGAGCTAGTAACTTGTTCTTTCTTATCTCGCCCACGGATCTTGTCAGACAATTCCATAGCGTCTTCCAGTAGTTGGGCTCATCTTACCATCTCTGAATAGACTTGTATGTCCATCGGCGCTAGTTGTGTAATATATTGTGGTCGAAGCCCATTAAGAAATCTTCGGTTCTTCATCTTCTCTGTACTCACCAGATGTGGTGCATATCTCGACAGCCTGGAGAATTGGGACTCATATTTGGCCACTGATAAGCTTCTTTGTTTTAACACGGCAAACTCCGTGGCCTTCTTCTCCTAAATATGATATGAGAAGTACTTTCTATTAAAATACTCCACAAACTCGCCCCATGTGATGTGATCATGCGGCAGAGTGGCTTTGACAGATTCCCACCAAAATCGAGCATCCTGTTCTAGTTGGAAAGTAGCTAACAACACCTTCTCTTCATCTGTGCATTGCATGACACGGAATACACGTTCCATCTCCTTCATCCAATTCTCAACATCATTCGAATCAGAAGAGCCGATGAACTTTGGTGGGTTCATATTCCTAAAGCTTCGGTGGAGATCTCTGGCTCCACGGTTCATACCGTCCTATGCTACTTGTTGTAGCGCTTGGGTGAGGCCTTGGACAGTGTATTGCATGTCGTGCCACTGGACTTTCTCGGCGGCCATGATCCTACAAGGAATTTAAATCTAATTAATAAGTGACTAACTATAACGTTTTTATCCTATATTGACTTAACCCATAGCTCTACCCATCTCACTGGGTATAAGAAACAAACCTATCCTTGGACTTTGGTAACCTAGGTAAATTGAAAAACCTAGGCTCTGATACCACAAAAACTATCACGTCCCGAGCACGGAAGGAACCCAGTATGCGAGACGAGTTTATATCGATCATGTCAATCAGAGCACAAGAAAATTTGACACATTGACAGAGTGTGCAAATGACAAGAGATAACCAAAGTCTTTATTCATTAATAACTCCAACTAACTTCATTACATAATTTCTCGAAAAGAAAAGTACTTTTATGACACTCTAAACTCAATAAAGAGAAAAATACAATAATCGACTCAAGAAAGTGCAAAAGACTCGATGTAGATATCTTGGACGACTTCTACGCTCATCACTCTTGGTCATCCCCGTCCGAATGAGTCTCGCTATCGAAATTACCTGAAAAATAGGGGAAAATACTAGGTGAGCGAACACTCAGTAGGGATTACATCTCAAGAACAAGCATGCTTTAAGTAAATTACAAGTTACATGTAATGCAAGTATAGCTAAGCATGAACGCATAATAATGCTGAGAAGGAATATCAAGAGGATGGTAACAGGAACTAGCAAGTTTCAAGATGTCATGTAAAGTATCAAGAAATATCAAGCATGTGATATCAAGTCATGTCATGAGAATTGGCTATTTAATGTAGCAAGTAAATACCCATTTCGGGCCATGCAAGTCACGTCATGTCATGTCAAGTCGAGCACGACATCATGGAATGTCAAAATCAAGCAAGTCATGCACTCCGGTGTAATGCCACATCGTGGTCAATATAGCTCCCATGGACACAAGTACTTTCGGGTGCTCCTCCCAGGACCAAACCGGGCCGCATTAATGCCAAGCATTGAATCATGTAAATATTTAGACATCCACTATAGTTTATAGCCAATAGAATTCCATGGGAATAAACCATTGTAGGATAATAAGGTAGATTTCACGGAATAGAGATTTTCAAGGATAGAACTTTGAGGAAAGATGACAAGGCGATAAATCTCACATAAAACCAAGACATTCATGAAATCAGGGTAATTGGCGTCCACTTAGGCCGTCGCCATATACAAAAATAGCGTCCACTACGGTGGTCGCCAATTCTGTGAACAGTGTAGGCACGAAGAAATAGCGTCACTTCAAGTGGTCGCTAATTCCAATTGGCGTCCACTGTCTGGTCGCTAATTCCAGACAGAGACAGATTCTCACAGAACATCACAAACAACGTTCCGTGATGGCTAGAGCATCATGTTTCTTCAGAGTGACATGACAAGCAGGGTTTCAGGGTTTTAAGGGTACAACCTGCTCGACTGTCTTGAGGGAATCCAAGGCTAGCAGAGACTTACGGAGGCCTTAGAGAAAAAATTCCAATCCGACGGAAGGAATATCCGATGGAGGGTCTTTCAATCTCCAAGAAATAGTGTGTAAGCATGAAATAACATGAAACAAGGACTCTATCTTCGGACTTGAGATATGAGTGCCAAAAGACCCGCGATATGGGTCAAAAGCCCGATAAAATTGCGAGATAAGGAATTCACATCAGAATGAACATGCGCTATATCAAGAAACAACGTATGTTTATAAGCTCGCTAAATCAATATTTTACAGAATTTTAATAATTCTACAATCAATAAGCGTCTTTTCGCAAAGGCGCTAAATCTTTAAAGAGCATCCATATGATGGACATCAATTCCTTATTTTTTGAATTATTTCACTTTTTAACAAATTACCAGGAATCAGCGTCTCTGTGCAGAGGCACTATTTCCAAAATAGGTGGCTGTTCAAATAGACTTTAAATCTTCTATGTATACAAGATATAACACATCAGGCAGGTACGTAGCTAGACACAAAACATTGTTCATTTCTTTTAATTTAGCATGGACAGTAGCATATTGACGTTTATGAGGATTTTCAGAAAACCGATTACATGGTATTGTAGAGAAAAATATGGAGATTGTGAAAACGTACTTATGCAGAATTTACAGAATCAGGTTCCATAATTATTGAATTTTAAAGATGTGTTATTTGTTAATTGCACTAAAAGAAATAGTGTCCAGATGGTGGTCGCTCATTAATTAACGCCCAGGAGACTGTCGTCAATTCATGAATTAGCGGCCTTCTACATAGTCGTTCATTAATAAGTGGCCACTACTGTAACACCCCATATTTTTTTGATTTTTTTGGTTCAGGATCCGTGAGTTCGGAGTGTCTTGGTGAGTCCCAGAGAGTGTTTTGCGACTTACGCGTGTTTTTGCCTGTCGAACCTTCGAAACCCTGTGCAGGGTGAACTGATGTGTTGTCGGGCTCTGGGACATTGCAGGTGTGTTGTGTGTCTTCCGAGGATTGTGGGGAGTATTTTCCCCCATTTTTGTATTTTCCGAATCGTGGAATTCCCGCGTGGGTTTTCTATTTAAACCCCCCACCCTCTCTCTTTCTCTCACTCTCTCTTTCATTCTCTCGCTATTCTCTTTCACTCCCTCTCCTCTCCGGGCGGCCGATGGAGCGGGACAAGGGCGAGGCGAGGATGCTGCGAGGGCGTGGAGCGGGAACGGGTCGAGGATCGAGGGACGGTGGCGGGTTGAAGCTCGTTCGCGAGTTCGTGAGTCGGTGTGCGTTTCGTGGATGTTTTCGGGTGGAACAGCGTCCACGGTGCGCAAAATCTTCGGTGGAGGTAGTGGGATGGATCCTTAACCCCTGTACTTCCTTTCCTGCGTGTTTCATAGGCCGTGGTGAGCCAAGTGAGGGTTTCCTTCCCGTTAGGGCAATTTTTGCATGTTTTAGGGCTTATGACGGTTTCGCCCAATCGAGCGAGGTTTTCTCGCTTTCTTTCCTTCCATTTTGGGTTTTGGGACTCGGGGAATGATCCCCATTGTTTTCCCCATCGATTGGGATCGAGTGGGCATGGAAACAGAACCCTAGGGCTAGGTTCGGAGGGTTCCCTGTCGTGTTTGGTCGACTGACCAGTTGAGTTCGGTTGACCGAACGGTAGCGTCGAATGGGGACATCTCGCCCCAGTTCGGTGGACCGACCGGTTTGGTCTGGTCGACCGACCTGGGCGGCCCCCTCCCCCTTATGTGGACGGTCAACCGACCTCCTTGGGCTGGTCGACCGCCCCTGTTGGTCGACCAACCCCAGGGGATTGGTCGACCGAAATGCAGGGGATTCGCCAGTTTCAGCCTTCGGTCGGTCCGGTTGAGACCCAATGACTGACCTTTGGCCCCGTGAGTGTCCCGGACACCCTGTGGGTACCGTGACTGTGGTTTTGGGTGTCCGGAGGTACCGTTTTACCTCGATTAGCATGCCCGTGGGTTTTAAGGGTCTGGGTGACCCTATGTGTTCTGGGCTTCCGTGTTTACGTTAGATCAAGTCGCCACGGGTTGGCATGAGTGCAGAGGGCTATTCCTGCACGTCGTTAGCTTCCTTGGAACGTGATTTCTGTGTAGGCCGTGTCTATGGCCTGTGGACTGTGAGTCCAATTACCCATCCTGGGGCTGGAGGGTTTCTTAGCTTCCCTTTGGAAGGGATTGAGCCGGCGGCTATGTCCCCCCTTAAGACTTATATCGGACCGAGGTTTCTGACCTAGGGATAGGCCAGATTGACGGCCTAGGGCTGTCCTTATACGACGGTCTTGACCCTGAGTTCTGTGACTCAAGGACCATTGGTTTAATAGGTCTATCGGACTGCCTAGAGTCTGGTGGCATCGTGCCACCTGTGTTCTGAGCCAGGTGTGACAGGGCTTGTGAGTAGCCTGTCCGCGTTCCGGTGGATTCCGCCGAGAGTCATTTCTGTAGTGACCCCCACTAGTCGTAGCTACCTGGGAACGCATGTGCCGACCCACCTAGATGTAGGTGGAGAGCTACAATGACTTGCTTGGGCACGCGTGTGCTGACCCACCTAGGGGGTAGGTGGAGAGCTACACCCGATAGAGACGATTTTTAGGCTGGTTTGCCGTAAGGCCTCCCCTGTAGCGGCTCGAGTCCGAGCAGGGAGGAAAACCAGCTAGAGGGCCTGACGTGGTATAGTCATTCAATGTGTGCACACATGGTCGGGGGCATCGGACGAGTGCTGACGGGCACGACCCCGACTAGATCCTTGTTTCTGGTGTTGCTTGTATTGTGTCTTGGTTTTCGCCTGGGGAGAGAGAGACCCTGAGGCGCGCACTAAGTTGTCGGTGGATGCATCTGGCCTTGTTTCTAGTAGGCAAGTACTCCCGTTGTGTGATAAGACTCTCATGACGTGAGATGAGTTCCCTAGGATTTCTTTGGGCAGTTTCTGAGTGTCTTTCCGACACCGAGGTTTAGGATTTCTAGTAAAAATTACCGTGAGTTTTCCCCAGACAATATAGGGTTCACGACGACGAGGTCATGACCATGTTTACAGACGAGTGGTCTTGGGGTTAGGCCTTCATCTGCGAGGACAAGCCTCCACGACAAAGGTGTCATGGTGTTTCTTCTGGTGGCATAGCCAGGATTTTCCCATTAGTCCGGTGGTCCCTTGACTGTGAGACCGGGGTGTGTTTTTTGGTATAGTAGGAGTAGTTGTAGAGCCGAGGTTTTACTGGCCACCGTGTTTACTGTTCCTGATGTTGCTGCTACTTTATGTTACCGTCGTTGTTTACTGTTGGGGTTCCGTGGGACCCCTACTAAGCCAGTGATAGGAGGCGCACCCCTACTTTTCAGGTGTGGTGGTTCTTTCTCGAGGTTCGAGGGCACTGCACGGAGGTTCTTAGTTGCAAGCTCGTCGGGCCGAGTGTTCACTCGACATTGGGTAAGTTTTATTTTCTGTAGACTACACTTTATTTTTGGACTAGACTCTGTGGTTAGTTTATTATTGTTGTTCCTAATTTATTTCTTATTTCTGTGTATCTCTACTCATACACACCCTTTAGCCCTTTCGATCCCTCCGGCTCGTGGGCAGCAGTCCAAGATTCGAGTGGTATCGGGTTCTTCTCGGTATCCGGATCTTGGGGCGTTACAGGTGGTATCAGAGCGAGTGTGTTGTGGAGCGTATATGGGAATTCGAGATAATTGCGGTGATCAGAGTCCATAAGGCCCAGTACAGTCAGCAGTTGGCATAGGGTTTTGCGTTAATTTTCTGCTTTGTTTCTCGCTTGAGAGCTTGAGTGCTCTGAGTTGGCGCTGTGAAGGTGGTTACTATTTCGTTGGAATGCCGGTGTGGGGCCTGAGGATCGAGATAGAGAGATTTCTTCCCGATGAATGGTGCCCCAGTGATGCTGTGTTGGGTGGAGGTTGCCGGTAGGTGTGTCACTATGGTGCTGCGTTTGAGGAATCTGTAGCGAGGTCAGGTGGCTGGTGAGGATTGTTCATAGTTAAGTGGCCGTGAATGTGCTTTGAGGGAGCTGTTATTGGTTTTGGCCACCCTAATTTGAGGTTTATCCAGCCCCTGAGGCGTTGAGATCATGGTTTGAAGTGACAAAACAGATGTTCTGATCAAGAGATGTGCTTGGATGAGCGGAGGATCTTCCGGATAAGCTGCTGATTGTTGAGCCCGAGGTTCCTATTATGCTCTATGGCGTCAGAAATGACGTGCCAGTCCGATTTCTTTTATGGATTTCGAGGCAGGATTGGGCAGAGATGTCCCAGGGTGCTTTAAGTCCTACGTTTCTGCACGCGAGTGGATTGCATTAGTCCTGGATTTGGTCCAAGATTATGTGGCAGTGGCTTGGTTTTGGCCCAGATTGTGGAATTTGGGGCCATTGCGCCACTCTTGGACGCGCTGTGTGAAACTGCAGATGAGATGTGAAGGTTCCATAGTTGATTTCAGGACTCGGGGATGAGCATTAGGGGATGCCGATCGTGGTTCGTGTCATGGCTCTTGGTGTGGTGGTCTGCATGGTGGCAGCTCAGAAGATGGATATTTTGAGGATCTGAGATTCGAGAATGGATTGGTGTTAGCAAGGACGGATTCGAGGGAATAATGTTCGGTGGCTAGAGGTGTAGTAGCCTTCGAGCCTAGTGTCTTTATGGCTTCTTTGCTCCTCTGTAAGCATTTGGAGTATTAATGGGTTCAAGATCTGAGGCAGGCGTAGGTAGGGAGCGTGTGGTAGCGGCTAGCTCAACCGCTATGGCAAAGAGTGTGACTGGCGATCAACCGAGTCAGTGCTCGAGGCCTGGCGAGTTGCAGTTCACAAAATTGCAGCGGTGGTGCATCGAGAGATGCTGTGATCGTGGTCCGACGAGACACTTGGCGAGTGTTATCGGAGGAACGACGTGCGACAGGGCTTGTGAGTAGCATGTCCGCGTTCCGGTAGTTTCCGTCGAGAGTCATTTTTGTGGTGACCCCCACTAGTCGTAGCTACCTGGACACGCATGTGCCGACCCACCTAGATGTAGGTGGAGAGCTACAGTGGCTTGCCTGGGCATGCGTGTGCTGACCCACCTAGGGGGTAGGTGGAGAGCTACACCCGATAGAGACGATTTATAGGCTAGTTTACCGTAAGGCCTCCCCTGTAGCGGCTCGAGTCTGAGCCGGGTGGAAAATCAGCAAGAGGGCCTGATGTGGTACAGTCATTCAATGTGTGCACACATGGTCGGGGGTTTTGGACGAGTGCTGACGAGCACGACCCCGACTAGACCCTTGTTTCTGTTGTTGCTTGTGTTGTGTCTCGGTTTCACCTGGGGCGAGAGAGACACCTGAGGTGCGGACTAAGTCATCGGCAGACGCATCCGGCCTTGTTTCTAGTAGGCAAGTACTCCTGTCGTGTGACGAGACTCTCGTGACACGAGACGAGTGTTGACACTCATTTTCAGCCTACAAGTCGAGTTATTTCTCTTATTTTCTTTTATCATGCCCTGAATTATCCATTATTTTGGAGTCTTCTTTAAACCTATTTCAAGCCCATTTTTTGGTCATTTCTAAGTCCATTAAGCCTTGGAGCCCTTGGAGGATATTTTCCTTTTTTATTAAAAAAATAATAAAATAATAAAAAGTAAAAAAATTTAAGCTCGCGGTCAATTGTTGACCATCGTGGTCAACTATTGACTGCCTCTTCCTCTCTTCTGCCTTGAGAGTCCTAAGTGCTCTGGACTCTGTTTCTGGGCATTTTTGCTCGCCGTGGGCTTCTTCTAGGGTCTCTATCTTCTAGAATTCTACACCAAATCGAGTCCCATTTATTTCTATCTCTTGTCCTTGCTATTATCTAAAATTTGACTCATAGAACTCGAGTTTTGGTGGCCTATATCCCCTGAAAATGTGGAGAAAACTTCTGGGTTTATGTAATTTCTGTACAAGTCAAACTCTATCCGATCAAGCTTCGGGCTCTCCTTTCCACGCGAATATCTTCTAGATTCTTCCATAGAATTGAGTCACGCATGTTCCTATCTCTTGTCCTCACTATTATCTCGAGATTGATCCACAGAACTCGAGTTTTGGTGGACTATATCTCTTAAAATCGAGGGAGAAGTTCTGGATTTTTACATTTTTTATATAAACGACACTGTGCCAACTGTGCGACGGGGGAGCATTTTCGAGGTGACGGCGAAGCCATGCCGCATTGTCTTCATCCTTCTTCGACCTTAGCCTGAAGAGGGAAGTATTATCTTCGCGTTGGTCCTATTTGGGCTTTATTTCATCATCGTTTACCCTCTTTTCTTCGCCCCTACTTTTGGCAAATCATCACAAGTTGCTATTTTTTTGCTACAACTTCGTGACGGGGGCCGGTTCTTCAAGCCGGGGCAGAGTTATGCTACATCCTCTTCAGCTTCTTTCGACCCTATCTTGAAGAGGGGAGTATTAGCTTTGTATTGATTATATTTGGGTGTCCTTTTATTTATTCTTTTCCTTATTCCCAAGCGCCAACTTTTCAGGTTTCACCATTCTATTCTGCCAATTTGAAACCCAGATTTCTTACGAAGGTAGCATGTTTGAGTCGCCGGGGCAAGGCCATGGTGTACCTTTGATCATTCTTTTCAAACTCCAGGCTCTTAAGGGAAGTATACTCTTCGTTTTCCCCCGTTTTAGGCTCATTATCTCGTCCTCTTCATGCTTATTTTTGTCCATCATTTTGGACTTTCACACAGTTTTCATACTTAAAAAGTCATTTTTCTGCCCTATTCTTCACCCTTTATTTTCTTATGTTTTCTACCCCGTTTTTCACTATTGTCTTCCCCGTTTTAAACCCTTCTTTTTCCCCTAGTTTCACCACAATATTCCCATCTTTCTATAGCATCCTTTCTTTCCCTTTTTGGTGTCTTATTCTGCAAGTTATTCTTCATTCTTTAGGTCCGATTTGTGCACTGTTCTGTATTTTCTGCACTATCTGCATTTTTTACCAAATCTCCGGTGCTATAACTTTATGTCCAAATCTCCTTTTGGCGTTTGCCATATTATTTTCATCATTCTTTACACCCTGTTTGTTCAGTTTGCATAATTTTTCTCATGACTCACACTTTTGCACCTTGTTTATCTTTGTTAATTGTGGCATATTAAATCAATCTCTACTTTTTAATCTCATTACAATATACACACCTATTATTACCACCCTTCCACAGGGGTTAAAAACCCTCCCCCTGTGAGTTTGCCCTCAATCGTTCATGCTACTTTATGCACTTGGGCAGATTTCTACACTTAGCATTTTCTAATGGGTTTTACCTCTTGTGTTGTCTTTGTTTCATAGGAAAGCATGGAAAGTGAGGCCCTTACCTTCTAGCTAGCTGGAAGGCGAGGAGAGATAATCCACATTGTTCCCATATTACTTATATTGAGCGTGATCATCTTCTTTTTTCACGGTACACAACGCGCACATATTCTTCTTTGACATTCTTTGGTGTTGTCTTTCCTTAGTGGCGATCATGGTATTCCTTTACATCTTTTATCGCCTTTGCCTTGCTGTATGATCATGCTACCATGTTTACATAGTCACATATTCATGCTATTCACTTGATTGGCACATTATGTTATCACTTATACACATATACTTGTTCATGTGACTTGTGACACCCCGTTCCTTATTTCTACACCCATAGCTTTTTTTGGCGATCACGGTGGGACCTCTAGTGCCCACACTTTGTCCATGCTTTTCTGCAATTTTGGTGTGTATATCCATGTTTAGATAGCATTTCATGATCATATTGTTTATCTTGTTTGCATCCATCTTGTTATGTTAGCATATGTTCGTTATTATCTTGTTTGCATCCATCTTGCACTCCGGTACGCATAAGGCCATGTATTGTATATTGTAGTTGCATTCCTTCCTTGGTAAGTGATTATCTCGCCTCTATATTCCTTAGAGTCGACTAGGTGATCTTATCCGGGACCTCTGTAAGTATCCGTGAGACGTGGATTCTCACACGGTCGTCGAGCCGGTTGTACCTTATCCACCCTGTGTCTAGGTTGCATACGCGTGAGGGAGTTAACCCTAGATCAACCCAAAGTTTGGTCCTTTCTCCCTTTACGATCCCTATCTTTGGAGGGAATTGTGCTTAGCTTAAAACACTAAAAGGGCCATTAAAACTTGTTGGCCCAGAATAGATGGCGGACAAGAAGGGGGGTTGAATTGTCCCCCAGTCGAGATGGCGGATTTTAAAAATAATCTAAACTAAACACAGCAGAATTAAAATTAACTACGTTAACTAATCTAAACTGAGGTGAGATATAAATGTTCTCTCAATATTTCTGATCTCACTCGAGTAATCTATGCACTGAATGATTGAACCTACACCAAACACAGATAGCAGATGTAGTAGAGTGTAGTGGTGTAGTGATTAACAATCTATAAAATCACCTATGAATGGAGATAGGAGAAATGGACAATCACACAGGCATGCCACAAAGAACACTAAGATTTTTAGGTGGTTCGAGACCATGACGAGCTCCCTACGTCCACCCCTCACCGAACCCGGTGAGGCTTCACTTCCACGCTATTAAAGTAGCAATCACGGGGACGAGTCCCAACACAACACACGTTGCTTCCGCAGCAATCAGCACACACGGGGCCTAGCCCCAAGACGCTGCCACCGCAGCACACACTCACACACAATCGGGCAACTCACCCCGCACTAAAATCCCACACGGAGATGTAGCTCCGTACACTACACATGAATATTCTGATGTTTATAAAAACAAGAAAGATATACACTATACGCTCAAGCATGATTTAGATCAAGAAAACCATCACAAATAAATGAGTAAAAGATATAGAATGTTTTGCCTTCGTTTTTCAATGGTTGTATGAAGATCTTCCTTGAAGTTCAGATCGGAGGGAGTCGAATCCGCAGGATGTCGGAGCAACCATTTGTCCTCCTTGAAAATCCAAGATGTATTCCTTCAAATCCACCCTCCAATCACTCCTACAAACACCAAGAACAGATGAGTCATCAAAGCCCTTTCCTCTCCACCTTGTGGCCGCACTCCTCCTTCTTCTTCTACAAGAGAATAGAAAACATTAGCTCATCTTGTTGCTTAGGATGAAAATCGAAGGACTAATAAAAGGGCAGCAAATAGATGAACAAAAGAACATATATATATATATTGCAACTCTTAGATAACCATTCGAAACTTTAGGCAAGCTCAAACAAAAGCATGGGAGTGAAAGATCAAGATAACTCCCTCTGATCTTCAACGAAATACTTAGATAGGAAGGTAGGGTGTGCTGGGAAATTGATTCACGGAGTGGGAAGAACTCAACCTTGTAGAATGAGACGCCCAAGATAGCAAATCGCGAAGCTGCAGCAAGAGCAGCCTTCAGATTGCAGCTGGGGCTCATGGATGGCCTTTACAACGGCTTCTACATCTTCCTCCACCAGGGTGCGACGCCCTTCCTCCTCCTCCTACAAGAATAGAGATATTAGCCCTCAAGGAATTCTTCCATCAACTAGAAATCGTAGGATATAAATACCAAAGGAAACAATACCTAAAAAGACATGAAAGACCATGCTAAAACCTTCTCAAAACCTCACCCAGACGAAGGGTGAAACCCTAAGGATAAGGGTGTAAAAACCCAAGTCAATCGGACCTTGAAAAGGGGGTTTCGATATCAATCCGGAAAACCCGTTCCGGACGAACCAGAAGAAGTGTCGACTCTTAGAGTCGACACTTTCTTCACAACGTGCTACCAGCGAAAAAAAAAAGCAACACACAGGCGAAAGTGTCGACTCTTGGAGTCGACACTTGTGGCCATGTGTTCTGTTTGCGTTAAACACCACACAACCACCTGTAAGTGTCGACTCTTAGAGTCGACACTTTCAGCCAAAACCGCTGTAAGCGTTAAATAGCCATTACTTACACATAAGTGTCGACTCTCAGAGTCGACACTTGCAGCATGCTGCATGAAGGCAGCATGCTGCTCAATAAGTGTCGACTCTGGGAGTCGACACTTTCAGAGCAAGAACATAAAACTGCCATGGCAGTCCAATGCAATGAAAACCCATTAAACAACATTCGACCCCATTTGAAAAACTATTTTTGTCAAGTTAAATAACATGTTTAGAGGGTCTTAAAAACAACAAACAAACTTGGATTCATTTAGTGATAAATGAAACAAGATAAACAACACACTAACTACCACATATTTCCAAGAACAAATATGCATGAAAACACTTGTAAACCCAATACATGAAAACCACTTCAAACACATTTAAGGCAATAGATAGTCAAATTCAGAAGTACATTCATACCATGGATCCAACTGATTGAAAGCAATTTTCAAATCAAGCCTGCACTAAGCATAAATAATTTAGTCAATTTAATCTTAACCCAATGCTTCATGAATATAGCTTCATCCATGAAAGACCCATTTGCAATTCAAACCATACCAAACATTGATTCAGTCCAAACAAGCTGTACCTTCACAACCCTCACAAATCAATTAGATTCAAGCCATCCATTTCTGAATTGAATTCATCAATCCCTTCAAGGCACTATGAAACAAATTCAGAAATAAACTGTTACCATTTATCCAATGATATGAGAGCATTATAGATCCAGGAATTTACGTTCAGTTCAACAAATTTAAATATAGTCCAATTAATCCAAGTTCAGTCAATGAAAACTGAACTCTATCTGTTCACACAGATAGAAGAAATGCAATATATGCTAATTGAAACTCAAACATTCCATTGACAGTAAAATACAACTTTGAAAAATTCATACTCATTCCTTGAAAACCATTCATAAGACTAAACATCTTTACTCATCTTCATCAAGAGATATGGAATGCACATTCAATCCAATTCAGAACCAACCAGTAAAGGGTCCTTAAACCCCATTCAAAAACACTTGAAAACTCAGTCTTTCTTAATCAAACTTTCATGAACACAAGTTCAGTCAGTTTAGTCCAAAGCAAGGAAAACCCAATTTCAATTATAGTTCAAGCAAACCTTGACCACCTTGATATTTAGTCACACATGAACTACAAAAGTAACCAAGCAAAACTGGCCAAACCGACATGAAGCAGCCATGGCCCAGTTTCTCTTGTTTAGACCTTAGCACAAGTCAATCGAGCAGACCATTAGACAATTCATCATGAAAAACATAGTATTCAGATAAATGCTCCAAAATCTCATAAACAGAATGCATGAGACACAATCAAAAATATATTCATGAAGTGGCATTGCTTCTCAACCCAGTAAAGTAACATGCAAAGTAAGATAGCAACATATGAGTTCATGAAGCAACAACAGACATTTTGCACAACACTTACACACAATATTTTCACTTCTATTCATACGCAAACCACACAATATATTGTAATCATCAAAACTATTATCAAAGACAAGGAGGGAGTGCAACGAACCCAACAATCTCCCCCCTTTTGATGATGACAATATATTGTGGCCACCAAAACTCTCTCCCCCTTTGACATTATCAAAAAGTGGGGGACGAGGAACAATCAAATATGAAATTAGATAGGATAGCATTTGGAATGCAGTGGCGCAAGAACCCAGCAATGTGAACTGTATGAGCAATATACAGTTTAACCAAAAGAACCATATCATTCATCAAACCTTAGATGAGTCACTAGACTTTCAAGAACCCAGAAGGATGTGCAAGTGTAAACCTTAAAATGCAAAGATTGCATGTATGCCTTCTCAATGTCATGACTGATACCAAGCAACATATGATATATGCAGAGAATTGTGATATTCACAAGTATGATTGAAATATGTAAAATGCATGTATAACCAAAACTGAACTAGATGTAAATGTTATGCTAAAGAGCACATTATTCTCTCCCTATTGTCATAAACAAAAACTGACTAACAATGGGATTATGTAACCTGTTATTTATATGTATAATCTAAAGATGCATCGAGATGAAATGAAGTATGATATGAATAAAAAGTATCAGGCAATCAAGCACTCAAGCATGTATAATAAGATATAGAAGCAATTAAGTCCCTTAGGGATAGGTTTAAGATGAGTGCTATTGAATCTAGAGCATGATGTTCATGAATAATACTAAGAAGGTCGTGCTTACAAAAGGATGGTACTGCATTAACCATGAAGGATGACAGATTCATAAAGTACATTCACACAATCAAACCCAAGGTGTATATGCGAAAATTGAGCAGTGAATTCCAAAGCAATATGGATCATCAGATTTTCCACGGACACTAAAAGGAGCCGTTCCTCCATACACTTCCATACACACTACTCGAGTATTGGTAGCTACGTATAACCCCCCCTTTTTTTAATATATGAACATAAGAAGGTGACTAACCTTTTGTCACGAGTTGTACCCTTTGTTTCAGGGGCACTTCTCGGTTACTCAATTTCATCACTTATCTTAAATGCGGACTATGTCACTTTTCGACATGAGTTGTACCCTTTGTCTCAGGGGCACTTTCAGGCTACTCGGTGCCAATTCCCACTTATTTTAATAGTGGATTGCTTCACTTTTCGATGCGAGTTTTCTCCTTTGTTTCAGGGAAGATTCCCGGCTACTCGAATCCACGTTCCACTTATACGGATTATTGGTGGGGCAAATAGCTTTTTCCTCACGAGACATGTGATTTTCATGTAGAGATTCAAGAGCCCTTAGGAGTGTTGAGTATAAGAACTAAAATCCTTATTAGATTGAATCATTTATCTCAAAAAGAGCACATTGAGATAGAGAGATTGTACTGAATGTAAGAGACAAATTAGTCTAATCATTGTTATGTCTCCCCCTAAGTGTATGCACAATTATGAGCAAAAACTCCCCCTTAATATGTGCCATGTAACAAACATGTCTAGATCAAAGCATTTTTATCTAGCTAGGGAAAAGGTCATATGATGTTTTCAAAGAAAGGGTGATATAATATATATATACACTCAAACATCCATCGAGGTAAAGTTTTCACACAAGTTGATTACTGGTACTTGGCTTAGAATGTAGGTCCGAAGACCACCATCAAGCATGGGGAAGGCTTCCAGTTGGACACAATCCAACCTTCCACAATCGCCATTTGATATACCGGATAATCATGGCATTCAAGCACACTCGTATGTCAAGTATCTATGCAAGTGTATGCATGTAAATTGAAGGATGATTGAAAATCGTTCCTATCTACAAATATGCAAGGGTATGCATGATATGAGCATGAAAATAAGTATGTAAACTGTGTATGCAAAACTGAACAGTTATTCACAAAGTGTGAGCTAAGTATGAAAGACTTTATGTGCAGTGTAAGGCATTCAAAAACTAGATTGTTATTTGCAAGATGGAAAAGAAAGTATGGATGAAAGACTCCATATGTGCAGTGTTAAATAGTTAAGAACTAAAATTATTCACATGATGTGCAGTGAGAAGTGTTCAAGACATCTAATCATCAGAATCACCAAACCTCATTCCTTCAGTAATTGCTAAGGTAAACAAAATAGGAATGCAATTGTTTAAATGCGAACACTTTCCTCCAGACTCAAATTTTACCTTTTCAGATTTTTCAAATTGAACTTAAGCAAAATGAATTTCAAATCCAAACCATTTTTTTCTCACCCTGAGAGCCTTTTATTTATTATCATTCATTGGCCTCAAGGCACCCCTGCAAAATAGATTCTCATTTTGAAGATTTGGGTACCCAAGCCATCTTGGGTCCCGATGGGTTAGTTCTAGTATGAGCAAATGTATTCTTATATTTCCTAGAACACCAATCATCATCATATCTCATTGTGGCACAATCATCCATTAAATGACCATTTTTGCCACAATAAAAGCAATAAGAAGATTTTCTGTTCATGGACCATTTTTCATCATTTTTTTATTAAAGAACAATTATTCATCATGTGTCCAAGTTCACCACAATAATGACATGAAAAATTCTTTTTGACAGACCATTCATCATCATTTTTCTTTGTGAAATAATTTTTAAAAATATGACCACGTAATCCACAATAATAACAATTAATATTAGAACCTTTTCTCATGTGATCATATTTCAATTGATTCATAGGACCATTTTGACGTTTAGAAGGTTGATTTATTTTCTTGGTCCTTAATTGAGTTTAAGATTTAGACTTTGATTCTTCAGTAGAAGGGAAATTTGAAATGTTTGAAGATCATGATGCATTCACAAATGAAGTTTGCATTTTTAGACCAAAGGATTTCTTTTTACTGGGATCCTATCCTAGTCCTTCCCGTTGGAAATTCACTTTAGTCCCTAAGATTTTATCCAGGTTATCCTTCCCTTTGACAAATGTAAACAAGGATGCATTCAAATCAGCAATTTCAGATTCAAGAGTTGAAACATGCAATTCATAACTAACTATCGCATCCTCACAGTAAATGATTCTTTCATTCAACATGACATTTATAGTTCTGTGATTCTCTATTTCCTGTCTTAACTCAAGCAATTGATCTGATTCATCAACATTCACAGATTTTCCTTTTTCAAATTTTTTAAGACTTTTCAATCTACTTTCAAGCAAGGAAATCTGAATTAGCAAAGCTATTTTTGTTTTAGAGTTTTTTAAATGAATTTCCGTTCATGGAAGTGTGTTCAAGTTCGTTCTTTTGAAAACTCACATTTTCATCAACGATTGCATTCATGGTTTCATTTGAGTCAACAGACTTAGACAAATCATTCTTCAGATTTCTCAACTCCTCTTCTAACTCAACAGTTTTATCATTCATGTTCTTAAAACTTTCTATCTCATGTCTTAGCTCCTTTAGCCTTTCAGATTTGTCAACATTCAGAGTAGCTTTCCCTTTTTCAGGAAGGTGCAGTTTCTCAGATATAGCAGTATTCAATTCTTTCAGATTCTCATTGTCTTTATCTATTTGTTGAAGTTCTGAAATTTTAGCCAGTAAAGATTTATTTTCAGATCTAAGATATGCAATTATCTCTTTGTGTTCTTCAACATCAAACATGTGAGACATAACTAATCTTGCAAGCTCAATGCATTTTCCACATGAAGAATTATCAAATTTCCTTTTCAATTTTGTATTTTCAGATTTTATTGTTTTATATCTAACAAACAGTTCATCATAAGCATTCACCAATTCATCATAGCTAAGCTCATCTCCATCATCAGAATCAGAGTTTACCTTAGAGCTTTCCTCGCTTTGACGTTCAATCTCATTGTTAGCCACGAGGCACTCACTATTCCAGCTTTCTTCTTGAGCTTCGCTTAGCCCATCCCAGATTTCTTTGGCTGACCTACAAGATGAAACAAAAGGATATACGTCAGTGTTCACTACAGCCCTAAGAGCATTCAAAACAAACAAATTGTCAGAATTCTTTTTCTTATCCTCCTCGGTCCACCTTGACTCATTTTTAGGAAGACTGTAAGGACCGTGAGTAATTAGATTCATAAGCTTCGGATCAATACTAGAAATCTAAATACAGAGTTTTCCAATCCAAGATGTATAATCAAAACCATCAAAGACAGGAACCGAATTCACACTAGCCATCATGAGCAAATCTTTTCTCCTAGACCGTGAGGTCCGCGAATAAAAATCAAAGACTGGGCTCTGATACCAATTGTTGGCCCAGAATAGATGGCGAACAAGAAGGGGGGTGAATTATCCCCCAGTCGAGATGGTGATTTTTAAAAATAATCTAAACTAAACACAGCGGAATTAAAATTAACTATGTTAATTAATCTAAATTGAGGTGAGATATAAATGTTCTCTCAATCTTTCCGATCTCACTCGAGTAATCTATGCACTGAATGATTGAACCTACGTTAACACGGATAGCAGATGTAGCAGAGTGTAGTGGTGTAGTGATTAACAATCTATAAAATCACATGTGAATGGAGATAGGAGAAATGGACAATCACACAGGCATGCCACAAAGAACACAGAGATTTTTAGGTGGTTCGGGACCACGACAGGCTCCCTACGTCCACCCCTCACGAAACCCGGTGAGGCGTCACTGCCACGCTACTAAAGTAGCAATCACGGGGACGAGCCCCAACACCACACATGCTGCTTCCATAGCAATCAGCACACACGGGGCCTAGCCCCAAGACGCTGCCACCGCAACACACACTCACACACAATCGGGGAACTCACCCCTACACTAAAATCCCACACGGAGACGCAGCTCCGTGCACCACACATGAATATTCCGATGTTTATAAAAATAAGAAAGATATACACTATACGCTCAAGCGGGATTTAGATCAAGAAAACCATCACAAATAAATGAGTAAAAGATATAGAATGTTTCCCCTTCGTTTTCTAATGGTTGTATAAAGATCTTCCTTGAAGTTCAGGTCGGAGGGAGTCGAATCCGTGGGATGTCGGAGCAACCGTTTATCCTCCTTGAAAATCCAAGATGTATTCCTTCAAATCCATGCTCCAAACGCTCCTGCAAACACCAAGAACAGATGAGTCCTTCAAAGCCCTTTCCTTTCCACCTTGTGGGCGCACTCCTCCTTCTTCTTCTACAAGAGAATAGAAAACATTAGCTCATCTTGTTGCTTAGGATGAAAATTACATGACTAATAAAAGGGCAGCAAATAGATGACCAAAAGAACATATATATATATTGCAACTCTTAGATAACCATTTGAAACTTTAGGCAAGCTCAAACAAAAGCATGGAAGTGAGAGATCAAGATAACTCCCTCTGATCTTCAACGAAATACTTAGATAGGAAGGTAGGGTGTGCTGGGAAATTGATTCACGGAGTGGGAAGAACTCAGCCTTGTAGAATGAGACGCCCAAGATAGCAAATCGCGAAGCTGTAGTAGGAGCAGCCTTCAGATTGTAGCTGGGGCTCGTGGATGGCCTTTACAACGGCTTCTACGTCATCCTCCACCGGGGTGTGACGCCCTTCCTCCTCCTCCTACAAGAATAGAGATATTAGCCCTCAAGGAATTCTTCCATCGAATGGAAATCGTAGGATATAAATACCAAAGGAAACAAGACCTAAAAAGACATGAAAGCCCATCCTAAAACCTTCTCAAAACCTCACCCAGACGAAGAGTGAAACTCTAAGGATAAGGGTGTAAAAACCCAAGCCAATCGGACCTTGAAACGGGGGTTTCGATATCAATCCGGAAAACCCATTCTGGACGAACCAGAAGAAGTGTCGACTCTTAGAGTCAACACTTTCTTCACAACGTGCTGCCAGCGAAGAAAAAAAAAACACACAGGCGAAAGTGTCGTCTCTTGTAGTCGACACTTTTGGCCATGTGTTTTGTTTGCGTTAAACACCACACAACCACCTGTAAGTGTCGACTCTTAGAGTCGACACTTTCAGCCAAAACTGCTGGAAGTGTTAAACCGCCATTACTTACGTGTAAGTGTCGACTCTCAGAGTCGACACTTGCAGCCTGCTGCATGAAGGCAGCACGCTGCTCAATAAGTGTCAACTCTGGGAGTCGACACTTTCAGAGCAAGGACATAAAACTGCCATGGTAGTTCAATGCAATGAAAACCCATTAAACACCATTCGACCCCATTTGAAAAACTAATTTTGTCAAATTAAACAACATGTTTAGAGGGTCTTAAAAACACCAAACAAACTTGGATTCATTTAGTGATAAATGAAACAAGATAAACAACACACTAACTACCACAGAATTCCAAGAACAAATATGCATGAAAACACTTGTAAACCCAATACATGAAAACCACTTCAAACACATTTAAGGCAATAGATAGTCAAATTCAGAAGTACATTCATACCATGAATCCAACTGATTGAAAGCAATTTTCAAATCAAGCCTGCACTAAGCATAAATAATTTAGTCAATTTAATCTTAACCCAATGCTTCATGAGTATAGCTTCATCCATGAAAGACCCATTTGCAATTCAAACCATACCAAACATTGATTCAGTCCAAACAAGCTGTACCTTCACAACCCTCACAAATCAATTAGATTCAAGCCATCCATTTCTGAATTGAATTCATCAATCCCTTCAAGGCACTATGAAACAAATTCAGAAATAAACTGTTACCATTTATCTAATGATCTGGGAGCATTATAGATCCAGGAATTTACGTTCAGTTCAGCAAATTTAAATACAGTCCAATTAACCCAAGTTTAGTCAATGAAAACTGAACTCTATCTGTTCACACAGATAGAAGAAATGCAATCCATGCTAATTGAAACTCAAACATTCCATTGACAGTAAAATACAACTTTGAAAAATTCATACTCATTCCTTGAAAACCATTCATAAGACTAAACATCTTTACTCATCTTCATCAAGAGATATGGAATGCACATTCAGTCCAATTCAGAACCAACCAGTAAAGGGTCCCTAAATCCCATTCAAAAACACTTGAAAACTCAATCTTTCTTAATCAAACTTTCATGAACACAAGTTCAGTCAGTTCAGTCCAAAGCAAGGAAAACCCAGTTTCAATTACAGTTCAAGCAAACCTTGACAACCTTGATATTTAGTCACACATGAACTACAAAAGTAACCAAGCAAAACTGGCCAAATCGACATGAAGCAGCCATGGCCCAGTTTCTCTTGTTCAGACCTTAGCACAAGTCAATCCAGCATACCATTAGACAATTCATCATGAAAAACACAGTATTCAGATAAATGCTCCAAAATCTCATGAACAGAATGCATGAGACACCATCAAAAATATATTCATGAAGTGGCATTGCTTCTCAACCCAGTAAAGCAACCTACAAAGTAAGATAGCAACATATGAGTTCATAAAGCAACAACAGACATTTTGCACAACACTTACACACAATATTATCACTTCTATTCATACGCAAACCATACAATATATTGTAATCATCAAAACCATTATCAAAGACAAGGAGGGAGCACAACGAACCCAACAAAACTAATAAAAAATTTCGCATCATATCAACTTGTTTGATCTTGGGTGAAAACCTCCCACAATCATATTGTTTGTTGGGCTTACCCAAGCCCATTTGTGGTGTTGTGTGTTACATTTTTTCCTTCATATTGTCATTGGTGGTCCATTGTTCTAGGTCGCATTTGCATTTGCATAAGTCTGTCTGTCCCCCGCCATATCCCATTAGGTTGCCCCTTAATGTCCGAGCCCTTACTTCCCCGATTGTATGTTCCTTGATATTCCTTGTAGAAAGTCTCCATTTTCCCTCATGGAGCATCATTTCAACCCCATGTACCCTTCTTCTTTGCAATCTTCTTCCTATTCCCACGTGGAATCTTCTTCCCACGTGGGCCCACCTTCCCGTGGTCTCTCTGACCCATCTGAAGAACAGGCCAACCTCATGGCCCATATTTCGAGCCTTGTTCGCCAAATGGACCCAGCCCAGGGCTAGAAACTCATTGCAAGTCACCTTAATGGGCCTTCTCCTCTTAATGGGCCTTTTTCTCATAATGGGCCTTCATCTTTTTTTAATGGACCTCCTTCCTTTAATGGTCCTCCATCCTCTAATGTGCGTTCTTCTTATAATGGGTCTCTTTCTCTTAATGGGTCTCCTTCTCCTAATGGTCCTCCATTCTCTAATGGGCCTTCTTCTTTTAATGGGTCTTCTTCACTTAGTGGGCCTCATTCACGTAATGGGCCTACTTTCCTTAATGGGCCTCCATATTCTACCCATGTTGCTGCTGGCCCGATTGGTTCTCATGTTCAGGTTCCTTCCAACCCTACATATCCTTCCACTCCTAGAATGAGTTTTCCTCCTTCTTCTCAGCCCGGATCCTCTTATCCGGCCCATCATCATCCTGGTCCATATTCACAATCTCTTGCTCAGGCTGGCCCACTTTCATCTCGATCTCTCCCTACCCAGGAGATGATTACTCAAGCCCAACGCCAGCTTGATGAGCTTTAACGTCAGGTCGATCCTAAGTCCTCATTAAGTATTCCATTCGCATTTCAAGGTCTTCGGCTTCTGCCATCTTCCCAAATCCCCGCATATCGCCGTCATGGTGGAGTCTGTGAACCGTATGTGCACTTGAAGGAATTTGTTTATGAGTCGGCCCAGTTTCAACATGACCAACGCTTGATGGCTTATCTATTTGGTCTGTCTTTGGAAGGTCCGGCTCAAGATTGGTTCTTCTGTTAGTGTTGGTGTGCTACAGGCCAATTTAGGGTCGGGTAGACCCGATATATGTACGATCTTGTTCATTATTAATAAAGTGGTGTTTGAGCGTAAATATGTGATTGTGTTACTTTACGTTATCCCTAGGATATGTGGTTGTAAAGTCAGCTCGAGATGGGATCTCGAACATGAGATTGACTTTACATATACACATGCCTTAAACTGTTCCTGGTTGGAGGGTAATCACTCGGGGACTTTGATTATCTATTAAACCAGTACACATGATGTGTCAGTGACCAGTCTCATGGTCATTGGTGCGGGGCACCAACACATATGTGTTGGTGTATGTCCTTGGAGGATGTACACTGAACTGATCCGCTATTGGATCTTCAGATGGTTGATTATACCTAATGTCAACTGAAGATCCAATTGTCTCAGTAGCATCGTTGGTCCTTTGACCTGAGACATTGATCGGATCTTACACGAGGATTGGAATGGTTTAATCATTTGGCTAAGTGACTTTAACCATAAGTCATGAGTTGCCGAGTCGTTAACCACTCCAGGATACGTGTGAAGATCATCAATGGTTAAGAAGGGATCGCTCACTGTCGGGTATATATCAGACAGTTAATGGGTCATGACATTGACACTCCGTTAAATCCCTGGCCAGGGTCATGTGAGTTCGTTTAGAACGGACGGCATACACTTTAAGGAGGTCATAGTCAAATGGCACGATCATGGGGTTTGACAGAAACCATACCCTCGATCGTACCAGACTCATAGAAGGAGCGAGGGATTAAATCGATACGGTAACTGTGGACTCACAGGTTCCAGACAGGCTGGTTTTAAACCCGGCGTCCTCTAGGATCACGCGGATTTGCTTGACCCAACGTGATCAAAGGTTCGGAATAAATTAAACTATTATTCGGCTCTAGTAGAAGCGAAGAATACGTTTAATTTACTTCTAATTGAGAATTAGAAGTTAATGGGCCTTAAACTAGAGTGACTATGGGCCTAGAGGATCACACACAATGGATTCTTGGGTGACGGATTATTATTATACAAATGTATGTATTATTTCTATTTAATTCCGTTTGGAAAGGAGTGTAAATGGAGCTTAATACATATGTATAATAGTAGATAAGATATATATATAATTTTGGTCTTTTGGAGCCCTTTTAGAAAATGACCAAACTCTATATATAGCATCCTACGTGAGTTCATTCGAACTCTTCTCTTCCAACCCTTTAAGCTAATCAATCATTAAGGCTTAAGGAGAGGATTAGCCTCCCCCTTTCTCCCTCTTGCTCTCTCTCTCTCTCCAGAAGGTGATAGAGCCGGGGAAGGTCGTGCCGGGGAGGTACCGTCGCTGCGCAAGGGTCCGTGTGGATCTGCTTTAGAGACCGTACAGCTGTGCGGCTCGATATTCTACATCGGACATCGCGGACAGCGTCGTTTCGCGCAAGGCGAAACACGCAACCCGTAATTAGGGTCTTAGAAACACCGATTAGAGCACAGATTAAGCTTTCCATATCACCGGGATCGGGCAAATAAATTTTTGTTATCCGCTGCGTTGCCCGATAGTGCTGTGCGAAACCTTACAGTGGTATCAGAGCCAGGTTCGCGCTCTGGTCGGTGTTTTTATCGCCGTTTAGAACCATGTCTTAGGGGCAATCAAAATCTTCAATTATTATATATAGAAAGAGATTTGGACATCTCTGTTCTTCCTGGATGCTGGGCATCCGAGCAGCAAATTTTTTTTAAAAAAAAATTTTGGGCGCCGCTGGGCGCAGTGCCCCACCGCGCGGCGCCTGGGCGCCCGCCCCGCGTGGCGGGCGCCGCACCGCGGGGTCAGCGCCCGCCACGCTGGCGCCGCACCGCGTGTGGGCGACGCCTGCAGCGGGCAGGTCAGCGCCCGGGCGCGCGGGCGCCGCCCGCGTACGCGGGGCGGATTCGCGAAATAAATAATTTTTTTTAATTTTAAAAAAATTATTTTTTTATTTTTAATTTATATGTGCAGGAATTATGAATATATATATTAGATATATATATATATCAAAATGCATATTAATTTAAATCAAATTTTATCTAGTAGGTTAATTGTGTTATCTCGATGGTAAATGTCAAATGTTAAATTTTATTTAACCGTGTTGAATTTACCGAGGTGAGATAATTACTATTTACCTTGAGATAAAATGATAATAATTGAATTTACTTCAGTAAAATTTAAGTTTTTGAATTTTTAATTATTAGATAACTATAAAATTCAAATTTTAAATTTTATTGAAGTTAAATATGGAAAATTCTATTATTTGAATTTTAATTATTAGATAATCGTTAAATTCAAATTTTGAATTTTAGAAAATTATTAATTGAGGATAATTGAATTATTTTAAATTTATTTTCAAACACAAATTATTGGATAATTAGTTTGAATTTAAATTTAAATTATTGACATGTTTAAATTTTGAATTTAAATTTGATTATTGGATAATTAAATTTAAATTTAAATTTAATTAATTATCTCAATTAGATGCCCCTGTAGAAAATGATGGTTCTTTACGTGCTTTACTTTATTTACCTTGTATTGGCCTGCTTGTCTGTTTAATTTTAGTTAATCATGCTTCGATTTTTAAAATTAAACAAAGCTAGCCTATTTTTGTTTGCACATCCCATTTTTAAATTTAAAAGTAAGGATTATTTTCAGAAAATAACCCTTGATTGATTTTATTTGAATGGGTTGGTAAGTGATCATGGACTTGGATTAATGTAATTAATTGGGGTCTGCGAACCTCCTTTCTCTCTCTGTTAAAATTCCAATGTATTTCTATCTTCCTCCGTTGTTGTATTCGCCCTAAGGGCTGTTGGAATTTGAGTCACATGTAATTTAATTTTTTCAGCCTACGTGCCGTGTAAAAGTTGTAATTGATGCGGCGTCGGAGTTTGAAAGCGCGGAGCACACCCGACGAGGACGATCCAGCTGCTTCGGAAGCGGGCCGGATGTCTTAGTTACATTAGGGTTAAAGTCCATGATCACTTGCGTTTAATTTTGCATTGGATGCATTTATTTTTTGCAAACTACTAGGTACGGTAAATATATTAGATATATTTATATTACCACCTAGGGTGAGATCAAGATAAAATTAAATTCCTTCGCGATTAAATTTTAGATATGATAAGCGTGGCTCTAGGAGTCGTCGTGGCCCTCCATCATTATGGAGTGAATGAACGTCTTCATTTCATGGATTTGTTGTGCTTTCCACAAGGTCCATGAGTTTGGGGGCGGGATTAAACTCCAAGCTCGGCCTCAATGGGGTGAGGAATTGAACTCGGCTTTGTTGTGCTTTCCACAAGGGTCGGGTCATGAACTCATTGCTATGAAGTAATGATGGTTAGATCTAACCGAGAATATCCTTTGTTGTGCTTTCCACAAGGGGATGATTTCTCGGGGGCTGAATATCGGATATTGCATTGGATGCAAGTGCCTGTTGACTGCCCTTGAGATGGTGTATGGCCTGTTGTGCTTTCCACAAGGTCGTACATCAGTCTCGTTGGGATTCCGACCCACTAGGTTGATCTCCCGTTCTATATACTGAGGGTTATATAGTCCGATCAAAAATAGTGGGACTAACTAAGATAGAAAATCACATCTAAGTTAGAATTTGAACACATGCTAAGTTGTCTTTTATTTCTTATCCAGATTACAATGTCGTCGTCCAACCCCCTCCGCGGCATCTTGGATGCAAATCGCTTAACTGGACCGAACTACTCGGATTGGCTGCGTAATCTACGCATAGTCCTTACCGCCGAAAAGATTGTGTACGTGTTGGACACGGTTCATTCTGAGCCAGCTCCTGATGCCGACGAGGGCGAGTTACTGGCTTATACCAAGTGGTCTGAGGACTCCTCCCTTGCCCAATGTTACATGTTGGCCTCTATGGCTCCCGAGCTACAGAGATAATTTGAAAAGACTGATTGTAGAAGTATACTTCTCAATCTACGCCAGCTCTTCGGGGAGTAGGGTAGGATTGAGAGGTATGACATCTCCAAAAGGCTTTTCAGGACACGGATGTCTGAGGGTTCATCAGTACAGGCCCATGTACTGAAAATGATGGAGTGGATTGAAAGACTCAATGCATTGGGGTTCAAGTTAGATCTTGAACTATGCATTGATCTTATACTCCAGTCATTGCCCGATTCCTTTTCTTCCTTCATCATGAACTTTAACATGAACAGGATTGAAGCAACTCTCCTAGAGCTGCTCAACATGTTAAAGAGTTCTGAAGGAACCATGCAGAAAGATAAACCATCTTCGTCTGTAATGATTGTTGGCCGGGCCAACAAGAAAAGGAAGGCAACCCAAATATCCACCACAAGTAACAAAGGGAAGGGAAAGAAAAAGGTCACGAGTAAGCAACTCGCCAAAGTTGACAAAGGGAAGGGCAAGAAGAATGAAAAGGAAGACAAATGTTTTCGATGCGGGGAAACTGGACATTGGAAAAGGAATTGCAAGGTAATTCTAAATGAAGGTATTTTTGTCATAGACCTTAATTTGTCATATATGGAATCCACATCATGGGTATTGGATACTGGATGTGCATCTCACATCTGTAATTCTGTGTAGATGCTGGTTAATAGAAGGCGGCTGGACAAAAAGGAGATTGAACTGAGGATGGGTAATGGAGCTTTAGTTTCGGCCAAAGCTGTCGGGACTGCACGCCTCAGTTTACCTTCAAGAGTCATTCTGGAGCTGAATGACTGTTATTATGTTCCTAATATTATTAAGAACATTATTTCAATCTCTAGCTTGTATAACATTGGATATACATTGACTTTTAATAGCACTGGGTGCTCTATAATGAATAATGGTTTGATCATAGCCAATGGTTCATTAGTCAATGGTCTTTATGTATTAGATACACGTTCTAATGTTATGTAAATTTCCAATGCTGATGAAGTGAATTCTGCATATCTATGGCATTGCAGACTTGGTCATGTAGGTGAGAAAAGAGTCTCTCACTTACACTCAAATGGGTATTTGAATTCGTTCGAATACAAGTCATTTGATACATGTGAGTCGTGTCTCATGGGAAAAATGACCAAGGCTCCCTTTGGTGGACATGGTGAGAGGGCTGTTGACCTTCTCGAGTTCATACACTCAGATGTGTATGGACCCATGTCATAGAAGCAAAAGGAGGTTATCTCTATTTCATTTCTTTTATTGATGACTTCTCTAGATATGGCTATGTGTATTTAATGAGACATAAGTCACAAGCCTTTGAGAAGTTTAAGGAATACAAGAATGAAGTAGAGAAACAGACAGGCAAAAGTATTAAGGCTCTTCGATCGGATCGAGGAGGTGAATACTTAAGCCATGAATTCACTTCTTATCTTAAACACCATGGAATAGTTTCTCAGTAGACTCCACCGTATACACCGCAGCACAATGGTGTATCCGAAAGGAGAAACAAGACCTTGTTAGACATGGTCCGATCCATGATGTCTATGTCAGGACTACCCTTGTCTCTCTGGGGCTATGCGTTAGAGACTGCGGCTTATTTATTGAATAGGATATCAAGTAAATCAGTTCCTTCTATACCATATGAGATATGGAAGGGCAGAAACTGAATTTTAATCACATTAAAATTTGGGGGTGTCCTGCCCATGTAAAAAAGAACGATAATGATAAGCTTGAGTCGAGAACCGATAAGTGTAGGTTTGTGGGATATCCAAAGGAGACATTTAGATATTATTTCTATCACCCTTTTGAGCAAAGGGTCTTAGTGGCCAAGAGAGCTGTATTCCTGGAAAGATAATATCTACTCCAGAAAAATAGTGCGAGCCAGATAGAATTAGACGAGGTCCAAGAACCACAACCCATAGACACAGACTCATTAGATGAGACTGTATCGGTTGATCCTATTCAAAGTGAAACGCTGAAACTACGGAGATCTGGTAGATTACCAAGAGAACCTGAGAGATATGTTGGACATGTCTCAGAAGGGTCCTCTAAGGTATGTATCGATGAGGATGATGATCCTCAGTTGTACCAGGAGGTGATCCGTAGTGTAGACTCTGAGAAATGGCAAGAGGCAATGGATTCAGAGATCCAGTCCATGTACACCAACAAAGTTTGGAACTTAGTTGATATACCCAAAGGGAAGGTCCCTATCGGCTACAAATGGATTTTCAAAAGGAAAATCGGTGCAGATGGACAGGTTGACACATACAAGGCTAGACTAGTGGCGAAAGGATATCGTCAAAGGTAAGGCATTGACTATGACGAGACTTTTTCGCCGGTAGCCATGGTTAAGTCAATCAGAATCCTCCTTGCCATTACTGCATACCTGGATTATGAGATCTGGCAAATGGATGTGAAGACAGCTTTTCTTAATGGAAATCTGTCGGAAGAGGTGTACATGGTACAGCCTGAATGATTCACCTCCAAGCTACATCCTAATAAGGTATGCAAACTTCAAAGGTCCATTTATGGATTAAAGCAGGCATCTAGAAGCTGGAACTTAAGATTTGATGAGGCTGTCAAATCTTTCAACTTCATTCAGAATGAAGATGAACCCTGTGTTCACAAGAAGGTCAGTGGGAGCTCTGTGACCTTCTTGGTCCTTTATGTTGATGACATCTTACTCATTGGGAATGATGTAGAGATGTTGACATCAACTAAGTCTTGGTTGTCCAAGACTTTCTCCATGAAGGATTTGGGAGAAGCATCCTATGTGCTGGGCATAAGGATCTATCGAGATAGATCTAAAAGGATGCTAGGATTATTCCAATCCATGTATATAGACACTATCCTCAAAAGGTTTACGATGGAAAATTCCAAGAGAGGTCTCATTCCCATGAGACATAGAATTTGCCTATCCAAGGGGATGAGTCCTAAAACTTCTGAGGAGGTGGCACACATGAATAAGGTACCCTATGCTTCGGCGATAGGGTTAATCATGTATGCAATGCTATGTACACGGTCTGATGTTGCCAATGCTTTAAGCATTGTCAGTAGATATCAGGCAAATCCAGGCGAAGAGCACTGGAAGGCAGTAAAGGGCATCCTTAAGTACCTGCGAAGGGCTAAGGATCTTTTTCTGCTTTATGGAGGAGAGGACCTACAACTTAGAGCTTACACAGATTCTAGTTTCCAGTCAGATCCAGATGACTACAAATCCATGTCTGGATTTGTATTCATGTTGAATGGAGGGGCAGTCAGTTGGAGAAGCTCCAAGCAAGACACGACTGCAGACTCGACGACAGAGGCGGAATATATTGGTGTAGCTGAAGCTGCTAAAGAAGCCGTCTGGATGAAGAAATTCATCTTGGAACTTGGCGTAGTTCCCGAGATATCAGCTCTCATCCCATTATTTTATGATAATAATGGGGCCATCGCCCAGGCGAAGGAACCGAGATCTCACCAAAGGTCAAAGCATATTCTCAGGCGCTTTCACCTTATTCGGGAGATTGTTGATCGTGGAGATGTGGCAGTAGAGCGTATACCGTCAGAAGACAACATAGCAGATCCATTGACTAAGCCTATGACACAAACTGTATTTGAGCGTCATCGGGATAAGATGGGCCTCAAAGTTGTGGGCAATTGGCTGTAGTTCAAGTGGGAGATTGTTAGTGTTGGTGTACTACAGGCCAATTTAGGGTCGGGTAGACCCGATATATGTACGATCTTGTTCATTATTAATAAAGTGGTGTTTGAGCGTAAATATGTGATTGTGTTACTTTACGTTGTCCCTAGGATATGTGGTTGTAAAGTCAGCTCGAGATGGGATCTCGAACATGAGATTGACTTTACATGTACACATGCCTTAAACTGTTCCTGGTTGGAGGGTAATCACTCGGGGACTTTGATTATCTATTAAACCAGTACACATGATGTGTCAGTGACCAGTCTCATGGTCATTGGTGCGGGGCACCAACACATATGTGTTGGTGTATGTCCTTGGAGGATGTACACTGAACTGATCCGCTATTGGATCTTTAGATGGTTGATTATACCTAATGTCAACTGAAGATCCAATTGTCTCAGTAGCATCGTTGGTCCTTTGACCTGAGGTATTGATCGGATCTTACACGAGGATTGGAATGGTTTAATCACTTGGCTAAGTGACTTTAACCATAAGTCATGAGTTGCCGAGTCGTTAACCACTCCAGGATACGTGTGAAGATCATCAATGGTCAAGAAGGGATCGCTCACTGTCGGGTATATATCAGACAGTTAATGGGTCATGACATTGACGCTCCGTTAAATCCCTGGCCAGGGTCGTGTGAGTTCGTTTAGAACGGACGGCATACACTTTAAGGAGGTCATAGTCAAATGGCACGATCATAGGGTTTGATAGAAACCATACCCTCGATCGTACCAGACTCATAGAAGGAGCGAGGGATTAAATCGATGCGGTAACTGTGGACTCACAGGTTCCAGACAGGCTGGTTTTAAACCCGGCGTCCTCTAGGATCACGCGGATTTACTTGACCCAACATGATCAAAGGTTCGGAATAAATTAAACTATTCTTCGGCTCTAGTAGAAGCGAAGAATACGTTTAATTTACTTCTAATTGGGAATTAGAAGTTAATGGGCCTTAAACTAGAGTGACTATGGGCCTAGAGGATCACACATAATGGATTCTTGGGTGACGGATTATTATTATACAAATGTATGTATTATTTCTATTTAATTCCGTTTGGAAAGGAGTGTAAATGGAGCTTAATACATATGTATAATAGTAGATAGGATATATATATAATTTTGGTCTTTTGGAGCCCTTTTAGAAAATGACCAAACTCTATATATAGCATCCTACGTGAGTTCATTCGAACTCTTCTCTTCCAACCCTTTAAGCTAATCAAGCATTAAGGCTTAAAGGAGAGGATTAGCCTCTCCCTTTCTCCCTCTTGCTCTCTCTCTCTCTCTCTCTAGAAGGTGATAGAGCCGGGGAAGGTCGTGCCGGGGAGGTACCGTCGCTGCGCAATGGTCCGTGTGGATCTGCTATAGAGGCCGTACAGCTGTGCGACTCGATATTCTACATCGGGCATCGCGGACAGCGTCGTTCCGCGTAAGATGAAATACGCAACCCGTAATTAGGGTCTTATAAACACCGATTAGAGCACAGATTAAGCATTCCATATCACCGGGATCAGACAAATAATTTTTTGTTATCCGCTGCGTTGCCCGATAGTGCTGTGCGAAACCTTACATCTTCTCCCTCCCGCAAGAGCAGATTATGAATTTTCAAGCTATACAAGACAAGTTTATTCAGTAGTATCAGGACCAGGTTGGGCCCAAGTATTCTATGGTGGATCTGGCCCATGAGAAGATAAAGCCCGATGAGGAGTTCTCCGCCTTTGCTAACTGTTGGCGTCACCTGCCACGTAAGTCCCAAGGCACATTCCGGAGGGGGAAAATCGAGATGCTTATTTTCAATGCAACGCACGAGTACCGATTTATCTTAGCTTTGAATGATATCACCTCTTGGCAACAACTTTATAGCCAAGCCCACTTCGTTCGTCAACAACTTCAAGATTCCCTTGACACCGAGTCTTCCCCATCTTCAACGTTTGCATACACTTTGCCATCTGCGTCCACCACTCCAGCACAACAACCCTCCACATACGCCTCGCCATCCACATCCACCGTTTGCTACTCGCCTTCCACGAGTCAATCCTCCGCTCCTACGCATCCGTCTGCTCTAGCATGCCATCCCTCCATGAGTCAACCTCCCACATACCAACCCTCTACACACCTGTTCGCTCCCACGAGCCAACCATCCACGAGTCAGCCTTCTGCCACCACATACCCACATCCGCCTTCTTCTCCCCTAGTCAAGGGAACACCACATCCCGAGCAAGTGGATGTCGTCCACTACATGCCTCCACGTCCCGCTCCACATTTGTCTTCGCCTAGTCTCTCCACTAGTTGCCACGCACCATTGCCTACGCAACCTCTGCTTCCATCTCCACAACCTTCTCCACCTTCATCCCATATCCCTCGGCATCCACCTTACCCGAAGCAGGCTTCTTGTTCTCCATTGTCGGAGTCTTTTATCGATATTTTCGGGGCTTTGATGGCCACTCACGCGTTTCAGCTCCCTTCGGTTGTACCTTGCCGACCCGCAGTCTGGAATATGCTTCAGTTCTATGAATTTCATCGCCAGCAAGGGCATTTGGTCGAGGATTGCCCCGAGTTCCTGGATTATCTTTATGATCTGGAGGATAAGAAGAGGATTGATTGGGCCACCATGCATAAAGTTATTTTAGATCTTCGCAGCAAGCAGTAATAAGAAGCACCGCCTAAGCAGCCATCTCCATCACTACAAGACTAGGGGTACCCCTGTGATTCCTCTTCGCCTAATGTTGCACCTGCTCCATCATCCACTCTGTCGCCTAGTCCATCACCCGTTCCCTCAGCTATGTCTCCACCTACCCCATCGCCATCTCCTACCCCGGCTCCATCGCCGCCACCTACCCAAGCCTCTGCTCAGGCGGGTACCTCTACCCCTTCCTTCACTCCCGTTGCCACCCCCGCTTTCTCTCCTAATGTCGCCCGACATGTCATCTCGGCCGCCGACGGTGGGCACTCCGTGCCTCCTAACCTTCACCATCACCATCTTCTTTGCCGGCACCATTTCCATCACCTCCCTCTTCATCACCCCCATTGCCCACATCACCTCCGTCTCCACTATCTTTGTCCATCCCATCTCCAACATCACCACATTCTCCATCATTGTCTTCTCCTGAGCCTGAGCAAGCTACACCTTTACCCTTGACAACACCTTCACCTACACTTCCTCCTTCGCCTTTCAAGCCTACCATCTCCACTTTGCCTTCTATTTCCACCTCTCAGAGCGGGTGTGTGCTACCTTTGGTGCCCCTAGGGTCAAGTCCCTAGGAAGATGATAAGCCGAGTCAGGTGGATCTGGTGCCGGTTATGTAGTTCAAGATTCATGATTTTATCTATCGGATGCTGATCCGTATCTTGATCCCAGGCAATTTTGGGAATGATGAGCTTCCACTGCCTATGACATTTGCTAAGAAAAGTTCCCTTGCCCTTGTGCCAATTTCTTCTCAAGCGAGGCTGGTGGCAATCTCTTTGCTCACCGGAGGTTTCGTAATTGATGCTGTTATTACCTCCCGCTCTATTTCTGTTCAGATGACTGGCCGAAAGGGGTTCTCTACTCGGGTTGTGCTAACTCATACGGCCGCCAAGAGCTTAATGGATTCCATGTTCAAGGGGCAATTGGCCATATTCTCAGGATTTTTCAAGGACATTCTGCACTTTCTATGCAATCTCCCTCAGTTTATTCGTAAGCCAGCCATGTCAACGCCACGCATTACTCTCCCTCAATGCCGTCCTGCTCTTCTATCAAGGGAGTTATGCTTCATGTCTGATTACCGAGGGGAGTTGCCAGATCTCATGTTGCTAGTGCCAAGTGACAAAACTCCATGGTTTTCTGATGCTCATCCATCTAAGGAGTTCACTCTTCAAGAATGTCCACATATTGTTAGCAGTGGATGTCTAGGGGCAACCGCCCCAGCGAAGCTGCATGTTCATAATCGGGCTAGGCTATCTGATGGGAATCGACGCCGAGCATGTACAATTTCTTTTGCATTTATGTCCTTTTAGTTCGTGTTTATATCATTGGGAAAGTATGTACGCAAATATCAGGCTTTATAAGCCAATGAGTCATTCCCATGGATTGTGTGGGTTTTTGTGCAATTGTGTAGTAGGTCCAGCTAGGGGGCCCTCAGCCCTTTCCCATTGGTCCATGTCACCTTGTGGGGCTGGTCAACCATCCTAGGTGGACATCTAGAAGGTTGGACTAGTCATATGGACACATGGGAGACAAATGGGTCAACATTCCAAAGGTAGGCCACCTACCCCTTCCACCCCTTTCATATAGTCAATAGGCCGCCCCCTTCTTGTTTATTTAATTTTATTTTTTGTGTGTTGTTCACACTTCATCCCAGCCCTTCATTCCCCATCCCTAGATCCAAGGGTCTACATTAGATTTGATACCTAGCATATAAAAAGTTGTATTTTCCATTTGTTGGCATTAATGAAGAAAAATTGTTGGAAAATTCAAGAGCTTCTTGCGCCCCTCTCCTCTCTCCTGCTGTTCTTCCCTTCCCAACCCCAGATCTAGAGTGGTTCTATCTTCAATTCCCTCCCCTCTATCTCCGGTGATCATCTGTGACGCCGCCGTCGCCGTTCGTGCCGCCTTCGAGCCGCTGCGGAGCCATCGTCAAGGTTCTGTCCTGCTGGACAGAGGTGTCTTCTACAAATTCCTGCTCTCCACCACATGAAGATCTCAAGCTGCAATTCTGAGAGTGTGTTCTTACCTTGAATCCCCACCTCCACCTAAATTTTCACGTCCAAATTTCTTCATTTAGTACTTTTCCATTTTCGTTCATCTTTCACTCCCAGATCTGTCTTGTCTCTATCTACAGTGATAGCAGTTCTGAGTTTCCCATCTCCGACCGCCTTTTTGATTTTTCCAAACCCTCCCAATTTTACTGGGAGTTCTGTCTATCAACCCCTCACTCCATGAATTTTATTAATTTCTGATCAGCCTTCTATCCAATTCTCAAAAATCATGTTCTTCTTCATCTACAGTGCTGTCTACCTGTTTCCAGATCCGACCTCTATCCAGTGCAAAAATCATATCAATTCGTAGCCACCTCCAATCAGTCCACAAAAAATATTTCTATCTTCCTTGTTCAAAATCCTATAACTTTTGTGAATAGCTCATGAGCTGGATCGGACGTCTACCTTACGGTCAACGGCAGTTCTCAGACAAGTTCCCTGCTAATCTGAGAGTTCGGCTACTGTATAACAGGAACTCAAAAATTCAATAAGGCCCAGATCCGTGTAGATCCAGGTCCGATCTCTAGGCCTAGGTTGAAGTACTTCCAGAGAGCTTTCCAACGGCGTCAGTTTCGTGTCGATCCGACATCGGGGCTGATCGCAGCGTCCGTTCTCGCCGGAGCACGCGCCAGAAAATAGAACCGGCAGATCCGTGGATGGTTATTCCGACCGGTGCCGAACGGAGCCGCCCGGCCTCCGGTCGACGTTCCAACGTGCCGCCAGCCTAGGGAACGCTTTCCCAAGTGTCCCCACCACAGTGGTGCCACCGGGCCCCACACGGTCCCTCCGGACAGCACGTGGGCACAAGTTCGGGTGCTGTCGAAGAGACGCGAGAAGCCGCCCGTCAACCTGAATTCGGTCCTCCCGGGCCCATTGTGTCGCCTTTTACCTCCCTGTGTGGAGTGGGCAGTGCTTCATGGCTGTAACAAGTGTGTAATTTCATTCCGGGAGTACGGGTTTCGGTCGGGTCCGTCGTCCCCACGCCGAGCGCGTGGAGGTATCATTTTCGCTCCCTTCTCGGTATTTTACTTACTTCATATATATTTGTTTATGCCGCTGCTAGAGAGCATGTGTAGGGATAATTAGCTCGCTTTATATTTATATCACCGCTGCTGCGAGAGAGAGCGTTACCGTCCCGTGACCCGATCCGGGCACAAAAAAGAATTGACCACCCTAGCTCTTGCCAGTTTCTCAACCGTGCACGTCCGACGCTTCCCTCGTTAAGGGACAATCACGAGCTCACCTAGAGTCTGAGGACTGTTGTTGTGTCCGTGGTCTCGTCCTGCATCACTATCTGTCAAGTGGGCCCGTTATTTGAGAAGACATTGCAGATTAAGAAGCCCAAAGGTCCGAGTCTGTGCTACGCGGGCCCGTTATCAAGAGATTTTTGCTAAGAAGAGGCGACGGTACAAGTTCAAGGGCCGTCAATTGTGCACTCAGGGGGTCACTTCTCCTTCTCCTTCCTTCCATTCATCATTTCTTCTACTCAGTTCCCACCCTTGGGTGGTGTATTTTCCTTCTTACGATCCAGCTTCCATGATTTTCTCCTCCTTTTCCGAGTCCATGAACCCTCGCTCCTCTCCTTCTCATCTGGACCTTTCGGATTTTCCTTACTCCAGGCCTCGGCTTGTGCCCTCCTTTCGTCCTGATTTAGGGATATCCTCCAATTATGCTCCTCCAGCCCTACCGGATGATGCCAATTCTCCTTCACCGACCCTGTCGAATGACTCTCACTCTCCTTCTCTGACCACGTCGGATCACCATTATTCTCCTTCTTCGACTCAGTCGGATGGTCACTCCCCTCCTTCCTCATCTTTGCAGCAATCTCCTCATCGTCTTTTTATTTATTCTTCCTCACCCTTTTAGGGTCATCACCATTTTTCATGTTGCTTTCAAGGCTTTAGTCCGCCTTGATCTCAGTTGATCTCTATTTATTCTATATTTGGTTCCTTGTTATCAGGGTCTCTGTACCTTAACGAGGGAGTTCTAGCCCTCGTCTCTGTTCTTTTTATCCTTATTCGTCCAGTATGATGTCCGCCGCTCCTCCATGTAGAGGAATCTTCAAGCCTTGTTTTCCTCTCCATTCTTTGTCCTGTCAAGCGAGGAAAATAAAGCTCGTGCTGCTCAAAGCTTGATGATCAAGATCGCTTCAGGGTGCTACTTCCATGCTATGGAATTGCAAGGTATATTTGTTTTGTGCAAGAATATGCTATCATTATTATTACTCTTATTGTTATTCCTGCGCATGCTTATAATGCTGGTTCCTTAACATGGTTTGAGTGCCTTTAGTTGAGTTTGCTCAATTTAGTCAAAATGAGTTCGCTTATGCAACATTCTTAGGCTGGTGATAGCTCTATGCTGGGAGTCTAGTTTCTTTCCCTGATCATTGAGTGTGATCTCTTGAGTGTGGATTTTTCACACACTTCATGGCAAGCCATAGCTGATCTCTCTGAGGCACACCGTTGCTACTTTGACCATACTATAGGTATGCACGAAGTCTTTTCTTTTCTCTGCTTGGCCGAGTGTAGGGGCAAGAGATGGATGGATGAGATGACCAACCTAGGTGCTCCCTAATATAAGAGAGGTCTCAAATAGGGGCAATATTGACCCTTGGAAAATGAGCTTTATTGCAAAATCTAACAAATAAGGGCTATCAAAATGGATAAATGAATCAATGGTAAAATTTTGAATCAAAGGCATGCTAAGAGTGACAGTATAGTTCCCCGCAAGACATTATGAGCCCGGTCGCATGCGTGCCTATAAATATGGGTCTCAAAATCAAAGACACAAAGCTCTGGCACAACAGACTGTATCTTTGAGGGATAGCACCCTGGAAGGAATTCAAGTCTGGATATCTCCCATCCTGTATAAAGCTTACCTCCAATTTTTCTTCTGCTTCTCCCTCTTATGCTGGGTTGAATCTCGGGTATGGCCTTAGTAGGGGCACCGTTCTTTAGAGATGGTTGGTTGTGACGAGCCAGCCTCACATGCATGCCCTGCTTAAGGGAAGCCTTTAATGAGAGGGGTAGGAATGATGATCCTTGGCCAGTAATTTGAGCCCGTCTTGGGTGCTGCAGATAGCTTTGTTCAAAAATCTAAAAAAATTAAATATTGTCAAGAATTCCAAAAAAATCAAATATTGTCAAAGAATCTAAAAAAAATCAAATATGTCAAAAATCCAAAAAAATGAAATATTCTCAGAAATCCAAAAAAATCAGATATTGCCAAAAAAATAAAAAAATCACATATGTCAAAAATCTAAAAATATTTATCTTCTATTCCATTCTTCATGTGTTTTCTTCAATTTGTTTTGAGGATGGATATGATCTGTTTGTTAAGTGTGTAGGTTACAGGTACTCAAGCTTCCTTGCTCCTTATCATTTGCACTATCTGTCTCCTGTTCACGACTTCTGATCTTGTTCTCTCCTTCTTAAATCCACTCTCTCGATCTATTCTGAAGCTCATGTCCTTCTCAGCTTCCGCTTTATCTCTTCATGTCTTTATGAGAGGGCTTTGCCTCATGATTATGAACCTGGCGGTTCTACTTCATTCAGATCTTGGGTTTTGATTGAAGAGCATATTTGTCATGTCTTTTGTCCCGCCGTGTCCTTGTCACATGTATTTATGTCCCTCCGTGCCCTTGCCATATGTGTTGTTGTCCCTCCGTGTCTGTCATGTATTCATCCCACTGTTTTTCGTCCCACTGTGTCATCATGCCATATGTTTTTGTTGTCGTCCCACACATATGTTGTCCGTATCTCTTGTCTCCCGTGGTTGCCATCCCACGTGTCTTTGTCTCACCATGGTCTTGTCCCACCGTATTGTGGTGTTGTCTTGTCCCACCGTGTCCCACGCACGCCTATTGTTTGTTCTTATGATGTTTTGCTTCATTCATCTTTGTTATGCTATGTTTCGTTCATCTTCACTTGTTATGATGTGATTCATTGTTATGTTATGTTCATCCTCGTACTTATCTTGTTGTTGTGTGTGTTTTATTCAAAAAATCTAAAAAAAAATACTGATTTGCTTGGCAGGTAAGTCAGGTATGGCTCTCTATCCCTACTCATTGTTACATTACTATATGGTATCTCTACATTATTATAGCCTCTCAAGGACCGGCTGGTTGTACGTGTGTTCTGGGATCTGATGTTCCCCTTTAACAAAAACGATGATGATCTAGGAGCATACGGTTAATCATTGGATAAGCCGTTAGTTTGAGTCGGGTGGGGGACGATGGACTCTGTCTCGCACGCCGTGGTTGCAAGAAGACTCTTGACCCCGTCCTGCTCAGTCTAGCAATAGTATCCTTGAGTACTTTCTATTTTTATCTTTCTTTGCATTCGCTTTGATGATTTCTTTATTTTTGTTGAGTCTCTCCAGATAATTTTGATGATAACAAAACCCCGGCATTACAAATATGTTGATAACTTGCTTAAACCCATCTCAAACCATCTTCCATCAAAGCAAATGCCTAATTCTATCGTGCCTCAAAAAGGCCCAGGATAAGTCAAACCAACTCATATTGTTTGGAACAAAAAGTGGTCTCAAAGTAATTTGTTTACAGGCTATGATTCATTGGCTAACTCCACTAAAAATGCAGGTTTTTCCAAGCGTGGTCGACCGTCGGCCAGGGACCGGTCGACCGGTTTTCCTAGCGTTGAAAGGTTCAATTTCTATAAAATTCTGGTCGATCGCCTACTTATGCCCGGTCGACCGCGAGCTTCAAAGCCTTCATTGTTGACTTATTTTCTCCACGAGGCTGAAGCATATATCAAATGTTTTTTAATCCCAAAAGTATCCAGACATCCCTAGAATTGTAGATCTGTGTCTTGGCATGTCCTTGACCATCCTAGTTATATAAAAACAACTCTTGGGGCAAAGAAACCCTAATCACTCAAGGAAGATTAAAGGGGGCTGCCAAGGGAGAAAGAGGGCTGCTACTGTAGCTCCGTGAATAGTGCTGCATCCAAGAGTTCTTCATCCAAGAGCAAGGTTTTCAATATCATCTGTAAGCTATTCAAGTGAAGATCAAGCTGAGGAGCAAGCTTCATCCAAAATAATCTTCATCCACTAAGGGGGAGCTTTAATCTAAAGATTTCATTTTGTGTTTCTCCTTACATCTTTCATCAAACTTCAAGTGTATGTTCTTGTAATATCTAAACACTTGTGTGTGTGTGGATCTCCACAGATCTGTGTGTGTGTGGTTCTTCTCTTCTTTACATTTCTGTGTGATTCGGTGCTTGTGCACCTTCATGGGAGTTCCGAACTCCACACGAGTGTATATGTGTGGTTTGATCTTGTAGTCTTTTACAAGATAGTGTGGGAATCCTCACAGATCGTGAGGGGTGGATGTAGGTTACCATTGTTGCATCCGAACCACATAAAAATCATGTCTCTTGTGTGGTTTGATCTTTTTCTCCTATCTCCATTCTGTGCAAGCACACACGTAAATTAATTAGATCGCATCTCCTGAGTTAGATCTAACATAAGTTATCATCTTCACATTAGATTTCGGGTATATTAAAAGGTGGGTTCGGATAGACAAGGTAAACCTTGTCAAGAAGATAACATCTTGCGTGAGTAGAATCTTCAGATTCACACCTCCGCCACGTTACCAAGGATCTATTGTGTGTGATAGATTATATTAGATCTGATATTTTTATTTAGATCTGAACCTCGTTGTGGCTTTTCCTCACACTTCTTTAAATCGGATGAGATTTCATTAAATTTTTATGAACACCAAATTCACCCCCCTCTTGGGTGTCATTGATCGCGGGACTTCAATTGGTATCAGAGCTATGGCTCTAATTCTTTCAGATCTAACAATCTAGAGTAAGATCCAGATCAATGGCCAACAAGGGGATGATGCCTGAGGGTCACTCAATCCACCGTCCTCCATACTTTGATGGCTTGAACTACTCCTATTGGAAAAATAGAATGCATGTTTTTCTGAGAGCCCAAGAGTACGAGATCTGGAGGGTGGTGGACAAGGGTCCATATGAGCTTTCTAAAAATGAAAACGAGTGGAACCCTGAGGATATTAAGAAATCCATAGTTAATTTTAATGCCATGAACATTATGCAATGTGCTATACATCCTAGCGAGTTTTCTCGTGTATCCATGTGTAGTTCAGCGAAGAAGATGTGGGACAAGCTGCGGCTCATCTATGAAGGAACCTTCGGGGTCACGGAGACCAAAGCCAACCTTCTAATCAGAGATTACGAGCTATTCAAAATGAAACCCGAAGAAACCATCTCTGAGATGTTTGCAAGATTGACTGAGATTACTAATGGTCTCAAGAGACTTGGGAAGGAATACACAAACTCTGAGCTTGTAAGGAACGTTCTGAGATCACTTCCACCAGTATAGCACACTAAAGCCACTGTCATTGAAGATTCAAAGAATCTGTCCACACTCTCTCTGGACGATCCCATAGGGTCACTCATGACCTATGAGATAAACATCAAAAGAACTGTTGAGGAGGAAACCAAGAAGAAGAAAACGGTGGCACTGAGAGCCCACCAATCTGATGATGATTTCCAAGAAGATGTGTCCGACGAAGGGAGCAATAAAGAAGATGACCTCGCCATGCTGACCCGTCAAGTGAAGAAATTTTTGAGAAGAAAGAAGAACTTCCAAGGAAATTTCAAAAGGGGGCAAAGAAAGCCCGTTCAAACCAAGGGCGAGCCGAGCAAGCCCAACAATGTCCTTTTTTATGAAGGCAAGAAGCCGAGGCACTGTTGTGCCCCTGTAGTTTTGATGATCTATAGTTTTGATGATAGCAATCAGTATGAGTCACAAGTCTATTCAGTTTATTCATCCATGCATTCTTAAGTCTAGACATTGCTTGTGCGGCAGACACATTAAGTCCATACATCGCATGACTTGCAGGCTAGCAAGTCCATACACTGCATGGCTCGCAGGCTAGCAAGTATGTACATCACAGTCGTCGCAGGCACAACAAGTCCATACACTGCATGACTCGCAGGGTAGCAAGTCTATACATTGCATGCACAAGTTCAAAGTCCATACATTGCTGCATTGCTTGCACTTGTGAAGTCTATACATTGGCAGTTGTCCTGCAGCGTCAACACAAGTCCATACATCGGTTGCAGTCATGCATACACACACAGGTCTACACATTGCACACACACTAGTCTACACACTCAAAGTCCATACATTGCATTGTTGTGTTTGTGCATCGTTTAGAACATAAGTCTATACATTCAATTGCTTTGCTTTGCTCAAGTCTGTACAGCCTTTCCCTTGGCAAGTCTATACATCGTTCATGAAGTCTGTACATTCACTAGCTTAACTTTCCAAGTCTAGACATCAATGAAGTCTGTACAGCCTGTGTGTTCCACGATATCAAGTCGATACACTCCTTGATCTTTACCTACGTAGGACTTGCAAGTCTATACATCGTGCAGTCTGCACTTTGTGACTAGCAAAGCCTATACATCGTGTCTTGGCTAAGTCTATACATCACGAACTCTCTCTCAAGTCCATACATCACCTTGCTTAATGCAAAGTCTGTACATCGGACTAAATCTGCATAGGCTAAGTCTATACATCGTGTTGCAAGCACGCCTTGAAGTCTGTACATCATCCATCATCTCAACTTGCATCTCATGATTTGAAGTCCATACATTGCCTTGCTTTGCCAAAGTCTATACATCGTGCAGTTGAAGTCTGTACATTCACCGTCTAAGTTGAGAGTTAAAGTCTGTACATCCACTGTCTTAGTTGAGAATTGAAGTATGTACATCCACCGTCTCTCTTGAGCACTTGTGCTTCTGATGTCTGATCAAGTCTATACACTCTTGAGTATATCTTCAATGTACACACTTTGCTTGATGCATTCTACGTTACACATTAGCATGTCTGTATAACGTCTGCATAGTGAATGTGAAGTCTATACATGATACAGTGTTGCATTCACTAAGACTGTACACACCTCAGCCTTGCATATATGAAGTCTGCACATGCCTTAGCACTGCATATATGAAGTCTATACATGCTCTAGCATTGCATATATAAAGTTTGTACATGGCATTGTTTCGCATTCACAAAGTCTATACAATAGCTGCACATTACACTTCAGCTAGTCTATACAATGCAGAGTCTTTACATTGCTATCTTTAACTACGATCGAAGTCTGCACATTGTGTTGCTTTGTTCACACTTTGTTTTGCTAAGTCTACACATTGATGCACGTTTACTTCTGCATATTTGATGTATGTATAGGACTTAAGCTCTGCATATACAGAGTCTATACATTGCACAGCATTGTATTCACAAAGTCTGAACATGGCATAAGTCCTGCATGCGTAGAGTCTGTACAGGCCATAGCACTGTATTCACGAAGTCTGTACAATGCATTGCTTCGCATTCATAGAGTCTGAACACTACATTGCTTCACATTCACTGAGTCTATACTGCTTCAGCTCTGCTTCATGAAATCTATACATTGCTTCAGCTTTGTCTTCACATAGTCTGTACAACGCAATTGTCCTACTTCATGAAGTCTATACATTGCTTCAGCTCTGTCTATGTATAGTCTGTACATCAGTTAATCCTTAAACTGATAACTCTGCTCGATTGTCTGACAGGGACTCCTGGCTGAGATTGATGACATGGCTCGTGATCCAAGGAGGACGAGGTGCCCAGATGGTGACACGTGGAAGCAGCCCATCCAGGATGCTGCCATGTGGATGAAATTTCCTCGGATTTGGCGAATTCTCTGGGTGGGAAATGTGGAAGCCACGCGCCCTTATCCAATCTGCTTCTGGTATATATATGAGCTTTCTTCTTCAGAAGGAGGCTGATCGATCGAGTGGAAAAGTCTGTACAGTGAGACTGAAAGTCTGAAGCAGCAGAGAGCCACCGAGATCCACAGAGAAGAAAAGCAGAGAAGAGAAGAAAGAGAGAAAGGAGAGATGAGTTGAGAGAGTTCGATTGAGAGAGATGAGTTGAGAGAGGTTCATTGAGAGGTTGTAACTCAGACTCTTGGTTTAGATAGCAGAGCTGAGATGTTTGCTCATTGAGAGCTATTTCCCTTCCGGGTTTTCTCATTTTTAGTTTGCTTCTGTCTTTTGTTTCCGAATCTGTTTCTTCAAGCTGTGAGCCAGCAATTGCAGTGGAGGTTTCCACTAGACAGGTGAAGCTGTAATCCTCAGCAGGCGAGACTAGGTCTCGGACGGCTAAGCTGTATCGCCCAGCGGTTGCAGAGGATTTGTTCCTCTAGTTGGCAAGCTGTAAAGCCCAGCGAAGCTGTGTATCAGCGGTTGTAGGCTAAGCTGTATTGCTCAGTGGACGCAAGCTGTACTGCGCAGCAGTAAGCCATACTCGGTTGAGTGTGGGGTGGACGTAGGTCACCTGACCGAACCACCTAAAAATCTGGTGTCTACTGTGTGATTGATTTGTGCATTTTGTGATTTCAGTTCAACTGTTCATATCATAGTAGATGATTGCTTAGGTCCGCATTCACTGTGATCTGTGTTGTTCTGATATATTTGTGCTGCTTCAGTTGTTCAACAGCTGTTTGCCTATATTCCGCATTAGAGCCTTATACTGGTTTTAAATTAGGCAATAGATCTATTCACCCCCCTCTAGATCCACAATTCGTGGAGATAGACTGCGTCCATCTAACATAACATGAGAGGAGAATACCCAGAATTGAAGAGGAAATTTAAGAAGGACAAGTTCAAGAAACCCAACGCCATGGTCGCCACATGGAGCGACAAAGAGGATGAATCATCTAATGAGGAGCTAGAGGAGCTCGTGGAAAGCCTGTACCTCATGGCACATGAGGATGATTCAGCTGAGGTAAACTCTGGTGATTTTATTTCAAATGAACAATGGGAGTCATAATATGAAAAACTGTATACAAAATACAGAAAAATCAGATCTGAGAATAAAACTCTCAAAAAAAAATTTGATGACTTAACACATGAGGATACTTCTGTTAAATTTGAGAAACTGGAACAAGAATGATTTGAGTTAACAGAAGAAAAGGAAACCTTGCTTCAAACAATTTCGGATATTAAAAGAACCAAAGAGGAGTTATCATGTAAAATGTCTGAAATTGAAAAAGTTTATGAAAAGTTCAAAAATGAAAAAGAGTTCTGACATCTTCCATTTTAGAATTTGAGAATAAAAATGAGAGTTTGAATAAAGAGGTGACTGACTTGCAATTTACTCTCTCTAGGTTTGTTAAAGGGAAACAAAACCTCGACAATGTGTTGGGAGTTAAAGTTAATTTCTCGAAAGAAGGATTGGGGTATATATCCCAGAACAAAAAATCCCTTGAGCACAATATTACTACATCTTACGTGCATGAAAAATAAAATGATTGTGCTTCATGCTCACATACCAAATCCAAACATGTTTAATCTAAACCACACAAATACCAAAGAAGATTCTCAAATATCAACTACTTTCACTGTGGTAGATTTGGTCATGTAATTGCTAATTGTTAGTTCAGACAAAGCACACAAAGAAATCATGCTGCTTGGACAAAGAAAAGATATGTGCAGAATTGGACTAACTCCTATGGACCCAAATTCATTTGGGTACCAGAAATAATTGCATAAGAATGTTATCTTTTGCAGATATGCCTTGAAGCCAAGGGGAGCAAATGGTACCTGGACAGCGGTTGCTCAAGACATATGACATGGGACAAGAAAGTGTTCTCTACTCTGCAAGATAAGGATGGAGGCTTGGTTGCCTTTGGTGGAAAGGACAAAGGTAAGATTATTGGAATTGGCAACATAGGTAAGAATTCTAAAATTCTTATCGAAAATGTGCTCTTGGTGAAGGATTTAAATCACAATCTTTTAAGTATAAGCCAACTATGTGACAAGGGTTTTAAAATTATTTTTGACGAAACTCATTGCTTTGTCATGAATAAAATCTCTAATGAAATCAGATTCGTTGGCAAAAGAAACAATAATGTGTAAATCGTTGATCTTGATGATGTTACCGGTGATGATGTATGCTTGGTAGCAAACAATCATGATAATGCATGGTTGTGGCACCGAAGACTAGGTCATGCTAGTTTTGGAGTTATCTCCAAATTGTCTAGACATGACTTGGTAAATGGGTTGCCAAAATTAAAATTTGAAAGTGATAAGATCTGTGAGACTTGCACAAAAGGCAAGCAAACACGTATCTCTTTCAAAAATAAAAACATTGTTTCTACCGCTAGGCCTCTAGAACTGCTCCACCTTGATCTTTTTGGTCCGACTAGGACATCCAGCCTAGGAGGAAAATCTTATAGATTTGTAATTGTTGATGATTACTCCAGATTTACATGGGTATTATTTTTAGCTATTAAAAATGATGCCTTGATGGAGTTTTAAGTGCTTTGCAGGAAAATTCAAAATGATAAAGGATACCAGATCACCATAATTCAGAGTGATCATGGTGGTGAATTTGAAAATCATGATTTCAGCTGTTTTTGCCAGGAACAAGGATATACACACAACTTCTCATCACCCAGGACGTCTCAACAAAATGGAGTAGTGGAGAGGAAGAACAAAACATTGATAAATATGGCTCGGACTATGTTAAGTGAGAACTCCCTACCCAAATACTTTTGGGCTGAGGCGGTAATTACAGCATGCTACATCATCAACAGGGCGATGGTAAGGCCCATTTTGAAGAAAACACCATATGAGCTCTACAAGGGTAAGAAACCAAATATTTCCTATCTTAAACCCTTTGGGTGCCCATGTTTCATCTTGAATAATGGTAAGTCCAACCTAGGTAATTTTGATGAAAAGAGTGACAAAGGAATCTTCCTACATTATGCATCAAATTCTAGAGCGTACTGGTTATTCAATAAAAGGACTTTAGTTGTTGAAGAAAATCCTCATGTTATTTTTGATGAATCTGAATTAAAACTGACAAATCAAATTTCTTCTACCTTGGATGCAGATGAAGCTCCCAAATGCTCAGATGATGTTAAGATTAAGGATGAATCAACTGAAGGGATCTCTAGAAAAAGTGAAAAGGATGAAGATCCAACGATTGATACACTTCAAGAATAGCGAGTGCAGCACCCCGACTTGCCAAGTTCCTCCACGTTCTTGAAAGATGACCCAGCTGAAAATATCATAGGTAATCCTGAAGATGGGGTAAGAACTAGATCTTCTCTAAGGCAAGTTGAAGAAGAGGATTTGATGGCCCTTATCTCCCAAGAAGAGCCAAAGGATATTCAAGAAGCTCTTCAAAATGAATCCTGGATCCAGGCTATGCATGAAGAGTTGCACCAGTTTGAAAGAAACGAGGTATGGACTCTTGTGACGCGTCCTAAGAATCAACCCATAATAGGAACCCATTGGGTTTTCAGAAACAAGTTGAGTGACATGGGATTGGTTGTTAGGAACAAGGCCCGGCACGTAGCCAAAGGGTATAGCCAGGAAATGGGTATTGATTTTGATGAGTCTTTTGCACCAGTTGCTCGGTTAGAAGTAGTCCAGATTCTATTATCCTTTGCTTGCTCTCTCGACTTCAAATTATTTCAAATGGATGTTAAATCTACCTTTCTAAATGGGTACATCAAAGAGGATATTTTTGTAGAACAAGCTCCAGGTTTTGAAGACTCAAAACATCCAAAGCACGTGTACAAGTTGCAAAAGGCCTTGTACGGATTGAAGCAAGCTCCAAGGGCATGGTATGAAAGGCTCACTTCATTCTTGACTGAAAATGGTTTCAAAAGAGGTAAGGTTGACCAAACACTCTTCACGAGAAAATCAGGTAAAGACATATTAATAGTTTAAGTGTACGTGGATGACATAATTTTTGGAGCTACTAATAATGCCTTATGTGATGAATTTGCAGAAATTATGCAAGGAGAATTTGAGATGAGTTTGATGGGTGAACTTACATTCTTTCTTGGATTGCAGGTGAAGCAAACATCTGAAGGCATTTTCATAAATCAAGCTAAGTACACAGTGGAGCTGATAAAGAAATATGGGATGGCTGAAGCAAAACCCATGTCAACTCCGATGGTTACAACCACGCAGTTAGACAAAGATGAAAATGGTAAAACAGTAGATCCCACACTGTTTCGAGGTATGATCGGATCACTACCCTATCTCACAGCATGTCACCCTGACATTCAATTCAGTGTATGTCTATGTGCTCATTTTCAGTCATGTCCTAAAGAATCTCATCAAATGGCTGTTAAACGTATTTTTTGATATTTAATTGGCACAATAGATTTTGGCTTGTGGTTTCCCAATAGTAGTTCATTTGATTTGATTGCATACACCGATGCGAATTATGCTAGATATATTGTAGATCGCAAAAGTACTAGTGGGTACTGTCAGTTTCTTGGTGGGTGCCTAGTTTCATGGGCTTCCAAGAAACAACATTCAGTAGCTCTCTCAACGGTTGAGGCTGAATATGTAGCCGTCGGAAGTTGCGGAGCCCAAGTACTTCGGATCAAAAATCAATTGCTTGATTTGGATGTTGAAATGAAATTTGTTCCAATCCTGTGTGACAATACCAGTGCAATCAATTTTTCAAAAAATAATGTTCAACATTCTAGGACAAAACACATTGACATTCGACATCATTTTCTGAGAGACCATGTAGGAAAAGGGGTCTTTGAATTGAACTTCATTGACACACACAATCAGCTAGCTGACATTTGCACAAAACCCCTAAACCATGATCAATTCAGCAAGATAAGAAGAGAACTTGACATGTGCAAGGGTGAGAGCATACATACATAGGTCTGCACTTAGGGTAAGGGTTGCACTTATATAGAAACTCATATGCATAAAGGGTAGATTAACATGCATATTGTCTGTACTTATTTTTAATACCTTGTGTGTATTTACATCCCTACATGTTTGAGTGTATTTATATATACAGCCCTCCTTGAAAATCCTTCTAAAGATGAATATTCATTGATTAAATAAATGTGGACCCATATGACTTTTGAACCTAAGGCACCTTTTGAGGGGGAGTTAGAGAACTTTCCTCAAAACCCCATCTCTTCTATCTCTCTCTACTTCATGATGTTAGTTCTATTTAGAAGGTCGGTTGATGGTGCTCATATCAAAAAGAAGAAGAAAAAAAGAAAATAAAAAATAAAAAATTGAATTTGTAGGGCACTTCGGTCGACCGCCAGCCCCGGTCCGGTCGACCGAACCCGGCGAACCTGGTCGCATGGCAAGAGTGGCAGTACAGTTTCCCGCGGGACGTCATGAGCCCGGTCGCATGCGTGCCTATAAATATGGGTCTCAAAATCAAAGACACAAAGCCTCGACGCAACAGATTGTATCTTTGAGGGGTAGCGCCCTGGAAGGAATTCACGTCTGGATATCTCCCATCCTGTATAAAGCTTACCTCCAATTTTTCTTCTGCTTCTCCCTCTTAGGCTGGGTTGAATCTCGGGTATGGCCTTAGTAGGGGCACCATTCTTTAGAGATAGTTGGTTGTAACGAGCCAACCTTACATGCATGCCCTGCTTAAGGGAAGCCTTTAATGAGAGGGGTAGGAATGATGATCCTTGACCAGTAGTTTGAGCCCGTCTTGGGTGCTATAGATAGCTTTGTTCAAAAATCAAAAAAGTCAAATATTGTCAAGAATTTTAAAAAAATCAAATATTGTCAAAAAAATTCCAAAAAAAATCAAATATTATCAAGAATTCCAAAAAAATCAAATATTGTCAAAGAATCTAAAAAAAATCAAATATGTCAAAAATCCAAAAAAATGAAATATTACAAACCAAAAAAAAAAAACTAAACTCACTTTAACCCAACCCAAAACACACACACAGCAAGCCAAAGTGAGTCATGCCCGAAGCCACCCGAGACCCGCATGCACGATCGATGGTGCATGGTGTTAAGTTTCTAGGGTTTTCGGAACAAATTAGAGAAGGCGGCCACAAACCGGGAATGATCTCCGGTTATGCATGGCAGGCTCTTAAAGCCTTGCCTCCGTAAACATCTCGAACCCTAGGGTTTGAGGAAAGGAATGGCAGGCGGCTGTCATTTTAGAAGGGGGATCAAGCAACGTACGTGAGCCTTCAAAATCCTTCTGTTTCCCATGATCGAACCCTCTAGAATCCCTTCATTCCTATAAAAACATGTTGATTGGTCGAACGCCCATTTTCCTTCCCCTACCATCGTGTTGCTGCGTTTGAACTCGCCGGCATCGTCCTCTTCATCCTGCGGACGTTTGAAGACGGTGCTTGTCTTCATCCTCCTCTCCCTCCTGCGGCTTGACTGCTACGAGAAGAAGATTGATATTCTTCCTTCCCTTCCTCCTGCGTCTGCAACCAAGAAGGAGGCTTCCTCCATCCACTATTCCTGCACAAGGAAACAAAGCACCGCATTCATCAAATGTCTTCACATGTCATCATCCCGATCTTCAACAAAGGTAGGTTTTCTCAAGAATTGAAGCCCAAAATAATAGTAATTAAGTTGTATTACATGGTTGCATTATATAGCTTCATGTTTATTTCAATTAATTATATAATTACGTTATGTAACAGGTTAGTTATAGATTTTTTTCTTTTGACGATTTGTTTCTAATCACCGGAGCGTCCTTTGGCTATAAAATTTTATGAGTGTATTGTTGGGGAGGTGACCGAGGTAGTGAGAGTGGTTGCACCATTTTTCGTGCCTCCTATCTCAAGATCCCCCGTCTCTCAATGAAAAATTATTTTGAACGTCCGATTAGGTAGAGTTTTTTGAGCCCGTCATTTCGATATATGGAAAGCGTGATTCCGACATGTGTACGTCTAGAAATGGAAGCTGGAAGATTGACAAAATGTTGAAATGATGACATATTCTAGGTTGTCAAACTTGTTTTGACGCCACCGTATAAAGGCGTCAAATGTTTATTATATATATATATATATATATCTTCTAATTGTATCTTTGAAAATCCCTATCTACTAAACTATACAACATAAAATTATAAAAAATATATTTTTGGAATCCTTGAATTTTTCTCCTAATTATCACATATTCTATTTTTCTAAATTATTTTTGATATAAATTAATGTCCCTTTGATTATATGTTTTTGAAATTATTCAATTAAATAGATATAAATGTGAATTCTTGTTAAATAAATTGAGTTAAAAATCATAAAATTAACGTCCCCCAAGAGGACTCTAATTAATAAATGACGCCACCCACGGACGTCAAATAATATAAGTTTATTTAATTATAGTTAATTATAGAATTGGATGGACATGAATTCTATAATTAACACATTCATGTTCTCACAGTTTTCTTCCGATTTTGACCTATACCGCGGGTCTTCTGGCACTCTCATCTCACGTCCGTAGATGGAGTCTATGTTTCATGATTGGTTCACGTTATACACTTCAACTTTCGACGACATACGAGCTCTCCGTTGGACATTCCGTTCCTTCGGACTAGCAAGTTAGTCATCGGGACCTCCGTAAGTCTCCTCGTAGCCTTGGATTCCCTTAAGGCCGACTGAGCTGGTTGTACCTTAAACACCTTGTACCCATTTTAATGCCATGTCACTCTGGAGAAACGTGATAACCCGGCCCTTTCATGGTGCTATTCTTCGCCCATGAGAGAATTCTCTTAGCCAGTGGAATGAGTGATCATTCCACTAGGCGATATATTGAATTGGGTATCCTATAGTTAGGTGCCAATTCTTCAGCTTGCTTCGTGTCCATTGAATTGGTGACTATCTTGTTAGTCATCTATTCAAGTTATTCATGGCAACCTATCTAGGTGCCAATTCCACCCAGATTTTTGACATGTCATGGTTTCTATGCTTTCACGTGGATTTTATTGCAAGTCTGTCCTTACTCAAGGGCCTTGTCCTTGAATTCCATAAAATCTTATCTTATCATCCTATTAAATCTTGTTCTTGAAACTCTTTATTGGCTATGAACTATCGTGGATGTCAAGATCTATCTTTAATGCTGTGCATATAGGGCCCGATCTGGTCCTGGGAGGAGCACCCGAAAGTACTTGTGCCCATGAGAGTTATATTGATCACGGTGTCTGGCATTGCACCAAAGTACATGACTAGTTTGATCTTTGGCATTTCACACACACACTCTCTCTCTCTTTCGTGATATTACTTGCATGTGTGACTTGACTTACGTGACTCGACTAGCGTGGCCCGAAATGGGCAAGTACTTGCGTGAAATAGCCAATAATCTATAAAGTCTCTCATGAATATCTCTTGTTTAAGACTCGCTTGGAAGTTTTGCACGACGTTGTTAATCTCTCACTAGTTTTGCTCACTTGCTCGGTTATTTCTACATGCATAGCCTTACTGCATTTTACATGTGAAAGATGTAATTACTTAAACCAATTACTTGTTCTTGAGATATAATTCCTACTGAGCGTTCGCTCACCCAGTTTTATTCCAACATTTTCAGGTAATCAGGTGGCTAGCGAGACCGAGACTCACATGGGAGGGACAAGTGTGCAAGCGAGCTTCAAAATCTAGTGAACCCGAGTCTTTTATCTTTCTTGAGTCTAGCATGGTGTCTCTTATTTAGTTATCTTGTCTAAGTCTATTAGTGCGTCATCTCCTTTTCTTTCATAGTGACGTAGTTGAGTCTTTAAGTTGGAAATTGAAATTTGTAAGAGACTTATATTTGAAATAAGATTTTTATTGTTTGCTCCAAATTATTTGGTCTCATGCCATTGCTCTTGATCGTTCACGACTGTTTAACTGCCACGTTCCGAGCAAACGACACGTTCCGCTGCTATCGGTTCGGGGCGTGACACCTTTCCTCGAGCTTGAACCAAAAGTCAACAAAAGGGGGCCTCGGGGCTGGCGGTCGACCGGAAGGCATGGGGCGGTCGACCGGAACCTGCAAAATCTCCATCTTTTCGGTTCTGGGAGAACCGGTTGATCGTAAAAGTAGGGGTGGTCGACCGAAACCTGTAAATCCTGGAGTGTTTTGTTTCTGGAAGAACCGATCGACCAGAAAGGTAGGGGCGGTCGACCGAAACCTGTAAAACGTAGAATTCTTAGGCTCTGGCGAATTTGGTCGACCGGAAAGACCTATACTTGAAAAAATGAAGTGTTAGCTCAAAAAAAATGTCCATATCAAATCCATGCATTTTGGGGTTGGATTCACTTGGTTTATGCATTTGAAACATCTAAACCATTAGAGCGTTTCTAAATTTTGTTCCGGAGGCTCCGCCCCCAGAAACCCCCGCAAGGGGAGCTACCCCCTTGACCCCCGTGACCTAACCGGGCAGGTCGATCCCCGCGACTTGACCGCGCAGGTCGATCCGCGGGTGAGGGAGCACGATGGCCAGAAGGGTTTCATGTTTAATATGCATGAATGAGGTGTATTAAGGAGAGGTATATGAGATACACATGGTGAGATCGATGCTAAGACAAGGTAAGAGTCTCACCAATGGTTCTTGACATTGTAATGACATATACCACATGTTTTGGATTGTAGAGGAGTAGGGTGAGTATCCACACGTTTGGTTCATCAGGTGACGGCCATGAGTTTAATCCTACAAGCAAGATAGTCAGGGTTAATACCATACTTGTTCACATTAAAGAGGTTATGAAACCTCTTGCCTCTTGTAAAATCAACATATGCAAACCAAGGATCAAGACTATGTAACCATTGCCATTTGACATCTCAGCCAAACATAGATAACATGAGTATGAGCAATCAACCACAAGTTTAGTTATCATCACTTAATCACACATTAAGTTTAGTTATCATCAAAACCATAACTTAACAATCACAGCAATCATCAAAACTATAACTCAACAATCTCCCCCTTTTTGATGATGACAAACTTAGTGATGATGATAAACTTAACGATGATATAACAGAATGACACAGATATTCTTCTCCCCTTGTCATACACAATCATCAATTTTTCTCCCCCTTTGACATAATCAAAAAGTGAAGCCATGGCACAGATCTTTCTCCCCTTGTGACATGATCAACAATATCAACAAGCTGGAAGAAGCCAAATTAGGAAGAACAAGCTTAACTCCCTTTGAACCAGCAATAGCTCATCTTATCAAATCAGAAGAAGCAAGGGCAAATCATGGATGAACAAAGCAATATGATTCCAATCAGAGGAAACCAATTGGTGATTATTCTCACAAATCAACTTGATACCATCCAAGGTAAATATAGTCAAGCATGTATTGATACCAATTGAAAGTAGTGATTGAAAGTAGTGATTGGCCTCAAGGATATAAACTAATGGAGGAAGATGTTCACAAGATGAGATGTTCAGCAGGATGACATTCAAAAGCTAGAACCCATGTCAGATATTCACAACAAGCAAGAGCAGGAGGGCATATCAAAATGATTTTCCTTGATTTTCAAATTTTATGATTTTTATATTTTGGTTTGAAATGCATGAAATGTAACACATGCAAAATATGCCATATGAGATGTACAATCAAACAAATACATATATGTACATGCAACACAGCTCCCCCGGACCTATATAAGAGGGTATAAGTATAGGAAGGGTGCACGAGGGTCATGACAATCAGAATGCACATGTGTAACACATGGGAGGTTGTGCAATCATATAGGAGAATCATGCAATTGCTAATACAGTCAATCAACTTTCTGAATACATATTAAATCAAATTTCCAGATGTGTAAGTGAGTAACATGAAAAATGATAGTTGTAATATGGATATTCAGATTTTCAGATTAACACAAAAAGATATTTTACAGACTGCACTTCAATTTTGAGAACATCGTATTGGAGGCTTCGCTCTACCACAGTGAGTTTTCACCAACATTTTTCAACTCAACCAGTATCACATGATAGTCAGAATTTTTCAAGAGTGATCATGTTCAAATAATTCCTTTTTACGCGAGTAGACGCATGGAGCTCATGTCAGAATCCCCGGTTACACAGAATACTGAACCATTTCACCTCACTTGAGCAGAAGTACTTTAGTCAACACTTTTCAGAAATAAACCACATCACGTCTCAGGTGACATGTGCCCAATTTACTCAGTGAGACTTAGTATTGCTCTGCCGTTCATTTTTAGTTTAGATTTTTCAACAAGGATAGGTAGGCAGCTTTTTCCTCAACTGTCTCTTCAACATATATGCAGCAAGTTTAACATCTCGAGAGTGTTGAAAAGAAATTCAAATATCCTTATCTGTAACACTCATTTTCATATTTTGTGCATGAAGTGTGCAAATTTGATTCAACATGTATACTGAAAATATCATAAATACATAATAGTGCAACTCCCCCTAAATAGATGCACTTATGAAATAAGGACTCCCCCAGAGTGTACGACATGAAACACTCCAATAATGACTCAAATGCAGCATTATTTATCAAGAAGACATAAGGTCATAGAAGTTTCAAGGATGGGGGTGAATAACATATAATAGCAAGCAAGCACACATTGGGAGTTTATGCAAATGCACTATGACATGCATGCGAGCAATGTGATGTCAAATGGATACCAATGGAATGGATAATTTGATACCAATTGAATGGATGCCAACTGAATGAACTAGCTTCAGCATATGCATGAATTGTAATGCATGCAACCTATGTCTAGGTGAGCATGTGATGCAAGATGGAAATGCAGCATAGGAGGGCTTGGTCTTCAAACCATGAGGCAAATTCCATATTGGAGCATTCACATTATATTAATGTGTCAACAATATTTTTCATGACATGGCCTTTATAAATGAGGGTGCATAAATGATGAAAATTAAGCAATGCAACCCAATTTTCAGAATTATTCAAAATCAGATTTTCAAGATTATTTCACAAGTTGAAGTGAGAAATCATCCACAAGCCAAATGTTTGGATCATTTGATCAAAGACATATTTTCAATTAAAATAGCTCAGTTCAAGGATTCATTCACAAATCAACAGTTTTACTTTTCTGAGTTCTAGTACAAGGTGGAGAACCTTGATCCAAAGACCAACTCATGCATAGTAAGAGTTTCCAGGTGGACACAATCCACCTTTTCACTGCTCATCATTTGATATACCAGATACTCAGTCAAGTTAAAAAGACCTCAAGCAATTCAGATTGAAAGATGTTCAAAATCATCAAAATCTTTAGAGTTTGCAATGCCATTCAAACAATTTGATAAGTTCATCTCATCATGCTAGTGAAGATAATAGGTCAGATTCAAGCATTGATACATGTCAAATGAGTAACATCACCATAGCAGGTTGGATGAATGACAATTCAAGTTTTAAAATCAATACATGAGTTCAACATGTATCATCATGTGCCTTCAATCAAGTTACCTCAGCAATAGCCTTAAAAGAGACTAGCAGTTCATTGTTTGTCCCAAAAATTGAAGTCCCGAAACTCACACAATAGTGTCATGATCAACTCAGATATGACAATTAATATGAGATGCATTTTCACAAGGATGAGTTCAATTTACAATTCAAAAATATTCATTCAAATGCAAGCTCCCACTTTCTATGTGCATAATTTACACAATGACATTTTTATTTTTAAAAATCATACAACCTATGACCTAAATGAACAAGTGACTCATGGTACCAGGCGGAGGCACATTCTCACGCATGGTGATAGGCTTCAGACAAGAATGACTTGCCATTCCTCAAGTCACCATTTGATATACCATGTAGTCATGCAATGATAAACAAACAAATGAATTTTTCAGATTCATGAAATGCAGGCATGCAATGACGAATTATGAAAAAAAATTTAATGCATTCTAACAATAAAAATACTTTTTTTTAAATAGAGCTCAGAAATTTATTTTCAATACTTGTGCCTTGAGCATCCATCATCTTCCAAGCTTTCCACCTAATGAATCCATTCTCAATCAAAGGAGATGTGCACCTTTCATACCATGCATTGGGTACTTGCTTTAGTACGTACAATGACTTTCACCGGCTTGTGCTTAAGTCGATCATGGAGGTTGTTCAAGTTCTGGTATCTCATCTCCTGGTGGCAATTGAGAAGGTTTTCATCATTTTTCATCCTTGCAAGGTATATCTTTAGCTGATTCAAGCCTGACTATAGATGACTAGCATCATTTGGACTTGGGGAGTGTAATCTGAATCCAAGGACAAGAGGACTTAAGTTGTCAATTTCGATTCAAATTTATTGACAATGGCATAACAAATTATCTTAACAACCAACATCCCCTAGACAGCTCTAGATGCAATGCATGACTCATGTGTGAACCTAAACATTAAGCCCATATGACGAATGCGGTTGCTCCCCCTTAGTGTGTGCATGAATGCAAGATGTTTAGTTACATCCAAATGCCATGTGCAGTCATGGATATGATGAAGACAAAACATGGATGTTATGAATGCAAGATATGGATGTGATGAAGGTGAGAGAGTTGCAATTACATTATGGCATGAGTTCACTATGTCGAACTTTGCATGGCATTCTAGGATGCGAAAACATATGGCAAACTCAATGTACGTGGTGAAGGTTAATTGAAGGTATGCCATGTGACACTCGACATGCACAAGGATATGTAATTGACAACGGATGAAATGCATGTTCAGACATATGCATCGTCACAATGTTTACCACAAAGCAATTCAAGACATTTCACATTTACTGGAGAGAGTAAGAGGGATATCACCTGAGGTTTCATATTTCAGCTTTGATTTTTCTTTTAACCTGCTTGAGTCATTTGACTCGTGTGCCTTACCTACTTGACGAAGACAGATTTCATACTTTACACTCTATGGCACACCTACAAAACAGATTTCTCAATTTGTATTCTTAGGTACCCAAACCATCTTAGGTCCTTGTGGGTTAGAAGCAACATAAGCGTGTGGTTTCCAATTTTTGACAGCATTCAAATCATCACTTTTCTTTAAAAAATAATTATGCTTAACATTCCCAGATTTGCCAAAGTGATGGTTGAAGGCACGTGGCATCATATTCTTTCTTCTCATTTGGTCTGCCAATTTATGTGTGTGAGCATGATGTGTTAAATGAGAATTCTTTTTCTTAAACAGTAACCAGCAATGTGAGGTTGTATGACCCTTTTTACCATAATGATTACAATGCATAGAAGATTTTATGGTGAAAGCTCTCTTTACATTTTTCAAGCCATCTTGGTTTCTACATGCTCTCAAGTCATCATTCTTCATAGTAAAATAATTATGCATGGCATGTCCATGTCTTCCACAATAAAAGCATGAGAGTTTCTTTCTAGGTGCTTGTGTGTGTGTGGCAGAAGTATGTTTAAGATGCATGGAGGTGCTAGTAGCATTTCTAGATTTTTTATGTAAATTGATTTTCTTTGTAGATGCATGTGTGTGTGTAACATGATTTTTCTTTTTCAGATTTTCATTTGATCTTTTTGTTATTTTCAAAGAAAATTGATTTGGGGACCCATTTGATGTGCTGGCTATGTTTGAACTGTGCATAAAAGATGTATAAACTTTATTTTCAAACTTCTTTTTGTTCATAGGATTAAAACCCAACCATTCCCTTTGAAAATTTACTTTCGTTCCCAACAATTTGTCTAAATTTTCTTGACCATTCACAAATCTAGACATTGAAGCATTCAAGTCAATGATTTCAGATTCAAGAGATGCAACGTGTAATTCATAGGAAACCATCTTATTTTCACACGACTTGACTTATTCATGTAAAGTAGCATTGATGGTTTTAAGACTTTCAATTTCTTACAACAAAGCATGCACTTTTTTAGATTCATCAATATTCACAGATTTTTCTTTTTCAAAAATAAGTAATCTTTCAGAAATGGCTTTATTCAATTCCTTCAGTTTCTCATTTTCTTTTTCAAGTTTCTTATCATTGACAAATTCAGTCTGACCATTGTCTATTGAACTTATTCTCTCTCTCAACTCTTTATTTTCATTTCTCAAGGATCAAATTTGATCTTTATGAATTTCAATGTCAAACACATGACCATCAATTAATTCCTTTAAGTGTGAGCATTCTTTGCATGAGAAATTACAGTTATTTTTTTCAACATCCTTTTTCAATTTTCTATTTTCCGATCTTAACTTCTTGTATTTTTCAGGAAGCTCTTCATATACATTCAATAAATCTCCATAGCTAAATTCATCTTCATAATCAGAATCAGAATTTACCTTTGAGCTTGATCCACTTGGCTGTTCACTCCCTTGTTCACTCGTGCCTGCCACAAGACAGCTGTCTTCATGCTCTTCCTTGAAGTCTGTTAATCCATCCAATATTTCCTTTGCGGAGCTGCAACGAGAAACAAAAGGGAAATGATTAGAATCAACAGCAGCAATAAGTAATTTTAGAGTCAAATAATTTTGATCATGTTTAAGTTTTTGATTTGTAGTCCAGACATTTTTATCTTTAGGCAATTCATAAGGACCATGTGAAATAAGCTTCCATAGCTTAGGGTCGTATGAATTGACTAGACTACACATCCTTCCTAACCACAAATCGAAATTGTAACCATCAAACACGGGTGGAGAGTTTAAGGTGTACATCATGGTAGTCATTGATCTGGATCACTCTAGATCGTTAGATCTATGAAATTAGAGCCTTGGCTCTGATACCAATTGAAGTCCCGCGATCAATGACACCCAAGAGGGGGATGAATTGGGTGTTTACCAATTTTAAGAAAACTTTTAATCTTTTTTAAAATATGTGATATAATGCTAATCAAAAGGTTCAAAACTGTTTGATCATAAATCGGATTTATCAAACTTAATTGATGATGATATGGATTAAGCAAGATATATGTAGATAAATCCGGAACAACAATTTACATTAACACTCATGTAGAATGGAGGTAGAGGAAATGGATCAAACCACACAATTCAAACCATAGTGCACAGCGGTTTTTAAGGTGGTTCGGATGCAACGACGGCAACCCTACGTCCACCCCTCACCAAACCCGGTGAGGCTTCACTCGGGGATAAATCCCCAAACGGAGACGACGCTCCAACCACACACGTAGGACGATGCCTGCACACACACACGGGGATGCACCCCAATACACACACACACAGACACACACGGAGATGAAGTCTCCAACACGATCCGACAACCGGATCACCAACACAAACACCTGCTGCCACAAGTGCAGCAATCCACACACACAAGACAGAACGGATCTAAATAGACCCACACACACACAAACGCAGATCTAGGAAGATCCACGCACACACGAATCAAATACAACACACACACACACACGACCACGGATCCAACAACGATCCACACACACACACACACAATTTCTTGCAGTTTATGATACACACAATTACAACACCCAAAACATAAAGACGATGAGGCTTAGTTTGGAAAACTCCTATTTTGGGTTCCCCTTGAATGCATGTTGCGGATCTTGAACGTATCTTCACTTGATCGGAGCTTCAATCCGTGCTTGCTTGGCTTTTCTCCTTTCTTGCTTGCTTGGTTTCTCTTCTTTCTCCCTTAGGCACTCTTCTTGGAATCCTTGATTGCTTGCTTGGCTCTTATCTTCCTTGGAGGTTGCAAGCTTCAGATTTGGCTTGAAACACCTTGGAGATGGATGAAGATCTTGCTGTACGAGGTACTGTTCACGGAGCTACAGTACCCTCTCCTTTCACCTTGGACAGCCTCCTCTTGATCTCCCTTGAAGCTCTCTTGGATGGTTAGGGTTTATGGCTCAAAATGATGTCTTATAGCCCTTGAATGGTCCATAGACAAGCCCCAGACCAGATCCACAAATCATGGTGTAATTGGGGTCATTGGGATTAAACAAATGGGTAGAAAGACCTTTCCTCGAGCTTGAACCAAAAGTCAACAAAAGGGGGCCTCGGGGCTGGCGGTCGACCGGAAGGCATGGGGCGGTCGACCGGAACCTGTAAAATCTCCATCTTTTTGGTTCTAGGAGAACCGGTCGACCGGAAAAGTAGGGGCGGTCGACCGAAACCTGTAAATCCTGGAGTGTTTCGTTTCTGGAAGAACCGGTTGACCGGAAAGGTAGGGGCGGTCGACCGAAACCTGTAAAATGTGGAATTCTTAGGCTCTGGCGAATTTGGTCGACCGGAAAGACCTATACTTACAAAAATGAAGTGTTAGCTCAAAGAAACATGTCCATATCAAATCCATGCATTTTGGGGTTGGATTCACTTGGTTTATGCATTTGAAACGTCTAAACCATTAGAGCGTTTCTAAATTTTGTTCCGGAGGCTCCGCCCTCGGAAACCCCCACAAGGGGCGCTGCCCCCTTGACCCCCGCGACCTGACCGGGCAGGTCGATCCCCGGGACCTGATCGCGCAGGTCGATCCGCGGGTGAGGGCGCACGATGGCCAGAAGGGTTTCATGTTTAATATGCATGAATGAGGTGTATTAAGGAGAGGTATATGCGATACACATGGTGAGATCGATGCTAAGACAAGGTAAGAGTCTCACCAATGGTTCTTGACATTGTAATGACATATACCACCTATTTTGGATTGTAGAGGAGCAGGGTGAGTATCCACACGTTTGGTTCATCAGGTGACGGCCATGAGTTTAATCCTGCAAGCAAGATAGTCAGGGTTAATACCATACTTGTTCACATTAAAGAGGTTATGAAACCTCTTGCCTCTTGTAAAATCAACATATGCAAACCAAGGATCAAGACCATGTAACCGTTGCCATTTGACATCTCAGCCATACATAGATAACATGAGTATGAGCAATCAACCACAAGTTTAGTTATCATCACTTAATCACACATTAAGTTTAGTTATCATCAAAACCATAACTTAACAATCACAGCAATCATCAAAACCATAACTCAACAAAAACTAGGGTGACAATGCCAATCTGTAGGTAACTTCTCCCACTCTCTCCAGGACTTCAAACGGTCCAATAAATCTTGGACTTAACTTGCCACGGATGCCAAATCTTCAGACTCCTCTCATAGGTGAGACTTTCAAAAATACATGGTCACCAACTTGGAACTCCAAATCTCTCCTTCTGTTGTCAGTATAACTCTTCTGTCTGGACTGTGTAACTTGCAGACGGTCTCTAATAATCTGAATATTATTGGATGATTCTGAAATAAGATCCGATCCAAGCCATTACTTTTTGCCTACCTCTTCCCAGCACAAAGGTGATCTACAGCTTCTTCCATATAAAGCTTCGAACGGTGCCATCTGAATACTGGATTGGAAACTGTTGTTGTATGCAAATTCTATCAAGGCCAAATGTTCATGCCAGCTATCTCCAAAGTCAATCATGAAAACCCTTAACATATCTTCTATAATCTGTTTTGCCTTCTCGATATGCCCGTCCGTTGGAGGATGAAAGGCAGTACTGAAATTCAGACGGGTTCCCAAGGACTCCTGTAGTCCTTTCCAGAAATGAGAAGTGAACCTAGTCACTATCTCCTTCATGTACAAGGTAGCCAACACGTCCATTGTCCACTTCGACTTGATGGGCAAGAAATGCGTGGACTTAGTCAATCGATCAATAATAACCCAAATTGCGTCGAAACTGCCACGCGTTCTCGGTAAATCCATTATAAAATCCATGCCTATGATCTCCCACTTCCACTGTGGTATCTCGAGAGGCTTTAACTTACCGGCAGGTCTGAAATGCTCAGCCTTCACTTGCTATCATACTAAACATCTGCTCAGAAATTTAGCCATTTCTCTCTTCATGTTCGGCCACCAAAAGGTCCTCTTCAAGTCCCGGTACATCTTAGTAGCTCTAGGATAGATAGTATACTTGGACCTATAGGCTTCTTCAAGGATCTTACACTTCACTTTAGCTGAATCGAGGACACAAGTTCTTCCCCCGAACAATAATCTGCAATCATCGGCCAATAGAAAATCCGGTCGACTATTCAAACTTTCTCTGATCTCTACCAGCCATGGGTCATTATCTTGCAAAGTCTTAATTTCAGCCAATAGCTCTAGATGAAGTTGAACCTGAGCGATCATAACCCGATCCCCCTTCTCACTAATATTGAGTTCTAGGCTTGCTAATTGTTCCAACATCTTCCACTCTTGCAACATAAGATTTGACAGCTTAGCCATCAACTTACGGCTCAAAGCATCAGCCACTACATTACCTTTCCCAAGGTGATACTCTATGGAGAAATCAAAATCCTTTAAATACTCAAGCCATCTTCTCTGCCTCATGTTAAGCTCTTTCTGAGAGAACAAATACTTCAAGGTCTTATGATCAGAAAATACAACAAAGGTCTCTCCATATAAGTAGTGCCTCCAAATCTTTAAGGCAAACACCACTGCAGCGAGCTCTAAGTCATGGACATGGTAGTTCTCTTCATGCTTCCTCAACTATCTAGATGAATCGACTATAACCCTACCATGCTGCATCAGCACATAGCCCAAGTCAATACCCGAGGCATCTGTATAAACTTCAAAACCTCCTTCGCCAGAAGGTAAAGCTAGCACATGGGCAGTGGTCAAACATTCCTTCAGAGTCTGGAAACTCCGATCACAATCTTCTGACCACTCAAACTAATTCTCCTTACGGGTCAGCCTAGTCAAAGGTACTACAATCTTGGAGAAGTCCTTAATGAATCTCTGATAATAACCCGCTAGGCCTAGAAAAGTTCTAACTTCAGTTACATTTACAGGCCTATCCCAGTTCCTCACTGCCTCTACTTTAGAGGGGTCTACTGCAATACCATCCTTAGTAATGATATGACCCAGAAAAGACACTTCTTGCAACCAAAACTCACTTACGGAACTTTACATACAATTGATGGTCCCTCAAAATCTGCAATGACATCTTCAATTGCTCTTCATACTCTTCTTTGCTTTTAGAATAAATGAGAATATCGTCGATAAACACCATGACCCATTGGTCTAAGTAGGGCCGGAACACGTTATTCATAAGCTGCATGAAAGCTGCATGAGCATTCATTAGACCAAAAGGCATTACTATAAATTTGAAATGTCCATACCTGCTTCAAAATGTCAACTTAAAGATATCTTCGTCCTTGATTCGTAACTGATGATACCCTGATCGAAGGTCAATCTTGGGAAAATATTACGCTCCGGATATCTAATCAAACAGCTCATCTATTCTTGGTAATGGGTACTTGTTCTTGACAGTAAGCTGGTTCAATTAGTGATAATCAATACACAGTCTCAACGAACCATCCTTCTTCCTTACAAAAAGTACTGGGGCTCCCCACGCAGATGTACTCAGACGAATGAACCCTTTCTCCAGCAACTCCAACAATTGCTCTTTCAATTCCTTTAACTCCGTGGGGGACATACGATACAGAGCCTTAGAGATTGGTGACGCGCCAGGAGCTAAATCAATAGAGAAAACTACCTAAGGGAGTTTGCAGGGAGGCTGAGAAGGAGAACAGAAGGCAGATAGGGGAAGTGGGAGAGATAAGAGAGGGCTAGAGAGGGGCCGTCTGCGAAGTGGGAAGTTTGGTGGGAGAGAGAGGAGGTAACGTGGGAGAGAAAGAAGGGGGAAGAGAGAAGAGAGGGGGGAGGGGGTAAGGGCCCCTCGTGGAGGCTTCACATTGTTTTCCAAAATTTTTGATTCCATTCTATTCCTTACGTGGGGTTACAAGTAACTTAAATAGAAAAGAGTGGGAAGGGGAGAGGTCACATTTAAATGGGAGGGGGTGGGACACATAGAAAACCCAAAGGACATGGGTTCTTACGAGGACTCTCATGAGTGCACACTAGGGCCTAGTTATAGCTATATACCTTTTCCTAATCAAAAGGAAACTCACACTAGGCCCACTTATATCATTTCATGTGGCCCATTAACATAAAACATTTAAACATAGCTAATATAGTTTCATAGTTGTCGGCGCCGCTTTGACAATCGTTCGTTGCCGCTTGCCGATCCAATGAAGATTCCGTCAAACCCCTCCGCTTGGAGGAGGTTCGACCTCGAACCTCGTAGCTCAGGATCCCGGTTGGATGGAGCAACCCGGTTCCCTAAGCTCTGATACCATTTGATGTGAGACGGATCCTCCAGGCATGTGATATCTCTTCTCGGATCTGGAAAATGCGTCTCCCTTCCTTGAGACTACTTCCAAATGCCGCCGGAAATATGACATCTTTGGTGACATTTTGAAGCTCAGGCCAAACATCTAGTTCGCATGGTTCCTCTAGATCATATAACTTCTTCCATCTACTCACTAGCTCAATACAACAAGCGGGAACTACTGGCAACACGAGCTTCAATTTCTCTTCATGAAAAGCCGGATTGATAATTCTCCTGTGCGTTGCCCACTATTCTCCATCATATCTTGCAAGGCCCGTGGCTATATACCATGCAACATGATCTGTTCTTGGCTTTCCAAAGTGATCACACTTGTTGGACAGAACCCCATAGGTTTCGAAGATGGGAGAGAAATGTGTGGGGGTTCTGCAGGTTTAGAAGAGGCTAGGAGAGGGGTGTGAGAGTTGGAGATGAATGGATATCAAGTTAGGTGGATGTTGGGTAGGGTATGGGCGGGTTTTACTAGGTTCAGGCATTCTGGAAAGAGGGGGGGTCGACCCAGGGTGATGGGGGGGTCGAGCCATTCTACCTGCAGGAGGGTGTATGGATCTGGGAGGGAGGTGGGTCGACCCAGTGTGTGGGTGGGTCGACCCATCTGTCTTGCCTGATGGGACAGAACTCAAAAATGGGACTCTGTTTTTAGACCTGAACTCCACGGACGTCTGGGGAAGCTTGTGAGGTGATGACGTGGCTGCATGGGCCATGGCGAGGGACAAAGGAACATGCTTCGAACGGTGGCAGGCGGCCAGTGAGAGCGGGGACGGAGGGGACACGGCGGTCTGGCGGATGATGGCTTCTGGAGGCAACGGTGCTACAGTGGTGGCCTTGTTGCTGCCACCATGATGGCCAGCGAGGTGGGCTTGAGTGGCCTGCGTAGCACGCATGCAGGGGACGTCGCCGGCTTCACGGAGGTATTGTTCACGTGCATGGGCCATGGGTGGGGTGGCGTCGACCATGGGAGGTGGGGTGCACAGAGGGTAGCAAGGAGTTGGGTGAGGAGAGGAGGAAGGGGGGGGCGATCGTGAGCGGGGTGGCATGGGTGGGGTGCGGCTAGGGAGGTGGATGATGGGCTTCACAGTGCTACAGAGGGGGGGGTGTGGTCTGACCGAAGGAGGGGAGAGGGGGCACCGGCGGTGGCCCTGTTCCAAACAGGAGATTAGCCACGGGTTAGAGGGGGAACAGGGGGAGGGAGAAAGGGCCTTGGGGTGGGTTGTGCGTGAGTGTGGGCTTGTGAGAAGAGGCCAAAGGAAGGGGGGAAGGTCAGAATAGAGGGATGGAGGGATGAAGATGGGGTTCCCAGTGGTGCGATGGTAAGAGAGAGAGGCTTGGGGAAAGGGGAGGGTGATAGAGACGCAGGGAGTGGAGCAACGGAATGGCCATGCAGAAGAAGTTAGAGGGAGAGGGGGGGGAAGAGGGGTGACTGCAGTTGCAGGGAGAGAGGGGACTGAGGGCCGGAGGAAGGGGGTGGGATAGCTTGGCCAAACTGTGGATGTGAGGGAGGGGAAATGCAGAAGCAAAGGAAGGGGGGGAAGTGGAGTAGGAGGTTGGCAGCCTAAGGGAGTTTGCAGGGAGGCTGAGAAGGAGAACAGAAGGCAGATAGGGGAAGTGGGAGAGATAAGAGAGGGCTAGAGAGGGGCTGCCTGCGAAGTGGGAAGTTTGGTGGGAGAGAGAGGAGGTAACGTGGGAGAGAAAGAAGGGGGAAGAGAGAAGAGAGGGGGGAGGGGGTAAGGGCCCCTCGTGGAGGCTTCACATTGTTTTCCAAAATTTTTGATTTCATTCTATTCCTTACGTGGGGTTACAAGTAACTTAAATAGAAAAGAGTGGGAAGGGGAGAGGTCACATTTAAATGGGAGGGGGTGGGACACATAGAAAACCCAAAGGACATGGGTTCTTACGAGGACTCTCATGAGTGCACACTAGGGCCTAGTTATAGCTATATACCTTTTCCTAATCAAAAGGAAACTCACACTAGGCCCACTTATATCATTTCATGTGGCCCATTAACATAAAACATTTAAACATAGCTAATATAGTTTCATAGTTGTCGGCGCCGCTTTGACGATCGTTCGTTGCCGCTTGCCGATCCAATGAAGATTCCGTCAAACCCCTCCGCTTGGAGGAGGTTCGACCTCGAATCTCGTAGCTCAGGATCCCGGTTGGATGGAGCAACCCGGTTCCCTACTCTCTGATACCATTTGATGTGAGACGGATCCTCCAGGCCTGTGATATCTCTTCTCGGATCTGGAAAATGCGTCTCCCTTCCTTGAGACTACTTCCAAATGCCGCCGGAAATATGACATCTTTGGTGACATTTTGAAGCTCAAGCCAAACATCTAGTTCGCATGGTTCCTCTATATCATATAACTTCTTCCATCTACTCACTAGCTCAATACAACAAGCGGGAACTACTGGCAACACGAGCTTCAATTTCTCTTCATGAAAGGCCGGATTGATAATTCTCCTGTGCGTTGCCCACTATTCTCCATCATATCTTGCAAGGCCCATGGCTATATACCATGCAACAGGATCTGTTCTTGGCTTTCCAAAGTGATCACACTTGTTGGATAGAACCCCATAGGTTTCGAAGATGGGAGAGAAATGTGTGGGGGTTCTGCAGGTTTAGAAGAGGCTAGAAGAGGGGTGTGAGAGTTGGAGATGAATGGATATCAAGTTAGGTGGATGTTGGGTAGGGTATGGGCGGGTTTTACTAGGTTCAGGCATTCTGGAAAGAGGGGGGGTCGACCCAGGGTGATGGGGGGGTCGACCCATTCTACCTGCAGGAGGGTGTATGGATCTGGGAGGGAGGTGGGTCGACCCAGTGTGTGGGTGGGTCGACCCATCTGTCTTGCCTGATGGGACAGAACTCAAAAATGGGACTCTGTTTTCAGACCTGAACTCCGCGGACGTTTGAGGAAGCTTGTGAGGTGACGACGTGGCTGCATGGGCCATGGCGAGGGACGAAGGAACATGCTTCGAACGGTGGCAGGCGGCCAGTGAGAGCGGGGACGGAGGGGACACGGCGGTCTGGCGGATGAAGGCTTCTGGAGGCAACAGTGCTACAGTGGTGGCCTTGTTGCTGCCACCGTGATGGCCAGCGAGGTGGGCTTGAGTGGCCTGCGCAGCACGCATGCAGGGGACGTCGCCGGCTTCACGGAGGTACTGTTCACGTGCATGGGCCATGGGTGGGGTGGCGTCGACCGTGGGAGGTGGGGTGCGCAGAGGGTAGCAAGGAGTTGGGTGAGGAGAGGAGGAAGGGGGGGGGGGGCGATCGTGAGCGGGGTGGCATGGGTGGGGTGCGGCTGGGGAGGCGGATGATGGGCTTCACAGTGCTACAGAGGGGGGGGTGTGGTCTGACCAAAGGAGGGGAGAGGGGGCACCGGCGGTGGCCCTGTTCCAAACAAGGGATTAGCCACGGGTTAGAGGGGGAACAGGGGGAGGGAGAAAGGGCCTTGGGGTGGGTTGTGCGTAAGTGTGGGCTTGTGAGAAGAGGCCAAAGGAAGGGGGAGAAGGTCAGAATAGAGGGATGGAGGGATGAAGATGGGGTTCCCAGTGGTGCGATGGTAAGAGAGAGAGGCTTGGGGAAAGGGGAGGGTGATAGAGACGCAGGGAGTGGAGCAAGGGAATGGCCATGCAGAAGAAGTTAGAGGGAGAGGGGGGGAAGAGGGGTGACTGCAGTTGCAGGGAGAGAGGGGACTGAGGGCCGGAGGAAGGGGGTGGGATAGCTTGGCCAAACTGTGGATGTGAGGGAGGGGAAATGCAGAAGCAAAGGAAGGGGGGGAAGTGGAGTAGGAGGTTGGCGGCCTAAGGGAGTTTGCAGGCAGGCTGAGAAGGAGAACCGAAGGCAGATAGGGGAAGTGGGAGAGATAAGAGAGGGCTAGAGAGGGGCCGCCTGCGAAGTTGGAAGTTTGGTGGGAGAGAGAGGAGGTAACGTGGGAGAGAAAGAAGGGGGAAGAGAGAAGAGAGGGGGGAGGGGGTAAGGGCCCCTCGTGGAGGATTCACATTGTTTTCCAAAAATTTTGATTCCATTCTATTCCTTACGTGGGATTACAAGTAACTTAAATAGAAAAGAGTGGGAAGGGGAGAGGTCACATTTAAATGGGAGGGGGTGGGACACATAGAAAACCCAAAGGACATGGGTTCTTACGAAGACTCTCATGAGTGCACACTAGGGCCTAGTTATAGCTATATACCTTTTCCTAATCAAAAGGAAACTCACACTAGGCCCACTTATATCATTTCATGTGGCCCATTAACATAAAACATTTAAACATAGCTAATATAGTTTCATAGTTGTCGGCGTCGTTTTGACGATCGTTCGTTGCCGCTTGCCGATCCAATGAAGATTCCGTCAAACCCCTCCGCTTGGAGGAGGTTTGACCTCGAACCTCGTAGCTCAGGATCTCGGTTGGATGGAGCAACCCGGTTCCCTAAGCTCTGATACCATTTGATGTGAGACGGATCCTCCAGGCATGTGATATCAGATATTGCCAAAAAAAATAAAAATAATCAAATATGTCAAAAATCTAAAAATCTAAAAATATTTGTCTTCTATTCCATTCTTCATGTGTTTTCTTCAATTTGTTTTGAGGATGGATATGATCTATTTGTTAAGTGTGCAGGTTACAGGTACTCAAGTTTCCTTGCTCCTTATCATTTGCTCTATCTACCTCCTATTCACGACTTCTGATCTTGTTCTCTCCTTCTTCAATCCACTCTCTCGATCTGTTCTGAAGCTCATGCCCTTCTCAGCATTCGCTTTATCTCATCATGTCTTTATGAGAGGGCTTTGCCTCATGATTATGAACCTGGCGGTTCTACTTCATTCGGATCTTGGGTTTTGATTAAAGAACGTATTTGTCATGTCTTTTGTCCTGCCTTGTCCTTGTCACATGTATTTTTATCCCTCCGTGCCCTTGCCATACGTGTTGTTGTCCCTCCGTGTCTGTCATGTTTTCATCCCACTATATTTTTCATCCCACTGTGTCATCATGCCAGGTGTTTTTGCAGTCGTCCCACACATATGTTGTCCGTATCTCTTGCCTCCCATGGTTGCCATCCCACGTGTCTTTGTCCCACCATGGTCTTGTCCCACAGCGCATGTTGTCCCACCATATTGTGGTGTTGTCTTGTCCCACCGTGTCCCACGCACGCCTATTGTTTGTTCTTATGATGTTTTGCTTCATTCATTTTTGTTATGCTATGTTTCGTTCATCTTCACTTGTTATGATGTGATTCATTGTTATGTTATGTTCATCCTCGTGCTTATCTTGTTGTTGTGTGTGTTTTATTCAATAAATCTAAAAAAAATACTGATTCACTTGGCAGGTAAGTCAGGTATGGCTCTCTATCCCTGCTCATTGTTGCATTACTATATGGTATCTCTACATTATTATAGCCTCTCAAGGACCGGTTGGTTGTCCGTGTGTTCTGGGATGTGATGTTCCCCTTTAACAAAAATGATGATGATCTAGGAGCATACGGTTAATCGTTGGATAAGCCGTTAGTTTGAGTCGGGTGGGGGACGATGGACTCTGTCTCGCACGCCGTGGTTACAAAAAGACTTTTGACCCCGTCCTGCTCAGTCTAGCAATAGTATCCTTGAGTACTTTCTCTTTTTATCTTTCTTTGCATTCATTTTGATGATTTCTTTATTTTTGTTGAGTCTCTCCAGATGATTTTGATGATAACAAAATCCCTGCATTACAAATTTGTTGATAACTTGCTTAAACCCCTCTCAAGCCATCTTCCATCAAAGAAAATGCCTAATTCTATCGTGCCTCAAAAATGCCCAAGATAAGTCAAACCAACTCATGTTGTTTGGAACAAAAAGTGGTCTCAAAGTAAATTGTTTATAGGCTATGATTCATTGGCTAACTCCACTAAAAATGCAGGTTTTTCCAAGCGCGGTCAACCGCCGGCCAGGGACTGGTCGATCGGTTTTCCCAGCGTTGAAAGGTTCAATTTCTGTAAAATTCCGGTCGGCCGCCTACTTATGCCCGGTCGACCGCCAACTTCAAAGCCTCCAGTGTTGACTTATTTTCTCCACGAGGCTGAAGCATCTATCAAAGGTTTTTTAATCCCAAAAGTCTCCAGACATCCCTAGAATTGTAGATCTATGTCCTGGCCTATCCTTGACCATCCTAGTTATATAAAAATAACTCTTGGGAAAAGAAACCCTAATCACTCAAGGGAGATTAAAGGGGGCTGCCAAGGGAGAAAGAGGGCTGCTACTATAGCTCCATGAACAGTGCTGCGTCCAAGAGTTCTTCATCCAAGAGCAAGGTTTTCAAGATCATCTGCAAGCCATTCAAATGAAGAGCAAGCTGAGGAGCAAGCTTCATCCAAAATAATCTTCATCCACTAAGGGGGAGCTTTAATCTGAAGTTTTCATTTTGTGTTTCTCCTTACATCTTTCATCAAACTTTAAGTGTATGTTCTTGTAATATCTAAACACTTGTGTGTGTGTGGATCTCCACAGATCTCTCTCTCTCTCTATCTGTGTGTGTGTGTGTGTGTGTGTGTGTGTGTGTGTGTGGTTCTTCTCTTCTTTACATTTCTGTGTGATTCGGTGCTTGTGCACCTTCGTGGGAGTTCCGAACTCCACATGAGTGTGTGTGTGTGGTTTGATCTTGTACTCTTTTACAAGATAGTGTGGTAATCCTCACAGATCATAAGGGGTGGACGTAAGTTGCCGTTGTTGCATCCGAACCACCTAAAAATCGTGTCTCTTGTGTGGTTTGATCTTTTTCTCCTATCTCCATTCTGTGCAAGCACACACGTAAATTAATTAGATCGCATCTCCTGAGTTAGATTTAACATAAGTTATCATCTTCACATTAGATTTCGGGTATATTAAAAGGTGGGTTCGGATTGACAAGGCAAACCTTATCAGGAAGATAACATCTTGCGTGAGTAGAATCTTCAGATTCACACCTCCGCCACGTTACCAAGGATCTATTGTGTGTGATAGATTATATTAGATCTGATATTTTATTTAGATCTGAACCTCATTGTGGCTTTTCCTCACACTTGTTTAAATCGGCTGAGATTTCATTAAATTTTTGTGAACACCCAATTCACCCCCCTCTTGGGTGTCATTGATCGCGAGACTTCAATTTTAACCCAGTATGCATCATGTCATTTTTGAGCATTCACGTCTCGTGATTCTCTCAAGATTTCTCCTCAGCAATGGTTAATTTCAATTCTCTTGGATAAGAGATCCGCATTCCACTCTGAATTTGAACGTCTTCTCTGATCTGCCCGCTCGGTCTGGTTGGCCAGCGTGATTCCTATCTGAATTTTATCTTAGTTTTACTTTCTCCTTTTCCAGCTTTTCAGCTGTGTTCCTCCGATCCCCTCATTGGTCATGGATTGTGTCCCCTGATGAGGTTGGTCTTATTTTTCTTCTCTTTTCCCTTGGTTAGGTCTCCAGACATGTATCATCCTTGTCATCCATTTCGGGTGGTTAGTTCGGCATTTTCGGGAGAATTCATGTCATTTGTTGGTTGTGACGGGTGTCTTTTGCCTTGATGCCCACTTTTCAGTTCTCTCCGCTTCATCTCCATTCCTCGTCGTTGTCACTTTTGCTTCATTTCCTTTCCATTTCACCTCCGCGCCGCTTTCACTCGTTCCCTTGCAAAGCAGACATCAAGGAGGGGCATCCGTTGACATCCATTTTCAGCCTACAAGTCGAGTTATTTCTCTTATTCTCTCTTTTATCATGCCCTGAATTATCCATTATTTTGGAGTCTTCTTTAAACCTATTCTGAGCCCATTTTTTGGTCATTTCTAAGCCCATTATGCCTTGGAGCCCTTGGTGGATATTTTCCCTTTTTATTAAAAAAATAAGAAAAAAAATAAAAAATAACAAAATTTAAGGTCACGGTCAACTATTGACCATTGTGGTCAACTGTTGATTGTCTCTCCCCCTCTTCTGCCTTGAGAGTTCTAAGTGTTCTGGACTCTATTTCTGGGCATTTTTGCTCGTCGTGGACTTCTTCTAAGGTCTCTATCTTCTAGAATTTTCCACCAAATCGAGTCCCATTTGTTTCTATCTCTTCTCCTTGCTATTATCTCGAATTTGACTCATAGAACTCGAGTTTTGGTGGTCTATATCCCCTAGAAACGTGGAGGAAACTTCTGGGTTTATGTAATTTCTGTACAAGTCAAACTCTATCCGATCAACCTCCGGGCTCTCCTTTCCACGCAAATATCTTCCAGATTCTTTCATGGAATTGAGTCCCGCTTGTTCCTATCTCTTGTCCTCACTATTATCTCAAGATTGATCCAAATAACTCAAGTTTTGGTGGGCTATAATCGAGGGAGAAGTTTCAGATTTCTGCATTTTCTATATAAACGACCATGTGCGAACTACGCGACAGGGGAGTGTTTTCGAGGCGACGGTGAAGCCATGTCGCATTGTCTTCATACTTATTTGACATTAGCCTGAAGAAGGAAGTATTAGCTTCGCGTTGGTCATATTTGGGCTTTATTTCATCATCATTTACCCTCTTTTCTTTGCCCCTACTTTTGACAAATCATCATAGGCTGTTGTTTTTCTATTACAACTTCGCGACGAGGGCCTGTTCTTCAAGCCGGGGCGGAGTTATGTTGTATCCTCTTCATCTTCCATTGACCTTGTCTTGAAGAGGGGAGTATTAGCTTCGTATTGATTATATTTAGGCATCCTTTTATTCATTCTTTTCCTTATTCCCAAGCCCCAACATTTCAGGTTTCACCATTCTGTTCTGCTAATCCGAAACCCAGATTTCTTGTGAAGGAGACACGTTTGCGTCGCCGGGGCGAGGCCATGGTGTACCTCTGATCATTCTTTTCAAACTCCAGGCTCTTAATGGAAGTATACTCTTTGTTTTCCCCCGTTTTGGGCTCATTATCTCGTCCTCCTCATGCTTATTTTTGTCCATCATTTTGGACTTTCACACAGTTTTCATACTTAAAAAGTCATTTTTTTGCCCTGTTCTGCACCCTTCGCTTTCTTGTGTTTTTCACCCCATTTTTCACTGTTGTCTTCCCCATTTTAAATGCTTCTTTTTTCCCTAGTTTCACCACAATATTCCCATCTTTTCATAGCATCCTTTCTTTCCCTTTTTTAGTGTCTTATTCTGCAAGTTATTCTTCATTCTTTGGGTCCGATTTGTGCACTGTTCTACATTTTCTGCACTGTCTGTATTTTTTGCTAAATCTTCGGTGCTATAACTTTCTGTCCATACCTCCTTTTGACGTGATTCTTGTTCCCACTTGTTCACAATACTAAAGTCTTCTGTCATCCTTATTTTCTCCCTATTTGGACTTCGTTTGCCATATTATTTTCATCATTCTTTGCACCCTATTTACTCAGTTTGCACAGTTTTTCTCATCACCCGCACTTTTGCACCTTGTTTATCTTTATCAATTATGGCATATTAAATCAATCTCTGCATTTTAATCTCATTACAATATACACATCTATTATTTCCACCCTTCCACAAGAGCTAAAAACCCTCCCCCGGTGAGTTTGCCCTCAATCTTTCAAGCTACTTTATGCCCTCGGGCAGATTTTTACACAGCATTTTCTAATGGGTTTTGCCTCGTGTTGTCTTTGTTTTGTAGGAAAGCATGGAAAGTGAGGCCCTTACCTTCTAGCCGGCTCGAAGGAGAGGAGAGGTAATCCACATTGTCCCCACATTACTTATATTGTGCGCGATCATCTTCTTTGTCCAAGGTACATAATGCACACATAGTCTTCTTTCACATTCTTTGGCGTTGTCTTTCCTTGGTAGCGATCACGGAATTCCTATACATCTTTTATCGCCTTTGCCTTGCTGTATGATCATGCTACCATGTTTACATAGTCACATATTCATGCTATTCACTTGATTGGCACATTATGTTATCACTTATGCACATGCTTGTTCATGTGACTTGTGACGCCACGTTCCTTATTTCTACACCCACAACGAGTTCCCTAGGATTTCTTCGAGTGGTTTCTGAGTGTCTTTCCGACAATGAAGTTTAGGATTTCCGGTAAAGATTGCCGTGTGTTTTCCCTGGACAATATATGGTTCACGACGACGAGGTTGTGACCGTGTTCCCAGACCGAGTGGTCTTGGGGTTAGGCCTTCGTCTGTGAGGATAGGCCTCCACGATAGAGGTGTCATGGTGTTTCTTCTGGCGACATAGCCAGGGTTTTCCCGTTAGTCTGGTGGTCCCCCGACTGTGAGATTGGGGTGTGTTTTCCGGTACAGTGGGAGTAGTTGTAGAGCCGAGGTTTTACTGGCCACCGTGTTTGCTGTTTCTGCTGTCGCTGTTGCTTTCCGTTACCGCCGTTGTTTACGGTTGGAGTTCCGTGGAACCCCTACTGAGCTTGTGATAGGAGGCTCACCCCTACTTTTCAGGTGTGGTGGTTCTTTCTTGAGGTTCGAGGGCGCTGCACGGAGTTCTTAGTTGCCAACTTGCCGGGCCGTGTGTTCACTCGACATTGGGTACGTTTTATTTTCTATAGACTGTACTTTATTTTTGGACTAGACTCTGTGGTTAGTTTATTATTGTTGTTCCTACTTTATTTCTTATTTCTGTGTATCTCTACTCACACACACCCTTTAGCCTTTCCGAGCCCTCCGGTTCGTGGGCGGCGGACCAGGATTCGAATGGTATCGGGTTCTTCCCGGTATCCGAATCTTGGTTCATTACATCTGCTCTGGTCGCTATTTTCATATGAACCAGCAAAGTGACAGATCTACATAAAAACTCAAAACATTGATCATGGACACAAGATTTAACGATGACAACATATGTCTTAAGCATGTAGTACTCTTTTACTCTAGTCTTGGGCTTAGAATCTTGAGACAACCTACCTTATGGGTTTGACGAAGAAGAATTACAAAGTAGAGGGAGATGGGCCAGAAGACTTCTTTCTCTCTGTTCGTTCACAATTGCAGCAGAGGAAGTAGATGAGGCAGACAACGTAGCAGCAGCAGGTCAGCAATTGCAGCGGCTGGAACAATGATAGAAGAGGCTCCTTCGCAGCCGAGGGATGCAGCAACAGGAATTAGAGGAAGTAGACGCCTTCGACAGCAGGAGGAAGACGATGCAGAGGGTCTCGTACAGGACGTCGACGAACCGCAGTAGCAAAGGATGCTTCTGTTTCAATCATGGGTTTTATTTATAGGGAGAGAGACCTAATGTCTGGGTAGAATCCTAATAGAACTTGAGTTTCCACGTACGAATCCTACTGAGTCTAAAGTTTCCCATGCAAATCCTCCCCTTGCCATATCCGCAGCACCCTTTCCTGGTTGGTTTCTAAAACCCTAATCGCAAGCTATGAACGTGATAGATGTTGGAATGGCCCAAAGGCCCTATAGTAATAGTATTTGTTTATGTATCCTTAGGCCCTCTTTACCAACCGTAAAGCCCCCTTTTTGGCCCATTTGGCTATTGGGTTGGATTTTTGGCCGAGGCCCTTTTCACGAGGGTTTGGGTAGTACTTTATGCTTTTTGCTATGGGGCTTAAAGCTTGGGTTTTATTATTTCAACTTATTAAATATTATACATATATATGTATATTTATTCGGGGTGCCACACATTGAGTCAATAACAAAATAAGATCATGTAGCAAGTACACAATATAGAACATGCAGTAAGGAACATAACTATAGATTGGCCAATCGCTTGAGTTCCGAAACATTATCCTTCCAAGCCAAGTATATCATGAACAAGTCACGAGTCAAGCAATTCATGCCAAGAGTGGAATGTCGTAGACTAATCTAGCAAGCAAGTAGTTTGGTGCAATGCTATACCTGGTCAATAATAGCTCCTATGAGCTCAAGTACTTTTGGGTGCTCCTCCAAGGATCAGACTGGACCCCATTAACACCAAGCATTGAGGTTGTTAGACTGAAGTCCCAAGTAATATCTAGACATCCACTAGTTTAATGGCCAAAGAATTCTAAGAACCAAGCTTTAAAAGCCAAGGTTATAAGACAAGGAGTCATATGATCATGAAGAATTTCGAAGGATTGAGGGCACGAAGCAACGTTTCCATTTACATAAAAAATCAGGAAAAGAGGTTCGGCTATTGGAATTAAAAATCACTCAAGAATTTGGGTAGAATTGACATCTTCTCAGAGCGTCGTGAATTCAAATATTTGCGTCTTAACTTAAGGCGCCAATTACTGAGGACAATCGATAGGCACAAAAGTGTCACGACAGGATGACACCAATATAGAAAATGGCGTCTCTAGAAAAGTCGCCATTTAAAAATAGCGTCTACCCAAGTAGTCACTGTTTAACTGACTTTCACAGAATTCCCACGTGAGTTCCCTAAGGCTGGGTAGTCACATTTCTTCAGAGTGATGTACTTGTTGAGTCTTGTTGAATCTTTACATGTTTTGATGATGACAACACTATAAGTCTTAGTGGTGTTCAAAAATATTTCTCTGTGAAAAATTAACAAAAATATTTTTCTGTGAAAGTGAACAAAGAATATTTTTCTGTGAAGAATAAACCTTCATTTCACTTCAGGTATTTTCAGGGACTGTCTTCGTGTTGGTTGGAACTTCGTCATGTTTGTGTATAACACCTCGTGTTGTACTGTTTGCCTTCGTGTCGTTGTAGTTTTAGTACTGTTTGTGTTTTCAACACGCCGTGTCGTCCTTTCATACCTCTTGTTGTGTTAAGTTGTGTGCTGATTGACTTCGTGCTGATTCTTCTGAAGTAGCTCGAATGGTTCTGATGAACTTCGAGTTGCTTCTGTATGAACCTCGTGTCGTTAGCACTTAGTTGCTCATCTCGAGTCAGTCCTCTATGTTTGCTCTTGTGTCTTCGTGTCAATTACTATAGTTCCTCGAGTTGTTCTTCTGCTTCCACCGTTTCATCACGTGTTGTTGAAGATGTGTCTATCTCATGTCTTCGTGTCGTGTTTCCTAGACCTCGTGTCTTTGTCGCTTTGTGACCTCACCTCATGTCGGTTTCTATTTTCATCTTCGTGTTGTTTTCAACTCGTGTCGCCTCGTCTTCGAGTCGTTCATTCGAGCTATTGTGTGCTCGAGTTGTTTTACTTGTGTTTTCAAGTGTTGTTTCACTACGTGTCTTCGTGTTGTCTTTTGTATTCGTGTCTTCGTGTTGTCTTTATATTCGTGTCTTCGTATTGTCTTTGTATTCGTGTCTTCGTGTTTCTTTTGTATTTGTATCTCCGTGTTGCTTCCTTCTATTTTCGTCCTGGTCTCTTCTGATCGCGTGTCTTTCTATTGCTTCACTCTGTGTTATCTTCTTCTCACTTCATGCTGTCTTCATCTGACTTCGTGTCATCTTCGTTGTTGTGTTAGATGTGTTCTCATGTACTTCGTATCGTTCTCGTGTTATCTCGTGCTAAACTCATCTAACGTACCTCGTGTCAGTCACAGTATAGTGCACCTCGTTTTGTTATCATATATCTCGTGCAGTTCTTTGTTCTTATGGCCAACCAACTTATCTCAGCTACATATAGCGAACCCTGAGCATTAATGTAATTAATCTGCTTGCAGGGATCCGAGGAAGATTACTCCTCAGTGTCTGGGCAGCACGTGATCCAATGCTAGAGGAACCAATCCGATAAGGACACGTGGCAAGAAGGTTCTGGATCAAGCGTGGGAGGCACACACATTCTGAACCGGATCTGCTGCTGCTGCTGATATAAATAGAAACCTTCATCTTCAGATGGAGTATGATCGAAAAAGAGAAAGATATAGAAGAAAGAGCAGAAAAGCAGAGAGTCCTTCGATCCAGAAAAATGAGAGAAAGAAGAGAAGAAAAAGAGAGAGCAGAAACTGAAGGAGAAAGAAGAAGAAGAAAAGAAGAGGAGAGAGAGCTTTACTGAGGATCTGATCAGTCTGTTCGTGGATCAAATCCAGAACGACTATGCTCATTGAGAGCTATATATCTTGCATTTTATTTCCAGCTTCTGTCGCTGTCATTTTCATGTTTTCTTATTTTTCTTTTTGCTACCTTGTTTAGTCTTGTTCTTCCGATTGCCTTGTTGGGGATCGGGTTTCTCCTGGTGGTACAGGAGAAGGGAGGCTTGTCCTCCGGTCCTTGGCTTGTGGCTTGCAAGTCAAGGGGTCCCTCCGGTTGGAGGAAGAGAGGTCTTAGACCTCTGGTTTGCTAGTGACGGGGAGTCACTGGTGGGTTCCCTCCTGGTCTGGAGGAAGAGAGGCTAGGCCTCTGATGGGTTACCGGCAGTAGGTTGCTACTGGCTGGTTCACTGGTAGTGGGACTGCTACCAGTGGGGTTCCCTCTTGGTATAGAGGAAGAGAGACGTGAGTCTCTGGTTTCTAGTGACCGTGGGTTGCTAGTGGTTCCCTCCGAGTAGGAGGAAGAGGGGAGGTTGTTCCCCTAGGTAAGCTGTGTATCAGCGTTTGTTGGCAAGCTGTGTTGCCCAGCTGTTAGTGAAGCCACACTCAGTTTGAGTGTGGGGTGGATGTAGGTCTGGAGGATCGAACCACCTAAAAATCCCCGTGCCGTGTGTTTATTTTTCTCTTCTGGGCTTGGATATTCGGTAGATGCTTGTTTAGGCCGATCCTTCCCTATCCTCCAAGCAGTTCGTTCTGCGGTTAGTGTTTGACCATTGTGCTCTAATTCGGAAACTCCTGTTTGAGATCTAAACTTAATTTTTAATCCTTAATTTTTAACGGGTAAAGGTCCATTCACCCCCCTCTGGACCTATCAATTGGTATCAGAGCGGTTCCCTATATCTCCAGATTCAACGATCTGTAGGGGATCCTGCTGGTCTGATAGGTGCATTTCTGTTTTGGTCTTACTGCTTGGTTTTACTCCTGAACTGATTTCAATGAAGCACCCACCGATCTTTAGTGGTTCTGGATTTAAGTTGTGGCTTAGAAGTCTGCGTACCTATGTTAAACAACGTGATCCGGATATGTGGAAGTTGATTTCACATGGTCCACACAAACTGCTAAAGAAAATGTCCAAATGGACTGACAATGATAGATACATGTGTGATCAAAACGAGAAGGCTATGGAAATTCTGAAGGCTGCCACTGACAAAGCTTTACATTCATGTTTTTATCATTGCAGGTCAGCCACTGAAATTTTGGACCAACTGAAAATAGCCTTCGAGTCAAAGAAGGACGCATGCATGATGGCCAATGGGACTGATCATAGCAACAATCAAAGTAATGAAGAGGACAATGATGATCAGGTAAACCCTTTTCAACATTATACTATGGATGATTGGGAAAATAGCTATGCTGACTTGTTGGGGCTATATGAAAATTTAAAAAGAGAACATAAGAAACTGAGAAAGGGTACTAGGTTAACCAGTGCAAATTCCTCTTCATGTCAAAACTGTTTAAAATTGGAACAAACAAATGATGCTTCCATAGCTGAGATTCGTAAGCTTGAGAGTCAAATTAAATTGTTAAAGAAAAAGAATCAAGAATCTGTTAATTCAGAACTGAATGAACTTAAATCTGAAAATGACTCTCTCAGGAAAATCATTGAAGAAAATGTTCAGAAAATTAAGAACCTTGAACAAGAAAATAAACTGCTAACTGAAAAATCTGAATCTAATCAACAATTTGAACCACCGTGTGAAGATCAGATTTTAATAAATGAATTGGTCCAGAATGACAAGCTCAAGGGAGAAATTGAAAAATTGAAAATGTTGAACAATAGTATGTCTGAGAGACTTCTAACCTTAGAAAAAGGAAAAACTGTTTGCATTGAAGATTCTGATAAACTGAGCAATCTGGAAAATGAAATTGAAGACTATAAAATCGCAAATAAGGTGCTAAGTGAATGTGTAAACTGTAATGAACAAGAGATTGCCAGTTATGAAATACACATTGTTTCTCTGGAAAATGAAATAGAAGACTTGAAGAAATCCTTGTCAAAATTTGTGGAAGGACAAGAAAATCTGGACAGATTGTTAGGTGTTAAAGTCAATTTTCAAAAAGAAGGGTTGAGCTATAACTCAACAAAGAAAAAGAGTTTTGGAAATAAGATTCAAACTTCTGCTGTTTCAGATGTTGCATCTGCTAGCCTAGCCAGTCCTTCTGTATTTCAATTCACTGCTCAAAGAAGTCTGAAGACAACTGTAGAACAAAAAGGGAAGAACAAAGTGGATTCTACTACATACATGCATCCTGACTTTAAATCCCATGCTAACAAGAAACCTATGTCATGCATTAATTGTCATAAAGCTGGTCATCAAATGCATGAATGCAAACTGAAAGGAAAAGATGACATGAATACTAGTAAAATACATGTTAGGAAAACTCATGATAGAAATCATGAGGTTCAGAAAAAGAAAATGTCATGTTACTACTGCCATAGAATTGGCCATTTGATGCATGAATGTAGATTGATGGAAAAGGATGATATGGATGCTAGGAAATATCGTGATAGAAATCCTGATGTTCATTCAAAGAAAAGGGAATGTTCACATTGTGGTAGATTAGGCCACACCCTTGCTCAATGTTGGTTTGCTAATGGAAAGAAAAAACCACTCCCACATCATGCTAAATTTTATGCTAACCAACATGCTCTTAATATCAACAAAACTACTTCTCCGAACCAGCATGTCAGATGTTTTAATTGTAACAAGCTTGGACATAAGGTCACTGAATGTTGGGCAAGATCTTATAGGAGAGAGTCTCCTTTCTGCTCCCATTGTGGGAAGCATGGCCATGCAGTCAAGGACTGCTGGCATGCTCAGGGTAGAAAACTCAATTCTAAAACTGTTAATCTCCCTGCGAATAAAAATGCATTTGGTAGAAATGTCTTTAGAGGCAAGCACAATGAGTGCTTCAAATGTGGGAAGCCAGGTCAAAGGATTGCAACCTGTTGGCTGGCAGGATATCAAAACCAAACTGGTTTTGGTAAACAGAATGTTTATTCTGTTAACAAGGAGTCTCATGTTTATGCACATAGGATTCATGCTAACAAGGATATGCATAAATCAGTACTGAAAGCTGCTGCTCCTTGCTATCAAGTTAAAAATGTGCTGAGGAAACTTGCTAGAAGTAATACTGTCATGTCAGGACCCAAGACTTCTTGGGTACCTGTTTGTGCAAAATAACTTTGCTTTGCAGGTGTGCCTTGGATGGAATAAAGGGGTAATAAACCAGGGCACATAAAAGGACCCCATGTCTGAATGCTCCAGGTAAATTTACTGCTTCCCTCCTAATATGAATTCAATCTCCAATCCATTAGAATGATGTTTGTTGTTGTTCATATAAACTGCCTATTTTGGACTAGATAGAATTATCATGATTAGAACAACCTCTCTAGTCTGCCATGCCCGTTGATTATCATGTTTGACCACTATGATATATCAAATAGTAAGCTATCAAAAGGCAGGGAAATCTGTCCTGAGGTGCTTACTATGTGTGAGGTGGTCTTTTAGACCAAGTGCTCCGCCTAGTACCATGGGTCATTCTGCTGATCAGGGGAGCCTGTATGCGCATGATTCACAAACTCACATGTTTAATTTTCATGGCAAACACTGCATTCAATAAATAATTAATACTTCCAAGAGTCGTGTGTGAGATGTCCTTGAGTGGGCTGAAAAGGAGTTTGACAGGCCATTTGGTTTCAGAGGAAATTTTGTCAGCCGATGCAGTTAATGTGGTGTTAAGATCTGTCATCTCATGAGGTTGCAGTTTATTACCCAAGAGCTTCTCTGGATGTGAGACAGAACTTCTTCAAGAATATTATATTTGTAAGCGTCCTTGGTGCTTAATGTCTTGAGTGATCTCTCACTTGTTGGCTTGCTGATAGGAGTGCTGCTCATCTCATCTCTCCACATTCGGTCTGCCACCTTCTTATCTCTCTCCTATCACTTTTGGTTCAGAAATTCTCTCAAAGAAATTTTTTTCTTACAGTCTTCTTGCTCTTATCAGATGTGATCTGTATACCTTAAACCACCCAATATCTAGTGTAACAACTTACACCTGTTAATAAAGAACTTCAATGTATGGGGGTTATATTTGGTCCTTGATCCTTCTAAGTTATCCTCTCAAGTGTTGGTCAACATATTATAAAACTTCCTGTTAAATGAGAAAAACTTGTTGAGGGTCTCGATTTAACTGAAACTTATGTGAAGAGAGCTGTGAGATAAAAATTGTGTTAAGTAAGACATCTGTCTTTTGTCTAAAATCATGAGAAGTGCCACCAGGGAATACGCCATTCTTTGTGGCAGAGCAATGGCTTTTGTGGAGAAATAGACACTCTAGATCAGAGAAGTCCAGAGTTTCTGTCATGATACAACTAGCTATCTCTGTATAGAAATGTTAAAATAATAAAAAAAAAGGGAAAAGTCAACAAAGAAAAATTTCATTGGCTTTGATTGGCATAAAGGTAGTCCGTCCTGAGTAACCAGGGTTTCTGGTGTCTGATAAACATGTCTCCTTGCGTAAAAAGGGACTATTCTACCTTGTGCTCAACAAATTGGTTGACCCTGTTTGCCTTCTCTTGTCCATTAAATGAAGAAATGAAATCTGCTTGACATCGATGTGTTATTTCTTTGCTTGACAAACATAAGGAGTAATTTAATCGTGACTCTCTCTAGGTTAAGCAACTTTAACAGCTAATTTTGTGATCATGTTGATTTAATATCTTGAGGTAACTGACCATGGAATTTGGAAGAATATAACTAGTCCATATATTGAAGGGCAAACTTTAACAGGCAATGACTGTGTTACATCATGACTGAGGGTAGTTTGGGTATTTCCAGAAAAAGTTTGATAAGAGTGAAAAGCAACCCGACAAAACCCTTCTTGTTTCACACGCCTTCATCCACAAACCCTCGTTTCCCCTTGCCGCTTCCTATTCATCTTCGTGCCGCTCCACCTTGAGTGTTCCTTCAAACTCATCTCTATCTTTTCCCGCTCACTTCCTTTCCCCACAGAGATCTCTTCCTCTCTTGGGTCTAGCTTCACTTCCAGTAGCAACCGGCAAGAGAGAGTTGATACTCTAGGAGTCTTGGCAAATGGATCAGCAAGCATCCGCCGCTCAGGTTGAAAGGAAGAGGAAAGGAAAGGAAACTGCTGAGGAGCCTCCGTCCAAGCAGCAACGTTGTCTAGAATCAGAAGCTGCTGCGGGAATGTCTTCAGAGCAAGGTACCAGGCCTTCCCAGTCTACCGTATTTTTAGAGAGTGGTAAAATCATTCCTCCGAGGATAGTTGATTTCGGTGATGAATCCATGGTCCTGAAGTTTCCAGAACACTTGAAGATCTTCGAGTTTCAGGAATGGAGGAAATTTTTGGAAGATCACAGGGTATTCTACACTAGCCTGGTGATGGAATTTTACAACAACTTGTTGTTGAGCCGAGATAAGTCTGCATTGATTTCGACTGTTAAAGGGGTTGAGATAACAGTGACATGCAACTCTCTCCATGAAGCTCTAAGTATTCCAGAAAAGGGAGAGGTGGAGAGAGGGTACAGATACAGTCTGCATGAGGCATTTTCAGTTATTACTGGTAAACCCAGTAACATTCTTGACAAGGGGCAAGTGAAGCTGAAAGCTTTCCAAACCTCGTCATTTCCTCCTCTTCACAAGCTCCTTCAAAACATAATTGCTTCTATAGTCACACCACAGACTGGAGCTAGGGGTAGAATCACAGACACACAGAGGTTTCTACCGTTTTGTCTGATTCAGAATGTAAAGATATGTTTGCCAGAAATCATTTTTACTGTCATGAAGGGATGTATTGGATCCAAGAGACACCTTCCCTATGCCGCCCATCTGACAGACATCTTCAAGTATTCAGAGATTTGCTTGGATGGAGAGGCTGCATCTGAAGTTAAGGCCCGAAACATATTTAATATGAATTTTGTTTCAGTGTTTTTGGGCTTGGAGGGCTCTTCAATGGTGGGGCAAGTTAAGGCCCAGAAAGTCAAGGAATCACAAACTCAGGGGGAGCATCTGGAACAATCTCAAGACTTAGCTCAAACTGGTGTGCAATTAGTTTCTAAGATTGCTGTACAGGATACACCAGCTGAACAACCACAGTCTATTACGTCTGCTGCACTCCCTGAAGTATCTTTTTCCTTTCAGAGGCTAGTTGAGGTTGCATCTGAAGAAATCAGGTTGTCTGAAGAAAGTATTCAGACTGATCTAGATGCAAATATTGATGGTCTGTTTGATTCTTTTGGGAAGACATCTAAAGAGGTGATATTGCCCGTGGAACAGCCAGCTAAAGAGCAAGAAAGTACTGATCAAGAACTTGCTGATTTTGTTAATGTGATTCTAAGAGAGACTGTAGAGAAAAGCTTGGAAGAGGCTACCAACTTGGTTTCATCTGAAAGTCTTGAACAGGCACCTGTTGACAGCCCTGCAGATCATGATCTCATGGAAGATAGAGGGGATAACAGTCAAGAAAAAGTTCCTATCATAGAATTGGATACAGAATCTTCAAATGAGGAAGAGGAACCTGAAATTGAAGATCAGGCTCCAGCAGTAGACAACCAACCCCAGTGCAAGAATTTTTTGGTACACCTCTAGGTCCACCTAGACTTCTATCTGCACAGGCGCCCAACATTGAATCTGCTCGGGCACCCAACATTGAAGAACTCCTCATAAACTTGACTTAGCAGATGCAGAAATAAGATAAGAAATTAGATGATCTGCTCAAATATGTCACTCTCAACATCAATCAAGTACATTCCAGGCTACTGAAGCTTGAGATATCTCTCCTCACTGAATGGAAAAGGTTCCTACTCAACAAAAAGGCTTCAGATGATGCCAACAGATCCTTGATGCAAGGTTTGCAGGAGGTTTGTTCAAAGATAGCAAAAGCACTACGTGAGTTACAAGATGTTCAAATTTCCTCCTTCAAACAATCTACCAACATTATAGATCACTGCTTTGAGATCAGAACATCTTTAGAAGTTTTGAAGAAGTCATCCAGTGCCCTAGGTCCAGATGTTCAGCAGATCTATGATAAATTGGTCACCTTCTTAACAGAAATGACAATTCTGACTGACAGATATGAAACTGTTAATATTCGCCAAGACGACATCATTTCTGAAGTGGCACATGTCAGAAGCGCTGTGGTGTATTGGCTAGTTGAACTGTCAAATGACCTAAAGGAATTTCAGTCTATCTTGGGTTCCGCACCTGGTCAAGCTTCTTCTAGCAGAACTCCACCTCAAGAATATACCTCTGCTTCTCCAAGGGGGAGACCACCACATGGCAGGCCGCGTGGCCCTTCTAGCAGACATGCCAGACATTTTTCTTGAAAAGACAATGCTCTGTATCTTGTTGCCCATTTTGAGGCCTTCTCTCTCACACTCTTGGACTTATTAATTAAATTTCATATCATTTGCATTGTTGCATCCTTATTGTTTCCTTCTTTTTGATGATGACAAAGGGGGAGAAATCAGGCCTTTGCTAGCTCGTTGAGAATGTTTGTTATTCATTGAGAATGGTTATTTGACACTTTAAAAATGTTTAATAGTGGTGCTAATGTTTGTTTAGCCTTGGAAAGGCTGAAATTTTTTTTTCTGTAAAGACTCAAGACTCATAGTGTTGCCATCCATCAAAAAGGGGGAGATTGTTGAGTCTTGTTGAATCTTTACATGTTTTGATGATGACAACACTATAAGTCTTAGTGGTGTTCAAAAATATTTCTCTGTGAAAAATTAACAAAAATATTTTTCTTTGAAAGTGAACAAAGAATATTTTTCTGTGAAGAATAAACTTTCATTTCACTTCAGGTATTTTCAGGGACTGTCTTCGTGTTGGTTGGAACTTCGTCATGTTTGTGTATAACACCTCGTGTTGTACTGTTTGCCTTCGTGTCGTTGTAGTTTTAGTACTGTTTGTGTTTTCAACACGCCATGTCGTCCTTTCATACCTCGTGTTGTGTTAAGTTGTGTGCTGATTGACTTCGTGCTGATTCTTCTGAAGCAGCTCGAATGGTTCTGATGAACTTCGAGTTGCTTCTGTATGAACCTCGTGTCGTTAGCACTTAGTTGCTCATCTCGAGTCAGTCCTCTATGTTTGCTCTTGTGTCTTCGTGTCAATTACTGTAGTTCCTCGAGTTGTTCTTCTGCTTCCACCGTTTCATCACGTGCTGTTGAAGACGTGTCTATCTCATGTCTTCGTGTCGTGTTTCCTAGACCTCGTGTCTTTGTCACTTTGTGACCTCACCTCGTGTCGGTTTCTGTTTTCATCTTCGTGTTGTTTTCAACTCGTGTCGCCTCGTCTTCGAGTCGTTCATTCGAGCTATTGTGTGCTCGAGTTGTTTTACTTGTGTTTTCAAGTGTTGTTTCACTACGTGTCTTCGTGTTGTCTTTTGTATTCGTGTCTTTGTATTCGTGTCTTCGTATTATCTTTGTATTCGTGTCTTCGTGTTTCTTTTGTATTTGTATCTCCGTGTTGCTTCCTTCCATTTTCGTCCTGGTCTCTTCTGATCGCGTGTCTTTCTATTGCTTCACTTTGTGTTATCTTTTTCTCACTTCCTGCTGTCTTCATCTGACTTCGTGTCGTCTTCGTTGTTGTGTTAGCTGTGTTCTCATGTACTTTGTGTCGTTCTCGTGTTATCTCGTGCTAAACTCATCTAACGTACCTCGTGTCAGTCACAGTATAGTGCACCTCGTTTTGTTATCATATATCTCGTGCAGTTCTTTGTTCTTATGGCCAACCAACTTATCTCAGCTACATATAGCGAACCCTGAGCATTAATGTAATTAATCTGCTTGCAGGGATCCGAGGAAGATTACTCCTCAGTGTCTGGGCAGCATGTGATCCAATGCTAGAGAAACCAATCTGATAAGGACACGTGGCAAGAAGGTTCTGGATCAAGCGTGGGAGGCATATGCATTCTGAACCGGATCTGCTGCTGCTGCTGATATAGATAGAAACCTTCGTCTTCAGATGGAGTATGATCAAAAAAGGGAAAGATATAGAAGAAAGAGCAGAAAAGTAGAGAGTCCTTCGATCCAGAAAAATAAGAGAAAGAAGAGAAGAAAAAGAGAGAGCAGAAACTGAAGGAGAAAGAAGAAGAAGAAAAGAAGAGGAGAGAGAGCTTTACTGAGGATCTGATCAGTCTGTTCGTGGATCAAATCCAGAACGACTATGCTCATTGAGAGCTATATATCTTGTGTTTTATTTCCAGCTTCTGTCGCTGTCATTTTCATGTTTTCTTATTTTTCCTTTTGCTACCTTGTTTAGTCTTGTTCTTCCGATTGCCCTGTTGGGGATCGGGTTTCTCCTGGTGGTACAGGAGAAGGGAGGCTTGTCCTCCGATCCTTGGCTTGTGGCTTGCAAGTCAAGGGGTCCCTCCGGTTGGAGGAAGAGAGGTCTTAGACCTCTGGTTTGCTAGTGACGGGGAGTCACTGGTGAGTTCCCTCCTGGTCTAGAGGAAGAGAGGCTAGGCCTCTGGTGGGTTGCCGGCAGTAGGTTGCTACTGGCTGGTTCACTGGTAGTGGGACTGCTACCAGTGGGGTTCCCTCTTGGTATAGAGGAAGAGAGACGTGAGTCTCTGGTTTCTAGTGACCGTGGGTTACTAGTGGTTCCCTCTGAGTAGGAGGAAGAGGGGAGGTTGTTCCCCTGGGTAAGCTGTGTATCAGCGTTTGTTGGCAAGCTGTGTTGCCCAACTGTTAGTGAAGCCACACTCAGTTTGAGTGTGGGGTGGATGTAGGTCTGGAGGACCGAACCACCTAAAAATCCCCGTGCCGTGTGCTTATTTTTCTCTTCTGGGCTTGGATATTCGGTAGATGCTTGTTTAGGCCGATCCTTCCCTATCCTCCAAGCAGTTCGATCTGCGGTTAGTGTTTGACCATTGTGCTCTAATTCGGAAACTCCTGTTTGAGATCTAAACTTAATTTTTAATCCTTAATTTTTAACGGGTAAAGGTCCATTCACCCCCCTCTGGACCTATCAGTACTGAAAGGAGTTTTTTGTGATACAACTAGCTCAGCATCCATGTGAGAATCCATGACTCGCAGTGACTTACAGAAGCCTTAGTGAAGAAGGTCCACTTTGACGGAAGGAGTATGCAGTGGAGGGTTCTAACTTTACCAAGAATTAGGTGTATTCGCAGAAAGCTCTGAGAAACAGGGACTCTATCACGGTAGTGTGACAAGAGTGCTGATATATCCACGGTATTAGATCGCGGAAGAACACAGAAAATCACATCTTAAGTGAAGGTGCTGTAGAGGCAGGAAAATGGTTCCTATGCCACATACCACCGTCTCTATTTATTTGTTGGGAGAAGTCATCCTGCACCCGTGGAGGCCTGCAAGCACCAAGAAACAAAGGGAATCAGAAGGAGTCCCAGGTGTTACCCTAGGGGACAACCCTTGATGGGGACATCGCTTACCACTTCCCATTTCTCCAAGGGTCCCGATGCTTGCCATTGTGTTCATCTTGATTTTCTGAGTCTAGCTATGTAATTTTCATATCTTTCTTTGAGTCTTAACCATGTAATTTTCCTTTTATTGAGTCAAGTACCTAAGTTAGTGAGTCATCTATCTAAGTCTAAGTATCATTAGGTGGCCTAGTGGGTTAACGGGCCCACTTCAATGGGCTTCGCCCATGGGCGCCCCTTCCCCCCTTGGTCATTTGTCAATAGTCCAAAAGGTGAGGACTTTTTGTAAATTGAGGGTTTCCTATAAATAGGACCCCAATCCCTCCATGGAGGACTAATGAATTATTGAGTGAAAATTATCCACAAGAATTGTGCCTCCTTCTCTCTCTAGCTCTCTCTCTCTCTCTCTCTCTCTATTTCTCCCTCTCTCTCTAAAGGGGGGGAACCCCATTCTCTATCCTCCCCACCCCCAATTTTGAAATTCACTCTCTCTCCTCCCCATTCACCTCTCATTAAGACCCCTCCCCCTTCCCCATACCTCCCATTTAATTCCCCTCCAACCCCTAGGTGGAATCCCCTTCTCCTAGGCACCTCTCCATTCTCCCAAGCAACCCTTCCTCTTCCCCAAGCAACCAATCCTTTTCCCAAGCCACCCCTTCCCCTCCCCAAGGCAACCCTTCCCATTCCCTAGGCCACCATTAACCCCTCCATTAACCCACCACTCAAATCAAAGGGAAACTCTCCCCATTCCCCCAAGCCCATTTGCGCCCCCATCACCCCACCTCCTCCAAGAGAGCCCTTCCTCCTCTCCCACCTCCCACTCCATTCCCCCACACCAGGTCTGCCCCCTGCCATCCCCCCCTCTCCCGTCTCAATCCCAAACAACCCCTCCTACAACTACTACCAGCAACCCCTCTCTCCCCTTGCCATTCCCCCCACTCCTTACCACCCCATAACCATCAATAGTCTCCTTTGCACTGCTCAGTTCGCAGGCAGCAGTAGGAGCTCCACTTGCAGAGCCTGCTCCGGAGTTGTTCGGCATCATATGGAAGCGTATCATACATCTTCGGAAAGAACATCGAGATAGATCCGCAGCCGAGGTGGTCTCGCTGGCATCCGACATCCCTGCTGCCCGGTGGACCCGTTCTCCCCCGACTGAGCAAGGTGGCCCTGGCTGGAAGGCAGAGCTGTAGTGCAGAAGCTTCCACAGCCTCACCCTTCCCTTCCAAGGCGCGCCGCTTGACCAGGTCTAAGTACTACCAGTCCCCCACGCAACCCCACAAGCGGGGCTTCGATTGGAGTCTGGGGCTGCCCGTTCCGAATTTTCTTCCCCAAGCGCGCTGAACAGGCTACTCAGGACCTGACCAGACCCCTCCTCACTCAACAGGCTCTCCCTCTCTGCCCCGACATCGTCTGGTGCTCCCCCTGGCTGTTTCTCAAAGAAGACTCGTCCACGGTCGTACTCGTTTTGGTCCCGCCACGTTTGGACTTCAGGAGTGGACGTGGCGACTACATCCATCTACTGCTACACCCGGAAACCAGTCTGAACCAGATCGCAAAGGACCAGATCCAGAGCCTGCCCCGGCCGGTGTCGATGACGGGACCACCCCCAAAAATTCACAGGCATTCCTGGGTCCGTCAGCGACATTTTGGCGCCTGTTCCGATGACTTCCGAGTTCGGTGGAGTGCGTGGCATCGTCTACATCGACTCCATATCCGATCATTCCAAAACTGGGCAGATCATTCGGCACTAGTTTAGTTAACCTCCCCTCCCCGCCTGGCCGGCTTAGCGCCCCTCCCTGTGTGGAGGTAGTGTTTAATTCTAACCCACACTTTTCCCTTCCCTAGTCCACCCCCCCTGTGTGGGGAGTAGTGCATGTATTGTTCGAATAGGGGAAGCTACACCGACGCAGTGTGCGGGGTACCCACACTCCCCCGCTCGCCCTCGTCTCCGAACGGGGTTGGTTTCTTCAAACCAACCAGGCTAAGCTCAAAATCTTGCTCCCATTATCAGTACTTGTTCTTTTAATATCCGTGAAATTGCTCCGTTGGAAGCGAGAGAGAGCGCCCGACCCCGGAGTGCTCCATTTCCGTGAGGTCACCGTGGTTTGTGAGAGAGAGTGACCCAGTGCCCCACTTGGCACCCGGCCAGCCCCTTAGTTTTGGGCATCTTACCCTCGGGAGGGCAACCTTAGCCCTGCTGGCCCTCAAACCAGCCAGGGTCTTGATCCACCACCTCCACTCGGCATCACCGAGTCACCTCGGGTTCGTGTGTGCAACGGTGATTCGGCGATTTACGCAACCCCGTGCTCAAAAATGATTGTGTTTGCGTAGTAGGTCCGATGGCCCTTGTCTCTTTACTGCATTTCCCTAGTGGTGTCACATCAAGTGGTATCAGAGCAAATTTTAGACTTGTCTCTACGAGTCTAGTCCTAGGGCATTGGCATTTGGGTCTCCCTTGCATCTCATTTTCTAACGCCCCTTGCATGACCACCCTAGGGAAACACCCCAAGTACCCATGGACCGATTTGACGTTGTCATCAACAAATTTCATAACTTTCTAGATACCCTCGCCACCCGGCTTGATCGGATTGAAGCAAAAAGGAACCACGGCCCTAGAGCTTGGTCACCTCGAGATGAATTTGGATGGGAAGCCAATGAACCCCCACTTAGGAGCTATGGCCTTAGAGTCTTGCCGCCACGGGATGAGTTTGATAGGAAAGGGTTAGACTATGATCCTTATTATTACTATGAGAGGTCCCAACACTACGGGCGTGAGGAGAGACGTCCTCGGGATAACCTGGACAGCCAATCCTCAAGAATGATGCAATTCTCTAGGTCTCCTAGGTTCACTCCACGACCGGATGATGCCAATAACTTGGGACCCCGTCCCAACCTAGACCCTCTCCTGAAGACACCCATGCCATGTCCAAACGGAAGTACCCCATTTCGGCCCACAAATCCTCCTCCCACCCCTCATCCAACAAGGGTCATCCCTAGTCAACCCATACCCCGGCGAGAAGGGAGTTCCAATGGGCCAAGTGTGGGTGAGACCACTCAGGGAAATAAACAATAATGCTCTAAGTGTAGAGGCTTTGGACACTTCATCCATCAATACCCTTCACGAGAGATGTCCAACACACTAACTGAAGAAATAGTTACCCCTATCCAAAGGGAACTTGAGGAGGTGATCGAAGTCCATGAGGCTCCCCTAGATTGGGAAAAAGAATATGAAGCCCAATGCCAAGAATTGGGTCAAGAGAACTCATCCCTACCCAAAGAAAACCCATTGAGCCTAATTGGGTGCACCCTCCCCCGTGAGTTACAAGATGCCCAACCTAGGCCTCCACTACTACCCCTCCCCATCCTATCCCAAGTCCCCCATTACCCACCACCCCAAGAGCGCCATATGCCAGTCATCATCACCCCACCTACAAAGGACCTACTCACCTCCTTGCTAGAGGAAACCATGATCCCCACACCCGACCCCCTAGTAGGGAACACCCCAGAACCACTCCCCACCTTGGAGGAAAATCGTGGCCAAAACGAGGAAGAAATTTCACCTTTCATGCCACCCCCGCCAATTGGGAGTGAACTTATCATAAGTGGGCCCTTGGTTAGATGGCGAGTGGAAAATCGGGCTCACCCTATCCTGCCCCATGCCTACCATTCCGTGGAACAACACCTCCCCATAGTACCCTTATCCACCTATCACACCACAATCCAATCATCCTATCAAGTGAAAACATTAGGGGATCTTCTTAAGGGTATAGCTTGGCAAATGGAGTTAACTAGCATATTGACCACAGTGGCCGACCGACCTAGGAGCCTTGACCTCCTACACCTATGTGTCGGGTCCATCTCCTCAATTTACACTGTGGGTTGCTACACTAGCGACCTTCTTTTATTCCTCCCTACACCCGATGAGTCCGATGCTATCCACGAATTAGAGTTGCTTATTTCGGGTAGAATGCCAAGCCCTCCATTCATGGCCAACCATCCCGCCAAAGACTTCGGTTCAATTACTTCATTAGAGGAGGAGGACTCACCATCATTTGAGGACCTTGAGGACATAGAATATCTCTTCCTTGGCAACCCATTCCATGACCCCTTTGATCCCTCCCAATGGAAGCCAATGAACCCATGGGACCTAGTCTCCTTACCCACCCCCCACCTTTTCCTACCCTCACCCACCATGTTGAACCTAACCCACCCATTCCAAAACTTAGCCCACACTATGAGAGCCATGACCAAGGGTGACATCCACCTAGGAAATGAGGAATTGACCCATCCCAAGATGTCCACTTTCTGGGACCCCTTCGACCCCCATGAGTGGAAACCCCCAAATCAACCCCCACCTAAAGATGGGACCATCTTGATAGGAATGCATGTGTCACAATATTTTGCTTCATCTGGTAGGGCTAGTAAGTCAAGTCGTCTCATTTGTGTCATATACACACTAGGTCCAGTGCACGACAGGTTTACATTTGGATATGCAGGTCCTCACCCATTCATCATCCATCTTATGCATGATAGGAGTATACATGGAAGTCCAGATCCTCCGTTATTCACTGCACCCATACCTGATAGAGCCATTTATGGATGCCCCGATCCTCCTAAGTCCATCAAAACCAATGTAACACTTGATAGGGCTGAATTTGGTTGTTCAGGCCCTCCCTTCATCTCTAGAGGATCATCATTCATGACACTGCATAGTACCCGTCGCGAGCACATCAACAAGAGCAATGAGGGATATAGAAAATTAGCCGATTCCCACCGTCGCCACCAAGAATTCCATACAGGTGATTTTGTGATGGTGAGGACTGAGAGACTATTCCCTGGAAATATCTCCAAACTGAGGTCGCGTGGATCATGTCCCTTCCAGGTTCTGAGGCGGATCGGCACCAATGCTTATGTGTTGAACCTCCCCGAGGAATACGGAGTAAGCCCCACATTCAATGTGGCTGACCTGGTGCCCTACAGGGGACCCACGGTGACACCTAGTGAGGACATCGAGCCTGTTCCACCCCTTGCGAGAGTCCCTACCCGTGAGAGAGCTCCACCAGACCAGAGAGGCCAGCGTGAGCAAGTGTAGCGGATATTGTATGAACAGGTCACTGTCATCTGGAGCAAAGGGTATGTGCGCTACCTCGCTTGGTGAAAGGACTAGCTACCTTTGGTAGACTTGTGGGCAACCCCGCCGTGACTCCCTCCGCATACGATGGATCTTTACTCGACAGAGTCGAGTTCTCTACACCCCGGGAGTACGATGGGGACATCGCTTACCACTTCCCATTTCTCCAAGGGTCCCGATACTCGCCATTGTATTCATCTTGATTTTCTGAGTCTAGCTATGTAATTTTCATATCTTTCTTTGAGTTTTAACCATGTAATTTTCCTTTTATTGAGTCAAGTACCTAAGTTAGTGAGTCATCTATCTAAGTCTAAGTATCATTAGGTGGCCTAGTGGGTTAACGGGCCCACTTCAATGGGCTTGGCCCATGGGCACCCCCTTCCCCCCTTGGTCATTTGTCAATAGTCCAAAAGGTGAGGACTTTTTGTAAATTGTGGGTTTCCTATAAATAGGACCCCAATCCCTCCATGGAGGACAAATGAATTATTGAGTGAAAATTATCCACAAGAATTGTGCCTCCTTCTCTCTCTAGCTCTCTCTCTCTCTATCTCTATTTCTCCATCTCTCTCTCTAAAGGGGCGAACCCCATTCTCTCTCCTCCCCACCCCCAATTTCAAAATTCACTCTCTCTCCTCCCCATTCACCTCTTATTAAGACCCCTCCCCCTTCCCCATACCTCCCATTTAATTCCCCTCCAACCCCTAGGTGGAATCCCCTTCTCCTAGGCACCTCTCCATTCTCCCAAGCAACCCTTCCTCTTCCCCAAGCAACCAATCCTTTTCCCAAGCCACCCCTTCCCCTCCCCAAGGCAACCCTTCCCATTCCATAGGCCACCATTAACCCCTCCATTAACCCACCACTCAAATCAAAGGGAAACCCTCCCCATTCCCCCAAGCCCATTTACGCCCCCATCACCCCACCTCCTCCAAGAGAGCCCTTCCTCCTCTCCCACCTGCCACTCCATTCCCCCACACCAGGTCCGCCCCCTGCCATCCCCCCCCCCTCTCCCCTATCAATCCCAAACCTCCCCTCCTACAACTACTACTAGCAACCCCTCTCTCCCCTTGCCATTCCCCCCACTCCTTACCACCCCATAACCATCAATAGTCTCCTTTGCACTGCTCAGTTTGCAGGCAGCAGTAGGAGCTCCACTTGCAGAGCCTGCTCCGGAGTTGTTCGGCGTCATCTGGAAGCGTATCATACATCGTCGGAAAGATCGTCAAGATAGCTCTGCAGCCGAGGTGGTCTCGCCGGCATCTGACATCCCTGCTGCCCGGTGGACCCGTTCTCCCCTGACTGCGCAAGGTGGCCCTGGCTGGAAGGCAGAGCTGCAGTGCAGAAGCTTCCACGGCCTCACCCTTCCCTTCCAAGGCATGCAGCTTGACCGGGTCTAAGTACTACCAGTCCCCCACACAACCCCTCAGGCGGGGCTTCGATTGGAGTCCGGGGCTGCCCGTTCCGAATTTTCTTCTCCAGGTGCACTGAACAGGCTACTCAGGACCTGACCAGACCCCTCCTCACTCAATGGGCTCTCCCTCTCTTCCCCAACATCGTCTGGTGCTCCCCCTGGCTGCTGCTCGAAGAAGACTCATCCACGGTCGTACTCGTTTTGGTCCCGCCACGTTTGGATATCGGGAGCGGACGTGGCGACTACATCCATCTGCTGCTACACCCGGAAACCAGTCTGAACCAGAGCGCAGAGGACCAGATCCAGATCCTGCCCCGGCCGGTGTCGACGACGGGACCACCCCCAAAAATTCACAGGCATTCTTGGGTCCATCAGCGACGTTTCGGCACCTGTTCCGATGACTTCCGAGTTCGGTGGAGTGCGTGGCATCATCTACATCGACTCCCTATCCGATCATTCCAGAACTGGGCAGATCATTCGGCACTAGTTTAGTTAACCTCCCCTCCCCGCCTGGCCGGCTTAGCGCCCCTCCCTGTGTGGAGGTAGTGTTTAATTGTAACCCACACTTTCCCCTCCCCTAGTCCAACCCCCCTGTGTGGGGAGTAGTGCATGTATTGTTCGAACAGGGGAAGCTACACTGACGCAGTGTGCGGGGTACCCACACTCCCCCGCTCGCCCTCGTCTCCGAACGGGGTTGGTTTCTTCAAACCAACCAGGCTAAGCTCAAAACCTTGCTCCCATTATCAGTACTTGTTCTTTTGATATCCGTGAAATTGCTCCGTTGGAAGCGAGAGAGAGCGCCCGACCCCGGAGTGCACCATTTCCGTGAGGTCACCGTGGTTTGTGAGAGAGAGTGACCCAGTGCCCCACTTGGCACCCGGCCAGCCCCTTAGTTGTGGGCATCTTACCCTCGGGAGGGCAACCTTAGCCCTGCTGGCCCTCAAACCAGCCAGGGTCTTGATCCACCACCTCCACTCGGCATCACCGAGTCACCTCGGGTTCGTGTGTGCAACGGCGATTCGGTGATTTACGCAATCCCGTGCTCAAAATTGATTGTGTTTGCGTAGTAGGTCCGAGGGCCCTTGTCTCTTTGCTGCATTTCCCTAGTAGTGTCACATCAACCCTCCAATGCTTAAGTCAGCAACAGGTTAATGAAGAGTAGAGAAGAGGAAAAGGAGAGAGATGTGGAGGCCGTAGTAGGGGATCAGAGAGCCGTGTAGGCCTTCACCACGTGTGCTCGCCACTCCCAGTGGGCACTTGGAGAGTGCTCGCTAGGTGGTAAGATCATGGAGAAGGAGGTCTCTCTGTTGTGACCCCTCTATGTTGATGATGTTGACACTTGCTTTATTTCATTGGTAACACCATTGTTTTGATTGATTGACAACTGCTTTTGATTTTATGAAATTGCTTTATCAGATTGACTATGTGTTCTTTGCATTTAATACAATGATGTCTGCATTTCTCACTGTCATGGGTTGACACATCAGAGGATGGGTCGACTCCTCCAGCAGACTTGGTTAGACTGAGTCTATACACTGGAAACTCTCATATCGATTGAGTCTATACATCATCCATTTCAGATAAAGTCCACACACTGCATTTCATTTGAATTGGTTAAGTGTGTACAGCGTCAACGCATCTCACTGGCTCATGTTACAGCGTCAACGCACTTCATTGGATGTGTGTACAACATCAACTCGCTAAGTGTGTACAGCGTCAGCGCATGAAGTCTGTACATCAGTCTTAATATTCTAAGTCTGTACAGCCGTTGGCTTTGAACCTCAGAGTCTGTACATCCGAATTGCCCTTGATCTGGTCAAGTGTATACACTCTTTCACTGTAGCTTTCACATATTCAAGTCTACACATCATGAAAGTCTATACATTCATCACTTACCTTTCGCTCAAGGCAAAGTCTATACACTGGGGACTTTCCTTACGTTTCTTAGGCGAAGTCTGAACATTCGGTTCTGAAGCCTGAAGTCTATACACTCCAGCCTATTCTTACGTTCAAGGCTTCAGCTACACATTAAGTCTGTACATTGGCTTCGCTTTATCAAGTCTGTACATTGACTCGCCAACTTCTTTGAAGTCTGTACATCGCTTCATGTCCCCAAAGTCTGTACATCCACAGTGATCTGTGAAGTCTGTACATTGCTTCAGGAGCTTCAAGTCTACACATCGCTTCGCTCCATCAAGTCTGTACATCCACAGTGTTACTTGAAGTCTGGACATTGATCTTCAAACTCAAAGTCTGCACATTGGTCTTCGAATCCAAAGTCTCTACAATGGTCTTCACACTTGAAGTCTATACATTCGATGTGCAGAGTTGAAGTCCATACTGTGCCTCAGGCTGAGCAAGTTCACACACTGGTCGGTGGCAAGCCTGTACACTGACCTCAGCTTTTCAAGTCTACACATTGGCCTCCTTGCATAAAGTATATACACTGGACTGTTTGGCAAGTCTATACATCGGCCCTTGTCTTCGATGTCTGTACAGCCCTTTAGCTTTTCAAGTCCATACATTGGCTTCAAGACTTTCAAGTCTATACACTGACGACTGAACTGAGAACTCTATACATCGTCTGTCTGCACTAGAGTCTCATGGAGTCTATACATTGCACTCGTCTTCTAAAGTCTATACACTGAAGTCTTCACATTCGTTTGCATTACACTGAAGTCCATACAATGGGTAAAGTCTGTACACTGTCCATGCTTCATGCAACGTCAACTCCATGCTTCATGCAGCATCAACTCAGTGTTTCATGCAGCGTCAACTCCTCAAGTATATACATTGCTTTCCTTCGCATGAAGCCTTTACATGCATTAACTCTATACACTGGTTCGAAGTCTACACAGCGTCTGCCTTCATCTGAGGCTTATGAAGCCCTTGTATTCATTAAGTCTATACACTGCGTTGTGCATACTTTACATTGCTTTCGCCTTCACAGCAAAGTCTATACAATGCTTTGCATTCTTCAGAGTCTGTACAGGGTTTTAGACTTAAACTGATGACTTCGTTTCATCTGTCTGACAGGGACTGAAGAGACAAATGAAGGGCACATGATCCGAGGTGCCTGGCTCATGATCCAAGGATGGACGAGATACCAGGATGCTGCCACGTGGTCCAGATTGCTGAGCGGGAAACGTGGAGAGCACACGCCTGCTACTGTTGCTGCTATATAAACGAGCCTTCTTCCACAGAAGAAGAGAGATCGAAGGAGAAGAAGAGAAAGTCTATACACTCAATTGCAGTGAGCCTTCGATCCATAGAGAGAAAAGAGAGAAGAAGAAGATACAGAGAGGAAGAAGAAAAGAAATAGAGAAGAAGAAAACGAGAGAAGAAGAGATCGAGAGAGATGAGCTGAGAGAGAGCTGATTGAGAGTGAGCTTGTATCTCAGTCTCGTGGTTCAAAACCAGAGCTGAGCTTTGCTCTTAGAGCTATATTGCTTTTGAGCTTTTCTATTTTCATTTTGATTTTGTCTTTCATTTCCGAATATTGTTTCTTCAAGCTGTGTGTCAGCGGTCTTGCAGTGGTAGTCTCCACTGGACGGGTTAAGCTGTATTTCCCCAGCGGTTACAGAGGATCAGATCCTCTGGTCGGCAAGCTGTAGTGCCCAGTGAAGTTGTGTATCAGTGGATTGTTTGGCCAAGCTGTAAAGCCCAGCGGACGCACGCTGTGTTGCTCAGCAGGAAGCCATACTCGGTTGAGTGTGGGGTGGACGTAGGTCGTTGACCGAACCACCTAAAAATCATGTGTGCATTGTGTTCGTGTGATTGCTTGTGAACTGTGTGTGCTGGTATCATTTGCTTAGCTTCATTGATTACATCGCTCATACTTATCTCTACCTTTCGATATAAGATATGGTGAATGGCTTCATGGGTCGACCCTTTGCTTAGCATTCTTCCTTTAGCTTAACTGATGTTTGCCTAAATTCCACTTTAGAACTTACAGTAGTTTTAAATTAGGCAAGTTGATCTATTCACCCCCCTCTAGATCCACACTGAGTGGAGATGGACTGCGTCCATCTAACCCAACATTTGGTATCAGAGCCGAACTCTTCTGTAGAGAATCATCACCCGAAGAGAATAGGCAGAGATGATGCTTGAGGGATGACTGCCGAAGGTCACTCAACAACGAAGCCCCCATTCTTTGATGGATCAAACTATGCATACTGGAAGAACCGTATGCAAGTGTTCCTCAGGGCTAAGGATTATGAGATTTGGAAGATTGTCAGCAAGGGACCTTATGAGCTGTCCCCGAATGAAGATGTATGGACCAAGGAGGAGATCAGAAGGTCCACGCTGAATTGGAGTGCTATTAATGCTATCCAATTCGCTCTGCATCCTACAGAATTCTCCCGTGTGTCTACTTACAAATCAGCTAAGGAGATGTGGGATGCGCTGGAAGTAATTCATGAAGGTACATCTCAAGTAAGAGAGCAGAAGGCCAATCTTCTTGTATCTGAGTATGAAGCCTTCAAGATGAAGTAGAACGAGTCCATCAGCGAAATGTACGCTCGGCTGACTGTCATAACCAATGGCCTCAGAGGTTTTGGGAAACCTCAGATAGAATATGATGTAGTGAGGAAAATTCTGCACTCCCTGACTCCCATGTGGCACACCAAAGCAACAGTGATGGAGGAGTCAAGGGACCTGCGTAATACTAAAGCTGATGAGCTGATTGGCTCACTAATGGCATATGAGATAAACATGCCAAGGACAGATGAAGCCGAGAGGAAGAAGAAGCCGATAGCGCTGAAGGCTAGTTCCAGCAAATCAATAAAATCCAGCTCCAGCAGCTCTTCATCATCAGAGGAGAGCCTAAATGAAGAAGAAGATGTGACTCGGTCTGAGATAGCCATGATGACTAGAGAGTTCAGGCGATTTCTCAGAAAGGGAGCAGGACGGTTCGGCCAAAAGAAATACAGTGGTGGCCGAAAGGATAAAAGGTATAAATCTAAACCTGGAAAAAAAAATGAAGCTAATGTCTGTTATCAATGCAGGAAACCAGGGCATCTGAAAATTGACTGTCCAGACAATCAGAAACATAAGGACAGGTCAAAGAAGAAAACCAAGAAGGGAAGAGCTATGATCACCACATGGAGTGATGAAGATGAAGGCTCTTTCAGCAGCAGCTCAGATAGTGAAGCCGAATCTGAACAGCCCATTTGCCTTATGACAACAAGCTCCGAAGATAGAGAGGAGGACACAGATGAGGTAATCACTAGATTTGAAAACTTCACAATTGCTGATTGGGTAGATGCTTATCATGACATAGCTGATAGAGCTGATGATATTAGAAAAGAGAATAGGCATCTTAGAAGAAAAATCAATTCCATGCAAAATGATAAAACACTAACTGATAAAATTGCATGTTTGGAATCTGAGATTGATGAATTGAAACTCACATGCTCTGAAGAAGATGAAATCAAAAATGAGTTAAAAGCTTCTAAGGAAGAGAATCTAAGGCTTGAAAATGAAATTGATGAATGGAAGCTAAAGATTCAGAAATGTGAAAGTGAAGTCAAAATTATCTCTGAAAAATATGAAGCTGTCCTCAATGTCAACAATGAGCTGAAAAAGGCTATTGATGAACTTCAGAAAGACAATGAGGATAAAATAAAAACCATTGAGAAAATGACCCAAGGAATAGATAACTTAAATGCTTTGTTAGGGTCAAAGGTTAATTTCAGAAAAGAGGGCCTAGGATTTAATTCTAGTGCAACAAAAACATTCGGAATGAAAACAATTTCATTTGTTGCTCAAAAGGAAAAGGGACCTCTAATTAGCATGAACTCAACAAATTTAATGAACAAAACTGCTAATCTGAAAAAGACCAGTGCTGAGGAGAAGGGTAAACAAAAACTCAGTGAGCCTAGTAGAGCTAGCACATCTAAGCAGAATCCTAGGGCTCAGACTCAGGTTAGGGGTCAACCTACACAGTCTGGTAAACCCCAGGTCAAGGTAACCAAGTCTCCACCAACACCTCCACCTCTGAAGAAGACCCAATACAAACCTGTGTGTAGGTCAGCAGGGTCCAAAGTACAGGGGAGACAGAGTGCTGCTAGGAGTCAACCCAATTATTTTTATCAACCCAGAGCTCAGACCCACTACAATGCACAGCCAACCTACTTCAATAGGTCAGATTGGTCTAGAACTCAGGGTAGGTTTACAGGTCTTGCATACCAGGGTGCTCAAAACCAAAGACCTTACAGTAGAAATTGGGTCAATGGGTATGGTTACTGGACATCTAGAAACCAATATTTCCATAGCCAGCCTAGGAACTACTATGGCCAAAATCTTGTGAACACACCCTGGCCAAGGCACTGGCACAGAAATAACAATACTGACAATAATCATGCTGCTGCCAATAAGAAAAAGAACAATAAAAAGAAAAGGAACAATAAGAGAAGAAAATCTGTAGGATCCACTGAACAAAATTCATTTAAACAAATGTGGATTCCGAAACATTTGCTTTCCTGCTTTGCTTCTAGTTCATTTACATTAGAGCCCAATCAGTCTTGGGTTCCAAACTTCTCTACCTAATTGTGTATGCAGGTATGCCTGGCAGCCAAGAACAACTTGTGGTACATGGATAGCGGCTGCTCCAGGCATATGACAGGAGATAAGGCCAAATTTTGCATACTGACTGAGAAAGTAGAAGGCCTTGTCACCTTTGGAAGCAACACAAAGGGTAGGATTATCGGATCAGGTAAGGTAGGTAAGTGTTCTACCTGCTGCATTGATGATGTTATGCTGGTTGAAGGGTTAGCCTATAATCTACTTAGCATCAGCCAGTTATGTGATAAAGGTTACAATATTTTATTTAATTCTCAATGCTGCAAGGTTTTTGAACCTGATTCTGATATTGTCAAATTTTCTGGAAAAAGAATAAATAATACTTACATGATAAATTTAGATGAAATTCAACACACTAACCTTTGCCTTACTGCCAGTAGAGAAGACATAGCATTTTTATGGCATCGTAGGTTAGGTCATGCTAGCTACATTGTTTTACACAAATTAAATAAGCATGGCATGGTTAGAGGACTTCCTGAAGTCTCATTCAAGAAAGAAAATAAAATCTGTGATGCATGCACTCAATCAAAGATAACTAGAAAGTCATTTAAGTCTAGAACTGAAAATCTGTCTTCCAAACCCTATGAGCTGATACATATGGACCTTTTTGGGCCAACTAGATCTGTCAGCCTATCAGGGAGGAGGTATGGGTTTGTCATGGTAGATGACTTTTCTAGGTATACTTGGGTTTATTTCTTATCTAATAAGAGTGATGCTTTCTCAGAATTTCAGGAGTTCTATGTTAAAACAAATCAAAAAATTGAAAACATTTTGTCTGATCATGGAGGTTAGTTTGAAAACTCACAATTTGATGAATTCTGCAGGTCAAATGGAATCAACCACAGGTACTCCTCACCAAGGACACCTGAGCAGAATGGAGTTGTGGAGAGAAGGAACAGAACCCTAGTGGAAATGGGTCGTACACTCCTTGTCGAAGGTGGTCTACCAAGGAAATTTTGGCCTAAAGCAGTGAACACTGCCTGTTATGTAATTAACAGAGCCATGGTAAGACCTTCTACCCAGCAAACACCATATGAGATATTAAAAGGTAAGAAACCTTCTATTGCTCACTTCAAGGTTTTTGGTTGTAAATGTTTCATTCACATAAATGATAAAAAGGACCTTGATAAATTTGAACCTAAAGGAGAACCAGGAATTTTTCTTGGCTATTCTGAAAACACCCGAGCATACAGAGTGTACAATCTGAACTCTAAAATTGTTGAAGAATCTCCACACATAGTTTTTGATGAATCCTTGGCAAATTCTAATGCTGGTCAATGCAGGAATGAAAACAATGGTGAAATTCTGAAGGAAGGAGATCCTGCAGACAAATCCGAGGATGAAGAAGAACATAAAGAGCTTAATGAAGAGGAGCCTACAGTTCAGGGGGAGGTAAATCAAGTTCATGATACTCCAATTGCAAATATTAGATATCTCAAGGATCATCCTGTAGATAATGTTATTGGAAATCTGCATGACCCCCCTAGGACTAGAGGCCACTTAAGAATTCAACATGAACTGAATGCTTATGCTTTTGTATCAAACATAGAACCCAAGTCCATTGACTGTGCTCTCCAATATGTGCATTGGATTAATGCCATGCATGAGGAGCTCAATCAGTTTGACAGGAATAAGGTGTGGCATTTGGTTCCACCTCCTGATCATGAAACAGTCATAGGGACTAAATGGGTATTTAGAAACAAAACTGATGAAGCAGGGAATGTTATTAAAAATAAAGCCAGACTTGTAGCTCAGGGGTACAATCAGGAATTTGGAATAGACTTTGAAGAGTCTTTTGCCCCTGTAGCTAGGTTAGAAGCTATAAGAATTTTATTGGCTTATGCATGTTCCCTAGGAATAAATCTTCAGCAGATGGATGTGAAATCTACTTTTCTAAATGAGGAAATTAATGAGGATGTCTATGTGAGACAGCCTCCTGGGTTTGAATGTTTATATCTCCCTCATCATGTTTACAAGCCCAATAAAGCTCTCTATGGTTTAAAGCAAGCTCCTAGAGCTTGGTATGACAAGTTGAGCAAATTTCTCACCGACAAGAACTTCACAAGAGGTATAGTTGATCAAACATTGTTTACCAAGGTAAGCCATCCAGATATTCTTATCATTCAGATTTATGTGGATGACATTGTGTTTGGGCCAACTAACCCCAAATTGTGTGAGGAATTCTCTCAAATAATGACTGATGAATTTGAAATGAGCTCAATGGGTGAGCTCAAACTATTTCTTGGACTGCAGGTTACACAAACAGAAGATGGCACCTTCATCTCTCAGTCCAAGAATGTAAAGAACTTATTGAAGAAGTATAAAATGGACAACCTCAAAGAAATAGCTACTCTAATGGGTACCTCAACCAGTTTGGATGAAGATTCTAAAGGTAAACCTGTGGACCAAAGGCTATACAGAGGTATGATCGGATCTCTTCTCTATCTTACAGCATCTAGGCCTGATATACAATTTGCTGTGTGTTTATGCTCTAGATTTCAGGCCAGTCCTAAAGAAACTCACTTTAAAGCTGTGAAAAGGATTTTTAGGTATTTACTAGGCACCCAAGAACTAGGTCTCTGGTATCCTGCTAAGTGTGAGTTAGAGCTTCTAGCCTACACTGATACAGACTATGCTGGGTGTCGAGTAGATAGAAAAAGTACTAGTGGCTACTGTCAATTCCTTGGTAGCTGTCTAGTATCTTGGGCATCTAAGAAGCAACACACTGTAGCATTATCCACAGCTGAAGCTGAGTATGTTGCAGCATGTAATTGTGCAGCCCAAGTACTTTGGATTAAGCACCAACTGGCTGATTATCAGATAAATCTGGGATGCATTCCACTTTTATGTGATAATACTAGTGCTATATGCCTTGCTAAAAATCCTGTTCACCATTCTAGGACTAAGCATATAGAGATAAAACATCATTTTCTTAGAGATGCTGTAAATAAAAAGGAGATTGAAATGAATTTCATTGAAACTGAAAAACAAATTGCTGATATTTTTACTAAGCCTCTTGGGAATGAAAATTTTAAGTTTCTTAGAAGAGAACTTGGCTTATGTAAATTTCAGCATGATGAATGATTGTTTAATTACTGTGAATAAAATCTCTGATGTGGACTTGTTTTTGATTGCTTGGATAAATCATGTGGATGTGAATGTGGATGTAGAACTGTCCTGCATTGCATATATTCAGGGGGAGCTTGTCGAGTCATTGCATGTCTTTGCATATCATTCATTCATGACCTATGCATAAGCTCTCTCTCTCAATTAATTCTTGCCATGTTGCATGCATATAGACAGGGGGAGTATTGCTAGAAATTCAGAGTGGTTTCAACTTTCTTGAAGTCATTCAACCTTTTAAATCTGAATACTTGTCTCTGACATTATGGCAATCTGTTGGTCAGTTCTGATTTCTAAGTAGTAGAAAATGGACTTCTTCATTTATAAGAATTTGAATTGTTCAAAGACTGATGTAATGGTTTAAATCTTATAATAGTTGGAGTTTAAAGATTGCAATCAGTATATAAGTAAGTTGAAAATTGATAAAACTCTCAACCTATTTCCTATTTCATGTCAGACAAAGCTAATCATATTTGAAATCTGAAAACTCATCTGAAATCATATTAGAGAGGTTAAGTATGTGTATTGTTCTTAAACAAGTCATTCTGAAACATAAAAAGGACAGCTAAGAAAGATATTGAAAGAGCATTGAAAATCATTGAATATATATATTGGCAGAGCAATGACTGGTAAATCACTGAGAAACTGAGTGATCCATCAAAGAAGTGGACAACACTCATGTCATGAAGTGTATCAGCTATCTCTGTTTAAAATGCTCAAAACAGCAGGCTGGTTTCACTGAGTACCTGGGGGTAACTGGCGTCTGATAAACGTGTACCTTCACACAAAAAGGTAAAACTAAGCTCTGTTGAATTTGATCATAGGCAGAATGGTCCATCTTGTTGAGTATCTAGGGGTATTGGCGTCTTATAAACGTATACCCTTACGCAGAAAGACTTATGGTACCTGAATGCTCAAAATGATCTAATACTGATAATGCTGCTCCTTCAAAAGAAAAGTTCATGAGTGTCAATTTGTTTAGTTTCAATACATGACTTGGTTTCTTTCAATATTTTTTATGAGACTATGAAAGTAAGATATTATGAAACTGAATCTTTCATGCAAATATGATTCTGGTCTATTGTTTTATCATGCACAGTGAACTTATCTATTGCTTGTAGTGCATGAACTCCAAATTTTATCATCTTTAAACCAGAACTCTTTCTGACAGCAAATTCTAATTTCATATGACTGAAGACTCTATGCTTTATAATGCTTATTCCTGAACTACCTGTTCAGAATGCCAGTCAGTTCTTCTCTTGATTCCTCCATTCTATTTAATTTTTCCCTCCTCTTTGTTGATGGCAAAGGGGGAGAATATTGTCTAGGGGATGTCTAGGGGGAGAATACATATCTGTCTGAATTCTGAACTCAATTCTGAATTCATTCCAAGGGAGAGTTTGAGGCAGTGAGTTGCATGCATTCATAGCATATGCATGTCAATCTGCATAACACATCATGTCTTTCATCAAACATATATCTATATGACAGGATGTTGCTATTCTACTTCATATGGGGTTGCCATCATCAAAAAGGGGGAGATTGTTGTGACCCCTCTATGTTGATGATGTTGACACTTGCTTTATTTCATTGGCAACACCATTGTTTTCATTGATTGGCAACTGCTTTTGATTTGATGAAATTGCTTTATCAGATTGACTATGTGTTCTTTGCATTTAATACAATGCTATCTGCATTTCTCACTGTCATGGGTCGACACATCAGAGGATGGGTCGACTCCTCCAGCAGACTTGGTTAGACTGAGTCTATACACTGGAAACTCTCATATCGATTGAGTCTATACATCGTCCATTTTAGATAAAGTCCACACACTGCATTTCATTTGAATTGGTTAAGTGTGTACAGCGTCAACGCATCTCACTGGCTCATGTTACAGCGTCAACGCACTTCATTGGATGTGTGTACAGCGTCAACTCGCTAAGTGTGTACAGCGTCAGCGCATGAAGTCTGTACATCAGTCTTAATATTCTAAGTCTGTACAGCCGTTGGCTTTGAACCTCAGAGTCTGTACATCCGAATTGCCCTTGATCTGGTCAAGTGTATACATTCTTTCACTGTAGCTTTCACATATTCAAGTCTACACATCGTGAAAGTCTATACATTCATAACTTACCTTTCGCTCAAGGCAAAGTCTATACACTGGGGACTTTCCCTACGTTTCTTAGGCGAAGTCTGAACATTCGGTTCTGAAGCCTGAAGTCTATACACTCCAGCCTATTCCTACGTTCAAGGCTTCAGCTACACATTAAGTCTGTACATTGGCTTCACTTCATCAAGTCTGTACATTGACTCGCCAACTTCTTTGAAGTCTGTACATCGCTTCATGTCCCCAAAGTCTGTACATCCACAGTGATCTGTGAAGTCTGTACATTGCTTCAGGAGCTTCAAGTCTACACATCGCTTCGCTCTATCAAGTCTGTACATCCACAATGTTACTTGAAGTCTGGACATTGGTCTTCAAACTCAAAGTCTGCACATTGGTCTTCGAATCCAAAGTCTCTACAATTGTCTTCACACTTGAAGTCTATACATTCGATGTGCAGAGTTGAAGTCCATACTGTGCCTCAGGCTGAGCAAGTTCACACACTGGTCGGTGGCAAGCCTGTACACTGACCTCAGCTTTTCAAGTCTACACATTGGCCTCCTTGCATAAAGTATATACACTGGACTGTTTGGCAAGTCTATACATCGACCCTTGTCTTCGATGTCTGTACAGCCCTTTAGCTTTTCAAGTCCATACATTGGCTTCAAGACTTTCAAGTCTATACACTGACGGCTGAACTGAGAACTCTATACATCGTCTGTCTGCACTAGAGTCTCATGGAGTCTATACATTGCACTCATCTTCTAAAGTCTATACACCGAAGTCTTCACATTCGTTTGCATTACACTGAAGTCCATACAGTGGGTAAAGTCTGTACACTGTCCATGCTTCATGCAGCGTCAACTCCATGCTTCATGCAGCGTCAACTCAGTGTTTCATGCAGCGTCAACTCCTCAAGTATATACATTGCTTTCCTTCGCATGAAGCCTTTACATGCATTAACTCTATACACTGGTTCAAAGTCTACACAGCGTCTGCCTTCATCTGAGGCTTATGAAGCCCTTGTATTCATTAAGTCTATACACTGCGTTGTGCATACTTTACATTGCTTTCGCCTTCACAGCAAAGTCTATACAATGCTTTGCATTCTTCAGAGTCTGTACAGGGTTTTAGACTTAAACTGATGACTTCGTTTCATCTGTCTGATAGGGACTGAATAGACAAATGAATGGCACGTGATCCGAGGTGCCTGGCTCGTGATCCAAGGATGGACGAGATACCAGGATGTTGCCACGTGGTCCAGATTGCTGAGCGGGAAACGTGGAGAGCACACGCTTGCTGCCGTTGCTGCTATATAAACGAGCCTTCTTCCATAGAAGAAGAGAGATCGAAGGAGAAGAAGAGAAAGTCTATACACTCAGTAGCAGTTAGTCTTCGATCCACAGAGAGAAAAGAGAGAAGAAGAAGAAACAGAGAGGAAGAAGAAAAGAAATAGAGAAGAAGAAAATGAGAGAAGAAGAGATCGAGAGAGATGAGCTGAGAGAGAGCTGATTGAGAGTGAGATTGAGAGTGAGCTTGTATCTCAGTCTCGTGGTTCAAAAGCAGAGCTGAGCTTTGCTCTTAGAGCTATATTGCTTTTAAGCTTTTCTATTTTCGTTTTGATTTTGTCTTTCATTTCCGAATACTGTTTCTTTAAGCTGTGTGTCAGCGGTCTTGCAGTGGTAGTCTCCACTGGACGGGTTAAGCTGTATTTCCCCAGCGGTTGCAGAGGATCAGATCCTCTGGTCGGCAAGCTGTAGTGCCCAGCGAAGCTGTGTATCAGCGGATTGTTTGGCCAAGCTGTAAAGCCCAGCGGACGCAAGCTGTGCTGCTCAGCAGGAAGCCATACTCGGTTGAGTGTGGGGTGGACGTAGGTCGTTGACCGAACCACCTAAAAATTGTGTGTGCATTGTGTTCGTGTGATTGCTTGTGAATTGTGTGTGCTGGTATCATTTGCTTAGCTTCATTGATTACATCGCTCATACTTATGTCTAGCTTTCGATATAGGATATGGTGAATGGCTTCATGGGTCGACCCGTTGCTTAGCATTCTTCATTTAGCTTAACTGATGTTTGCCTAAATTTCGCTTTAGAACTTACAGCAGTTTTAAATTAGGCAAGTTGATCTATTCACCCCCCTCTAGATCCACACTCAGTGGAGATAGACTGCGTCCATCTAACCCAACACTCTCCCTGGACGTCATAGGGCGTGGCCTCTCTATCGCTGTAGTAGGACTGGTTGCTCTATTCTCAGTGAGAAGCTTTTTGGCAGAAGTATCCACCGTGTCACTCTTCTCTGTCGTTCCCCTTCTTATAGGGGTTGTTTTGGAGCGGAGAGCCAGTTTCCCGTTGGAGGGTGCTCACCCCGGCGTCAGCTGGTCCCGGGGTGTGTCTCACGGTGCTCATGGGGCGTGCTCGCCCGTTATGGGATGATGGCCGACGTCGTGGGGGGTAATGGTGGGTTGTCGGAGGGTCTTCCGCCGATCATAGCGCTTTCCCACACTATAGAATCCGATGCCGAGTCGAATTGGGTCGTGCCCTAGTGGGCCGTACCTTGTTTGCGAGATTTATTTATTTGGTCGATCAACCAATTAATTAATCAATAATCAATTGATTAGTTGACCGCGCAGGCGTGCCAGTCACATAAGTGACAGATTTATTATGCGCTCATTCTGACCCGTATCGGGCCAGAGTGAGATCCGTGTCGGGACCAGCAGTTCGTCATACCATAAAGGCTATGGCGTTAATTACATCCCCCATAAGGGAGAAAACCTTTGATTAATTGCCGAGATGGTGAGCCGTCCGGGGCCGAAAATAGAGTATGATGCAATCTACGAGGCCACATGGAATGATTCGTTTATCATGCAGAATAGGCATGGTTCATTAAGGTAGAACCCTTAGTACATGGCGGAGGACATAGGTCCGAAGACCATCATCTCGCATAGCAAAGGCTTCTAGTCAGGCATAACCCGGCCTTCCATCAATGCCATTTGATATACCGAGGGCCTAGGCAGGCAGGCATGCATTAACATGATGCGCGTAAACGCACTAAGGCATAGTGACAGAGGCATGATGACAAAAGTATGATAATACCAAACATAATAGTAAAAGCATGATAGGAAAAAGGTTTGGACTTGAACAGTCCCCTTTTATTTGGTTTATGATTGATTGGGTTTATTAACCTCGACTGTGGGAGGCAAAGAGTGCTCCGAAGGCTAGTGAGAGATTAAAACAGCGCGATAGAGAGTACTTATTCAAAACCGGCGTGACCAAGCATAGGAGAAGAGTTCCCCGGCGCGGTCAAACGTAGGAAAAGGGTCAACCGACGCGACCGTGGGCAAGCGCACTTCTCCGGTGCGATGGGCTTGGGGCGCGCTGGATTAGGGCACGCCGGATATAGACCATTGAAAATATTTTGATTTTGAGTCTAAGGTTAAACCGACGTGGGGCGGGGGGGTACTGGGCCGTATTAGGGCACGCCGGATTAAGGCCACGCCGGCTAAGTTGATTTTTGAGATATTTTTGAGTCTATTTGGTTTATTAAGATGTTCTTGAGGATTTTGGGTTGGATTGTGTTGATTGTTTATTAAGTTGGAGTCCGAAGCTCTCCAGAAGCAGAGTCATAAGTTCGTGCGAGGTTCATACTCGAGCACGAAGGTTCATTCTTTGATAAACAAGTTTTATTAAGCCCAAATCACAAGGGTAACTCATTAGTTGAAACCTGGTCAAAATTGGGCAGCATCTCCCCGTCCCTGGAGGATTGCAGGGGAGAAGCGGGGACATGCTCACGTAGCGGAGTAAGCCCCTAACAAGTCGGACGGCACAACGGCTGCCAGCGGACCCCAAGCGGATAGGAAACCCCGACGACTAGCCTACGATGGGCACCACTCTTCCGTGGGTTGGAACACGATCGGATGAGACGACCAATAAGGGAAGGAAAACCCCGAGGACTAGCCTACGAGGGGCACATGACCCGTGGTCAAATCACAATCCGAAAAGGGACGACCGATAGGGAAGTGGAGCCCTAAGGACTAGCCTACGAGGGGCATACGACCCATGGCCACCACAACATCCCTAAGGATAGTGGATTTGATATCAGGCTAACGCCATGTTCAATGTTCACCTCACGGCCCATGAGAATACATGCCATGAAGGGGCATGATTCCGTGACCTACTAGTGACTCATGGGGGATATCCCCACAGAGAATGTTCCCCTCCCCAGGGTGTCAACACTGCTTTTCTCTAAACAATGAAGCATGGTATTGTAACTCACATAGAGAGTAAGAGGGGTATAGTAGCACGACATTCAGGGAACTAACGGGCTGATCATTAGCGAAGTTAGCATACTGGCACTCACGGGGTTAGCAGGTTAGCACTCACGGAGGGGATTAGCAGGTTAGCATACGAATTAAGGAGATTGCAACGGGGGGAAGGGGCAAACATTCAAGCAATCCAGAGGTGGTGAATGTCCATCCCCAGCAGCCCAGCATACATATTGTAGGGATGATCTCGTTCCCTCTAGCCCATGAACGAGGGAAGAGGGGTGTCGAGGGGACTAGCCTCGGGAAGGAAAATACAGAGATGCACATATGGATGTGCCTCCAGCCGTAAGACCCACAACGCAAATCTGGTGTAGCCATTAAATTAAAAGGGAAGCCCCAGGGAGGGGGTGCCATTTCTATAGCCTATGATCGCTCCAGGGCATATTCATTCATTGACGAAGCAAAAACCCAACGATTATGCATAAGAGACAATTGGATATATATATAGACTTAGAAAAGGGGAGAAGAAGCATATATGGAGGCATCACCGCTTTGGGCATCATTCATTCCATTATCGACAACAAGATTACAGCGCGGCACGGCGTTGTCGCTCAGAAGCCGACCCCCGATTACACAGACGAGCTAAAACCCGATTACAGAAGAGGAAAAGGTCGGGAGATGATGAAGGGGAGATGGGCTCATATCATCTCCCCTCCCACTTCACTTACATTATATTAACATTAGAGAAGAACAGTAGGAGACGATCGAGAGAAAGCTCCGGAACCCACCTAAACCTTCACTCCAGGAGACAGAGTATCGGAACGGCGCTTCTTCCCTGATCTCGGTCTCTCCAGGTGGACAGGTAGGAAGACGAAAGAGACGGTGGCTCTCCGGTTCTCCCGCTTAGAAACCCTGCTTCTTCCCCAAGCTTTCTCTTACGATGTATGTCCGCTCCCTTTCTTCGGATTCTGCCTCTCTCTCCCTCCTCCTTTTACTTGGTCGAACCAAGGAGGGTTATATAGATGAAGGCTCTCTCGGCGTGGAGAATGCATGCCCGGGAAGCTCCATTTGCATCTGGCGCACCAGGTAGGAGGGCGCCCGGATAGGGGGCACGTCGGTGAAAGGGGCGCACCGGATAAGCCCCACTTGCTTAACACGGGTTTGATAGTGGGTCCCGAGCTGGTTCCAGGGGTCACCATGACCATTCATCTCATCGTGGTCATGCGAAACCTTGGTGAGAAGTCCTGACGGAGGTCTCAGGTCGACGTACAACCTTCTTCGAAACCTCGTGCATCTTCAGTTTGAACACGCGGGTATTCCACTGACACGGCCTTCGACACTGTGGTTCGTGCTGCTGGTCGGTTTGACTTGTGCTCGAAGCTTTCTTGGGAGGTGGAATACCATGCATGGTGCTTTGGCCTTGACTGGGCGATCATTTGGTCACCAACGGACCTAATATGCTGAGAAGCTGTACCCATGCTGGGTCATCGGGGTCTTCTACTGACAGAGCCTTCGGTCCCTTATTCTGAAGGGCCGAGGATGTTCTATCATCTCAGGAGGATCTTCTTTCAGGTGGCGAGCCATTGGGTACATTCTTGTCCTTGGTCGAATGACGGATATGTTCTCATCCTTGGTTGGACGATGGATACATGCTCATCCTTGGTCGGATGACGGATACTTTCTCATCCTTGGTCGGACGACGGGTACATCCTTGTCCTTGGTCGGACGATGGGTACATGCTCATCCTTGGTCAGACGGCGGGTACATCCTCATCCTTGGTCGGACAGCGGATACATGCTCGTCTCTGGTCAGATGATGGGTACACCCTCATCCTTGGTCGGACGACGGATATTGTCTATGCGGCATGACCGAGTCGATACCGGTTCATTGGGCAATCCTAACGACACTACCAATTGGTGGTGTATTCTTCTCGATCCTCCTGAGGTGATGTTCCCGGTGTTCACACTTGGTGACCTGAGGCTCTGGCGGTTTGAGAAGGCTTCAGTGTATTGATCTCTTTCGGCTTCTTTGTTTCAGTGGGCCGCATTATTTATCTTTTAGGCTTGATCGCCATTAAGCATATTTTGAGTGCCAATAAATGCCCCCCAGCCGCTGGTGTTGCAAGCAACGCACGAGTGAAGCGAGGCCAGCGGATGAGCTCTGTTTGGACAGATTTTCCGTCTGGATGGCAGAGGCTTGGAATGGCCTTTAATCTGGGGTGGTGGTTAATCTGGCACGCCCATGGCTTGGAGGCTAATACGGCGCGCCCTTAACCGGCGTGCCCTTTTGGTTGAGTGGGGTTAATACGGCGCGCTAAATAGCGCGCCGGATTAACCAAGGGGGGAGCTCCCTATAAGACCCCTCCTCCTTTGATTTTTCTTCAAGCCTTTCTCATTTGCAAAAAATCTTTCTCTCTCCTCCCTTCCACTTTCTCCATGGCGCTGAGTGAGCGAGGGTCAAGGGGGCCGCATCCTTGAGCTGGTGAGGGAGAGTCTTTGCTATTCGGGATTTGAATCCCAATTTTTGGACCCCGGGAGGCTTCTAGTAGGGCTTGCTCTCGGAGCTACTCCCCCGAGTGTTCCGTTTTGGCCTCGGTGTGATGCCCATGGCTGCTTTTAGGGATCGTTCCCTTGGTGGACGTGTTCCTACTTCTTTCTGGTAATCTCTCGAGCTGGGGAGACTCTGTCAAAATTTTGTCAGAAATTTTATCTTGATCAACTGCTTTCTAACATTGTTTATTTTTCCTTGATGTGCCTTTTGCAGATAAAATGGCATCTGGTTCTTCTTCTTCTTCTGCTTCCCGTGCCGTGGTGACATGGGAGAATGTTAACTCCCTGGACCGGGGTCATGAATAGTTTGCTATGGTCGCAGAATCCTTGAACTCCGAGACCGACACAGTGGACACTAGTCGCCTTCTTATCATCGGGGGTGATTCTTTCCAGTATGACCGAGGAGATGCCATCTGGAGGGATCACCCCAAAGATAAGCACTTGATGTCCTTCCTCAGGCGGTTCAATCTTCAAGAGAAGAGAGATTTGTTCCTCGTCCGCAAAGCCGAGCAAGCATTGCTAGTTGAGAGGGACAGCTTGACAGACTGTGTGGTGTGGGGAAGGCCTATCTACCTCCTCGGGGAAGTCCAGAAATGGAGCGCTGTGCTTGGACTGCAGGATCTGGCTCTAGAAGATGGTCTATTGACCAGGGCCCCTGAGTTCGTGCCTGCTCGGTGGAACGAGACCACAGGTCATGTTGACCGGGAGAAGCCAGTCTTTGGTTTGTGTCTTGCCCCGTTGAAATGGGGGTATAGGGAAGAATCCTTCTTGCTGGACTGCCTGGCGGTCCGTTTCAAACATCAGATTTCTATGGGGTGGTTTGTCGAGCTGAGGGCCAACGACGCCCATGCATTCAGACCTAGAGCAGTGGAGTTTACAGACTATGTGCTACAACACTATGCTCCCATCTTGGCCAAGGCTGGCATATATCGAAGCGTGTACACCTAGAGGTACCGCTACCCCATATCTAGAGGCCTGTGCTGCAGCATGATTGAAGTATTCTATCCCGAGTACAATACTTTCTATACTTCAGAGGGAGAGACTTCTTTGGATCTCTGCAGCCTTTCGCAGCTCAGTGGCTTACCAATCGACGGAGAACCGTATGAGGAAATTTGCTGTCCTGACTGGCTGAAAGACCAGATCGATGGCGAGGGTCGGTACTTGGCAGGTTATGCTTATCGCTACCTGATGAAGGTGTATCGTACACTTTGTCGCTCATAATACGACACGAGGGAGGCCCGAAAGCCTGGAGAGAAGAGGCGCATGCGGATGGGCACTTGGCTCCAGCATTTCTTCAGTGGGAAGCAGAACTACGAGGACTTCCCTACAGTAGCGCCGACTACCTTGAGGCGAAAGAAAAGGGTCCGGCGACAGGACGCCGTCTCGTCCACTTCGAAGGGAGGGCAACGGGGAGACCCGAACCCTACTGGCGTTGATACAGTCATGCACTGTGCTGCATATCTGACTTACTAGATTTGTTCTTTTGCTCTCCCACAGGGCGACGAGAGCGTAATCAAAGCGGAGGCCATCTATCCCGCCTATTTGATGGCTTGGGACACGAAGCTATCCCTTTGCCCAGTGGCTTTATGCCTTATCTTTAAAATGCTGGGAGACTTGCACAAGTCCCGTCTCCCCATGAATTTATGGACTGTTGGTCCGTTACACTTTTTCAATGCTTGGGTCTGCACCCTATTCCCAGAGGCTGCTCCTCGGGTACTGCAATCAGCTTGTCTTGTTTCGAGGATGATAGAATTCACGAGTGCTGAACCGGCATCAGTAACAGAACAACTCTTCGCCATTCGGGGCAAGCTGACCCGGGTTCCCATGGATTCGCCCGGAGTTCATCATTTTTGGAGCTTGGCCACCCATTCAAGCCCGCTGGTGAACAGGATGCGGCAGTGCAGTCTTTTCGAGACAGAAGAATATATTCATCTAATCTCTGGTGCCAAGTGCACGAGGCCCATTCTAGAGCAGGAGCTGGTTGATTGGGTGCTGGCTATCAGAACAAGGGTCCTTGTTTTTCGGAATAGTGGCATTTTGTGGTTGGAGCCATACTATCCATTCCGATTTAGTCAGAATTTTGGCTATGATCAGCACATCCCTCCTTCTTCTTCGCAGTTTGCATTGCCGAATAGGCATAGAGCCGGCCATGTATCTAATGACAATGCCCAAATATGGTGGGATTACTTCCACCGTCGAGAGGAGGTTTCATTCAGGGTGCCAGCCCCTGCTCGTTTCCCCTGTGTCACCCCTGAATATATCAAGTGGTGGAACGCGCGGACGGGGTTTTATAGAGGCTCTCGTCGAGACTGTTGGTCCATTGCAAAGCGCAGATTTTTGGACTCCCAACTGACGCTGATCCTTGACATTGAACCCTCTTATTTGAAGAAGTTAAAGTCTTAGACTAACACAGAGGTGAGGGCTTATCTGGAAGCCCGGAAGACTACGAAGGGTCGTTCATCCAGAGCCGATCCGAAGCTGCCTGCAATCGGCAGGGATAACTATGTGAAGACGCTTCGGGGATTATGCCATGTGAGCAGCGAACAGGTGGTTCTTTAGTAACTCCCTCTGTCGGTGGAGGAGCCTATCCCTTCCGTGGCTGATTGGCGTCCCGAGATTGACAGACTACATCCTTATCGGACCTTCATTAGAGGGGAAGATAGGCGGGATGCCTTGTATAGCAATATCCCTTGGTTCTTTGCACTGCTCAGCTCCCATGGGCTCTCAGTGGGTGGCCCAAGTGAAGCTATTCTGGATCAGCCCCTTCTTATCTCCTTCAAGTATGTTGACGGATGGGGACATGATCATCTGAGCTTATATTATCATTTGTCTTCTCGCGGCCACACAGACTTGGCGTTGCTGGCCGAGCAGAGCGAGAAGATAGGAGATGTGTGTTGGCTCATTTGCGAGGTAGCTTCAAGAGACAAAGTGACATCGCTGTTCTATTGGCCTCTTTTCCCTTTCTATACGGGGCCAGCATGTATCTTTCATTTCTTCATTTCGGCCCTTCGGCCAGCTTCCTTTCTTTGTTGCAGTACATATCATTCTCACCTTTGTGCGTATGCAGTTCGACTCACTTTGGAGGAGACTTGGCACTTCAGGGAGCTAATAATAAAAGCTCAGAAGTTGACATATTTTGGGATTCCCAAGCCGGCCCCGACCACGACACCATTGCCTCTTGGTGACTCGCGAAAGCGAACCAGGTCCTAGTTGAGAGAGGCTGTTGGCAAAGCCAAAGAGGCCGCGACCCTGGTGACACGGGCATGCTGAAGGAAGGCTGCAGAACAGGAACCAGCAATCATCCCTCCTCCAGTTGTATCTTTCGAAGAATTTGAGGCTTCTCGTGCGCAGGGCCCTGAAGCTGAAGGTAAGCACTTCATTCTTCCATGGTTTATTTGCTTATTCTGGCCGCTTTGGAAAATTCTTCTTTACAGTTGCCAGCACAGTTGTTGCGGTCGTCGGACTAGAGGCAGTACCAGGCGCCGTGACTAGAGAAAGGGCAGGGAAAGTCTCCATAGCTCCTGTGGAGGGAGATCTACCTTCCCCGATGCCCAGCCAGGAAATGGAAGGTAATTTGCAATTTGTTCATGGGGCTTCCACGAACCATCATGTCTTCAGTTGGCTTGATTGTTTCTTGCTTCGAATTTCAGTTGAAATACAACCGACATTACTCCCTAAAGCTGGGGCTGTGGGGGAAGCGGCTGCTGGGGAGCAAGCCATTTCAGGGGGCGAGCCTACCCCCGAGAGTCATTCAGCCGACCTTCCCAGTATAGAGCCGACCGAGGAAGTCCTTGTCGAGGGTGACGTTCCTATTAGCAAGACATCCGCTCCGATGGTAGAACACCAGGAACGGGCAGAGGGCTCTTCCTCTTCCGAACATGTTGATTATGGTGGCAAATCCAGTGACGAGAAGTTTCCACCTGTTGAGACACAGATCGAGTATGTCGGGGCATCTTCGGCCTATGAAAGCGATTACACAACCTTCAGCCCACCCTGGTTGGCATGGAGCGGCCCTGGGACGTCGGGCTCACTTGTAGGTGAAGGGGCTGCAGCCACGGAGGCCGCCATTGGAAATTTGAGCTTAGTGCCAGTTGAGGTGAGAAGTCCTCTACCATTTTCACTTTACCGCTCTTCCCTTCTTTTTATATCAGCTGCCTGATACATATATTTATGGTGCAGACTGAGGTGGTACTGCCAACCATAACGGTGCAGATAGCTCTCCCGGCTTTAGGCGCGGGTCAACCCACATTCCTGCCAGTCTTGCAGCCTATCGCTCTGCGATATCCCAAAGATTACACAGTAGCAGCAGGTCTGGAGGGACCCGGGGCAGTTGTGGGGACTGATGAATTGACAGTAGTCGCAGAACCCCAGCCACTTGATGCCGACAAAGAGCTGTCCCCGGAGAAAAGTGGCCCTCCCGAGATAGAAGTGGGAGAAATTGTTGAAGGAGAAGCTGGAGCTTCCAGGGCCTTGGCCCTTGTTACTGGAACTATCCTTATGGAGGTAAGCTAGGCTGAGTGCAAGGAGCAAGTGTCATCGACTATTGATGCTCCCGGTGCAGCTCCACCCCAAGAGGCTGGCAGGGAGGTTGCTGTTGTCGAGACTTTGCCTGTTGCATCAGCTACTGGAGTTAGTTCTAGTGCAGGTGCCCTGCAAATCATGCCATCGTCATCTTCTGAGATGAGCAATGATATCTGGGCTGCCGTGGATAGCAGGGTCGATTTCCAGCTTCCCGAGACATCACCACTTGGTCTATAGTCATCAGGTGACCTAGTATGGCAGTTCTTGGGAACCCTTCAGCAGACTATGACAGCCAGCCGAGACTTAACTTATGTACAGCTGAGGGGCTTGGTGGAGCACCTTTCCCGCTCACTACTGGCTTTTGGCTGCCCCACGGATGATTGGACGCCACATGTGATATTGTTGCTAAAATATGTGAATAGAAGGGAATTTCTTGGCCGAGAAGTAGCTGATCAACTGACGGCCATAACACTGGAGCGAGCTGAATGCCAAACTACTCTTGCCTCTTTGAGATGGACTGCGGAGCAGATGAGAGATGCACCTAGCACTTCTTCGCAGCGCCGAACTTTCCTTGCAGCTCGGATAGCAGAACTGCCGTGCTGAACTTTCCAGGGCCGAGGCCGAGCTTCAAGAGGCTAAGCGTCTGGAAGTCTAGAATGTGGAGGAAGCCGAGTTGGCCGAAGGACAAGCCGCTTCTCTCGAAGAGAAGCTATCACAGCTGGAGGCTGTCGAGTCTCGACTGCGGGAGCTGACCCGCCACCCTTCCTTGGGTATCTTGGAGCTGGAGGATATCTTCCGACGTCCACTGCAATAGCAACTTTTGTCGATCCCCCCCTTTTTGGTAGATCTTTATGTATCGCGGGGGATGCCTCGAGTAATCATGTATTTTACTACCGTATAGCAATGAAATATCTTTATTTATCGCTAAATCGTGACTTCATTTCCTTATTATATTATTTTTTTCCTCTCTTTTTTTAGCCAGTTAGCTTAGTCCAAATATGCAAGTTACTAGGGCAGGAGTGCACTCACGCCTTCAGCAAAGGGGTGAGGTGTTCACTCCACCGCGACGTAACTATTCTCGGGGACAAACTATAGCTAATGTAGGCCGAAATCTTGAAGGACGAGGGTGTAGAGGCTTCCTAGGACCAAAGAATAAGGTCAGAAGGCCTATCAGCAGGATTCGTCGATGGTGAGGAGGTCGTCAGGAGACCAAGAGTGTGTTCATTCCTCAACGGGGGTGGAGGACCCAAGTGAGGGATAGGTTCACTTGTTGATGCGGACAGAAGGTTCGGGCCATGGGTTAGTTTGTTGGCTTCGCAGATGGTGTCGGATGTTGGACCCCTTGGTGTGTTTGATGATTTAGTTTTAATGTTGACAAAACATGTGTGCATGCTTATGTTCTTGTGGTGTGCAAAGTATCCATTGTTAATTGAATGACTATCAAGGATCTAATGCAAAATATGATAAATGCAGGACTGAAATTCATGGTGAATATCTTCTTGAAGTCAAAGGATTGGATGAACATGTACCGCGTCATCAACAAGACCAAACAGGTTGAAAATCCCATGCATTGACCACTAAAAGGAAATGGATTGCAAAACAGTCATTGGGATTGTGAAGGTAACAAATGTTCACTCTTATGCAATTCTGGAAGGCTTTGGATGGAACTTGCATATTGAGTAATCATGTGTTGTGAAGATTGGTTGAAAACAGTTCTTTTGGGTTTCACACCTTGCTCACATTCATGGTGATAGGTCACTCTTGCTAGGTGTGTCTCATTGGTCTTCAAAGTGCATCCTTGCATATTTATTTAGAGTTTTCAAAAGGTGATATTAGTTCTTGGGTTGTATTGCATATCATTTGTTAAAACTTAGCATCACCATTGAGCATTCATGTTGAATATGCATTGGGATTGGTTGATGCTTGGTTTAATTGGCATATTGTATATGTGAATTAGTTTCAAAGTGTTCTTTTGGTTGTTTTCACATTGGGGTATTATGTATATACATCTTGCTTTTAAACCCTTGGCATTAACCCCTCGAATCTGTCATGTTTGTTCTGGTCTGCCTTGTGCAGAACCAGAACCGGTCGACCGCCCCCCTGAACCGGTCGACCGAATCTTTCAAATGTGTTCTGGTCTACCTTGTGCAGAACCAGAACCGATCGACCGCCCCACTAAGCCGGTCGACCGGTTAAATCCAGACAGAGCCAAGTTCTATCCGGTCGACCGGCCCAGTGTAACCGGTCGACCAGTTTTTCTCTGCTACCCCAAAATAGATTGGTGTTCCCACCGGTCGACCTGAAATTCTCTGCTACGAAATTGGGCTTCACGAAATGCATCCGAAAACCCACTAAACCCAATCCATTTGGAGCCAAACTTGACCCCAATACCCCTAGGGCATACATACACATATTAGACTATATTTGGAGGGGTTTAAACATGGGTTTCTTGGTCTTTTCATGCATCTCTTGTGGCCATATATATGAGTTACGAATTTGGGAGGTCTTAAGGGTTTCTAATGTTGTCTATCTATCTTGTAGCAGAAGAAAGGGAGAAGGAGAGAAGCTGAGAAAAGATCCAAGGTTTTCATCTACTTCCGATCGTTTCTGGAGTTTGTGATTGAAGAAGAAAAGGAGCGGAACGAGAAGGGGAACGCGAGGACATTCACATCGTCAACATCCGATTTTCTTCCGACCCGAGGCTTAGAGAAGAATTTCTATAGCCCTTTCTTTCCATGGAGATTTCTTTCTAGATCTTGTTTGTGTCTAGTGGAGTCACTAGCTTCCGGTTTGCATGCTTGTATTGAACATATCTTTGCTTTTGTAACTTCAACTCTGTGAGTCTGTTGACCGTCTGCGAACGGTTGTGGTGTTCTTGTGCCACGGGTGTTGCGGCGAGTGTGTGTGATTTTTGATCCGTGGTAGGATCGTGTAGGAGACTACGTCTTCGTGTCTTTTGGAGCGGAAGCTCCGTGCGCTTCATTTGAAGCGAGTGGATCCTCACCGATTCGGTGAGCGGTGGACGTAGGGAGCCCGTCGTGATCCCGAACCACCTAAAAATCATGTCTCGCATCTGTATGCTTGTGGTTTGATTGTTATCATTTTGTCTTGATCGTGTGAGAATGGTAAGCATGAGAGTATTAACTTTCTTATTGCTTATACTTCGTGCAATCTTTCTCTGCTTTGGCATCTATTTTAATTAGCTATGTTGAAAATTTAAAAGTTACCATTGCGATTGGCGGGGATAATTCAACCCCCCTTCTTATCCATACGAGGACCTAGGGATAACAATCTGGTATCAGAGCGAGGTCTCTGATTTTAGGACAACCTCACGGCTGTAGAGAAAAGATCTCTTGATATGGCCAACAAGGGAATGATCCCCGAGGGACATTCGATTCATAGACCTCCCTTCTTTGATGGGACTAACTATCGCTATTAGAAAAATCGTATGATTGTGTTTATGTGAGCACAAGACTATGATACCTGGAAGGTTATCAACAAAGGTCCCTATGTTTTACCTCCAAATGAGGATGGATGGGATGATGAGCATATTAAGAAATCATGTGCAAACTTTAGAGCTATGAATATCATTCAATGCGCTATACATCCTAATGAGTACTCACGTATTTCTATGCGTTCTTCTACGTAGGAAATGTGGAACAAATTGAAGACCATCTATGAAGGTACTTCAGAAGTACGGGAGACTAAAGCAAATTTGTTGGTTCGAGAATATGAGCTTTTTACAATGAAGCCTGAGGAGAACATCACGCAAATGTACACAAGGCTGAGTGAGATAACCAACAATTTGAAGGCTTTGGGAAAGGAGTACTCGAATCAAGATCTTGTGAGAAAGGTGTTGCGGTCTCTCACACCTCCATGGCACACAAAGGCGACCATCTTTGAAGATTCCAAGGATCTCACCACACTCACGGTGGATCAACTCATTGGATCGCTGATGACATACGAAATCAACATCATGAAGCCAGCTGAAGAGGAAAGCAAAAAGAAGAAGATGATAGCTTTGAAGGCATACCCAGCATCGTCGGACGACAGTGATGGAAAATCAAGCATTGACAGTGAGGAAGAGAAGCTGATGGCTCTAGTCACAAAGAGAGCCAAGAAATTCTTTAGAAAGTCAAGACGGGAAGGAAACTTCCCGAGGAGATTCTTGAGAAAAAACACCTTCAAGAAAGGAGAGCTGAGCAAGAAAGAGGAGATTATATGTTATGAGTGTAAGAAGCCCGGTCACATGAGGGGTCAATTCCCCGACCTCTAGAAGAAGTTGAAGAAGGACAAGGCCAAGAAAGGAAAGGCCATGAAAGCCACCTGGAGCGATGAAGACTCGGATAGCTCAACATCCGAAGGGAACATGGACGGACTAGATGAGTTAGTCCAGAATCTTTGCTTGATGGCGGATGAGGAACACTCCGAGGTAAATTCTGATTCCGAAAATCTCACTCTTGATCAATGGCAATTTGCATATGCTGAGTTGTACCAAAAGTACAAGAAGTCAAAAATTGCTGTTAAGAACTTGAAAATGAAATTTCATGATTTGATTAGTTCAACAAATCCATGTGCTAGGTGCAATTTTTATGAAATGCAAATGGAAAAGTTCAAAGAAGATAAAGAAGATTTTCAATCCAAAATGATATTGTACGAAGATGAATTGGCATGTTTGAAAATTGAAAAATAGAATGCCTATGAAAAGGTGGACAATTGGAAAAATGAAAATGAGAAGCTATTAAAGGAGTTGGATGAATTTAAGTTGAGATTGAGTGAATGTGAGAAATCAAAGAAAGAGTTGGAAACCAACTTCGAAACCATGCATGTTGAATTGAAAGGTTTGAAAGATGTTACTCAAAAACATTTGAAAGGAAAAGAGAAAATTGTTGAACATGGTGAGGCTAGCAATGGAAATGCTAGAAATGAAAGAATTGATGTGGGAAGCTCACCCACAAAGAAAAATTCATTTGTGAAAAATAAAATTCAAAAACCCTTTGATTCATATGGCTTTAATCATGTTGACTCATGCATGAACCTGTTTGTTGATAGATCTTACATGCATAGGAGTCGGTTTAGAAAGCCAAATGTCACATGCTTCTATTGTGGAATGTTCGGCCACTCAATGTATGTTTGTGATTTGATGAGGGCCGATGATGAATATTTTGAAATGAAAAACAGAATGCATTTCTCTCGTGGTAGGACTAACACTTCGGGACCCAAGCTTGCTTGGGTACCTAAATCAACTTGAGAGTTGTTTTGACTTGCAGGTCTGTTTAAGAGCCAAGTGGAATAAATGGTATCTGGACAGTGGATGCTCCAGACACATGACAAGAAATAAGGAACTCTTCTCAGACCTAAAGGAAAAGGAAGGCGGATTGGTCACCTTTGGCAGAAATGACATAGGTAAAATTATGGGAATTGGACGAATAGGTAAGGATTCAAACCAATCCATTGAGGATGTCTTGCTTGTAAATGGTTTGAATCACAATTTGCTTAGCATCAGTCAACTTTGTGACAAGGGTCACAGAGTCATTTTTGAAAACACACACTGCTCCATTGTAGATAAAGTTTCACATGAAATAAAGTTCATTGGTGTTAGAGATGGAAATATCTACTCTGTTGATCTTGAAAATTCTCAAAATAAAAATCTTTGTTTAGTTGCTAATAAGTCGGATGATGCATGGTTGTAGCATCGACGACTTGGTCATGCCAGTTTTAGTGTTCTTTCTAAACTGTTTAGAAAAGACGTGGTAAGAGGCTTACAAAAACTGAATTTTGATGTAAATAAAATCTGTGATGCATGTGCTATGGGGAAATAGACCAGAGTGTCATTTAAATCCAAAAATATTGTGACCACCACTCGACCCCTTTAACTCCTTCACCTAGACTTATTTGGTCCCACTGGGACACACAGTCTTGGAGGAAAACTTTATGGGTTTGTTATTATAGATTATTACACAAGATTCACTTGGGTATTATTTTTAACCCATAAGAATGATGCTTTGTAGGAGTTCGAAGATCTTTGTAGGAACTTACAAACTGATAAGGGATATCAAATCAAAGCAATTAGAAGTGATCATGGAAGAGAGTTTGATAACCATGACTTTGATTATTTTTGCAAGAAATAGGGGTTTACACATAACTTTTCAGCACCTCGAACCCCACAACAAAACGGAGTCGTGGAAAGAAAGAATAGGATGCTCGTGGAGATGGCTAGGACAATGCTTGTAGAAAATGGCTTACCAAGGTATTTCTGGGCCGAGGCGGTGAGCACGGCCTGTTACATCATCAATCGAGCCATGGTAAGACCTATACTCAAGAAAACTTCATATGAGCTGTATAAAGGTAAGAAGCCGAACATTGCATATCTTAAACCTTTTGGTTCTCCATGTTTCTTCTTGAATAATTCTAAAGACTATTTGGAAAAATTTGCCGCAAAGAGTGATAGAGGTATATTTCTCGGTTATTCTTTATCATCTAGAGCATATCGAGTATATAACTTACGTACTCTTGTGGTAGAGGAAAGCCCTCATGTGATCATTGATGAATACACCTTAAGAATGTCTGACAAAGATAATCATTTTCTTGATATAGGGTTTGAAGATGGAGAAGAGAAGAAAGATAAGGAAAATCAAGATGTGGATCAAGCAGAATCGAGCAACAAGAATGATGAAGCTCCAACCCAAAATGAGGATAGCAACAAGAATGATGAAGCTCCAATCCAAAATGAGGAGCTCCCCAAGCAATGGACGTTCCACAAGGACCATCCACAAGACAATGTCATAGGAGACGTGGAACAAGGCATAAGAACAAGGGCTTCAATCAGGGAAGTTGAAGAAATTGATAATCTTGCATTACTTTCTGATATTGAGCCCAAATCTGTAAATGAAGCATTAAATGATATTTTTTGGATCTTGGCTATGCAGGAGGAATTACACCAATTCCAAAGGAATGAGGTGTAGTTTCTTGTGTCTAGACCTAAGAACCACCCGGTGATAGGAACTAAGTGGGTTTTTCGAAACAAACTTAGTGATCAAGGGGTTGTGATTAGGAATAAAGCCCGGCTTGTAGCCCAGGGCTATAGTCAAGAATTAGGAATTGATTTTGATGAATCATTTGCACCCGTGGCTAGGCTTGAGGCTGTTAGAATATTACTTGCCTTTGCATGCTCTAGGAACATAAAACTTTTTCAAATGGACGTTAAAACTACCTTTTTGAATGGTGTAGTGAAGGAGGACGTCTATGTTGAGCAGCCACCAGGTTTTAAAGACGACAAGCATCTGGACCATGTATTCAAACTTGACAAAGCACTTTATGGTCAAAAACAAGCCTCCCGTGCGTGGTATGAAAGGTTAAGTACTTTTCTTTCAGAACATAGCTTCAAGAGAGGTAATATCGATCAAACTCTTTTCATTAAAAGCAACAATAAACACATGATCATTGTTCAGGTATACATTGATGACATTATTTTTGGAGTCACTTCTGATTCATTGAATGATGACTTTGTAAAATTGATGCAGGGAGAGTTTGGGATGAGTTTGATGGGGGAGTTGACATATTTTTTGGGTTTGCAGGTGAAGCAACAAAAAGATGGCATCTTCATCAACTAAAGGAAATACACAAAGGAGCTCATCAAGAAATTCAAATTCGATAATGCAAAGCCACAAAAGACGCCGATGTCTACAACAATGAAATTGAAGAAAGATGAAAAAGATAAGTCTGTCGATCAGAAACTTTTTAGAGGAATGATTGGTTCCTTATTGTACTTGACTGCTAGTAGGCCAGATATCATGTTTAGTGTTTGCATGTGTGCAAGATTTCAATCTGATCCTAAAAATTCACACATGTTAGCAGTCAAAAGGATTTTCATATACTTTCTAGGCACCACAGATCTTGGTCTTTGGTTTTCACGTAGCTGCACTTTTGATTTGGTAGCTTACACGGATTTTGATTATACTGGATGTTTAGTGGATCGTAAAAGCACAAGCGGGTACTGTCAATTTCTTGGAGGTTGCATGGTCTCATTGGCCTCTAGGAAACAAAATAATGTGGCATTGTCAACTGTCGAAGCCGAGTACATGGCGGCAGGTAGTTGTGCAGCCCAAGTGCTTTGAATCCAACATCAATTAATTGACTTTAGCATTTCTTTGAATGACACGCACATTCTTTGTGATAACACATCTCCGATAAATCTTTCCAAAAATCCTGTTTTGCACTCTCTCACAAAGCACATAAAGATTAGACATCACTTCTTCCGAGATCATGTGAGTAAGTGTCATTTTAAACTTTTGCATGTAAATACAGAAAATTAACTTGCAGACATTTTCACAAAACCCTTAACTCCTGAAAAATTCACTCAAATCAGAAGAGAACTTGGAATTTGCTATTTGAATGAGTAAATGTGCCTTAATGCCATGATTTTCAGGTATATCAAATGGCGATTGCAGAAGGCTAGATTATGTCTAGCTGGAAGCATTCTTCAAGCGCGATGGTGGTCTTCGGACCTATGTTCTCCGTCACGTACCGAAAATCATCTTGCATGACTTTACTTTCATATCCTTGCTTGACTGCATGTATATATATATATATTTCTAGAAAATCATTTATTGATAATCTTCTAAGACCTCACTTCCTTGCTAAATAAAATGCTTTGATTTTGATCATTTGTGAATCATGACATATACAAAGGAGGAGGAACTACTTTTAATTGTGCATACATTTAGGGAGAGTCATAACTATGTGTTGACAAATTCATATTCTACATACATAGCAATTACCCACACACCTTGCACATGACGATGCATATGACCTTTATTAATAAGGATTTCAGAACTTCTTTTCAGCACTTTAAGGGAAATTAAATTTCTACATGGAAATGAAGAGTAATCGTGAGGAAAAAGCTGCAACCCCATTCAATAAGTGGAATGTGGAACCGAGTAGCCGGGAACCCCCCCTGAAACAAACGAGGAAACTCGCGTCGAAAATTGAAGCTAAAATTCACAAGAAAATTGTGATGAATCCTAGTAGCCGGTAAACCCCATTGAGACACATGAGGTGACTCACGCCGAATGGTGAAATCTAATAAAAATAAAAAAAAGGGGGTTGTGCGAAGCTACCAAAAGTCGAGGATCTAAATAGAATTGTAGAAAGGAAATAACCCTCTAGTGTTTTCTAGAAATTCTGCCAATATCCATATATTCTTGAAGTTCATTGCTCATTTTCACATATCTCACTCGGGTATTATTGTCATGTATGTGTATCTTGAATTTGCTCTTATCATGGTTCATGCAGTGCTTCAAACATATATATGCACTACCTCTTTTGATTATGGTTCATGTCTCACACTCTGATTCAAATCAAATGCTCATTTGCTATCCTTCTATCGCATTGATGGGAGATATACATATTTACATGCTTGCTTGTCTTTCCTGCTTGTGTGCTTGCTTTTTGGTGCTGACAAAAAGGGGGAGAACATGTGTGCATAACGTTGTCATTAGCATTCTTAATATCATCTCCTAGTGGCATTTTCAATCACTATTTTGAATAATGCACAAATACACATTTTGGTTTGTTATCAAATGTTGGACACACAATGCATATTTTGTCATCATCAAAAAGGGGGAGATTGTTGGACCCCTTGGTGTGTTTGATGATTTAGTTTTAATGTTGACGAAACCTGTGTGCATGCTTGTGTGCATGTGGCGTGCAAAGTATCCATTGTTGATTGAATGACTATCAAGGATCTAATTCAAAATATGATAAGCTTGCTTTGAAGGACTGAAATTCATGGTGAATATCCCCTTGAAGTCAAAGGATTGGATGAATATGTACCACGTTGAAGAGGGGCGATCTCGCGCTGCTCCTGAGCGGGGAGGAAGATGACCACGTACCCTTGAAGTATAAATTGTAAGAAGGAAAACTAGTCAGAGGTGCCCAGGGATAGATCCCCGGGAAAGTCCCTCCGATGCTTAAGTCAGCACAGGTAGTAGAGCACAGATGCGAAGAGGAGAATTAAGAGGAAAGTGGGAGCGCGAGATTCCTCTCCACCAAAAGGTGAAGTGGTTCCTGCTCAGGCTTACTTGGGTGTGCTTAAGCTTACTTAAGCTCTCTCGTCGCAGTCGGGCATGTCCTGTTTAAATAGTGGCCAGTTGTGCGAATTGATCCCTGTAAGCGGAGGGGTTCCAGGGGGGTTACGTCCTTCATGCGGGCTCCTTACGGCGCGCGGACTCTTGGTTTCGCTTGTCCCCTTGAGCTTCCTGCCATTAAAGGATTCGCAACGGCTGAATCATTAAGCTTCCATCAGTGAGCCTGAGGAAATGGCACTTGTTCAGGAGTGGTCTCCCGAGGGATAAGTGCTGGGTCGGGACAAGGAATAGGGGGCTCCAAGGGAGCTTTCCCGATCGACTGATGCTCGGACTTCCCAACCCGAAGGCCGCCTAGGAAGCGCTTGTACCGAGTGAGTTTTTGGGCTTCATAATAAGTGGGCCCGAGGGCTGCCACTTAGAGGAGTTGAGCCTTGTTCGGTCCGATTTGGACCTCGTTTGGCCTCTCCGTACGGGCGGTGAGATTTCCCCTCTCCACTTGTCCCCCTCCTACTCCCGAGCCAAGATTAGGCTCAGACGAGTAGCAATTGGGCTGGACTGTCTGTGGCACTAGTTGGGTAAAGATATCTCTTTGGTAGGGGCCGTGTGACATAGCTCACCTTGAAAATACGCCTGTTATGATGAGTAAAAGAAGGCCCCTCCTCAGGAGATCGGACGCTGCGCCGCCTCCCGTCAAGGTTTTTAGGCATTGCACGTTTTGCGTCCCTTTATCTCCGAGGTTTTAGGGTTTTGCCTCTCTTGGTAGCTATATTTGAGGGGGGCTCCCGCACTGTGAGAGTAGTTTAGGAAGGGCAGAGAATCGTCGTAGCCGTCGGAGCTAGGAGAGCTTCTTGAGGCGGCTATTCGTAAGCTCCCTTTCTTCTCTGAAGTTCTCTGGCTTAGAGCTTTCCCCTTCTTCTTCTCTCTGTCTCATGGCGGACCATCATTCTGAGGCTGAGGGGCAGCAGAGAGAATGGACCCCCAGAGTTTTCTTGATGCCGCCGGAGCCATCCTGCAGCGAGCTGGGGGAGGCGGAGGTGAAGCGGCTGGAGAGTCGCTATGGGTTGCCTTGGCGGTTCCAGTTCCTAGCGCCTGAGCCTCATGAGTCTAGCTTGTCCACCCATTCTGGCCTCTTTCGCTCCTTTCTTATGGCTTAGAAGTGTGGCTTTTGTTTGCCCCTTCATCCTTTTGTCACCGAGTTGCTTCGGTTCTACCGACTGGCTCCTGTCCAGCTGGTCTCCAACTCTTACACTTTCATCTTCTCCTTCATTTTCCTTTGCGGCTAGTGTGGGGTGCGCGCCTCGCAGGATCTTTTCCATTACTTCTTTGAGTTGAAGGAGCATGCTCATGCGGGGCGAGGCTTCTTCTATATTCAGGCGAGGCGGGGGAGGAGATGCGTGTCCCTCTCTGGGAAGGACTCTTCTCACAAAGGGTGGAAGACCCAATATTTCTGGGTGGGCCCATTGGCGGTTGGCGTAGCCTGGAATTTCCCGACGGTGCCCAATTTTCACCCGAACATTCCTCCGAAGCAGACTGTGTTCTCTCCGGAGGTGGAAGAGGAGGCTGCTATCCTTCAGCAGAATCCCCGGGAGACTGTTGATTTGGTGACTTCTTCCAACATTGAGGGCTACCTCACTCGAGTGATGTTGCCGACAGGTAAGGGGTTCAGGAACTTGGCCTTCCTTCTTGCGGAGTTGGGGTCTTCCTACTCTTAATCTGCTTGTTGTGGTTCAGACACGAGGCGAGCGGTTGAGGAGGAGGCACCTCCGTCTGAATTGGAGGTCATCGTCTTGGATGAGACGCCAGCTCCGGATGGCCTTCAAGTTTTGGAGGGTTCATCCCGTGCCCAGGATAAGGGCAAGCGGGCAGCTCAGGACGACGCCTCAGAGCGTCGGGGGATCAAGCGTGAGGATCCCGTGTCCAAGCTGCTATGGTCTTCGATGCAAGCTCAGTATGCTGAGAAGAAACGGGCGAGGAAGGAGGAGGTCATCCGTGTGTCCGGAGGGGATTCCCTATCGGCTCTCCCATCTACTGAGCAAGAGGGGGCCGATGACGGAGCGATAACTACCGATGCTGAGGCGCCGAGCGTGGCGGAGGGGCCGTCAGATGACGGGGTCCGTCCCCAGCAGGTCGAGGCTGGAGGGTCGCAGGAGGAGGTGACTCGATCACAGCCGACCAAAACTGGGGAGGTACGCAGTGGGGGTGCTCACATCGAGCCGACCGGTGGGGCCCCTGGGACGGGATTGCCCGAGGGAGATGCCCCGGTCCCGGCCGCTCCGGTGAGAGCTTCCCCTCCTTCTACCAGCACTTTTAGTGTCCGAGCTTCTCTATATCGGGCGTGTCATTCTTTAGCTTCTTGAGACTTGCGAGAAAAAGTCTAGAAGGGTACCCCCTCTTTGCTGTTGGAGCAGATTATGGAGGGAGGGCTGATTCTGGCCCAGTTGGGAGCTGAAGCGGTGGACGCGTACGCTCGGATGGAGTCCAAGCGGGAGACTCTTTCGTGGGCCCGTGGCACGCTTGATCGGAAGGTCGAGCATCTGACCCTCGATCTTGAAGACCTTCATCGACAAAACAGTCATTGGGATTGTGAAGATAACAAATGTTCACTCTTATGCAACTGTGGAAGGCTTTGGATGGAACTTGCATAGTGAGTAATCATGTGTTGTGAAGATTGGTTGAAAATAGTTCTTTTGGGTTTCACCCCTTGCTCACATTCATGGTGATAGGTCACTCATGCTAGGTGTGTCTCATTGGTCTTCAAAGTGCATCCTTGCATATTCTTTTAGAGTTTTCAAAAGGTGAAATTAGTTCTTGGGTTGTATTGCATATCATTTGTTGAAACTTAGCATCACCATTGAGCATTCATGTTGAATATGCATTAGGATTGGTTGATGCTTGGTTTAATTGGCATATTGTAGATGTGAATTGGTTTCAATGTGTTCTTTTAGTTGTTTTCACATTGGGGAATTATGTATATACATCTTGCTTTTAAACCCTTGGCATTAACCCCTCAGATCTGTCATGTTTGTTCTGGTCTGCCTTGTGCAGAACCAGAACCGGTCGACCCCGCCCCTGAACCGGTCGACCGAATCTGTCAAATGTGTTCTGGTCTGCCTTGTGCAGAACCAGAACCGGTCGACCGCCCCACTGAGCCGGTCTACCGATTAAATCTAGACAGAACCAAGTTCTATCTGGTCGACCGACCCAGTGTAACCGGTCGATCGGTTTTTCTCTGCTACCCCAAAACAGACTGGTGTTTACACCGGTCGACCGCGCCAATGAATCTGGTCGACCGAAAATTCTCAGCTACGAAATCAGGCTTCACGAAATGCATCCGAAAATCCACTAAACCCAATCCATTTGGGGCCAAACTTGACCCCAATACCCCTAGGGCATACATAAACATATTAGAGTATATTTGGAGGGGTTTAAACATGGGTTTCTTGGTCTTTTCATGCATCTCTTGTGGCCATATATATGAGTTACGAATTTGGGAGATCTTAAGGGTTTCTAATGTTGTCTATCTATCTTGTAGCAGAAGAAATGGAGAAGGAGAGAAGCTAGGCAAAGATCCAAGATTTTCATCTACTTCCGATCATTTCTGGAGTTCATGATTGAAGAAGAAAAGGAGCGAAACGAGATGGGGAACGCGAGGACGTTCACATCTTCAACATCCGGCTTCCTTCCGACCCGAGGCTTAGAGAAGAATTTCTAGAGCCCTTTCTTTCCATGGAGATTTCTTTCTAGATCTTGTTTTTGTCCGGTGGAGTCACTAGCTTCCGGTTTGCATGCTTGTATTGAACATATCTTTACTTTTGTAACTTCAACTCTGTGAGTCTGTTGACCGTCTGCGAACGGTTGTGGTGTTCTTGTGCCACGGGTGTTGCGGCGAGTGTGTGTGATTGTTGATCCGTGGTAGGATCGTGTAGGAGACTACGTCTCCATGTCTTTTGGAGCAGAAGCTCCGTGCGCTTCATTTGAAGCGAGTGGATCCTCACCAGTTCGGTGAGCGGTGGATGTAGGGAGCCCGTCGTGATCCCGAACCACCTAAAAATCATGTCTCACATCTGTATGCTTGTGGTTTGATTGTTATCATTTTGTCTTGATCGTGTGAGAACGGTAAGCGTGAGAGTATTAACTTTCTTATTGCTTATACTTCGTGCAATCTTTCTCTGCTTTGGCATCTATTTTAATTAGTTGTGTTAAAAATTTTAAAGTTACCATTGCGCTTGACGGGGACAATTCAACCCCCCTTCTTGTCCATACAAGGACCTAGGGACAACAATGGAGACTGAGGGTAGGGTTTATTCATCGACATGGGTTAAATGCCGAAGCAAAGGAGGCTTGTTGGTTAACGAGGATGAAAGGTCGAAGTTAAGGGAATGTTGACATGTCTTGGCGATGGTGATAAGGGTCACAAGGATGGTTGACCGATCTTGCCGATGATGACAAGAGTCACAAAGATGGTTGATCAATCTTGCCGATGATGACAAGGGCCGCAAGGATGTCCACTGATCTTGCCGATGATGATAAGGGTCACAAGGATGGTTGACCGATCTTGCCGATGATGACAAGGGTCACAAGGATGGTTGACCGATCTTGCCGATGATGACAAGGGCCACAAGGAGGTTGACTGATCTTGCTGATGATGACAAGGGTCACAAGGAGGTTGACCGATCTTGCCGATGATGACAAGGGTCATGAAAAGTTGAGAACTTTAAATCATCACTTTACTGACTTAAGCGCCCTTTCGGGTTTTCACCAAAGCCAGCCCCCTCTTGCTTTTGCCCACGCGCCCTTTCAGGTTTTCACGTGGCGGGATACTCGATTTTGCCTACGGCGCCCTTTCGGGTTTTCGCCACAGCCGGGTTATAGCCATTTTTGCCCTTGTCCTGATGTAGGAACAAGTCCGGCGAGGCACCTCTATTTTAAGCCTCATTTTTTTTCTTTTCTCTTTTTTTTTACTTGATTCACGGTAACGAATCAGGGATGAACGTGGGCTCGTTTGTTAGCAACGGATGAGGGGTCCGGGCTAATGAGACGTCGAATAGCCTTGCCGATGATGGCAAGGGTCGAACATAGGTTTGTTCATCGACACTGGTTAAATGTCGAAGCAAAAGTAGATTTATTAACAAGGACGGAAGGTCCAAGTTAAGGGAGTACTGATCGGTCTTGCCGATGGCTGCAAGGGTCGACAGTAGCTTGTTCATTGGCATTGGATGAATGCCGAAGCAAAGGATATGTTTATTCATTAACGAGGATGTAAGGTCCAAGTTAAGAGAAATATCGACCGATCTTGCCGATGATGACAAGAGTCGAACACAAGTTTATTCATCGACATTGGTTAAATGCCGAAGCAAAAGATAGGTTTATTCATTAACGAGGACGGAAGGTCCAAGTTAAAGGAAAATGTCAACCGATCTTGCCGATGATGGCAAGGGTCGAACACAAGTTTATTCATCGACATTGGTTAAATGCCGAAGTAAAAGATATGTTTATTCATTAACGAGGATGTAAGGTCCAAGTTAAGGGAAATGTCAACCGATCTTGCCAATGATGACAAGGGTCGAACACAAGTTTGTTCATCAACATTGGTTAAATGCCGAAGTAAAAGATAGGTTTATTCATTAACGAGGACAGAAGGTCCAAGTTAAGGGAAAATGTCCACCATTCCTGCCGATGATGGCAAAGGTTGCAAGGATGTGGACCGATCTTGCTGATGATGACAAGGGTCACAAGGAGGTTGAAGAAAAAGGTCTCCGGTGGGGTCTATGGTGATCACCCTTTTCGGAGTTTCATTGGGATGAGGGTGAAGAGGAACTTTAAATTACCACATTACTGGCTCAAGCGCCCTTTCGGGTTTTCATCAAAGCCAGCCCCCTCTTTCTTTTGCCCACGCGCCCTTTCGGGTTTTCACGTGGCGGGGTACCCAATTTTGCCCGCGACGCCCTTTAGGGTTTTCAACACAGCCGAGTTATAGCCATTTTTGCCCTTGTCCTAATGTAGGAACAAGGCCGGCGGGGCACCTCTATTTTAAGCCCCATTTTCCATTCTTTTTTTTCGTTCAATTCATATGACAAGAGAATGCTGATAAGTCAACATGTGATATTTGACCCTTGGTGACAACAGATAGCTACTGACTGAGGCACAGGGTCTTACGTCAGTAAAGATAGTTTATTCATTGGCAGAGGAATAATACCAGCGCAAAGGAGGAGCTTTACCCAATTCAGACGTAAGGCCCGTAATGGTGATATTGTGTGAGGGTCAGCTAGGACACGAAGTCTTTTGCCAGAAAAAGGGTTTATTCGTTAGCAAGAAGGTAATGCTAACGCAAGGGATAGACTCCATGCCGATTCGGGCGTAAGGCCCGTAATGGCGACGTTATATGAGGGTCGACTGGGACACGAAGTCTTACGCCGAAAGGGGGGTTTATTCGTTAGCAAGGAGGTAATGCTAACGCAAAGGAAAGATTTCATGCCGATTCGGGCGTAAGGCCTGTAATGGTAATATTGTAAGAGAGTCAGCTGGGACATAAAGTCTTGCGTCGAAAAAGGGGTTTATTCGTCAGCAAGGAGGTAATGCTAACGCAAAGGAAAGATTTCATGCCGATTCGGGCATAATGCCCATAATGGCGACGTTGTAGGAGAGTCGACTGGGACATGAAGTCTTGCACCGAAAGAGGGGTTTATTCGTTAGCAAGGAGGTAATGCTAACGCAAAGGAAAGATTTCATGTTGATTCGGGCGTAAGGCCCGTAATGGCGACGTTGCAAGAGAGTCGGCTGGGACACGAAGTCTTGCGCCGAAAGAGGGGTTTATTCGTTAGCAAGGAAGTAATGCTAATGCAAAGGAAATATTTCATACTGATTCGGGCATAAGGCCCGTAATGGCGATATTGTAAGAGAGTCGGCTAGGACACGAAGTCTTGCACCGAAAAAGGGGTGATGGGGACATCACCTCCCGTGCCCACACTCACGGCTCGTCTCCTAACCTCGAAAGCGTCCGACATGGTCTAGTCATTTATTTTGAGTCATATGTTGTATTTCCACATTTTTATTTGAGTCATATCAATGTAATTTCCCTTTTATTTGAGTCATGCCCCTAGGTCTTTTGTTTATTCCCCTAAGTTTGAGTGTCATTAGGTTGATTACATTAGCTACTGGGCCCAATTCATTGGGCTAGGCCCAGGGGCGCCCCTTACCCCCTTGGTTATTTGTCATTGTAGCAAGAGTCAAGGACTTTTTGTAATATGTGGGTTGCCTATATATAGGACCCCATTCCCCCCCATTTGAAGTCAATGAAATTGCCATATTTTGAGTTCCAAAATTCAAGTTTCTTTAGTGGAGACAATCCATTAGAATAGGGTGTGAAACCCTGGGTGAGAAGCCCTCACATTCCCTCTCTCTCTCTCTCTCTCATCAAGGGATGTTCGCCCCCCTCTCTCTCTCCTCACCCTCCCACCTACTTTTTCTCTCCTTCCCCTTCCATTAAAGCTACTCCAACTCCCCACACCCCTCTCTTTACTCCACCCCAACCCCAAGAGACCCCCACCCAATCCTAGCTCCACCATCCAACTCCCAACTACCCACTTCCCCTTCCCAAGCAAGCCTCCACCTTCCCAAGGCAGAACCCACCCCTCCCTAGGTCAAGTTTGAATATTTTCCCTCCCCTCTCACCTTCCCCTTCCCCAAAACCTAGATCTGGTCGCCCCCCCCACTCTTCCCCTCCATCAACCTAGTTCCTTCTCCTCCCTCCCCTATCTCTTGTGCCATTGGAGCTACTCCTAGCTAGCCAGTTCGTAGCTCAGGATCTGCAGAGGACCAACAGCTTGTAGAGGTGACCCCGACTTCATCCCGACGTCCCTGGAGGCCCAAGTGGTACCGTCAGAAGCGTCTCCCTGTCTTCTTCGCAATGGTGGTGGTCTCGTCCCAACCTGTGCTCGTGGCTGCCCGAGGGAGCCGATCTCCCCACACTGCACTTCTTCCTCCAGACTGGCAACCTGAAGCCGCTTGCAGAGCCTCCCACGGCCAACCCCTTGAAGATCTGGAGGTGGGGCTTGGCTGAGATCATCTACGATGAGTCTACTTCCAGGAGCAAGAAGCGGCATCCCGTTCGGCATCCGGAGCTAAGAGTTCTCAATTTTCTCCCTCAGGTGTGTTGTTCTATCCACTCTGGGACTGAGCAGACACCTGATCACTGTTCGGGCTGTCTCTATAAACTCTGACCTCCTCCGATGTCCCCATGGGTCCTCGTTCGAAGAGGACTCGACAACGAATCCAGCGACTTTAGCCTCACATGAATCAGAGATCAGGAGCGGCCGTGGTGACCTCGTCTTCCTGCTGCAGTGGTACCGCATCTGTCAGAACCAGAAATTAGAGGCACGGTTCACGACCCTGCCACGACCATCGCCGTCATTCAATAATTCCCCCAAAAATTGGACGTCTTCCTGAGTCAACTACGAAGATTTTGCCACTGGTTTCGTCGCCAACGGAGCTCGGGGGAGTCTGCAGCAGTGCCGACACCGACTATCTATCCTCTGTTCCAGAGAGTGGACAGCACAGTCATCATCCTTTCAATTAGTTCCTAGCTTCACTCTCCCCTCCCCGCCCGACCGGCTTACAGCCCCTCCCTGTGGGAGGTAGTGTTTGGATGTAATTCTGGCTTCCCCTCCTATTGTATGGGGAGTAGTTGTGTAAATTCTTAAACAGGTTCAAGCTGCACCGGCGCGGCGTGTGGGGAACCCACGCTTCCCCGCTGGCCCACGTCTCCGAGCGAGACCGATTTCTTCAAACCGGTCGAGTAAGTGCTCTAACCCTTGCTCTCTTTAGTGCTTGTTCTTCCCATATTACCTCATAGTTCCGCTGGCCTGTGAGAGTGAGTGCTCGATCCACAAGCTCATTTGCTTCAAGAGATCGCCGTGAGAGAAAGTGTGTGACCCGTGCCCTCGGCATGACGTCGGCTCCATTGAATTGGGCTTCCATACCCTTGGGAATAACCTTGGCTTTGCTGGTCCTCTACCAGCAAGGGTCCAGCCCTCACATCCTCCACTTGGCATCGCCAAGTTACCCCGGGTTTTGGGTGAGTGTCGGGTGAGTGGCCACCAAATTTCGGTCCGTTACTATTGCGAATTATGCTTGCTTGTTAAAGTACAAGGGTGTGTCACATCAATTGGTATCAGAGCAAGTCATTGACTTGTCTCTACAAGTCAAGTCCTAGGGCATGCTTGCATTGGAGTCATCATCCGTCCGACCCTTGCATTGTCCACCCACCATTGTCATCATTGAGTCTAGGGTCAAATGGCCCCTCTCCCAATCATATCCCATGCATACCTACCTAATGGAGAGCCCACATAAATTGATTTCATTGACTTAGAGTCCGATAATTGGGTATCCCCCTATATCGTTGCCTCTCTTTCTAGGACCGGACAAATTATGCACAATGGAGACCAAGTCTTTGTTGAATTCCATGGATGGTTTGGAAAGACTAAGTATTTTGATGGGGCTTGGTGTCAAGTAGGAATATTGGCGGGTCCATGTATAATCCTAGGAAAGAAATGGTTAAATGAAAGGAATGCCAACATCGACCTGACACGTCGGACTTGCCTAGTGCATCCGCCACACCTTCCGGGAGCCTTTAAATTCAACAACCTTGTACTCTCCCATCCGTCGGAGTCCCACCCTTGTTCACCACCCCGGGCGCACCACACACCGGCTATCATCACCCCACCCTCAAAGAACCTTCCCACCCCATTAGCATTAGAAGAAGTAGCCCACCCACTTTGCCACATGGAGACAAATGCCCCTCTGGATCCTTTCCCCTCCATAGAGGGCACCCATGTCTAAATTGAAGGGGAAGCCTCGCACAAGGATCTTCACCCTACACCACCCTCTCTAGATAAGGCCGAATTCATCTTAGAAGAACCCCTTGTTAGGTGGCTAAGGGAGAGCTTGATTAGAGATATCATGGCCCATACCTATCTACCCATGGAGCGAGACCTCCCTCTAGTGCCCATCCACACCACTCACACAACGATCCAATCCTACTATGAGGTAGAGGGTTTAGATGATCTCTTCAAAGGCCTAGAATGGCAGCTAGAGTTGACTTGCTTGTTGACCCTAGGGACGGCCCACCCAACAAACCTTAGTCTCATCCACCCCTGTGATGGGTCTATCACCTCGGTCTGTACCATTGGTTGCTACACTAGCGACCTCCTTTTAGTTCTCCCTATGGTGGAAGAACCCATCTCGGTCCACTCCCCTACCATTGAGATCCCAAGTGCTTTGATCGGCCAACCCACTAACGACCATGGCCCTATCTTGGAGGAGGATGACCCATATTTTTTGGGCTTTGAGGATGTGGAGTTCCTCTCTCTAGGTAGCCCTTTCCACGATCCCTTTGACCCCTTCCTCTACCCATGTGGCCCAACCATCTTACCCACCACCCACCCTTTCCTACCCTCACCCACCATATTGGGCCAAACCCACCTCATCCATGACCCAGGTTACACCAAAGGAACCGTGACCCAAGGCAACACCCACCTAGAGATCGAGGAAATGCCCCACCCCATATCCACCTTCCTAGATCCCTTCGACCCTCTCACATGGAAGTTCAAAGGTCATCCCACATTTATGCACACGGAAGTCACCTTTGGGATAAGCATGCATGTGTCTAGGCTTACCACACCACTTGTCATGAACACTATGTTGGGTCCATTCATTCACATCACCCACATGTCAAGAAAGAAACAAGAGTGGTCCATATTCGGGTGTAATGGTCTTCCTTCATTCATCATGGGTCGTAGACATGATAGGAGTATTCATGTATGTTCGGGTCCCCCGGCATTTATCACCCCCATGCATGACCGGATCACCTATGGATGCCCCGGTCCTCCCCATTCCATCAAAGTCTTCTTGGCGTCAAAGCATGATTGGTCTATTTTTGGTTGTCCAGGTCCACCCATCACCCCTAGAATGTCAGCATTCACAAAATTACATAAAAACCTTGGCAAGCACATCAGCAAAAAGAATGAGACTTATAAAAGGCAGGCCGACTCTCATCGACGTCACCAAGAATTCTACGTTGGTGACTTTGTGATGGTGAGGATAGAGAGACTCTCCCCAGGAGTCATCTCGAAATTGAGGTCTCGTGGGGCTGGTCCCTTCCAGGTTCTGAGACGCCTTGGCACTAATGCCTATGAGTTATATCTTCCCGAGGAGTACGGAGTGAGCCCCACATTCAACGTGGCCGACCTAGTGCCATATAAGGGTCCCACAGTGGTACCCAGTGAGGATATTGAGCCCACACCCCTCATTGAGAGAGCACCCACCCGTGAGAAGAGTCCACTAGCCAAGAGAGCCCAGCGTGAGCGAATTGAGCAAATATGGGATGAACATGTCACTGCCACCAGGAGCAAGGTGTATGAGCGCTGTCTCGTCGGGTGGATGGATCGGCCTCCTTCGGAAGACTTGTGGGCAGTATCACTTCTACACCCTCCGAGGAGGGAAGGACTCTTACTCGACGGAGTCGAGTTTTTCGCACCCCGGGAGTATGATGGGGACATCACCTCCCGTGCCCACACTCACGGCTCGTCTCCTCGCCTCGAAAGCGTCTGACATGATCTAGTCATTTATTTTGAGTCATATGTTGTATTTCCTCATTTTTATTTGAGTCATATCATTGTAATTTCCCTTTTATTTGAGTCATGTTCCTAGGTCTTTTGTTTATTCCCCTAAGTTTGAGTGTCATTAGGTTGATTAGATTAGCTATTGGGCCCAATTCATTAGGCTAGGCCCAGGGGCGCCCCTTACCCCCATGGTTATTTGTCATTGTAGCAAGAGTCAGGGACTTTTTGTAAAATGTGGGTTGCCTATATATAGGACCCCATTCCTCCCCATTTGAAGTCAATGAAATTGCCATATTTTGACTTCCAAAATTCAGATTTCTTTAGTGGAGGGAATCCATTAGAATAGGGTGTGAAATCCTGGGTGAGAAGCTCTCTCTCTCTCTCTCTCTCACATCAAGGGAGGTTCGCCCCCCTCTCTCTCTCCTCACCCTCCCACCTACTTTCTCTCTCCTTCCTCTTCCATTAAAGCAACTCCAACTCCCCACACCCCTCTCTTTACTCCACCCCAACCCCAAGAGACCCCCACCCAATCCTAGCTCCACCATCCAACTCCCAACTACCCACTTCCCCTTCCCAAGAAAGCCTCCACATTCCCAAGGCTGAACCCACCCCTCCCTAGGCCAAGTTTGAATATTTTCCCTCCCCTCTCACCCTCCCCTACCCCAAACCCTAGATCTGGTAGCCCCCCCCCCACTCTCCCCCTCATCAACCTAGTTCCTTCTCCTCCCTCCCCTATCTCTTGTGCCATTGGAGCTACTCCTAGTTATTCAGTTCGCAACTCAGGATCTGTAGAAGACCAGCAGCTTGTAGAGGTGACCCTGACTTTATCCCGACATCCCTGGAGGCCCAAGCGGCACCGTCGGAAGCGTCTCCCTGTCTTCTTCGCAACAGCAGTGGTCTCGTCTCAACCTGAGCTCGTGGCTGCCCGAGGGAGCTGATCTCCCCACACTGTGCTTCTTTCTCTAGACTGCCAACCTGAAGCCGCTTGCAAAGCCTCCCACGGCCAACCCCTTGAAGATCTGGAGGCGGGGCTTGGCTGAGATCATCTACGACGAGTCTACTTCCAGGAACAAGAAGCAGCATGTCACGCCCCGAGCGCGGAAGATACCCGGAGACGCGTGACGAGTTTATATCAATCATGTCAATCAGAGTGGTCGTGTATTCGACACAAAGACAGAGATGCGCAAAATAGCAAGATAACCCAATCCTTTATTTCATAATAGACTATTATAAATCCAATACTCTGTTTAATAAAAAGAAAAGTACATAGTTGACTCAAAAAAATTAGGAAAAAGACTAGATGACACTTGGACAAGCTCTAGCTCTTTCACTCGGTACTTTCCCCATCCGATTGACTTCCATCGTCATCGGACTTACCTGAAAAGTAAAAAGGGACAAACGGAATGAGCGAACGCTCAGTAGGAAATTATATCTCAAGTACTAGCAAGGGGTTTAAGTAATTACATCTTTCATGAATGCAATGAAGCTATGCATGCTCGCATAAAACGACAAGATAGAGAAAATGTAATATCAAGGAATTAAGATGGACAAATCATGAACTTTCAATAAGATAACAAGACATTTGAGATATTCAAGCAAGTACATTTAACAAGTCATGTCAAGAACTTTGGCTATTATGTATCAAGCAAGTAAATTACCCCTTTTCGGGCCACGCATTTCATGTCAAGTCAAGTACGATTTCATGCACAAGATTTATGTGGAATGTCCAATCTAGAAAGTAAAGTACTCGGTATAATACCAGATACCTTATCATTTTAACTCCCATGGGCACAAGTACTTTCGGGTGCTCCTCCCAGGACCAGATCGGGCCCTATATGCGCAGGCATTTATCATGTGTTTTGACATCCACTCTTATATATATATAGCCAATTTTGAATTTCAATAATCAAGCTTATAGACATGTATGACAACTTTGACAGAATGGAGTCCAAAAATATGACAAGGGACATAGAATGGCGATAATAACGGTATAATCACGATATCGATAAAACTAGGTAAAATATGGTTCCCTTAACTTGGTTACCATGACAAATCAATATGGACATTCTTTATATAGAATTGAGGTCCACATGAACAGTATATCAAAGGTAAGATACCCTCATTCTTATCATAGAATTGAGCTTTACAAGAATGACATGATATGGCATGATATCATCATCCCATTAAGAATTTCTTATGATATACTCTTTGTATAGTCATAAGGGCCGGTATACCATGTTTCTTTAGATTGACATGGCAAAGATCGTGTAATGGGTTTTTAGGGTACAACCAGCTCTGTCGACCTTGAGGGAATCCAAGGTACGAGGAGTCTTACGGAGGTCTCTATGACTAACTCGCTAGTCCAAAGGAATGGAATGTCCAATGGAGAGCTTGTATGTCAATGAGAATTGAGTGTGATCGATAAAACAATCGTGAAACGTGGGACTATACTCACGGAGTGGAGAATAGTGCCGATATATATTATATAAATAATTGGAACCATCGGTTAACAGAATCAGGATAAAAAATCAGTTTACAGAAAATAACGACCTAGGTAAAGTCGTTTCTCAAGTAATTAACGCCTAACAGAAGGGCGTTCATCTATTTTCCATATTTGCAGAATTTCATTATTTCAATAATTTGTCAAAAACGCGCCCTGATCAGGGGCGTTTATTCAAGATTTGACGACTACACCAGAAGGCGTCCTTTTATTTTCACTGTTTGACAGAATATCAATATTTTCAGGAATTTATCAAAAACGCGCCCTGGGAAGGGGCGTTACCATTTAATTCTATTTTTCAGAATATGTATTCCAGGATTTTAACAGATACGCGCCCTAGTAAGGGGCGTTTCTTTTCAATTCACGCCCTGTGATGGGGCGTTAACACGTGGAAAATGACCTAGGCTAGGTCGTGAATTCAAGAAATACCAGGAAAGCAAGATTTGCACGATAATCAAGGATAATAATCATATAGTCATGACAGGAAAATTGGCAGGAATTCAGATGCAGTATATTAGATTTGATGTTTCATGTTTATTGACTTTTAACCGTTAACAATTATTGATTTCATGTAATTGCATGGATAATCAGTTCTTAAGATAGGTGGTTAACATTTACATGAAATTAACGCCTGTGTACAGGGCGTCAAATATGAAATTGACGACCTGGGCAGGGTCGTGTATTGCAAATTAGCACCCTGGACAGGGGCGTCTCTTTCAAAATATTTCAGAAACATAATAAAACCATATTAAACCGTATGCATGTCATGTCAATACGTATATAAGTCTTGTCTTAATTTATTTGGGCTACAGTAACTTGAGAAAACCTACCTTAATTGATATCTGGAGAGGGGACACGTGAATAACTTGATAAGAACACACTGAAGCTTCTAATACCCTTGATAGCAGCAGTATGCAGATCGGACAGGAAGAAGAAGAAAAATTTAGTTGATGAAGATGATGGAGATGATGATCTTCAATCAACCTGTAGGGGAAGAAAAAGGAAGGAAGGTGAGGATATAATCGAAGTTAGGGAAACGGTTAAAGAACATTACCTTGTTCTTCGGCAGTTGTTGTGGAGCTTCCTATAAAGAAAAGTCAATGACGATTTATCAGTTCTTCATGCAGTCGAAACAGAGGGCAAAAGAAAATAAGAAGAACATATGTTCTTCACTTACCGTGCAGCAGCAGGTCGATCGTCCAAATAGGTTTAGGGTTCGGCTGTCAAGAGTCTTTATAGGATTTTGGGAAATCCTATTAGGGTTAGTGATTGTGTAGAAGTAATACTTCCTTGATAGAGTCCTTACCACCCTTAAACTCTTTCTAATACTTATCCATTACCCTGGATAAGCTCTGGGTTCGAACGGTTCACGAACTGAATTAACGACCTTGGTCAGGGCGTCGATTCCTGAATTGACGACCTGGTTCAGGTCGTTTCTTAAGAAGCGCCTGATATGAAGGCGTTCTTTGTTTTAAAACACGCCCAAGATAGGGGCGTTTCTTGGCCTTACCATTTTTGGCGTTTAGAATTTGACGCCGTGTTGTCAGGGCGTCTCTTCATGAATCACGCCTTTGCTAGAGGCATTTCTAATTTAAATAGCACCTTTATCCGAGGTGTTATTTTATATTGTTTTATTTATCTATTTATTTGATTTATTTAAAATCTTTATTGTTATTAATATTTTATCAGGGTTACTACACCCTCCCCCACTTAAAAGAATTTGGTCCCCAAATTCAATTGCATAATATGTATACACGTGGAGAGTGTAGATCATATACCTTTTAGAATAACTCGGGAAATCGTTTCTTCATAGATTCCTCGGTCTCCCATGTGGCTTCGTGTTCAGTATTCTTATTCCATTGCACCTTAAGCATGGGAGTAACCTTATTCCTTAGAGCTCGTATTTCACGATCTAAGATCTTCATAGGCTTCTGTTCATATGTGAGATCTTTCTGGATCACCAGATCTCCATGTTCAATAATATACGATGGATCGTGCACATACTTCTTCAACATAGATATATGAAATACATTATGTACCTCGGACAATTGAGGAGGCAACGCGATGCGATAAGCAACCTCGCCAACTCTTTCGAGTATCTCAAAAGGTCCGATGAATCTTGGCGTAAGCTTGCCCTTAACACCAAATCTCCAACCTAGAATTCAAGATCTCTTCTCCTTGTATCAGCATAAGCCTTTTGTCTGGTCTGAGCAACTTGCAATCTTTCTCTGATTACTTGTATCTTTTCAGTTGTATCCCTTACCATGTCTGGACCTAACAGTTGTTTCTCTCCAACTTCGTTCCAGCATAAGGGTGATCGGCAACTCCTTCCATATAAAGCTTCGAAAGGTGCCATTTGGATACTAGCTTGGTAACTGTTGTTATATGCAAATTCCACTAGAGGCAAGTGGTCATGCCAGTTTCCTCCAAAGTCTATGATGCATGCTCTAAGCATATCTTCAACAACTTGATTAGCTCTCTCGGTCTGACCATCCGTTTGTGGGTGGAAAGCTGTACTAAAGTTAAGCCTTGCTCCCAACGCATGTTGTAATCCCTTCCAAAAATGAGAAGTGAAACGGAGATCTCTGTCAGACACGATCGAGACAGGTATACCATGCAACCTGACTATTTCTTTGATGTATAGTGCAGCTAGCACATCAATTGACCATCGGCTTTTTATTGGCAAGAAATGTGCCGATTTAGTTAATCGGTCAATGATAACCCAGATTCCATCATGTCCTCTTTTAGATTTAGACAAACCCATGATGAAGTCCATACCAATCTCCTCCCACTTCCACTTAGGAATATCTAGAGGATGAAGTTTACCAGCAGGCTTTTGGTGTTCCGCCTTGACTTGTTGGCATGTGAGACAGCGTGATACATAGTCCGCTATTTCTCTTTTCATATTAGGCCACCAAAAGTTCCTCTTTACATCTTGGTACATTTTGGTTGATCCTGGATGAATCGTGTACCTTGATCTGTGAGCTTCATCTAAGATCTTTTTCTTTAATTCCGGACAATCAGGTATACAAGTTCTATCTTTAAACATTAATCTTCCATTAGAAGCTAATTGGAAATCAGATTGTCCTTCTATTCTGCCTTTGATTTCCACTAATATAGGATCATCATCCTGAAGTGCTTGTATCTCAGATAATAAATCTGACTGTATGCTTACATGAGATAATGTGACAAACCTAGCTTTCGTGTCCATGCTTATATTGAGCTCGGAGAACTGTTCTAGTAACTTCCATTCTTGTATCATACAATTGGCTATCATCACTCTCGGCTTTCGACTAAGGGCATCAACAACATAATTACCCTTTCCGGGACGATATTGTATATTGAAGTCGAAGTCCTTGAGATATTCCAGCCAGCGTCTTTGTCTCATGTTTAGCTCCTTTTGTGAAAATAGATATTTGAGACTTTTGTGATCGGAGTATACAGTAAACTGCACTCCATATAAGTAGTGTCTCCATATCTTTAGGGCAAATACCACCGCGGCCAGTTCTAAGTCATGGACGGGGTAATTCTCCTCATGCTTCTTCAGTTGACGAGAAGAGTATGCTATGACCTTCCCTTGTTGCATTAAGACACACCCGAGGCCAATGCCAGAAGCATCGGTGTAAACCTCGAATTTCTCTCCTTCTATTGGTAGAGCTAAGACCGAAGCTGTAGTAAGATGATCCTTGAGAGTTTGGAAGCTTCTTTCACATTCCTCACTCCATTCATATCGGATCTCCTTGCGAGTTAACCTCGTAAGGGGCACGGCGATCTTGGAGAAGTCTTTGATGAATCGCCGATAATATCCTGCAAGACCTAAGAAACTTCTGATCTCGCTTGCATTAGTAGGTCTTTCCCAGTTTCTTACAGCTTCAACCTTTGATGGATCTACAGATAAACCGTCCTTGGATATGACATGTCCGAGAAAAAGCCACTTCTTCAAGCCAGAACTCGCACTTGCTGAGTTTTGCATATAATTGATTTGTCCTCAAGACTTGCAAGGCAATCCTCAAATGCTCTTAAAGGCTTGGTGTAAGTTTCCAGCTCGTGGAGTACCACCTGTGCTACCTGTTGTAGCACTTGAGTCATCCCTTGAAGGGTACGCTGCATGTTGCGCCATTGAGCACGTTCGGCAGCCATTATCCTACAATTACAATAACTATATTAGTACGTGACTACATTTTGAAACCAGTACTCTATTTTTAACTTTTAACCTTGGTTCTACCCAATCTCACTGGTAAAAGGTTTATACTTATCCTTGGACTTGGGTTTTTCCTAGGAATTGAATACCCTAGGCTCTGATACCACAAAAACTGTCACGCCCCGAGCGCGGAAGATACCCGGAGATGCGTGACGAGTTTATATCAATCATGTCAATCAGAGTGGTCGTGTATTCGACACAAAGACAGAGATGCGCAAAATAGCAAGATAACCCAATCCTTTATTTCATAATAGACTATTACAAATCCAATACTTTGTTTAATAAAAAGAAAAGTACATAGTTGACTCAAAAAAATTAGGAAAAAGACTAGATGACACTTGGACAAGCTCTAGCTCTTTCACTCGGGACTTTCCCCATCCGATTGACTTCCATCGTCGTCGGACTTACCTGAAAAGTAAAAAGGGACAAACGGAATGAGCGAACGCTCAGTAGGAAATTATATCTCAAGTACTAGCAAGGGGTTTAAGTAATTACATCTTTCATGAATGCAATGAAGCTATGCATGTTCGCATAAAACGACAAGATAGAGAAAATGTAATTTCAAGGAATTAAGATGGACAAATCATGAACTTTCAATAAGATAACAAGACATTTGAGATATTCAAGCAAGTACATTTAACAAGTCATGTCAAGAACTTTGGCTATCATGTATCAAGCAAGTAAATTACCCTTTTTCGGGCCACGTATTTCATGTCAAGTCAAGTACGATTTCAAGCACAAGATTTATGTGGAATGTCCAATCTAGAAAGTAAAGTACTCGGTATAATGCCAGATACCTTATCATTTTAACTCCCATGGGCACAAGTACTTTCGGGTGCTCCTCCCAGGACCAGATCGGGCCCTATATGCGCAGGCATTTATCATGTATTTTTTGACATCCACTCTTGTTTATATAGCCAATATAGAATTTCAATAATCAAGCTTGTAGATACGTATGACAACTTTGATAGAATAGAGTCCAAATATGACAAAGGACATAGAATGGCGATAATAACGGTATAATCACGATGTCGATAAAACTAGGTAGAATATGGTTCCCTTAACTTAGGTACCATGACAAATCAATATGGACATTCTTTATATAGAATTGAGGTCCACATGAACAGTATATCAAAGGTAAGATACCCTCATTCTTATCATAGAATTGAGCTTTACAAGAATGACATGATATGGCATGATATCATCATCCCATTAAGAATTTCTTATGATATACTCTTTGTATAATCATAAGGGCCGGTATACCATGTTTCTTTAGATTGACATGGCAAAGATCGTGTAATGGGTTTTTAGGGTACAACCAGCTCTGTCGACCTTGAGGGAATCCAAGGTACGAGGAGTCTTACGGAGGTCTCTATGACTAACTCGCTAGTCCAAAGGAACGGAATGTCCAATGGAGAGCTTGTATGTCAATGAGAATTGAGTGTGATCGATAAAACAATCGTGAAACGTGGGACTATACTCACGGAGTGGAGAATAGTGCCGATATATATTATATAAATAATTGGAACCATCGGTTAACAGAATCAGGATAAAAAATCAGTTTACAGAAAATAACGACCTAGGTAAAGTCGTTTCTCAAGTAATTAACGCCTAACAGAAGGGCGTTCATCTATTTTCCATATTTGTAGAATTTCATTATTTCAATAATTTGTCAAAAACGCGCCCTGATCAGGGGCGTTTATTCAAGATTTGACGACTACACCAGAAGGCGTCCTTTTATTTTCACTGTTTGACAGAATATCAATATTTTCAGAAATTTATCAAAAACGCGCCCTAGGAAGGGGCGTTACCATTTAATTCTATTTTTCAGAATATGTATTCCAGGATTTTAACAGATACGCGCTCTAGTAAGGGGCGTTTCTTTTCAATTCACGCCCTGTGATGGGGCGTTAACACGTGGAAAATGACCTAGGCTAGGTCGTGAATTCAAGAAATACCAGGAAAGCAAGATTTGCACGATAATCAAGGATAACAATCATATAGTCATGACAGGAAAATTGGCAGGAATTCAGATGCAGTATATTAGATTTGATGTTTCATGTTTATTGACTTTTAACCGTTAACAATTATTGATTTCATGTAATTGCATGGATAATCAGTTCTTAAGATAGGTGGTTAACATTTACATGAAATTAACGCCTGTGTACAGGGCGTCAAATATGAAATTGACGACCTGGGCAGGGTCGTGTATTGTAAATTAGCGCCCTGGACAGGGGCGTCTCTTTCAAAATATTTCAGAAACATAATAAAACCATATTAAACCGTATGCATGTCATGTCAATACGTATATAAGTCTTGTCTTAATTTATTTGGGCTACAGTAACTTGAGAAAACCTACCTTAATTGATATCTGGAGAGGGGACACGTGAATAACTTGATAAGAACACACTGAAGCTTCTAATACCCTTGATAGCAGCAGTATGCAGATCAGACAGGAAGAAGAAGAAAAATTTAGTTGATGAAGATGATGGAGATGATGATCTTCAATCAACCTGTAGGGGAAGAAAAAGGAAGGAAGGTGAGGATATAATCGAAGTTAGGGAAACGGTTGAAGAACATTACCTTGTTCTTCGGCAGTTGTTGTGGAGCTTCCTATAAAGAAAAGTCAATGAAGATTTATCAGTTCTTCATGCAGTCGAAACAGAGGGCAAAAGAAAATAAGAAGTACATATGTTCTTCACTTACCGTGCAGCAGCAGGTCGATCGTCCAAATAGGTTTAGGGTTCGGCTGTCAAGTGTCTTTATAGGATTTTGGGAAATCCTATTAGGGTTAGTGATTGTGTGGAAGTAATACTTCCTTGATAGAGTCCTTACCACCCTTTAACTCTTTCTAATACTTATCCATTACCCTGGATAAGCTCTGGGTTCGAACGGTTCACGAACTGAATTAACGACCTTGGTCAGGGCGTCGATTCCTGAATTGACGACCTGGTTCAGGTCGTTTCTTAAGAAGCGCCTGATATGAAGGCATTCTTTGTTTTAAAACACGCCCAAGATAGGGGCGTTTCTTGGCCTTACCATTTTTGGCATTTAGAATTTGACGCCGTGTTGTCAGGGCGTCTCTTCATGAATCACGCCTTTGCTAGAGGCGTTTCTAATTTAAATAGCGCCTTTATCCGAGGCGTTATTTTATATTGTTTTATTTATCTATTTATTTGATTTATTTAAAATCTTTATTGTTATTAATATTTTATCAGGGTTGCTACACAGCATCCCGTTCGGCATCCGGAGCTTAGAGTTCTCAATTTTCTACCTCATATGCGCTGTTATGTCCACTCTGGGACTAAGCAGACACCCGATCACTATTCGGGTAGTCTCTATCTACTCCGACCTCCTACGGCATCCTCGTGGATCTCCGTTCGAAGAGGACTTGAGAACAAATCCAAGGACTTCAGCCTCGCCTGAATCAGAGATCAGGAGCGCCCGTGGTGACCTCGTCTTCCTACTGCAGTGGTACCGTAGCTATCACAACCAGAAAGTAGAGGCACTGTTCACTACCCTGCCCCGACCATCGCCACCATTCAGAAATTCCCCCAAAAATTGGACGTCTTCCTGAGTCAACTACGAAAATTTTGCCACTAGTTTCGTCACCAACGGAGCTCGGGGGAGTCCGCAACAGTGCCGACACCGACTGTCTATCCTCTGTTCCAGAGAGTGGACAGCACAGTCATCATCCTTTCAATTAGTTCCTAGCTTCACTCTCCCCTCCCCGCCCGGCCGACTTACAGCCCCTCCCTGTGGTAGTTAGTGTTTGGATGTAATTCTGGCTTCCCTTCCCCTTGTTCAACCCCCTTGCATGGGGAGCAGTTGTGTAAATTCTTAAATAGGTTCAAGCTAAAGCGGCGTGACGTGTGGGGAACCCACGCTTCCCCGCTCGCCCACGTCTCCGAGCGGGACTGGTTTCTTCAAACCGGTCGAGTAAGTGCCCTAACCCAAGCTCTCTTTAGTGCTTGTTCTTCCCATGTTAGCTCATAGTTCCACTGGCCCGTGAGAGTGAGTGCTCGATCCGCAAGCTCCTTTGCTTCAAGAGATCGCCATGGGAGAAAGTGTGTGACCCGTGCCCTCAGCACAATGTCGGCTCCATTGAATTGGGCTTCCATACCCTTGGGAATAACCTTGGCCTTGTTGGCCCTCTACCAGCAAGGGCCCAGCACTCACATCCTCCACTTGGCATCGCCAAGTTACCCCGGGTTTTGGGTGAGTGTCGGGTGAGTTGCCGCCAAATTTCGGTCCGTTACTATTGCGAATTGTGCTTGCTTGTTAAAGTCCAATGGTGTGTCACATCAAGGGGTTTATTCGTTAGCAAGAAGGTAATGCTAATGCAAAGGAATGATTTCATGCCAATTCGGGCATAAGGCCCGTAATGGCGATATTGTAGGAGAGTCGGCTAGGACACAAAGTCTTGTGCCAAAAAAGGGGTTTATTCGTTAGCAAGAAGGTAATGCTAACGCAAAGGAAAGATTTCATGTTGATTCGGGCGTAAGGCCCGTAATGGTGATATTGTAAGAGAGTCGGCTGGGACACGAAGTCTTACGCCGAAAAAGGGGTTTATTCATTAGCGAGGAGGTAATGCTAACGCAAAGGATAGACTTCATGCCGATTCTGGCGTAAGGCCCGTAATGGCGATATTGTATTATATATATTTTTTTGGGAGCTTGGCCAGGGCGGAGTGCCACTAGACCAAGGTGGGTAGAGCTCAGCCAGGGCGGAGTGCCACTAGACCAAGGTGGGTAAAGCTCGGCCAGGGCGGAGTGCCACTAGACCAAGGTGGGTTTCGGTCATTCTGGGAATGCCGGTTGAGCTGTGTGATACAGTTTCATATGTTTTCCATTAAGGGGAGAGAACTGGATGACTCCTTTGTGATCTACAAGGACGTATGCACCCCCTTCATATACTCGGCAGATAACATATGGTCTGACTTAGTTTTCAACCAACTTCCCTTTGGGGTTGGAGGCCATCACTTCTCTTCTTTTGACCATTACTAGGTCACCCTTATTGAATTCTCGACCTTTGACCAGCTTGTCGAAAGCACGGGCCATGCGAGCTTGGTAGAGTTGAATATTTTGTTGCGCGCGGAGACGCTTTCTTCGAGCTCGACAAGTTGTTCCAGTCTTCTTTCTATGTTGGTTTGTTCGTCGCTAGCCAACCCATGCTGGATGGCAACTCGCAGCGAGGGGACCTCCAATTCAATCGGCACCACAGCCTCCGACCCATATACAAGGGAGAATGGTGAACAGCCAGTTGGGGTTTTAAAGACCGTATGATAGGCCCAAAGCGCTTCGTACATCTTTTCTTCCCAGTCATTTTTGTTAGACTTGACAGTCTTTGCTAGCAGCGTGCATAGTGTTTTATTGAAGGCTTCTGCAAGTCCATTGGCTTGAGGGTTGTAGGGGGACGAGGTCATCCAGTCAATCTTGTATTTATCAGCCAGCCGATAAACCTTCTGGTTTCTGAAATGGCTGCCATTATCAGAGATAATTCGGTTGGGAACCCCGAACCAAAATACTATATTCTGCCGGAAGAATCTTACGACCAATTCTCCCGTCACATCTCTTAGCGCAACTGCTTCTGCCCATCTGGAGAAGTAATCTGTGGCTGCTAAGATATATTTGCATCTTGAAGAAGATGCTGGCAGTGGCCCCACCACGTCCGTGCCCCATTGGGCGAACGGCCAACTTGGTATGGTGGGATGTAGCGGCACCGGCGATCTCCTGGACATGTTGCCGTGCTCTTGACATTTTTGGCAAGCTCTAGCAAACTTGCAGCAATCATCAAACATGGAGGGCCAATAATAGCCCAATTTCTTTATTTCAATTTTCATTTTTGGTCCAGCCTAGTGTGCTCCAGCTGACCCGGCATGGACTTCTTGCATTACCTGCCCAGCTTCTACTGAAGATAAGCAACGGGGCAAAACTTTCCTCCGGGCATCGGCCATTATTCGGAACAAGGTTCCGCTCCTTATTTCGTAAGAGTCTTTGACCCTCAGAAGTTTCATTCTTTGATCTTTTGATGGGGGCATCTCTTGCCCTTCATATTTTCAAAACCCCGGTTGCTCGCTAGCATGGTTCCAATGTGTCCTTCACATTTTCCTTAGTCAATTCATGTAATTTTCGTATTTTCTTTGAGTCATAATTATGTAATTTTCCTTTTATTTGAGTCTTGTACCTAGGTTAATGAGTCATTTACCTAGGATTAAGAATCATTAGGTTGATAGATTAGTTTATGGGCCCAATTCATTGGGCTAGGCCCAAGGGCGCCCCCCCTTCCCTTGGTTATTTGTCATTGTTGCAAGAGTCAGAGACTTTTTTGTAAAATGTGGGTTGCCTATATATAGGACCCCATTCCCCCCATTTGAAATCAATGAATGAATGAATGAAAATTTGACATTTTGTGAGTTCTAACTTCAGATTTATTGTGGAGTGAATCCATTAGTGAGGTGAGAAGCCTTAGGGAGAGAATCCCACCCATCCCTCTCTTAATCTCTCTCTTCCACTCCCCTTTCTCTCTCCTCCACAGCCAATTTCGAATTTTTTCTCTCTCCTCCACCTCACCCTCCACATCAACCCTAGCCCATCCACCTAAGCCACCCCCCAACCACCTCTCCACTTCCCTAAGTGCATTCACTACCACCTCCCCAACTACCACCTACCCCCCTCTTTCCCTAGGAGTACCTTGTCCTTCCCAACACAATCTCCCTCTCCCCAACACAATCTCCTCCCTTCCCCACACAATCTCCCAACTCCCTAGAGAAGTTTGAATATTTTCCCTCCACTCTCTCCTCCCCCATGCCCTAGACTCCCCAAGAGAGAGAGATCTCCCTCTCCCTCACCCTCCAACACCAAATTCGCAGCTCTCCCTCCCACCACCTGCTAGACCCCCTTCCAGTCCCCATTCTCCCCCTCCCTCACCTTGGTTTGCCCCCTCCCAGACCCCCTAATAGCCTGGGGTTGCCCCCACAGCCTACCATCACCATCTCATGTTCATCCGAAGCTGCACCGGTGAACCTGTCCACATCTGAGAGTCCTGCAGAGAAGCAGCATCTTGCAGAGCTGGCCACGTCTTCATCCCGGGGCCCCTGGAAGCACAAGAGCCATTTTCGGAAGCGTCTACGAGTCTTATTTGTAACGGCGGTGGTTTCGTTGTCGTCCGGGCACCGTGCTGCCCGGGAGAGCAGTTCTCCCTCGACTGCGCAAAGCATCTAGAGCAGGAAACCAGAACCTGAGTGGAAGCTCGACTACGGCGATCCTACTGGGAATCTGAACGAGAGTTCTTTTGAAAAAATCGTCTACTCTGAGTTTTCTTTCTTCCCCAAGAAGCAGAACTCAGTTTGGCGTCCGGATCTGAAAGTTATCAATTCTCTTCCTCGGGTGCGCGGTTCTACCTCCACTCAATCTGCACCGACCCCCCCTCAGTCTTCAGAGCCTACCGGTCTGCTCCGACAACATTTGCATCTCCGTCAAGATCGTTTCGAAGAGGACTCACAGGCAGTTCAAACGACTTCAGCGGCGCCTAATTCTGAGTTCGGGAGCGTTGGTGGCAACCTCTTCTTCCTGCTGTGGTGATCCAGAAGCAGTCAGAACTGAAGGTCTGCCTCCCTGTTCGAGACTCTGCCCCGGCCAACAGTGACTTCCCAAAATTCCAGAAAAAATTGGATGACTTCCCGGTCCTCCTAGGAAGATTTTCCAGGTGGTTTCGTCCCCAACAAAATTCGGGAGCAGTCACAGCAGCCACTGCTTCGACCGTCTGTCAGCACTCGCAGAGAGCATGCAGAACTGATCTCGGTCTCCATTCGGCGTTCTTTTCCCCGTTTCTCCCTTCCCCGCTTGGCCGGCTGAAGGCCCCTCCCTGTGTGAAGGTAGTTTTTGGATGTAATAACAAGTTGTCCCCACCCCAAGATCCCCCTCCTACGAGAGGTGTAGTTTTGTAATTGTTTAAACAGGTCAAGCTGCCCCGACGCGGCGTGTGGGGATCCCCACGCCTCCCCGCTCGCCCACGTCTCCGAGCGGGACCGGTTTCTTCAAACCGGTCAAGTAAGTGCTCCAAACTTTGCTCTACTTAGTATTTGTTCAGTCAATATTAGTTCATAACTCTGCTGGCCATGAATGAGAGCCCGATCCTTAAGCTCCCTTGCTATAAGAGATCGCAGTGGGAAAAGTGTGGAACCCGTGCCCTCGGCACGACGTCGGCTCCCTTGAATTGGGCTGCTATTACCCTTGGGAGTCAACCTTGGCCTTGCTAGCCCTCTACCAGCAAGGGCCCAACCCTCTCAACCTCACCTTGGCATTGCCAAGTTACCCCGGGACTTGGGTGAGCATCGGGTGAGCGGTCGCCATTATCGGTCCGTTTGAATGCTAAATTGTGCTTGCTTGGTAAGTCCTAGGTGGTTTCACATCAATTGATATCAGAGCAAGTTCTAGACTTGTCTCTACTAAGTCTTGTCCTAGGGCCATTGCATTTTTCACTCGATCATCATGGCCACTTCCTACTTAGCCTACTCGTCTCGCTTGGACCCAATAGACGTCTTTGTGTTTGATGGATCCCACCCTAGTTTATATCTAGAATGGGAAAGCTCTATAGATCACCACTTTGGGAGGTTCACCCTGTCAGGGTCTATGCAGGTCAACTATGCCAAAAGTTTGCTCTGGCGCCAAGCTAGGAATGAATGGCAAAACATTGTAGGCTTAAGGGAAGTTGGAAGGCAAGAGCCCATCGACTCTTGGGTTGAGATGAGAAATGAACTTAGGAAGATTTATGCCCATATGGACCCTCTTATCACCATAGAGGAAGCCCAAGCTCCCACCAATAAAGAAGAAGAGCATCAATCTTCCCCCACCCCTCATGGTCCGGATCATCAAAGGCCATGCACCGTCACACATGGCACCCTCACCATAGATGAGTCCATATCCAAATGGCTCAAGCAATGTCCCACCCTCCCTAGCTCTCCCCCTTTGGGATATAAATCCCAAATTGTTCCCACCCAACCTCCCCATGTCACTTATCAAAACTTCTACTCTGTGGAAGACTTGGGAGACCTTGTGAATTGCCTACATTGGCAAGCCCACTTAACCGACCTACTAGCCATGGGACCATTGAAGCCTAGCACCGTCAACTTTGTCCACCCATCCATCGGTTCCATCACCTCCCTTTGCACAAGTGGGCATTGTACTAGTGAGATCCTCCTATTTCTCCCCTTGGAGGAAGAACCCATCCCGGTCTACTCCCCACCCCTTGAGATCCCAAGTACCTTGAACGGTCAACCCACTAGAGACCTTGGACCAACTACTTGGGAGGAGGATGACTCACCACCTTGTGAGGACCTTGGGGACATGGAGTTCCTCTCTCTAGGTAGCCCTTACCATGATCCCTTTGACCCCTTCCAATGGGAGTACGGATACCCATGTGGCCCAACCACCTTATCCACCACCCACCTTTCCCTACTCCAACCCACCGTGATAGATCAAACCCACCCCTTCCTAGACTCGAGTTACACCATGGGAGCCATGACTTTGGACAATATACTCCTAGGGATCAAGGAAGTGTCCCACTTCATGATATCCACCTTCCTAGACCCCTTTGATCCATTCCAATGGAAGTGCAAAAGCCCACACATAGGAGACCTCTTTGGCACAAGAGTGCATAAGTCTTGGCGTACAACACCACTTGGCATGATTCATAAGTCGGGTCCACTCGTTCATATCACCCACATGTCAAGTAGGATGCATGATTGGTTCATATTCGGGTGTATTGACCCTCCCTCATTTAACATTGCTCATACACATGTCAAAAGCATCTACGGATGTCCGGGTCCCCCGACATTCATCACCACTATGCATGATAGGTTCACCTACGGGTGTCCCGGCCCACCTAGGCCCACCAAAGTCTACATGACAGTATTGCATGATAAGTCCACATATGGTTGCCCCGGCCCTCCTCATTCCATCAAAGTCTTCTTGGCATCAAAGCATGATTGGTCTACTTTTGGTTGCCCAGGTCCACACATCACCCCTAGAATGTCAGCATTCACAAAATTACATAAAAACCTTGGCAAGCACATCAGCAAACAGAATGAGACTTATAAAAGGCAGGCCGACTCTCATCGACGTCACCAAGAATTCCACATTGGTGACTTTGTGATGGTGAGGATAGAGAGACTCTCCCCAGGAGTCATCTCGAAATTGAAGTCTCGTGGGGCTGGTCCCTTCCAGGTTCTGAGACGCCTTGGCACTAATGCCTATGAGTTAGATCTTCCCGAGGAGTATGGAGTGAGTCCCACATTCAATGTAGCCGACCTAGTGCCATATAAGGGGCCCACGGTGGTACCCAGTGAGAATATTGAGCCTATTCCTCCTGTTGAGAGAGCACCCACCCGTGAGGAGAGATCACCAGCCAAGAGAGTCCAGCGTGAGCGCATTGAACGAATATTGGATGAACATGTCACTATCACCAGGAGCAAGGTGAAGGAGCGCTACCTCGTCGGGTGGATGGATCGGTCTCCTTCGGAAGACTTGAGGGCGGCATCACTTCTACACCCTCCGACGAGGGAAGGACTCTTACTCGACGGAGTCAAGTTCTCCGCACCCCGGGAGTATGATGGGGGCATCTCTTGCCCTTCATATTTTCAAAACCCCGGTTGCTCGCTAGCATGGTTCCAATGTGTCCGTCACATTTTCCTTAGTCAATTCATGTAATTTTCATATTTTCTTTGAGTCATAATTATGTAATTTTCCTTTTATTTGAGTCTTGTGCCTAGGTTAATGAGTCATTTACCTTGGATTAAGAATCATTAGGTTGATAGATTAGTTTATGGGCCCAATTCATTGGGCTAGGCCCAAGGGTGCCCCCCCTTCCCTTGGTTATTTGTCATTGTTGCAAGAGTCAGGGACTTTTTTGTAAAATGTGGGTTGCCTATATATAGGACCCCATTCCCCCCATTTGAAATCAATGAATAAATGAATGAAAATTTGCCATTTTGTGAGTTCTAACTTCAGATTTATTGTGGAGTGAATCCATTAGTGAGGTGAGAAGCCTTAGGGAGAGAATCCCACCCATCCCTCTCTTAATCTCTCTCTTCCACTCCCCTTTCTCTCTCCTCCACAGTCAATTTTGAATTTTTTTCTCTCTCCTCCACCTCACCCTCCACATCAACCCTAGCCCATCCACCTAAGCCACCCCCCAACAACCTCTCCACTTCCTTAAGTGCATTCACTACCACCTCCCCAACTACCACCTACCCCCCTCCTTCCCTAGGAGCATCTTGTCCTTCTTAACACAATCTCCCTCTCCCCAACACAATCTCCTCCCTTCCCCACACAATCTCCCAACTCCCTAGAGAAGTTTGAATATTTTCCCTCCACTCTCTCCTCCCCGATGCCCAAGACTCCCCAAGAGAGAGAGATCTCCCTCTCCCTCACCCTCCAACACCAAATTCGCAGCTCTCCCTCCCACCACCTGCTAGACCCCCTTCCAGTCCCCATTGTCCCCCTCCCTCACCTTAGTTTGCCCCCTCCCAGACCCCCTAATAGCCTGGGGTCACCCCCACAGCCTACCATCACCATCTCATGTTCATCCGAAGCTGCACCGGCGAACCTGTCCACATCTGAGAGTCCTGTAGAGAAGCAGCATCATGCAGAGCCGGCCACGTCTTCATCCCGGCGCCCCTAGAAGGACAAGAGGCATTTTCGGAAGCGTCTGCCAGTCTTCTTCGGAACGGCGGTGGTTTCGTCATCGTCCGATCACCGTGCTGCCCGGGAGAGCAGTTCTCCTTCGACTGCGCAAAGCATCTTTGGCAGGAAACCAGAACCTGAGTGGAAGCTCGACTGCGGCGATCCTACTGGGAATCTGAACAAGAGTTCTTCTGCAAAAATCTTCTACTCCGAGTTTTATTTCATCCCCAAGAAGCAGAACTCAGTTTTGCGTCCGGATCTGAAAGTTATCAATTCTCTTCCCCGGGTGCGCGGTTCTGCCTCCACTCAGTCTGCACTGACCCCCCCTCAGTGTTAAGAGCCTACCGGTCTGCTCCGACAACATTTGGCATCTCCGTCAGGATCGTTTCGAAGAGGACTCACAGGCGGTTCCAACGAATTCAGCGGCGCCTCATTCTAAGCTCGGGAGCATTGGTGGCAACCTCTTCTTCCTTTCTGGTGATCTAGAAGCAGTCAGAACTGAAGGTCTGCCTCCCTGTTCGAGACTCTGCCCCGGCCAACAGTGACTTTCCAAAATTCCAGAAAAATTTGGACTACTTCCCGGTCCTCCTAAGAAGATTTTCTAGGTGGTTTCATCCCCAAAAAAATTCGGGAGCAGTCACAGCAGCCACTGCTTCGACCGTCTGTCAGCACTCGCAGAGAGCAGGCAGAACTGATCTCGGTCTCCATTCGGCGTTCTTTTCCCCGTTTCTCCACTCCCCGCTTGGCCGGCTGAAGGCCCCTCCCTGTGTGGAGGTTGTTTTTGGATGTAATAACAAGTTGTCCCCACCCCAAGATCCCCCTCCTACGAGAGGTGTAGTTTTGTAATTGTTTAAACAGGTCAAGCTGTCCCGACGCGGCGTGTGGGGATCCCCACGCCTCCCCGCTCGCCCACGTCTCCGAGCGGGACCGGTTTCTTCAAACTGGTCGAGTAAGTGCTCCAAACTTTGCTCTACTTAGTATTTGTTCAGTCAATATTAGTTCATAACTCTGCTGGCCGTGAATGAGAGCCCGATCCTTAAGCTCCCTTGCTATAAGAGATCACCGTGGGAAAAGTGTGGAACCCGTGCCCTCGGCACGACGTCGGCTCCCTTGAATTGGGCTGCCATTACCCTTGGGAGTCAACCTTGGCCTTGCTTGCCCTCTACCAGTAAGGGCCCAACCCTCTCAACCTCTTACCCCGGGACTTGGGTGAGCATCGGGTGAGCGGTCGCCATTATCGGTCCATTTGAATGCTAAATTGTGCTTGCTTGGTAAGTCCTGGGTGGTTTCACATCATATTTTTCTTGCGGGAGCTGTTGGTGTTGAAATCAACGTAAGAGATGCTCCCGCCAGTCGGGCTGTTGGACCTTTTCTACAGTTGCTGCTTCATTTTCTTGTTCATCAGCCAGAACCTCTGTTACACTGGGGACCTGTCGACGGTTGATTACTGCTATCTTCAGGCTTATGTCTGGCGGGATTTCCAAAGATCTAGCCAGCTTCGCGAGGGCATCTGCCTGAGCATTCTGTCCTCGGTTAATATGCCCGATTTTGATGAAATAGAATCGCGCCATCAAGCAGAGTGCCAGTTGATAGTAAGGGAGGAGCTCTTGCTTCCGCACATCAAACTCTCCTTCCAGCTGTTTTATGTCTAGCATGGAATCCCCGAATGCTTCCAACATCTTGATCTCCATAGACAGAGCAATCTGTAACCCGATTATGAGGGCTTCATATTCTTTTTCATTATTTGTGCATGGCTTGTTTATTGAACAAGATGTATATATCACTTCTCCTTCTGGAGATTTTAGGACTATGCTTGCCCCCACTCTGACTCTGGCTGATCCAGTAGCTGAGGTGTCAATTCTGGAAGCGCCGTCAAAATACAGCTGCTATAGAGAGGGCTGCACTTGGCCGACCTCTAGGATTTCATCTTCAATAAGTTCTGGTTCCAGTGGGCAGTCTTCAGGCACTGGATGCTCAGCAAAGAAGTCAACGATGGCTTGGCCTTTGACGGCCCTTTGCGGTATGTAGGAGATATCAAACTCTATAAGGATCACCGCCCATTTGCCAAGATGGCCTTTGAGTGCCGGTTGGGACATGATATATTTCAGCAGATCCGCCTTGGAGATCAGCTTAATCTCGTGCGACAACATATAGTGTCGGAGCTTCTTGACTGCGAAGACCAGTTCCAAGCAGATCTTCTCAATGTAGGTGTATTTCTCCTCAGTTCTAAATAATCTTTGACTGAGGTAGTAGAGGGCTTGTTCTTTCCCTTCTTCATTGTTCTGGGCTAGCATTGGCCCCTGGGAGTTATATGTGGCTGCTGTGTACAAAACTAGTGGCCATCCTTTCACCGGTGCGCCCAACACTGGAGGAGTCTTCAGATAATCTTTAACCTTATCAAAGGCTGTCTGGCAATCTTCATCCCAGTAAAAGGAAACATCTTTCATCATTAACTTGTGAAAGGGCTGGCATCGCCCCGACAAGTTGGATATAAATCGCCGATGTATGCCAGGCGGCCTTACAGAGATCTCAGTTCGGAGAGGTTCCTCGGTGAGGGTAGCTCCTGAATTACTTTGATATTTGCGGGGTCTATTTCAATTTCCTGGTATCTGACAATGAAACCCAGGAACTTTCCGCTCGATACTCCGAGCGCACACTTCATAGGGTTCATCTTCAATTCATACTGCCTTAGCCTCTGAAAGATAACTCGGAGGTCCTACAGATGGTCTTCTTTCTTTCTGGTATTGACTACCAGGTCATCTATGTAGCACTCGACCTTATGGTAGAGCAGCTCATCAAATATTCTAGTCATCGCCCGTTGATAAGTTGCGCCGACGTTCTTTAATCCGAACGGCATCCTCTTGTAGTGATAAATGCCTTTGGGGGTTCGGAAGGTAGTGTGGACTCGGTTATGTTCCACGATCCATATTTGGTTATAGCCAGACGACCCATCCATGAATGATAGGGCCTCATGGCCGGTTGTTACATCTATCATGACCTCCGTTATTGGTACCGAAAAGTCATCTTTGGGGCAGGCTTTATTAAGATCTCGGAAGTCAACACATATCCGGATCTGCCCATTCTTCTTCTTCACGGGCACAATATTAGCCAGCCACATGGTGTATTGATTTTCTTCGGTGAAACCCACATTAATGAGCTTGTCAACTTCTTTGCATATTTGAGTGATGAGCTCTGGCCTCATGCACCGCGGTGGTTGCTTCACCGGTTCGGCTTCAGGGCTTATTGCTAGCTCATGTTGTGAGACTGCGGGGCTCAGTCCTGGCATTTCCTTGTAGGTCCAGGCAAAGCAATCCGGTATTCTTGCAGTAGCTGGATGTACAGCTTCTATTCTTCAGCAGATAGCTGGGCGTTGAGGAAGGTCGGCCTATGGTCATCCTCGTCTCCCAGATTAACTTCTATCAGTTCATCGACTGTGGCTTGGCCTCCATCTTCTATTTCTGGGGGCGCTAGCTGAAGGTCGACAAAGTCTAGAATATCATCTTCAAGGTCAAGAACCTCGATCTCTTCATTTGGTTCTATTTGAACTTCAGCAGGGATCTCCGCCCCGACCAGTAGCGACTGTGCGAATTGTTCCATCAGCGAATCCATCGCCATTGCAGCTTCGAGGGTGAGTTAACCACTTCATCCCCTACAGATAGGTTTGCGATCATGGAAGACTGGTGGTTATTTACTGTTGGGCTGGGGTAGCATCGCAGCTTTGTAACAGAAGGTGAGAAGGTCTCGCCCTCTTGGATCGCCATGTCCTCGGTGGAGGTGGCCTTTTCCTTTTCAGCAGCATACATCTCTTGATCAGTTTCGACAAAAGCTTCCCTGATTGGCACGAGAGGTGCTGAGACCATCATTAGCGGAGGCCCGCTAGAGGGAGATGTCCCCATTTCTTCAACATCTTCGGCTTTGCTACTGTTGGCCGTGTCAAATCTGGCTTGAAGGGCTGCTTCTTTAGGATAGACTTGCTCCCAACATCGGCAATGAGCCATGGTCTCTGTTTCTGAGTCTCTTGGTCGAGCCGGTTCAACATATTCCGCTTCTGTTGGGTATTCATCAAAAGTTGCCCCCAGCGAATTGTTTTCAGCAGGATAGAAAGCGGAGATGGTGTCCACCTCATAGCGCCCACTGTAATAATATTCTTCAAGGGTGAAGCCCAACCCTGGATGCTGAGAAACACGTCTCATCTCTTTGTCCAGACTTGTGGGATACCACATCTTCTGGAATGCTTCTTTGTCCGTGGGCGACTGGTCGGAGGGGATGTGCTGCTTCTGGAACATCCTGGCCATCCAACTTGTCGTGAACGCCAGACCCTGGACGGGAGCTAACTGGTTCTCTATGTCTTCGGGCAGATGACAATCAGTGTCTTCCCAGTAGGGTGCTCCTCAGTAGTATAAAACAAGCTGCTAGAGCCATCTATCTGCGCTACCTCCCAAGCTTTGAAAGGCTCGACAGTGGCATTATCAAGGCCAGGGATTGGCTTGGTAAGGCCTTCCGAGACCCCTATGTGGTCGTGCCGCTGATCGACCTTGACTTCATTGTCCTCGAGGTATATAGCAGGAGGTGTTATCCTGCCCACATCTCCGGTGACGTTGATATGAGAGACCGCCTTGGGCTTGATATATCCACACGGCGGTGGTGGAAACTAGTCATCGTCGGAGGTGCTTTTTGGTGCCCCTGCAGGGGTCTTGGCTTCAGAGGTCTTTTGAGGCCGATCTGCATATAGATGAGCGTTTTCCAGGTGACACTCGGACACTTTGAATGGGTGGAGGTCAGCAAATATTCTCTCTTCCTTCCCTTCGAGACTGTATTTGATGCACTGGTGGAGCGTGGATGGCACCACCATATTTTCATGCAGTCAGGGACGGCCAAGCAGCGCCTTGTACGAGGTGCGGGAGTCGATGACATGAAACTGCACCCTCGTAGTAAAGTCCGCCTGAGTGAGTGTGAATTCTGCTACCCTCAGCGATACTTCACACTTTTGGTTGAAGTCGGTGATACGCATATCTCCAAATTTATCGAGGTGTACTTTAAAGTGGTGCCTCTGATATATTCTGTATCGTAGAATGTTGACAGTTGCGCCAGGGTCGACTAGGATCCTGTTCAGCTCCCGTCCATTTAGGTGTCCCCTCATGTATAGCGGCATGTTGTGGCTGATAGTAGGGAGCAACATGTCCTCCTGAGTGAAGGTCATGCTGGGCTCTGGCAGTGCTTCAGCCAAGCAGGTTTCATATTGAGCAGGCATCTGTAAAGCAGTGATGATCGCATGTCGGGTCTCTTCACTCAAAGAAAGGATCTCCCAGATTGTAAACCTTGTTGGGAGCTTCTTGAGTAGCTTCATTATCCTGCTTCCAGCTCGGACATTTGACAGCTTCATTTCATCTGCCCATCTAGGCTTGGAGGAGTCTTGGACTACGGTCCCTGATGGTCCTGCCTCATCGAGCTCAGATTCTGCACCCTTTTGCTTGGTGCCATGTTCTTGTTGCCCTTCAATGGCTACTGCCGGGCAAGCTTTATCTACATCCGGAGCTTCGGAAGACTGTTGGGGGTGCGGGTAAGTACTCCCGATTTTAGGGTCGGCATCCTGACACAGTTGCTTTCCCTTGGACATCTTCAGAAATTCCAAGAAGGAAGGGGTAGTAGTGCTGCCCCATTCTGGTTATAAAGGCCTGACGGAGGAGAGATTTGGACTCCTTTGACCTCCGGGGGAGGTATCTTGTAGGGTTGCTCTCCCCTGAATATGATATTATGGTTAGCAGGTGGCTGGCGCCCCCATTTCCGGCCTGACCGGGTTGCGTGAGCAGCATTTGCAACTTCGGCCTTGCTCCCCTTGGCGGTAGGTGTGAAGCATATTTCTTCCTCATCCTCTTCACCAGGCATGTTGAAGAGAGCTGAGAGGGTATTGCAGGACACAATCTATTCTTTGTTGACCTTGGCAACCTTTCTTTTCTTCTTTTGTTTCTTTTTCTTCTTTTCTTCAGCTGGCGCTCGCCCCCAAAATAGACTGGCATCCTTGTCGGATGCTGCGTCAGCTTCTCCCTCCTGCTTGAGTGAAAGCTACTCTAGATCTTGCCATGGGACGTGGTCCCGTATTAGCAAAGGCTTCAGTTCGGGCTATACGTATTAATCTAGCCCATCTATGTAGTTTTGTAGCCTCTAGACTTCAAGGCTGACCTCCTTGGTTACTGGCAGCGGAGTCTGTCTCCTCCAGTTGTATGTAGGTATTCTGATGACTATAGGTGGACTGATCCACGCAGGTGCTGCCAACGGTGGGGTAGGTCGTGGTGTGATGCCACGAACATGTTCCCCCACTTTCAGGTGAGGTGCCGTCTTTTTCTTGTTCTTTGCAGGGACTTGCAGCCATCCCTGTTGTTCTTTTATGGGCGCCAGGAAACAGACTTCATAAGTGTGTCGAGTGCTGGCTTCAGAGATCTCCTCAGATAATGCCTGGTATACAGAGACCATATTGACTGCAGCCCTCTTCAGAGGAGCTTCATGAGGCTGTAGAGGGTCGACCCTATACTCTCCCAAGTCAATCTCATCTTTCTTCACCATGCCTTCAATAATATCTTTGAAGACATAGCAGTCTTCAATTAGATGCCCCAACATCTGGTGATAGGGGCAGAACCTTGGACTGTCTTTTCTTTTCAGGTCCTCCGACCTCTATGGCTCAGGCAGGGTGACCTTGTCATACTGGGTTACCCAATTGAACAGAATTTTGGTCTTCTCCTTTGGAAAAGAGTAGGCCTTCTTCATTTTATCCCGCAGTGAGGGACCTTCTTTGCCATCTCCGGCTTTAATAGGCTGTGGAGCAACCACCTTCTTGCCTTTATCCTTCTGTTGTTCAAATGACTTAATGTCAAGGGCATTTGCTTCTTTAGGTGTCTGGCACCATTCTACTGCTTTGCCTTTTTGTGTAGTAGCAGTAGTTTATGCAGGGGCAGGTCTGGCGAGGAAGGCTTCTACCTCGGCCATAATGTTGTTTAATCGGTCGAATGACCAGATTTCCATTCCTATCATCTTTTCCAAGACCTCTCTCCTGAGGTTCTGTTTACATATCTGTACAGCATCCTCCTGATGCGGGGCCCACTTGCATCTCATTCCGAGGTTCCTCCACCTCTTGATATAATCAAGGGCTGTCTCATCTGCCCTCTGTCTTGTTGAGTAGAGTTCGGCTACTGTGACCTCCCTCTCTATAACATGGAATCTTTCTCTGAACTTCCTCTGCATGTCCAACCAGTTGCTGATCGACCCAGCTGGGAGGCTGGAGTACCATTTAAAAGCGAGCCCCTTCAGCGAGGACCTGAAAAATTTCAGTAAATATGCCTCATCGGCGGCCAGATCACCCATGATGGTCATGTAGTAAGCGACATGTTCTTTTGGGGATCCCTTCCCGTTGAACTTGTCGAATTTTGGCGGCTTGCTAATCCCAGGAGGGAGCTACTTGGCAGCATGATGCAGTGGGTATGGAACCCTGTATGCATCAAACGTGATATAGTCGCCTTCACTTCATTCAGCGAGCTTCAACTCGATCATTCTCTCCACCATCATTTTGTTCATGACGGTTGGATCAACCGGATCTGGGTAGAAATGTGCCGGCTGTAGGCAGGGGGTGACCAGGGTGCTCGCCTACGGAGGAGGATGCGGTAGTGGTGGTGTTTGGTGCACCTGTGGTAGCACCGGCGGCATCAGCGGCTGTGGTGGGCATTGTTGAGTTGTCGCCAAGCTTGGTTCTGCCAGCTGGGGCATGGTATAAAGTGGCGGGGGGTCATTCCGGTTGACGGCTCCCCGTGACGATTCGCCCTGCATCTCGAGTTGCTTGGAGGCTACAGACTGCTCTGTCTTCTCTATCAGTTGCTTCTTCAGCAGCTCTATCTCCTTGCGGTACCTTTGCAGCGTCATTAGTACTGCCGGATCCATAGCTGCAGTGCTGGGGATAGCTTCTATTGTCTCCCCGGATGCACACTCAGGTAGGATGTCGAGCAATACATCTTCTTCTTCTTCCGCCGTCACCACATTGGCTGTCAGAAAAGTAGCTTCATCACATCGTTGTTGGTGGGCTAGGGCTTGCTTTCCTTTAGCCGCTGCCAACAGTTCTCTTGCGGCTTCTGCCCTTTGAGTGTTCGGCCCCGGCCTCCCGGCCAATTGAGCCAGCTCATGAGGATCCTCTGGAAGCCTTCCATATTAGCTAGATATGCTAGCCATGTTGCAGGTAAAGATCTGCATTCTTCTTCTCTGTCTATGAACCTTCCTCTTTGCTTGCTCTGGGAAGGTTAACCTCTCAAACATAGAGATTCTTTTTCTTTCTTCTTGTCGAGGGGCGGTCTCATCGGCTTCATAACCATTGTCGTCAACCGACGACGTCATCCTTCTTTCTTCTTCTTCTTCTTCTTCAACTGCCATTGGTGGGCAGTAGTCTTCTTCAGCCACGGCTGCTTGTAGTAGCCGTTGTTGGCCCAGCGAGGGGTTGCCTAGACCCCTGAAGTAGTTTCTGACCATGTTGGTCATTTCTTCCTGCCCCCGTCCCTGATGTAGGATTGGGGATAGTTGTCGACCTCCCACGGGAGGGATGTAAGCAAGCCGGGCTCGTCCGGCAAGTTGCTGGAATCTTCTTCCCACTGTGGGGATGTTGGCTTGTCGGGCGCAGGCCCTGAAACTTTCACGACGTGGAGGGTCCACAACCGTCTCTTCCTTTCTTGGGGTCGGGCCCCTTTCCTTCTCCATTTCCGCTCCGTCACATGTAGGGCGGTGACGGACAGGTGCATCCTGGTGAGCGGGTTGGATCTTCTTAGGGACCCAAACCTGTTTGAACTTCTTCGGCCTGGGGGCCAACTTCTCATGGCCACGGCGGCCGGCTTCTCCTTTCCCAGCCCTCCTCCCAGAGAGGGCATGGTAGGAGTTGTAAATAGGTACGGTGGGGATGACCCGATCTGAGACCACCCGAGCGTCGCGTCCATCTAGGAAGACGCGAACTCCACCGATCGGCATGGATTTGCCGAACACGGAGAGACATCCGATAACAGTAGCAATATTCCGCTGGAAGCCTCTACATTGGCGTCCTCTGGAGTTCATGGCAGGAATGGGGTCGACCCATTGGTGATGTGGTGCACTAGGCAGCTGGCAACTTGAATCGGACTCTTGAGCGAGCCCACAGAGCATTGAGCCTTCAAGGCCTCGACTTTCTTCGCAGTCTCCTCGGTAGGCTTTGAGCTCTCCACTTGAAGTAGATCGGTGAAGGCTAGCCCCAAAAAGTTGGGGAAGCCTACAGCAGTAGGGAGTGTTCTGAAGACGGTGGGCACCGCCAGGTACCCATGTTCAGCATGACCGGTGACGATCGCGGGGCCAAAGGTAAGAGCAGCAAGTCCTGATGATGCCATTGTCTGCCTGCCACATAGAATAAACAAACGATCAGCAATCTTTGGGAGGGCCTCGGGGCCCATGTATCTCGACAAAGAGATGAAAGGTGAAACTGGTCCCACCAAGCGTGCCAGACTGTTTGCGAGATTTATTTATTTGGTCGATCAACCAATTAATTAATCAATAATCAATTGATTAGTTGACCGCGCAGGCGTGCTAGTCACATAAGTGATAGATTTATTATGCGCTCATTCTGACCCGTATCGGGCGAGAGTGAGATCCGTGTCGGGACTAGCAGTCCATCATACCATAAAGGCTATGGCATTAATTACATCCCCCATAAGGGAGAAAACCTTTGATTAATTACCGAGATGGTGAGCCGTCCGGGGCCGAAAATAGAGTATGATGCAATCTACGAGGCCACATGGAATGATTCGTTTATCATGCAGAACAGGCATGGTTAATTAAGGTAGAACCCTTAGTACATGGCGGAGGACATAGGTCCTAAGACCACCATCGCACATAGCAAAGGCTCGGGCGTAACCCGGCCTTCCGTCACTGCCATTTGATATACCGAGGTCCTAGGCAGGCAGGCATGCATTAACACGATGCGCGTAAACGCACTAAGGCGTAGTGACAGAGGCATCATGACAAAAGTATGATAATACCAAACATAATAGTAAAAGCATGATAGGAAAAAGGTTTGGACTTGAACAGTCCCCTTTTATTTGGTTTATGATTGATTGGGTTTATTAACCTCGACCGTGGGAGGCAAAGATTGCTCCGAAGGCTAGTGAGAGATTAAAACAGCGCGATAGAGAGTACTTATTCAAAACCGGCGCGACCAAGCGTAGGAGAAGAGTTCCCCGACGTGGTCAAACGTAGGAAAAGGGTAAACCGATGCGGCCGAGGGCAAGCCCACTTCTCCGACGCGATGGGCTTTGGGCGTGCCTGATTAGGGCGCGTCGGATATAGACCATTGAAAAGATTTTGATTTTGAGTCTAAGGTTAAATCGGTGCGGGGCAGTACCGCACCGTATTAGGGCACGCCGGATTAAGGCTGCATTGGTTAAGTTGTTTTTTGAGATATTTTTGAGTCTATTTGGTTTATTAAGATGTTCTTGAGGATTTTGGGTTTGATTGTGTTGATTATTTTTTACGTTGGAGTCCCAAGCTCTCCAGAAGCAGAGTCATAAGTTCGTGCGAGGTTCATACTCGAGCATGAAGATTCATTCTTTGAGAAACAAGTTTTATTAAGTCCAAATCACAAGGGTAACTGATGGGAATCGACGTCGAGCATGTACCTTTTCTTTTACATTTATGTCCTTTTAGTTTGTGTTCATATCCTTGGGAAAGTATATGCGTAAATGTACGGCTTTGTAAGCCAATGCGTCATTCCCACGGATTGTGTGGGTTTCTATGTAATTTGTCAGTAGGACCAGCAAGGGGGCCCTCAGCCCTCTCCCATTGGTCCATGTCACCTTGTGGGGCTGGTCAATCATCCTAGGTGGACATCGAGAAGGTTGGACTAGTCATATGCCACATGGGTAGACAAGAGGATAAGAATTTCCATGGTAGGCTACCTACCATGTCAACTTGTCCCCCTTGCCACCCCTTGGTCAATAGCCCCCTCCCCCCCCCCTTATATATTATTTTTCTTTTTTGTGTGTTGGTGTCATGCAATCCAGACCATCCATCTCCCATCCCTAGATCCAAGGGTGGAGGTTGGATTTGATTGGAAGCATATAAAACCTTGTATTTTCCTTTGAAAATTAGTGAAAAAGTTAGAAAATTTGTTGGAAGCCTTGGAGCTCCTTGCGCCCCTCCCCTCTCCCTGGTGTTCTTCCCTCTAAAAACCCCAATTCTAGAGTGGTTTCTATCTTCTATCCCATCCCCTCTATCTCCGGTGATCATCGGTGCCACCGCCGCCGCCGTTCGTGCCGCCTTCGAGCCGCCGCGGAGTCATCTTCAAGGTTCTGTCCTACTGGATAGGGTTGTAGTCCACGAATTCCTGCTCTCCACCACGTGAAGCTTTCAAGCTGAAATTTTAATGGTGCGTTGCTACCTTGAGTCCCCATTTCCACATAAATTTTCACATCCAAATTTCATCGTTTAGTACTTTTTTTATTTTCGTTCATCTTTCACTCCCAGATCTATCTTGTCTCTATCTACAGTTACAGCAGCTCTGCGTTTCCCATCTCCGACCACCTTTTTGATTTTTACAAACCCTCCCAATTTTACTGAGAGTTCTGTCCATCAACCCCTCACTCCATGAATTTTCTTAATTTTTGATCAGCCTTCTACCCATTTTTCAAAAATCGTGTTCTACCTCCGCTATAGTGTTGTTAGCCAGATTCCAGATCCGACCACCTTCCAGTGAAAAAATCATAGCAACTCATAGCCTCCACCAATCCTCCCATACAAAATATTTCCGTTTACCTGGTTCAATTTCCTACAACTTTGATGAAGACCTCAAGAGATGGATCGGACATCTTCCTCACGGTCAATGGCAGTTCTCAGACAAGTTCCCTACAGATCTGAGAGTCCGGTCACTATACAATAGAAACTCAAAAATTCATTAAAGCTTAGATCCGTGCAGATCCAAGTCCGATCCCAAGGCCTAGATTGAAGTACGTCAAGAGAGCTTTCCAACGGTGCCAGTTTTGTGTTGATCTGAGGTCGGGGCTGATCGCAGCGTCCGTTCTCGCCGGAGCGCGCGCCGGAAAACAGAACCAGCAGATCCGTGGCCGGTTGTTCCGACCGGTACCGAACGGAGCCACCCGGCCTCCGGTCGATGTTCCAACATGCCGCCAGCCCAGGGAACGCTTCCCCAAGTGTCCCCACCACAGCGGTGTCCCCGGGTCCCACACGGCCCCTCCAGACAGCACGTGGGCCCCACAGTCACAAGTTCGGGTGCTGCCGAAGAGACGCGAGAAGCCGCCCGTCAACTCGAATTCGATCCTCCCGGGCCCATTTGTGTAGCTCTTTACCTCCCTGTGTGGAGTGGGCAGCGACTTGTATTGCTGTAATATTGTGTATTATTGTTCCGGGAGTACGAGTTTCGGCCGGGTCCGTCTTCCCCACGCCGAGCGCGTGGAGGTATCGTATTCGCTCCTTGCTTGGCATTTCGCTTATTTCCATATATGCTTGTTTATGCCACTTCTAGAGAGCATGTTTTAGGATCTAGCTCGCTGTATTTTCATATCACCGCTGCTGTGAGAGAGAGAGCGTGACCGTCCCGTGACCCGACCCGGGCACAAGTGAAAGCCGACCACCCTAGCTCACTGCCGATTTCTCAACCGCGCATGTCCGACGCTTCCCTCGTTAAGGGACAGTCACGGGCTTGTCGTGTCCGTGGTCCGTCCCGCATCAATTTGGTATCAGAGCGAGTTTGAGTCTAGGGTGTCACAAAAAAAAGAGTGTCATTTACGTCTAGTCATTAGTCATTGTCTAAGTCGTGTTTAGGGTCATCATTATTTTAAAACAAAAAAAAGGTGTCTTTTGCATTGCATCCCAATAACCCGATATATAAAAAGGTGTTGTCCGAATGTTAGGCTATGCCTATCGGGAAGGCCGCACACTTGTGCGAGTGATCTTTGGATCGATTAACTCCGCCACGTGCCGAGTTTTGGTTACGTCTAGGTGCATCATCTTGTAGTGTGCATTTGCATTAGTCGGTGTCTCCTACTCCGTGTCTTGCATGCCCACTCGTCGAGGTACTCAATACTCACCCCCACCACCACCTATGGCGGAATCCTGAGTCTATAGTTCCGATGAAGTGGCCACAATGTTCTGAACTCTTATGGGGAAAATGGATGGGTTGAGTGAGCGCATGGATGTGTTAAGTACTCGAGTGGATAGGATGGAAGGGTTGAGTACTCAGGTGAATGGCCTAGGCACCCGCCTAGAAGAGAGGATGAAGGCCGTAGAGGATAGGGCCACCAGGTCGAGCCAATCCGTTCAGGGATTGGTCGGGAGAGTCGCCGCACTAGAGAAAGGACCAGCCGAGACACACCCGATTGCCCCAGTCCAGGCACCCGTCCCACCTACACAAGGTCAACCAGAGCCGGTTCACCAACCCGCGACTCCAAGGGTTCAAGGGGTAGCTGTTAGGAGGCACGAAGTCCCCGAGGTGCATGACTATGAGTCCGATAATGAGCATCGGGGACATGGTCGTGATCATCGCCCTACACGGCGTACCCACGACCAAGATATGGATGAACGGGCCCTTCGGACCGTTCGGGCCGACCCTCCCACCTTTGACGGGTCCTTAGACCCAAAGGTCTATCTTGATTGGGAGGTTGGTATGGACCGATATTTTGAGTGGTTCGAGATGTCGGGCCAACGAAAAGTCAAGTACGCCAGGATGAAACTTTTAGGCCAAGCACAAACCTATTGGAGGAACATGGAGAACCTATTGTTTCATCGTCAAGAACCCCCGATCGATACGTGGACCGATATGAGGGAGAAGCTTAGGAAGAAGTACCTCCCTACCTCCTACCGCCAGCGTCTTATAGAGAGGTGGCAAAGCCTCACCCAAGGAGACCGGTCCGTCTCTGATTACATCACCGAATTTGATGAATACTACTTGCGATGTGATGCCACGGAGGAAGATTTCCTTACCGTCTCTTGGTTTCGGCGTGGTCTACGCCCGCACCTACGGTATGAGCTTCTCCGCCGCAAGGTGGACAAGTTAGAGGATGCCTATCAAGTTGCTCTCGAGATGGAGCAATTTGAGGGTGAGTTCGAGTCTATTCCCCGGTGGAGCCCCGCTCCTCCCCGTAGTGATTCCCGTGGCTCCTTAGGTTCATACCCGAGGGGACCCATGGCTCGTCCACAGGAGCCCGCCCGTCAAGAGCACTTTGCTCCTTGACCTCGACCTCCCCCACCATGGGATCTACCTTCACCCCATCCACCGGCACCCGTTGCCCGTCCCCCGGCACCCATAGCCCGTCCCCTGGCCCCGACACTTCCTCCACTATTACCCACGGCACCTACACCTGCACCCTTGTTGCCTACACCCCCTGCCCGTCGGGAGGATAAGGGTAAGGCTCCTCTTATCGGAGAGAGTAGTCGGTCGCGAGTGCAATGTTTCCACTGTCACGGGTTTGGCCACTTTGCCAGTGAGTGTCCCGCTCGCGCCACCCTAGCCTTAGGTGTTGGAGAATCCGCACCTCCCGAGCTTGAGTGTGTCAATTACGTGGCCGATGAGGCACTAGCCGAGGAGTACTATGCTTTGGGGGGAGAACTAGAGGACTCTCCCGCAATGCAGGATGCGGCCACCTAGTGGGATTGATGCTACCACCTTAGTCTAGAGTCGTGCATGAGTCAGTGTGTTTTCTTTGTGTGGGTTGTTTCTGTGGTGTGTTTTGAGTCGATTGTTTGTGTGGTTTGCATACGTGTGTTAGTGCATGGTGAGTCTGCATGTGTCTTGTGCAAGCTCGTTGTCGTTCTCTTATGAGTAAGAGGTGATTGGACTCACTCGATGAGTATGGGATCGGTTCTATATCTATACCCGGATCTAGTCACCTACAGGGACTCAGCGGTGATTCCTAGTGAGTCTTCGACCTGCTTCCTTCCCTTTTGAGAGTGCCCCACTCGGAGTGTCCACCTTCAGCCCATAGCAGTTCGCGCATATCAAGTATATATGGAATGAGCAGGTGACGATCACTTGGAGTGGAGCATACCCGCGCTACTTGGCACAGTGACGGATCCGCCGGAGTACTCGAGCATCTACACCCCTACTCGACGGGGTCGAGTTCCTCCCACCCAGGGAGAGTTGATGGGAATCGACGCCGAGCATGTACCTTTTCTTTTGCATTTATGTCCTTTTAGTTTGTGTTCATATCCTTGGGAAAGTATATGCGCAATTGTGTGGCTTTGTAAGCCAATGCGTCATTCCCACGGATTGAGTGGGTTTCTATGTAATTTGTCAGTAAGACCAGCAAGGGGGCCCTCAGCCTACTCCCATTGGTCCATGTCACCTTGTGGAGCTGGTCAACCATCCTAGGTGGACATCTAGAAGGTTGGACTAGTCATATGCCACATGGGTAGACAAGAGGGTAAGAATTTCCATGGTAGGCTACCTACCATGTCAACTTGTCCCCCTTGCCACCCCTTGGTCAATAGGCCCCCCCCCCTTATATATTATTTTTCTTTTTTATGTGTTGGTGTCATGCAATCCAGACCATCCATCTCCCATCCCTAGATCCAAGGGTGGAGGTTGGATTTGATTGGAAGCATATAAAACATTGTATTTTCCTTTGAAAATTAGTGAAAAAGTTAGAAATTTTGTTGGAAGCCTTAGAGCTCCTTGCGCCCCTCCCCTCTCCCTGGTGTTCTTCCCTCTTAAAACCCCAATTCTAGAGTGGTTTCTATCTTCTATCCCCTCCCCTCTATTTCCGGTGATCATCGGTGCCACCGCCGCCGCCGTTCGTGCCGCCTTCGAGCCGCCGCGGAGCCATCTTCAAGGTTCTGTCCTACTGGACAGGGTTGTAGTCCACGAATTCCTGCTCTCCACCACGTGAAGATTTCAAGCTGAAATTTTTATGGTGTATTTCTACCTTGAATCCCCAGTTCCACTTAACTTTTCAAGTCCAAATTTCATCGTTTAGTATTTTTTCATTTTCGTTCATCTTTCACTCCCAGATCTGTCTTGTCTCTATCTACAGTTATAGCGGCTCTGAGTTTCCCATCTCAGACCACCTTTTTGATGTTTCCAAACCCTCCCAATTTTACTGGGAGTTCTTTCCATCAACCCCTCACTCCATGAATTTTCTTAATTTTTTATCAGCCTTCTACCCATTTTTCAAAAATCGTGTTCTACCTCAGCTACAGTGATGTCAGCCAGATTCCAGATCCGACCACCTTCCAGTGCAAAAATCATAGAAAATCATAGAATCCACCAATCCTCTCATACAAAATATTTCCGTTTACCTGGTTCAATTTACTACAACTTTGATGAAGACCTCAAGAGCTGGATCGGACATCTTCCTCACGATCAATGGCAGTTCTCAGACAAGTTCCCTGCAGATCTGAGAGTCCGGTCACTGTACAATAGAAACTCTAAAATTCATTAAAGCAAAGATCGTGCAGATTCAGGTCCGATCCCTAGGCCTATGTTGAAGTACTTCAAGAGAGCTTTCCAACGGCGCCAGTTTCGTGTCGATCTGACATCGGGGCTGATCGCAGAGTCCGTTCTCGCCGGAGAGCGCGCCAAAAAACATAACCGGCAGATCCGTGGCCGGTTGTTCCGATCGGTGCCGAACGGAGCCACCCGGCCTCCGGTCGACGTTCCAGTGTGCCGCCAGCCCAAGGAATGCTTCCCCAAATGTCCCCACCACAGCGGTGTCCCCGGGTCCCACACGGCCCCTCCGGACAGCACGTGGGCCCTACAGTCACAAGTTCGGGTGCTGCTGAAGAGACGCGAGAAGCCGCCCGTCAACCCAAATTCGATCCTCCCGGGCCCATTTGTGTAGCCCTTTACCTCCCTGTGTGGAGTGGGCAGCGACTTGTATTGCTGTAATATTATGTATTATTGTTCCGGGAGTACGAGTTTCGGCCGGGTCCGTCTTCCCCACGCCGAGCACGTGGAGGTATCGTATTCACTCATTGCTTGGCATTTTGCTTATTTCCATATATGCTTGTTTATGCCACTGCTAGAGAGCGTGTTTTAGGACCTAGCTCGCTGTATTTTCATATCACCGCTGCTGCGAGAGAGAGAGCGTGACCGTCCCGTGACCCGACCCGGGCACAAGTGAAAGCCGACCACCCTAGCTCACTACCGGTTTCTCAACCGCGCATGTTCGACGCTTCCCTCGTTAAGGGACAGTCACGATCTTGTCGTGTCCGTGGTCCGTCCCGCATCAGTAACTCATTAGTTGAAACCTGGTGAAAATTGGGCAGCATCTCCCCGTCCCTGGAGGATTGCAGGGGAGAAGCGGGGACATGCTCACGTAGCGGAGTAAGCCCCTAACAAGCTGGACGGCACAACGACGGCAGCGGACCCCAACCGGATAGGAAACCCCGAGGACTAGCCTACGAGGGGCACCACTCTTCCGTGGGTTGGAACACGATCAGATGAGATGACCAATAAGGGAAGGAAAATCCCGAGGACTAACCTACGAGGGGCACACGACTCGTGGTAAAATCAGAATCTGAAAAGGGACGACCGATAGGGAAGGGGAGCCCTGAGGACTAGCCTACGAGGGGCATACGACCCATGGCCACCACAACATCCCTAAGGATAGTGGATTTGATATCGGGCTAAAGCCCTGTTCAATGTTCACCTCATGGCCCATGAGAATACATGCCATGAAGGGGCATGATTCTGTGACCTACTGGTGACTCATGGGGGATATCCCCACAGAGAATGTTCCCCTCCCCAAGGTGTCAACACTACTTTTCTCTAAACAATGAAGCACGGTAATGTAACTCACATACAGAGTAAGAGGGGTATAATAGCATGACATTCAGGGAGCTAACGGGCTGATCATTAGCGAAGTTAGCATACTGGCACTCACGGGGTTAGCAGGTTAGCACTCATGGAGGGGATTAGCGGGTTAGCATACGAATTAAGGAGATTGCAACGCGGGGAAGGGGCAAACATTCGAGCAATCCAGAGGCGGTGAATGGCCGTCCCTAGTAGCCCAGCATACATATTGTAGGGATGATCCCGTTCCCTCTAGCCCATGAACGAGGGCAGAGGGGTGTCGAGGGGACTAGCCTCGGGAAGGAAAATACAGAGATGCACATATGGATGTGCCTCCAGCCGTAAGACCCACAACGCAAATCCGGTGTAGCCATTAAATTAAAAGGGAAGCCTTGGGGAGGGGGGTGCCATTTCTATAGCCTATGATCACTCCAGGGCATATTCATTCATTGACGAAGCAAAAACCCAACGATTGCGCATAAGAGACCGTTGGATATATATATAGACTTAGAAAAGGGGAGAAGAAGCATATATGGAGGCATCGCCGCTTTGGGAATCATTCATTCCATTATCGACAATAAGATTATGGCGCAGCACGGCGTTGTCGCTCAGAAGCCGGCCCCCGATTACACAGACGAGCTAAAACCCGATTATAGAAGAGGAAAAGGTCGGGAGATGATGAAGGGGAGATGGGCTCATATCATCGCCCCTCCCACTTCACTTACATTATATTAACATCAAAGAAGAACAGTAGAAGATGATCAAGAGAAAGCTCTGAAACGCACCTAAACCTTCACTCCAGGAGACAGAGTATCGGAACGGCGCTTCTTCCCTGGTCTCGGTCTCTCCAGGTGGATGGGTAGGAAGACAAAGAGATGGTGGCTCTCCGGTTCTCCCTCTCAAAAACCGTGCTTCTTCCCCAAGCTTTCCCTCACGATGTATGTCCTCTCCCTTTCTTCGGATTCTGCCTCTCTCTCCCTCTTCCTTTTACTTGGTCGAACCCAGGAGGGTTATATAGATGAAGGCTCTCCCGACGTGGAGAATGCGCGCCCAGGAAGCTCCATTTGCATCTGGCACGCCGGGTAGGAGGGCACCGGGATAGGGGGCGCACCGGTGAAGGGGGCGCTCCGGATAAGCCCCACTTGCTTAACACGGGTTAGACAGTGGGTCCCGGGCTAGTTCCAGGGGTCACCGTGACCATTCATCTTGCCGTGGTCTTGCAAAACCTTGGTGAGAAGTCCTGACGAAGCTCTCGGGTCGACGTACAACCTTCTTCGGAACCTCGTGCATCTTTAGTTTGAACACGTGGGTATTCCGCTGACACGGCCTTCGACACTGTGGTTCGTGCTGCTGGTCAGTTTGCCTTGTGCTCGAAGCTTTCTTGGGAGGTGGAATACCATGCAGGGTGGTTTGGCCTTGACTGGGCGATCATTTGGTCACTAACGAACCTAATATGCTGAGATGCCGTACCCATGTCGGGTCATTGGGGTCTTCTACTGACAGAGCCTTCGGTCCCCTATTCTGAAGGGCCGAGGATGTTCTATCATCTCAGGAGGATCTTCTTTCAGGTGGAGGACCACCGGGTACATTCTCGTCCTTGGTCGGACGACGGATATGTTCTCGTCCTTTGTTGGACGACGGATACATGCTCGTCCTTGGTCGGATGACGGATACTTTCTCATCCTTGGTCGAAAGATGGGTACATCCTCATCCTTGGTCGGACGATGGGTACATGCTCGTCCTTGGTCAGACGGTGGGTACATCCTCATCCTTCGTCAGACGGCAGATATGTGCTCATCCTTGGTCGGACGATGGGTACATCCTCATCCTTGGTCGGACGACGGATATTGCCTATGCGGCATGATCGAGTCGATACCGGTTCATTGGGAAGTCCTGACGACATTGCCGACTGGTGGTGTATTCTTCTCGATCCTCCTGAGGTGAAGTTCTCGGTGTTCACACTGGGTGACCTGAGTCTCTGGTGGTTTGAGAAGGCTTCAGTGTATTGATCTCTTTCGGCTTCTTTGTTTCAGTGGGCCGTATTATTTATCTTTTAGGCTTGACGCCATAGCCTTTATGGTATGGCAGACTGCTGGTCCCGACACGGATCTCACTCTCGCCCGATATGGGTCAGAATGAGCGCATAATAAATCTGTCACTTATGTGACTGGCACGCCTGCGTGATCAACTAATCAATTGATTATTGATTAATTAATTGGTTGATCAACCAAATAAATAAATCTCGTAAACAGTCTAAAAGACAAATAATGCAGTTTGGGCGATCAACCAAACCGTTGCTGGGCGTGATGTAGAAGCAGGATTGGTTTAGGCGGTTTGGGCCCGCCGCTATTGGTCCAATCTTGGGCCGAGCTAGATTTACGCTCCTCACTTCCCCCCTGCTCTCAGTTGTCGAGCACTTTACAGGGGACTGATAGTCGAACATGAGAGGGTCTGCTGGAGCATAAGACTCGAGGTCGATTCGTCTGAGGCACGAGCGTTGATGAATCTGGCGGCAAGCTTGGCGCGCAAGGCGCCTTGGGTGGTGGCAAGCGCTACTGTCGTAATCATGTTGTAGGTCCTATTTTGTTTGGGCGCGCGGGCTCCGAACGGGCGTTGGGCGTTGGCGGCCGTACCGCCATAGCGACAAGCGCCTTTTCACCTTCCCCCATTTTGGAAGCCCCAAGCTGTCGTGGGCGGTTATAAGGATGATCGTGGGGCATCTCCAGAGACTCCATCCTCGTTGGTCACCGTGCTCGTCAAAGGTCCCTTCTTCCTCCGACTGGTGAGGATCTTCTTTTCTTTCATGTCTTTCACCTTTCGTCCTCATGCCTCCTCGTAGGAGAAACCTTCGTGCCAGCCCCTCCTCTTCTGTCGAGGAAGTGGTGCCTGGGCGTGGTAGCGCTATGAGCACTTCAGGTGTCGGAGCCAATCGTCCTAGTTCCCCACCACTAGTGGCATATAGGGTGATTCGAGGGCTGCGAGAAGCTTTCTAGATCCTACCTAATTTTGACATCATTTTCCCGACTGTAGACGATGATCAAATGAGTCTCCCTTCGGGCAGGATTATGGTCCCTATGGCATCTTTCCAGGTGGGCTTTCGCTTGCCCGTTCACCCCTTTATCGTGTTTGTCCTTCATCATTATGGCCGGCACCCAGGGGAAATAACCACCAACTCCTACCACATCCTCTGTGGGTTTGTTTATGCATGTCGGAGAGCGTTGGTGGAGCCAAGCATCCATCTTCTCCGGCAATTTTACAACCTTCAGCACTGCCCGTCCGACACGGCCTATGCCTATTTCGAGGCCCGGACCGGCCGGAACCTTGTCCATGTCTACGCCACTGCGGCGAACCTCAAGGGTTGGTCGCAACATTACGCGTATCTCATCAGATCTACCGACCATGATTCTTCCGGTAGTTGGAGGCACAGGGACTTTCATCTTGTTCGGGCCGATAGAAAACCTCCGGCCAACGTCGAGGAGCGTAAGAAGGTTGATGCCATCCTCCGGTTTCCCCTGGTTGATGCGGACTTCGTGCTGACTCCGGGGTTGCTCTGGGAGCTGGGGTTGAGTCCTCCATTGCCACAGGGTACTGACTTCGATTCCTCATCATGTTCTTATTAATAGCAGATTGGGCTAACCAATTTTGTCCTAGAATCAGGGGCGCCCGAAATTCCAGCGTGGAGCTACGAAGTTGTCCGGCTGTCGCGGTGTGCTCCTCGCCCCGTGGATCACGTCGAGCCAGGGGTGGGCCAAGTGACAGTCGTCGCCCCCTACGCCGAGGCCGCATTTGCGCCGGTTCTTCTCCATTATCCGATCCCTGTAGGCGTCCCCCTGGTGAGGCCAACGGTAGCTTCAACTGCTAGCGGAGGATTCGGTACTCAAAGGGGTGACGCCGAAGAGATCGCCAGTGCTGCTGAGGCTGAATTGGCCATGGCTGGTGGCAGTCATGCCCTACCTTCTGAGGATGAGTTGACGGCGCTGGATAATCAACGTCGCTCGAGGAAGAGGAGTAGAGTTCTACCCCCAGCCCGAAGTCGAGCCCGGGTGCCGCCGTCATCGTCCAGACTGCCTACATCCGAGGCACCACCACCACCGCTGCCCGAGGAGTCGGTCGTTTCTCTTCCCGCGCCTACCCCCGTGGAGGAGGGGTGCGACAAGGGAAAAGCTCATGTTGCTGATGACACCAATCATCCCCCGCCACCGCAGTCGATGGCTTCCCCGCATGACCCCCTCCTGCCCTGTGAGGATGCTACGATTGGGCAGGCGAGAATCGCGATGGTCATTGACCTCATGGGGCGGAGCGTACTGTGGCACGAGCGCACTGGGGCGTTCGACCCTAGGGCCGAGAGGGAGCTGACGGACCTAGCCGCGCGTAGCATGTGCTCAGTTATCAGGGCCTTTGGCTTGTGAGGGTACCACTTCCGAGGTCTTGCTTGGGAGTTGGAGGCCACTCAGGTTACCCAGGTGGAACTTTTGGCCAACTGCAAGGTTCTCGAAGGGCACCTATAGGCTTCTGAGGCTGAAAACGCCGGGCTCCGCGAATAGCTAAACCAGCAGGGGTTGGCCCTTGCCGGGATGGAGCGGGATCATGATTTCTTCCGTGTTCGGGCTGAGATGGCTGAAGCCTACGGAGTCAAACTAGGGGTGCAAGTCCAAGTCATGGAAGCCCGAGCTCAGGAGGTCGAGGCGCAACTTGCTAGGCTGCGCTCGTCGATGTCTATCGCTGGCGAGGAGGTGGTGGAAAGCTTTCGCTCCTCTTCGGCTTACCGGGACGAATTGACCACGGTGGCCTATTTTGGCTCGGCCCTTGACTGTGGCTTGCGGGAGGGCTGGAATGTTGCGGTCATGGCCACAGCCGAGAAGCTGGGTTCCTCGGTTCCATCACTCTCTCCCCCCTCACCATTCTATCGTGCGGAGGCCAATGATGGTGAGGAGGGGGCTTGAGATGAGGAGTTTGGTGGTGAGGAGGCCACGGCCGAGGAACTGGCAATGGGGCCGAGCACAGACGTGCGAGCACCCGTCGACGTCCCATCGGTTGAGGAGCGCATGGTGGACCAGGTCGGGCCCTCACCTTCTTCAGAAGTTGTTGCTACACGTGAGCCCGAGGAGGCTGGGTCACGTGATGATGTTGCCAGGGAGAACCCTTAGGAGGGCGCCCCCAGTTGTCTTTTTGAATTTCTTTCTAGTTTTGTTGAGGTGGTTGCCTCTTCCTTGTAAGCTTTTTGGAACTTGAATGGAAGCCATTCCTTTTTTCACAAATTATGAAATCTTTTCCGTGTATTTTCCTCCCTTCTGAACAGCTACGAGATCCCCTGGGGATACGAAACGGCACTCTTGAGGGTTATTCAGTAAGGGCGTGACTTTCTGGATCCATCGCTTCGGTTTCTGTGGATTTGCTTGGGACAGTAGGAGTCCTTTAACCTTCTGGGAACTTCCATCCTCCCTATAAATAGCTACCTTCGTCCCGGTCTCTCGGTGTCAAAGCTTCGAAGAAGAAGGCCCCGTAGGATGTCGTCGAGAGAGTCGGGCACTTCATCGGATGATGAATCTCTGCAGGCTCATCGTCAACCCCTGATCCTTCGGAGGGAGCCTCCCCCGGCACCTTGGCGGCAGTGGTCGGAGCCAGGAGCGCATGGCCCTACCTCCGAGGACTACAGGCTCAGATACTTGGATGGCTGGCGGGAGGCTTTGGATAAAGTCAACCGCTTGTACACCGGCAGGGGGGTTCTGCTTCTTAAGCCGGACAGATTCCATCTTTAAGGGGACGGACGATACCTTTGTATTTACCCCCTCTGCTGCTGAATGAAATCCTTCCTTCTTTTTGGTGCCTTCTTATTGCATGGTTGTGACTACTTCCCTTCGTGTTTCTTGGTCTATAGGTGTGTGACAAGGTATCTTCCCGAGCTAAGGAGAGCGCTTCTCTGCTTGAAGATGACGGTAGGCGGAGCGGGATGACTTGCTTGCCAGTTTGCAGGCATGGCCAGTATGCTGCATCGGTCTCTGTAATGTGTGGGCCTTGTTGCCCCACTACCCTCCGTCAACCAGGGATGGACGAGTCATCCGATCTCGCTTCCTAGTGCGGGTCTCTTCACCAGTGGCATCCCTTTTGGTCCGTTTCCATGGAACAAAAGGGATGCTAGGTGTGGTCTCCTCATGAGCGGGCCAAGGGATGGAGGGTTTGGCCCTCTTCTCTGGCATAGGTAGCTCCCTCTGTTGGTCCACTTCGTCAGAACAAGTAACCGAGGAGCGGTCGTCTGCTCATGGACAAAAGGGATGCTAGATGTCTGCTCCCTCTGTTGGTCCACTTCCACAGAACAAAAGGGATGCTAGGTGTCCGCTCATGGACTTATCATAGCTGTTAGCAGATGACAGCGCCCAAAAAATAAGATGCTGGAGTTGTACATCGCCATAGTTGGGCGCGTTTTATCTTTCCATATGCCTGTGTATTGGTCACGCAATAGTGACTCGCCAGTCTTTGGCAGCTTGTATTTTGAATAAAGGAATAAAATTATTAAGTTCGGATCTTATTGTGTACCTTTTGGTGGAAGACTCTCACGAACTTTTGGGTAGACTTTCCTTGTGTGCATCGCAGTATTTGTGCCTTTGCTTGCTGCCATCATTTATGAGGGGAGCGGTGCTCACCTCCAGGGAACCCTTAGGCTACCTTCTCATTTTCAAGGGGAGTCATGCTCGCCTCTAGGAAACCTGTTGGTTACCTTCGCGTTTTCAAGGGGAGCAGTGCTCGCTTCTAGAGAACCCGTAGGTTACCTTTTCATTTTTAAGGGGAGCCGTGCTCGCCTCTAGGGAACCCGTAGGTTACCTTTTCATTTTTCAAGGGGAGCAGTGCTCGCCTCTAGGGAACCCGCAGGTTACCTTCTCATTTTCAAGGGGAGCAGTGCTCGCCTTAAGGGAACCCGTAGGTTACCTTCTCATTTTCAAGGGGAGCAGTGCTCACCTCTAGGGAACCCGTAGGTTACCTTCGTGGAGTATGGCTGGCAACGATTCACTGGAAGAATTTTCTGAGGTTTACAGAATTCCACGTCCTGGGTACCTCTTGCCCCCCCAGCGTTGCTAGCATGTACGCTCCTTTGCCAAGTACTCCAGTTACCTTGTATGGACCTTCCCAGTTTGGCACAAGATTTTCGACGGCCCCTCTAGAGTCTGCCACGCTTGCCCGCCGTAGTACCAAGTCTCCGAGGAAGAAGTGTCGTTCCTTGACTCGAACGTTGTAGTATTGGGCCAGCTTTTGTTGATAACCTACGAGCTTTACCTGGGCGTTTGCTCTATTTTCTTCGAGTAGGTCCAGGTTTTCTCATAACGCTTGGTTGTTTCTAGCTTTGGTCGAAGTGTTCTACACGCAGTGAGGGATTGGATATCTCTATTGGAACTACTGCCTCTACACCGTATGCGAGGTGGAATGGGGTTTCTCTTGTAGCGGCTCTGGTAGTGGTTCTGTGGGCCCAAAGGATGTTCGGGATCGAGTCTATCCACGAGTCGCCTACTTGAACTAGCCGGGTTTTGATACCGTTGAGGAGTGTTCTGTTGGCATTCTCCACCAATCCATTGGCCTGAGGGTGCCCTACTGAAGTATAGTGGTTCTAGATCTCTAGTTCTGAGCACTTCTCTTGGAATGCAGCGCTCGCAAATTGTCTGCCATTGTCGGTTGTGAGGACTCTTGGTATCCCGAACCTGTAGATGTTGTTTAGCAGCATGAACTTCCATGTTACTTCGCTCGTTATCTTCCCTAATGGTTCAGCCTCGACCCATTTGGTGAAGTAGTCAATAGAGACTATGAGGAATTTCCTCCTTCCTTGTGCTTCGGGAAATGGAACCAATATGTCCACCCCCCATCGAGCAAATGGGCGAGGCTCCATCAGGGTATGAAGCTGCATAGCCGGTTGGTTGTAGAGGTTGGAGAATTTTTGGCGCTGAGGACATCTTCGGACATACTCAAGGCAGTCTTACTGTAGGGTGGGCCACCATTATCCTTGCCGGATCACCGTTCGCACGAGTGCTGGCCCCCCTACATGACTTCCGCATAGTCCTTCGTGGACTTCTTGGATGGCATGTCTGACCTCCGTGGGGAACAAGCACTTTCATAGTGGGACTGAGAAGGATCAGCGATATAACTGACCATTCACTATTGTAAAGTGGGCTGCTCAGGCCTTCGTGGGATGGGCTTCGGCACTGTAACCTGGGAGTTGTTGCCGAAGGAGAAAATCCAACAGGGGATCCATCCAGGAAGGTTCATAGTCGATGGCGTTTACCTGTGGCGTTAGCTCTTCTATGCTCGGCGCCGACAATTATTCCACCAAAACTAACCTCAAGTTGGAGACCATGGTGGCGGACGCCAAGCGAGCTAGGGCGTCTGCTCGAACGTTCTCCTCTCTAGGTATGTGAACCATCTCAAAGTGGGAGAATTCGTCTACTGCAGCCCTGGCCTTCTCCGAGTATTTGATCTTGGAAGGATCGCGTGCTTCAAATTCTCCTTAGACCTGGTTAGCAATGAGCATGGAGTCACTGTATGCTCGCACGCTTGACGCCCCCAAGTGTTTTGCCATGCGCATCCCTGAGAGGAGGGCTTCGTACTCGGCCACATTATTTGTTGTCGGGAAGTTGAAGCGTAGGGCGTATTGAAGCTCTACCCCTTCGGGCGAAAGTAAGACCAGTCCTGCACCGCTACTAGCAGCGCAGGATGATCCGTCGACATATAGTTCCCAAGTCGGTCTCGAGGAGTGCTCGGGCGAGTCTTCGGCTGGTATCGTACATTCAGTGATGAAGTCGGAGAGGGCCTGGGCTTTGATCGCGGTCCTCGGATGGAACTTAACGTCGAACTCACCCAACTAGATCGCCCACTTGACTAGCCTTCCTGAAGCGTTAGGATTTTGGAAGATTTATCGTAGCGGCTGATCGGTGGGGATGGCGATTGGGTGAGCCAGGAAGTACGGACGTAGTTTGCGAGCGGTCGTGACTAGGGCCAAGGTGAACTTCTCGATTCGTGAGTACCGGAATTCCAGCCCTTGTAGCACTCGACTAACGTAGTAGACGTGCTTCATGACACCAGCTTCTTCTCGGGTGAGTACGGCACTCATCGTGCTCGGCGTCACCGATAGGTACAGGAGTAACTGCTCTCCCTTTTGTGGCTAGGAGAGTATGGGAGGAGTTGCCAGGTAGCGCTTTAGCTCTTTGAATGTTTGCTCGCACTCCTGATCCTAGTCGATCTGCCCTTTCTTCTCTGGCGTCTTGTTAGCCTGGTTAATTAGTCGGAAGAAGGGAAGACACCTTTCGGCTGCTCGGAACAAGAAATGGGTTAACGTAGCGATGTGGCCGGTGAGGCATTGGACCTTCCTTACTCGTCCTGGTCACTTCATCACTGTAGACACGCTATTCCTGACGTCCCCTGAGAAAATCTCATATTACTATGCGACGCCCCGCAGTGGCTCTCGCATTTTGAATCGCTTGAATGCTTCCTTTTATTGAGTCTTCTTCCGCCTTTTCGGCATCCGGAAACCGCCTCGTTGCAGAAATCATACGGCATTCGGATGGCATCACCACCAATCGGACGCATCGGAAGTTTCTGGATCTAGGAGAATGTCTGGCAGGCGGCTGCCGACGCCCTTTCGGGGAACCCGAGGGGTCTTCTTGGAGGCGTCCAGGCCCCTGGACGCCTCCATTATTTTCAAATTTATAAAAATACAAAAATATATAAAAAAATCATAAAATCATGGAGGCGTCCAGTTGACTGGACGCCTCCATCAAATGCAAAATATAAATATAATATTAATATTAATAATGATAAAAAAATAAAATATATATAAAATAATTTCATAGAGGCGTCCACTTGGCTGGACGCCTCCATCATCTTGCCCACGGGCGCCCACCGTCCGCCGGTCGGTTTGTCGTTTGAGAAAAAATCCAAATTGTGAAGACGTCCTGCGAACTAGACGCGCCCATTCATGAGTCACGGGCGCCGATCAAGACCACGCATTATGCCAAACCGCGTGAGGCTTTCGGCGGGGGTTCGGTGGGCTTTTATGGAGGCGTCCAGGCAACTGGACGCCTCCTTGAAAATATTCGAAATAAAAAATAAAAATAATATAAAATATTATTTTGGCCCTGATGAAGGCGTCCAGGGTCCTGGACGCCTCCATCCTCCGGAGCCCTATAAATAGAGGCCCCCCCCTCAGTCCGAAGGGAGCTTCTAAGAGGTCCGATAGGCTGCCGGAGCCCAGAGGCTGCCGGAGTCATTTATAACCCATGGGGTCTTTTGTAGGGGAAGGTTCTGCCAGCTTCTCGGGTGCCCACGCTCGCGAGAGGAAGGTCATCTTCGTCCACCGCGCTTCCACGTCGTCCCTACGCTGCCGAAGCTCCGCCGGATCTCGCCATCGGCACATCCAATAAGCCAATTCTCTCCCCCTTTTTTCTCCGTAGTTCTTTGCATTCATCATTTCGCATCCTCTATCTCCCTTCATAAGGGCGCCTTCTCTTATATACTTCTTGCATTCATCATCGCATTTTCCTCCTACTTGAGTCCGAGAGGGGTTTAAAACCACACCAACCAGGTGTGTGTTCTGTCACGATTTCGTTATTTTCTTCGCAAGGGATTGATACTACACTGCTATTTTCTAATTCTGTTTACCTACTGTCTGTTATTTTGCAAGGGTAACTGAAGAGAGCCCTCTTCGTCGGCCGGCCGAAGGGGGAGGAAGAAGCAACCCGCCACTTCCTGCTAGTGAGGTAGGCGCGATCACTCTTTTACTTTGGGGTCTCGGACCCCTGGCGATCACATCATAGTTCTCAAGGCCGCGATGAGTCATTTCCCGCGATGGTCGTTTGAATTCTCTATCATTATATTTGTTGCTACTCTTTACTGCTCATATTCTCGAGGCCGTGGAGAGTCATTTCCCACAATGGCCGTTTAATTCCGTATCCATTTTTATACTACTTTCATATCTGCTATATTCTCGAGGCCGCGGAGGGTCATCTCCGCAATGGCCGTTTAAATTTCCGTTATCTATATTCTGTGTCGCTCTTACTCTTGCTATATTCTCGAGGCCGCGGCGGGTCATCTCCCGCAATGGCCATTTAAATTTCTGTCGTTTATATTACGTGTTATTCTTACGTCTTGTTATACTCTCGAGACCGCGGCAAGTCACTTCCCGCAATGGCCGTTTCAATTTCTGTTATTTAATTTTTGCATTGTATTCGTCCCGCTCTCCCCGCCGGAGCAATCTCCCGTGGTGGCCCTTCTCTCTTCTCTTATTTTCTTTATGTTGCAGCAAAAGCCAGATAAAATAAAATGAGCCCGCGCGCTCCGCGTTCATTTCTAAACCGCGTGACGTCGCTCACAGATTGGCGATCACGGTGGGACTTCTGTTGCTTTCTTTTCAGTTACCCTTGCAATTTCTTGTGATTTGCTTTACTATCTCTTGCGTGTTGTTATAGCTTGGTTGTTTTCTTGTTCTTTGGTGCCCCTTATCTCTGTCAGCATTCCTTTGCAGACATCCACCCCTCTTTTCTATTCTTTTTTATTTTTTTCTAAGGATCACCCTCTCTCGGTGAAGGAAGGACTCTCCGTTCGGGAATTCCTCTCGACGGACTAGAATCTCCTCCACTGGGACCTCCGTAAGTCCCCGACATCGAAGAATCTCCTCTTCGTCCACTGGGCCGGTTGTACTATTGAAGTTCCCCGGAGTTAGTCGACCCATTCGTGGTGAGACGAGAGCCCCTAGCTGACACGGTGGTGAAACAAAAAACAACCTAGGGTCCCTATTTTGTGTGAACTTCGGATCTGGTTAAAAACACAAAAAAAATCATCAAAATCAAAACACAAAAAAGGGCGTAAAGGCATCCACTTGTTTGATAATCTCTGCTATTTTCTTGCTAGTGTATGTTTCTGCGTTCCGAGAAAACTGTGAGCATGGCTCACGAGTCTTTGAGGAGAACCACCCTGGCCGTGGTCTGTCAGTCGACCCGCGAGTCCATGCTATGGACTCGGGCCCTTCTTATGAGCCCTCGCATGAGGTGCAGGTTATTGCAGGGGACACATCCCCACCACAGGACATCTCCTCTTTGCTAGGCATCCTCGCCAACACGGAGCTTACCTCTGAACAGCTCCGGGCCCTCAGGCCATTCTGAAGGGGAAATCTATTTCCCCCGCGCCCCAGGAATCAACTCCAGACATCGCACCTCTCCAAGAGTCGGTGCAGGCCATTCCATCTCCTTCACTGGCGCAAGCCATCCAGTCTCCCTCGCTTCAAGGGCAAGCGAGCCAACAACCGCCCTCGTTCCAGTTCCCTTCACAATCTCAAACTCCTGTTGTTCCCCACGTACCACTCCAGCCGGGACCAACTGTCGGCGGCCCGGCAGCTCCCTCTCATTCGGGGTTCCCCCCTCAAGTCTCCGGGAGACATTTTCCTCCCCAGTGGCAAGTGCCACCTTCACCTCCCGAGGAGCTTGCCCAATCGCTCCTCAACCGGTTCAATAGAATGGATGAACAATTTCAAAATTTGAAGAAAATAGTGGACGTGAAATCCACCCCGGAGGTTGCTTTGCCAATCCTTCCGGTCATCCATCTTCCCCCCTCCGAAATGCCCACGTACCGCAGGTACAATGGCACTGGCAACCCCTTCATTCACCTCAAAGATTTCATGTATGAGTCCTCCTATTGGCAAAACGACCAGAGATCCCTGGCATACCTCTTTCGGAGATCATTGGACGGTCCTGCGCTAGAGTGGTTCTATTCTTTGGAGCCCCGCGAGGCCGAGAATTTTGAAACAGTCCAGAGAAGGTTCTTGCAAAAGTATCGGGATAGGGTCGGTCCCTCTCTCTCTATTACCGACCTAGTGGCCGAGAAAATGAAGCCCGACGAAGATTTTGTCCGCTATGCTGATAGATGGAGGTCTCTGGCAGAAAGGATAAGAGATACCCTCTCGGAACCTGAACAAGTAAAGATGATTGTATCCAATGCCACCCCACAGTTCAGACATGTCCTGGCCATGAACAAGCTTACCACAATGGAGGAACTCTATGAAAGAGCCCGGTATATCCAGACCCAGTTAAAAGACTCCCCCATTATGAACATGTTTGAGCCGCCGAAGCCCAAGGTGGTCAGAAAGACAGGCACTGGTGTCCCAGGTGGAGCAACAGAAGGGGTCGTAACAAATGAGCAAGTGAGTGCGGTCAACAACGCCAACTATGCAGCCAACCCAAGGCTTCCACAAATGCCCCGACTTCCCCTCCAACAAGGTCCTTTCCCCTCTCGTCCTCCACCCCAAAATGATCCACCCCAGAACAACATGCCTCAACTACTTCAACCCCAGCAACAACCTCGACCCCAGCAACAACAACCACCACTTCAGTACAACCAAGTTCCACCCCCAGGAATTACGGCCCCCCACAGCAACAAAGGAGGCCGATTGGTCCTAAGAGAGCCTATTACCCACCATTGCCAGAAACTCTGGCAGATATTTTCAATGCCCTCATGGCCTCAAATACACTCGTCTTACCTAGGGAGAGGCCCGTGTGGCCCCCGAATGTTGATACCTCCAGATACTGCGTCTATCACAGGCAGCCAGGACACATAGTAGACAACTGCTTCCAGTTCAAAGATTACATCCACGACACGAATGATGAAGGCGGAATTGACTGGGATGAAATGAGGCGATACGTCGCCACTCTCAAGGCTAGGAGACCTCTTCCTAGGCCACAGTTCCAGCAACAATAGCAGTAGTTACAATAGCAGCCACAGCAACAACCACAACAAGAACAACAACAACCTCAACAGGCCCAACCACAATAGCCCAACATGGGCATAATCTAGAATCCATTACCGGAGCACCAACAGCCCAATCACCAGGTCAACCCCATCTCCTCCTTCCCAGAAGTCGAGAGAGAGCAGGTGTGGCACCCAGAAAGTACCTCTATTCTTTCTACCGCCAACCCTATCGTCATGCAACCCCCTCGCCTTGCTCGGGTAGCACCTCTCTCTCATCAACCCGCATCAGTACCACCTTCACCATTTCCACTGCCATCACGCCCTCTCATTCGCACCCCAATGACCTATCAGCCGACACCCTCCACTACCCCTCACACCCTCTCATCTTCTCTCACTCCCTCACTTTACCATCCACCTCTACTGCATTTGCCCCTACGCCTCTAAGCCCCTTATCATCCGTCAACCGTACATAACCCCGCCTGTCTCCACCATACCACCACCAATGCCTTCAAAACCACTCATCACCCACCATCCATCTCAAAACCATTACCCGCTTCAAGCCTTACCCACTTCTACTTTGCCTCCGCCTCCACCTTCCAGACCCCTTATCCTTCATAACCCGTGTGATATCCCCTCTACCTCCACCATGCCTCCACCTAACAAACCCCTCATCAGAATCCCTGCTCCCATCATAACCCCTGCTTCATCGACCATTTCTCCACCACTACCCCTCAAACCTCTGTTAAAACCCACTGCTACCCCTATAGAGGTACAAAAGCCGCAGGCGATGGTGCTCCGGAGTGGAAGGATTTTCCACAGGGTTTTCCCCCAGAACAGTCAGAATCCCGAGCAGTCTCAGCTAGAGAAGGACGATGGAGAACAACCGAAAAAATCTATCCCTGGAACACAGTATGATCTGTTAAAACACTTAGACAAGACGCCTGCTCGGATCTCCATCCTGAGCTGCTTCAGAGATCCACATCCCATCAGACAGCCTTAATGGAGTATCTTCAAAAGGTCATGGTGAATGAGGACCTCCCTGTAGAAAAGATCTCTGCCGTCCTAACCCCAACGGACACACAACCGGCCATCATGTTCCACAACTACGAGCTCGCTCCCAAGGAAGCTCGAAATATGCATTGTGTGTTTCAATAAAAATTAATGGGGTATCCATAAACCCGTGCCTTGTAGACACGGGTGCGTCCATAAATGTGATCTCCATGAGCACCCTTCATTTGTGTGAGGTCGACGAGGAACAAATAAGACCTTCCTCGATCACAGTCACGGCTTATGACAATAGCAAAAGGCCGCCGCAAGGGATGATTATTCTGAGGGTAGAGCTAGGCCCTATGTCAGTCCCCACGGAATTCCATGTCCTCGACATGGACCCCACATTCAAGGCCATATTGGGTCGCCCCTACATTGAAGCCATGGATGCTGTGCCTTCCACCAACCATCAGTGCTTGAAGTTTCCTTACAATGGAAGAATTATTAAAGTAGTCAACACACCTGTCCTTCACACGGTGGATGCTATCAACACCTCTCTGCCCTCTGTTTGGCCGTCTCATCGGCCCATATTGTCATTACTGGACGTGTGTGATTCATCTCACATTCCGCTAGCACCAAAGAAGCCGATCAAGGCAACAACTCCATATCTCCCTTTTCACTCCAAAGGTTGGAAGATTATGAGAAACATCGGCTATCAACAGGGCAAAGGTCTGGGTGCACAGCTACAAGGTAGGTTGAAACCACCAAAGGAGATTAGGCCGAACCGTAGGTTTGGCCTAGGCTTCAAAGGACCATTCAAGGCGGATTGGAAGCCCCTCACATGGACCATATCAAACCACTTCAACAAAAGGCCCGTTATTCAGATGGGGGATTATCCGCAAGAAGCACATGGGGGGTCGCATGTTGTGTATTCAGTCGAAAAATGTCTGAGGGTCACCAAAAGAGGCAAGATCAAAGACCCGGAATGTGAATGGGACAAATGGTTTGATATACGGGACGTTTCCATTGCACTGGAAAGGATGTTCTCGTCTCCACAGCTTGAAGGACCGCCATTGATCTCCGAATGCCAGAGAATATCATTACTGTTGCCAAGGTTCCAAACTATCCTCGTCCTCGTCAGAAGGACCCTGTCACCTGCGGATCTTCATCCGCCATCACCACCACCACCGACGACTCATTAGCCGTCATCTTCTCCATTCACTCGTCACAGCCTTTGTTGATGTCATCTTCATGGGCCAGACGGTTGTCTGACGATCTTCCCAGGTCACCTTCTCTACTTACATACCTGCGCGAGTTTCTCAACCCGCGTCAGGTCTTCAATCACGATCTGCTCTACGAGCCTCCCAATCCTCTAGCCATAACCACTTTTCTCTCTCCCCCGATCTCTTTTCACTGTTTTGTCATCAAAAATGAAAACGAAAAAAAAACGTCAATTTTCAAACTCCTCAACAACACATCTTCGTTGAGGAAACCTCCTACATCTCCCACGAGTGCGTCCCGCCCTGCGGACCACCCGTCAAGTCCGATAAGCGACCTTTTCTACCCCTCATCTGAGGGGTCTTTCCCTGTACATTCTTCACCATCCTCTTCATCTTTTTCTTCTTCTGTAAATAATGTCAGTCAATCTAGGAATAATAAGTCAAAGGTAGTACCTAGGAAGAAATCTAAGGGTAGGCAGATCCCTCGTCGATTCCTTCTGGGTTTACCGCCAGGTGTCAGACCCTTCTTGCCATCCCTCAGTTGCTAGAAAATCCCATCCAACTACCGGAAATAGAATGTGAGGGCAACTGTGCAATTGATGAGGGGTATGGAGTCTACGAGATCACGGATGAAGAATACCCTACTGAAGATGAGGGTGAGGAATATGAGGATGCGGCTGGCGCATGTGCTAGTGGAATAAGGAGATTTGACGAGCCGTCAACCGCCGTAGAATAGTCCACCAAAGAAGTCAACTTGGGAACTGAGGAAGACCCTAGGATCATCCTCATAAGTGATAACCTACCACCCTGTGAAGAAGAGGCATTAATTAAAATTCTCAAAGAATATAAGGACACGTTTGCATGGAGTTACGAGGATATGCCGGGTCTGGATTCAACCCTGGTCGAACACCGTTTAACCCTAAAACCGGGGTCCGTCTCGGTAAAACAAAGGTTAAGACGTTTCCACCCTCAGATGGCTTTGAAAATGAAAGAAGAGGTCGATAAGCTCCACAAAGCCAGGTTCATTAGAGTCATCCTTTATCCTCAGTGGGTGGCGAATATCATCCCGGTCATGAAGAAAGATGGAAAAGTCAGGATTTGTATCGACTTCCGGGACCTTAATCGCGCGTGTCCGAAGGATGATTTTCCCTTGCCTCACATTGATGTGTTGATCGATAACACGGCAGGCTATGAAACCCTCTCATTCATGGATGGATTTTCAGGATATAATCAAATTCGTTTAGCAGAAGAGGATCAAGAGAAGACATCATTCACTACACCTTGGGGAACATATTGTTACGTGGTCTACCGTTTGGGTTAAAGAATGCTGGAGCTACTTACCAAAGAGCTATGATAGCCATATTTCATGACATTATGCACATATATCTGGAGGTGTATGTGGATGATTTATTGGTGAAATCAAGGACCAGGATGGAACATCCGAGAGTTTTGGCCAAGGTCTTGCAGAGATCAAGGGAGTTCCTATTGAAAATGAACCCGAAGAAGTGTGTGTTTGGTGTATCATCGGGAAAATTACTAGGTTTCATTGTGATTAAAAGAGGGATCGAGATAGATCCCAACAAAGCTAAGGCCATCAGGGATATGTCACCTCCCAAGAATTTGAGGGAAGTCCGAGGTTTAATCGGGAGGTTATAGTTTATTCGTCGGTTTGTGTCTCAGCACTCACAAAGGTGTAGACCTTTCTATGAGTTGACCAAGCCAGGAGTAGAATTCCACTGGGATTCTAAACGCCAGAAAGCTTTTGAAGGGTTAAAGGAATATCTGGCTAGTCCACCTGTTCTCATTCCACCCAAACCAGAAAAACCTTTGATCCTCTACATCTCAGTCCTGGACGACTCCGTGGGAGCTGTCCTCGCACAAGCCGATGAAGAGGCAAGGAACGGGCAACCTACTACTTGTCCAAACTCCTCAATTCCTATGAGCAGAAGTACACAGCTATGGAGAAAACCTGTGCTGCCCTCGTTTGGGTAGTGCAGAAATTGAAGCACTACTTCTTGGCTCATGAGGTCCACTTGATTGCTCGCATGAACCCTATCAAGTTCCTTCTGGAGAAATCCATCCTTACGGATAGGCTAGCGCGCTGGCAAAGTTTTCTTTCTCAGTTCGACATCACCTACATCCAGCAAAAGGTAATTAAAGGCTATGCCATAGCCGAGCATCTCGCTCACCATCCTCTTCCCAAGTTCGATCCTGTCCAATCAGAGTTTCCAGATGAGGAACTAATGCCCATCACTCAGTCTGACGAGCCAATGTGGACATTATATTTTGATGGAACTCTAAATTCCCAAGGGAAGGGTATCGGCATTGTCCTTCTAACGGCCGAAGGCGTTACCATCCCAGAGGCATTTCATCTCGCGTTCCCAGTCACCAACAACATTGCTAAATACGAGGCTCTCCTAGCTGGTCTGGAACTAGCCCGTTCTTTCTATATCACTGAGTTGCGAGTCGTGGGTGATAGTCAACTTGTTCTCCGCCAGGTGCTTACCAAATACCGCACCCTCGATCCCAAGCTCAAACCCTATCAGGAGCTGGTCTCCGCTTATACCAAATTATTCACCAAGCTAATCTTTGTCCATGTTTCTCGCGAACAGAACATTCTGGCCGATGCCCTCGCCTCCTTGGCGTCATCCTTCAAATTCCCTTTAGGTGCTTGGTTTAGATCCATCATTATCTACAAGCGTCTTGTCCCTGCCGTTCAGGACCCTTACCTCTTAAAGATCAAGGAAAGAGTCCTACAGAAGATCCAGGAGGGAGAAATTCTCGAGAAGAAGGAAATCATGTTGGCAGAAGTCGAAGAAGAGCTGGCTGATGAGGAGAAACCATGGTTTTATGAAATCGTCAAATATTGCAAAGATCAGTCTTACCTGAGGAGCCACCACAGAGATAAGAAAGCCATAAGAAGGGTGGCTCAGAAATACACATTGGTTGGAGGTCTACTCTATAGGAGGAGCCTTACTGGCGTTCTTCTAAGGTGTCTTGATGACAATGAGGTCTGGAAATGCGTAGAGGAAGCACACTCGGGTGTGTGCGGTGGCCATGTGAATAGTCAGATGCTCGCTAAGAAGATCATTCGTAAGGCTTTTACTGGCCCACTATGGAAGAGATTGTGCAGTCTATGTCCGTAGGTGTGTCAAGTGTCAACTCACGCCGATAAAATCATTCACCCTCTCCTCACTTCACCCAATATCCTCCCCATGGCCTTCTCCATGTGGGCATTCGATATCATCGGTCCCCTAGGTGATCCCAATTCCCTCACCAAGTAGAAATCTTTCATCCTTACTGCGACGGAATACTTCACCAAATGGGCCAAAGCCGAAGCTTACGCGGAAATCAAGGCGTCAACAGTCTGCAAGTTCATCATGAAGAACATCCTCGCCAGGTTCGACGTCCCAAGCACAATCGTCACCGACAACGGGCCACAGTTCATTTCTCAGGACCTACAGGACCTCTGCAAAAGGTACGCAATTGCATTGCATCATTCATCACCTTATTACCCACAAGGTAACGGCCAAGCAGAGGCCACCAATAAAACATTGATCAAAATCATCAAGAAAACCTGCGAGTCCAGTAAGTTTTTAGACTGGCCAGAAAAGCTTATCGAAGCTCTATGGGCCTATCGCACTTCAATCCGTACCCCCATCGGGCAGACTCCGTTTGCCCTTACTTATGGTATGGAAGCGGTAGTCCCGTACGAGACTCTGATCCCTTCTCTCAGGGTACAATTGGACGAGGAATTCTCCCTCGACGAACGTCGTAATTCACTCCTCGCCCAGTTGGAACTCTTAAATGAGAAGCGACTGGCCGCTGCCGAGCATGCGCGTGTGTATCAAAATAGACTCGCTCGCTTTTACCAAAAGAAAGTCGTTGAGAGAAAATTCAAAGTCGGTGAGTTGGTTGTTAAAAGAATTTTTGTCAAACCTGGAGGGCCGCGTTCTAAGCTCAACCCAATTGGGAAGGACCATTTGTGATTCAAGCCGTGTACCCTGGCAACGCCTACAAACTAGTCAACGCCGAAGGAACCGAGTTATCCCACCCTTGGAATGGGCTTTATCTTAAAAAGTACTACCTTTAGCTTAGTGTCAAAAAACAAACAAATGATGAAAAGATAGAAAACATCAAAAATAACAAAAAATATTAAAATCACTAAAAATATGGAAAATTCAAAATGCCGATGCCTGGTGGTCACCATGTAGTTAAGTCCATGCATCCAACCTTCATGTTAGGATAGGGCCCATTAAGGCTTGGTAGGCACCGGGTCTTGGTCTGCCAGAACCGTCGTGGAGATCCCTGTCCGGCCACATCGGCCTATGCTCGCTCAAAGGAAGCCAACATGTACTCACTTACGTATTTTATCCAGAAAAATTGGTAGCATCACCTACGGCGGGGCCACACCCAGAAGATCTCTAGAAGCTATAATCTTTATTCTTTTCTCTTCGACCAAATGAGACAGTCGGCGCCCTTAAAATGCTGAGCATGAGAAACCAAAACTCAAACCCCTTAAGGCAAGAGTAGGATCCATTTCCTCGAGCATCGATCAGAGCACGAGAAGAGGGCAGTGTCCCCGCAGGCATACAAAAGGGAGCCCACAACGACGAACGATTATATCTCCCTAGTGAAAAAAGAAGCACAAAATTAAAATCAAGAGAAAAGCCTGATCGTGACCGTGCCTGATGCGATAAATGGAACCCCTCAAAGCAAAAGTCTGAATCTACAAAAGGGGCCATGGAATGTAAATGTTCGAAATTTGGTCCGAAGTTGTCCGAAAGAGGAGAGTTAATGGGCCCTTATTGGCTCGCCGGGTTAACGGTTTTATTGGTCCTCTCAGGAGATTTATCCCATGCACTCTTCCTTCCTCCTCTAAAGATGAAGGGCGAAACCCGCCAAGGTTTGCAATCTTATTTTAATATACACATATGGTTGCCTACTTTGAAAAGCAAAAGCTATCGCTGCGAAGGAGTCTCTGTGTTTCTGGCTGGTCAAGACCCTTGTTTACCACCTTGATGTCTTCTTGTTTAACCTTGGGCTTAGGCCAATGCAAGCGCGTCACCTATGGGTGCGATGGCGTCTGATTCTGGGTCAGCGTCGCGCGGTTGGTCATTAGGGTTCCAGGGTGTTCCATCATATACCATCTAGAGTTGTGAGGAAATAGACCCGGGTCGGGAAAATCATTTACCTCGAACACTTTTTGGGTGAATCCCCGTGGTCGGAAGCGACTGGGAGCCTAAGCATGGCATGACGGTATTGTCATCAGGGTAAGTCTTAGCCGGCGGGATTATCATTCAAGGGGTCTAGAGACCCAAATCAACCTAGATGTGCACTTAGGATACCTGGGAGGTTAGTAAGAAACCCCTGTTCTCATGTAGGTTAGGTGCCATTTGGGTGCTTGCTAGGCGTTAGCAACAAAAAATAAAATGATAAAATAAAAATAAAAAAAGAGAAAAAGAAAATGTAGATATTTGCAAACCAAAAAAAATGAATATAACAAAACAACAAAAAAATGCCAAAAAAATAAAAAGAAAAAACAAATCATTTTCGCATGATTGCATTTGTATGTAGCATTTCACTTTAAATTTCGCTTGCATTCGTGTGCTTGTCTGTCGCATTCATCATCACCGCATCTTTCCCTTGCCTTCGTTAATAAGGGCTTGGCCCCTTGACCCGTTATCAAGGACAGATCAAAACAAACCTCGCATATTGGGCAAGGGGCCAAGTCAGAGCAGATAATCTAACTTGTTTGTTTAAGTGATGTATGTAGGAATTCGAGAAAGCAAGAAAGTGGTAAGAATCCAAGAATCAAACATTTTATTCCTTTCCAAAATAAAAAAAAATTACATCAAGTTCCACCCTCTCTCTCTGCATTACTTGTCCCGCTACTCTCCGGGCAAAACGCTCTCAAGGGTGCTACCCAACTACGAAAAGCGGTACTCCTACCGCTCTGTACTCCTCTTCCTACGCCCCGACGTTGATCCGTAGGGGCAGCAAGAAAGCTACTAACATGAAAGCCACGCTCTCGTGCTCTTCGGTAGCGCTCCTCACCATCTCTCAGCCACTGTTCAGCCAGACCAAGGCTGGTTCGGAGTTCGAACAGCTGGGCCTCCATGGCCCTTCGTTCCTCCCTTTCAACCAATCTGTCGGCTCTTTCTCTCTCTGTGTCTCTTTCTCTCTCTGCCCGTTCTCTCTCACGGTCTTCCCTCTCCAACTGGAGAGTGATCCTCAGCTCCATGGCATCTCTAGAAGAGTCGTCGTCAGGATGACGCCACAGTTCCTCCTCTAGCTCTGCTATTCTGGCCTCCCTCTGCGCAGCGTGGGCAAGTGCCTCTTGCGTCTCCTTTTCCTGCTAGATATACCATCTCAGATATGCGGCAAGACATAAACAAGGAGAACTCAACACTGAAACTCTTACCTGTATAGAGAGCATTCCTTCTGCCTCCGCGGCACGCTGTGTAGCATGAGCAAGTTGCTCGTGAAGCAAATCAAGTTCTGAGGTAGGGATCCACAAGCTGGAAGAGATGCCACTTGCTCCCATCGCTGATGAAGGCGCATCGATCTGGGCGCGCTATAACCACATAAGATGATAATTAGCGGCCGAACACCTTGAATCTAGGGTTTCAATTAGGAGTGTGCATTGTACATACACCTACCGAAGCACTCAAGGCTCCGCGGGTGTCTCCCAACTGTTGCTCTGTCTCTGCCAGACGAGATCGCAAGTTCGCTATCATGGTATCACGGACATCCTGCGGCCGTAAGAGTCAGCATTTCCACACAAAAAATAGCCAAAAAAAAGAGAGAGAAAAGAAGAAAAGAAAAAAGAAAAGGGAGACCTACCTCCACAAGTCCCCAGGGTTGGAGCCGCTCTGCGTACATTGTCTTATACAGACGCAGGTAGTCTTTACTATCCTGCGCATGCGATTCCATGATCGTGCCACCCTGTTGCCAGTCTTCATACTGTTCAGGGAACCGCACACGCCAATCAATGCAAGTTGTCGGTCCCCGTGTCTTTCTTCCGACGCGAGGTGGTGCAATCGTATCCACCCATTCCTGGGCCAGTCCTAGGGTCCTCATAACCAATCGTAGCCGAAGCGGCTCGATTTCATTTAGGCAGTGCATCCACAGTTCCCGTCCGAATCGGGCACGACTTGTTAAAACCCATGGTTGGTCGGCATCGACCATGTCTGAGTAGGGTCTCCAGTTTACCTAGGTTAGGTTGTACATACCCGTTTAGCTGGTCAAAACAAAAAAAAATAACAAAATAAAAGTAAAAAAATCCCACCATTGCTGCAGGGAATTCCTGTAGCTCGTGCCTTAGCACCATTAGCTGGTAGGCTAGAGGTGTTGCACTCATGATAGGTTGCCACCGCCTGGCTAACGGCACCATCACTGGTCGCCAATGTCGAGCTCTCCCCATCGGGAGATAATAATAGCTCCACAGCTGCATTATTATATGCCATCAGTACCTTAAGTGGGCTATTACAAAAAACAACAAAAAATAAAAATAAAAAAAACCAAAAATATACCTGGATAAGTGGTGTGAAACCACTCACAGTCATCTCACGGTCTGCCTCTTGGGACAGACCTGTAAACAAGTATGCCAGCATGGCAGCTCCCCAGGCGTACTGCCCTACTCTTTCGAGGTCTGATAGCAGCTCCAGGAAACGATAATGGATACCGTCTCCTTTCGAGCCCAGTATCAATCTTCCCAGTAAGAAGAGGAGAAATCTCCTCAAATCCATGTTGGATCTCTCCCAATTGCCAAAATTCGTGCAGTATACAGCACGACATCCTCTTTCCATCCTTTCCATGAATTCTTCCGAGGACTCATCGTCCCGTCAACGTGTATCAGTGAGCCCTAATGCCTCCATGATAGATGACCTGGCTACTGACCTGTTCTTCCGACCATCTAGGTCCAACCCCAGTAGCTTCTGGGTGCCTTCTCGGTAGTCCGCGTAGGTGACTCCGGTCACTGCCTCGCCATCCACCTTGAGGCTAATGATTCGGATCATATCTTCCAGACTGGGCACCATGTGCCCCCAGGGCATCAAGAATGCTCGGCTCACTGGGTCCCATCTTTCACGCAAGGCTTGGATGAGGACCGGGTCGAGCTTGATCGGCTCGATCGGGAGAAAGGCACCAAATACCATCACGTCTAGCCTGGCCTTCTGAAAATCCGGGAGACCCCTGTATGCTGCCACTACTAACTCCCATGAAATATGTTATTTCATCACACTCTGCGCATACACGAGGAATGGAGAAGGTTTTTGTCAAAGGAAAGAAAGAAGGAAAGAAAGGAAGAATGAGAAAGGGGGGCAGGAAAGCTCAGCTTACGAGTTGCGATTGGGTCCTCTCGCTGAAGTGCCCTTCGAGGTCCGAGAGTTTCCTGGAACTGCTACCGCTGGACCTGCTTCTCTTCGAGGAGTGGGAAGATTCGCCCTCCATCCAGACCTCAGAATTCTGAGTTCCTCCTCTCCCGTGAGAACTTGTACTCTTCAAGTTGGCTCTCAATGTCCCTCGGATAATGAAAGAGGTAGGTATCTATAGAAATAGGAGAAGTACGGGCCAAGATTGCCTCCATCACCTTTAACGATAGCCCTCGTGATAGGGCACCTGCCCTGTGGCCCCATGTGTCGCTTCACCGCTCGCGCAGGGTGATTGATTGGATGATGTAATGTGACGACACGCTCCTTATACTGTTAGGGATGCCCTGTCATGATATAGAGGCCGTCCGGGAAGATTGAACGATCGTTCAGGAGAAGCGGCTAGAGCCATCATTGTTGACTTCGGCGGTAGATTTCCGTGCGAAAGATGGTCACATCAAGATACAATTCCCCGTTTTGGGTAGGGTCTCGGCGAGCATATCACATGGGGACAGTGTAAGGAGAAGAAGCGTAGGAAGGAAGGAACGCACGAGAGGACCAGTGAGCAACAGGGACACAATCACTCCATCCATAGGTCTACATAAACTGTCATAAACATCACAATCATAGAGAGGAGGCGTATGCTAGCTCGCCAACTCTTTCCATCACACTCACGCATATCCCTCTAGGCGTCCCTCTGCTCCCCCCTAAGGTGAGGGTCCCTCAGGGGCCTTCTGGAGCCCCGTACAACAGCAGTCCCCTCACCCTGTGGCAACTGCTCCACAGCAGCGGCCCGCTGCTGATCCCCTGGCGTGACGAAGAAGCCACCGACAGAAAGGTGGCCAGACTGGCGGAGTCGCGCCCCAAACTCTCGTGCCCTCTCGTAATTCACCTCCATGTTCTCTAGCCTCTGTCCCATAGCTCGAAGGCCTAGCTGGAGCTCCCTCACTTGGACCTCCATGGCTCTTCTGTCCTCTCTCTCCTTCTTCCTCTCCAGCCTTTCTCTCTCCGCCTCTCTCTTGGCCACCTGGAGGAACACCCTCAACTCTAGGATGTCCGGATGTGGCCTCTCCTCACTGTGACGCCGCAGCTCCGCTACAGTCGCTACCCAGGCATCACGCTCCTCTTCAGCCCGGGTCGCGCGGGCCACCACACCGGCAAGTTGCTCCCGGAGGGAGGCAATCTCAAGAAAAGGGGCCGAGGAACTGGAAGATGCGCCGCCGGCCATTCCCACCATCGCGGTCTGCTGGGCACACTGGAACAAACAAACAACGGCCGTCAGCTAAGCTCCAAATTTTAAAAAAAAACAAAAAAATGCAGCACTTAACTTACCAGGATCGACAGTTCCTGTTGAGTGACGGCCAGCTGCCGCCTAGCCTCTGCCAGTTGGGCACGCAAGCCGTTGATGTCACGCGTATCCCTGGCTTGGGGAAGTCCCACATAACTCTCTCTCTGCTGCCACAGGAAGTCCGCACTGTCCTGCACCAATACGCTCCCTTGCTGTCCAGGGAGACGTATGCGCCAGTCCTCAAGCTTCGCCTTGCCGCGACTTTCCTTCCTGACACGGCTCGGCTCATCCGCACTCGCCCATTCATCGGCCAAACCCGAGGTCTTTGCCATGTCCTGCATCAAGAAAGGGGGGTCTTACGTCATAACGAGAATGCGTCTCCTGTCAAGGACGCGTCCCTCATTTGAGTGCAACACTCGCCGAACCCTTTTCCCCCCTCGTATGGCTCACTTCAAAACTTAAAATGGATCAAAGAGGAGGAGATCGGAGGACCTACCAGACCGTGTTCACCTCCCTCCGCGCCATCGGGTCCCTCGGGTCCCTCAAGTGCCCGAAGGGGCCCTTCCGCTTCCATGGACGCCTCTCTGTGCTCTTGCGCGTCCCTCCTCGGGCGAGGAGTCCCTCGTCCCTCTCCACCTTCACCATGGTCCGGCCCACCTAACTCCATCGATCGAGAGTGGAAGAAGACGAAGATGGGCGAGCGAATCTCGGCGGGAGGCGGGCTCGTTTGCGGGTAAGGCACGGGAGAAGAAAGGCCGCCCGGCGCTTTAAATTTGAAATTGAAAGTTAAGACGCATCCTCGCGCCTGGACGCACCCAAAAGGAGAAGAAAAGAAACAGGATCCCTCCGTGCAGAGCGTAATTCCCTGCTTTTTAGAGCAAGGCCTCGTGAAGCATGCTTCGAAACAACTTGGTACAGGAGAAAAAAAGGTAGGAAAGGAAAAGTGCACACCACAAAGAAACCATTTCATTTCATATAATAGTCAGTAGTACATCATACAGTGAGGAGGGTGGGGTGTACAAGCAACTCTCTAACTCTCGCTGCCACCCTCCTGATCATCGCTCTCCTCCCTCCTCTGACGTAGGTCCCTATGGGGCCTCCGCGAGCCCTGAGAGGCAGTGCTCGCCTCGCCCTGTGGGGCCACGCCAGCCTCGAAGGCACGGCGACACTCCTCAGCTGAAGAAACCAGGAAGCTGCCCATGGAGAAGGAACCAGACTTACGAAGTCGCGCCCCACGCTCCTTCGCCCTCTGGTACCGCTCCTCACTCTCTCGAAGCATCCCCTCTGCCGAGCCGAGACTCAATCGGAGCTCCATCATCTGGGCCTCCAGAGCCCTCCTCTCGTCCCAATCTCACTGTCGCTCCGCCCTCCTGTCCTCCCTCTCCTCTTTCTCTCTCATCGCCTCTCTCCTCGACAGCTCAAGGGCAAATCGTAGCTCCAGCACGTCGCAAGGAAGCTCCTCAGCCTCCCGTCGTCGCTCCTCCTCTAGCTCTGCTATCCGCGAGTCACGCTCTGCCACCCCGGCGTCGCGCTCCTGCTCAGCACGGACCGCACGGGCCAGGGCATCCCGAATCTCCGCCACCTGCCAAAGGCCACGTCCCCTATAAGAAAATAGTGAAGGAAGAAGAGCAACTGGAAAGAGGGTCAGCGCCAAGCAAGAACTCACTCGAGCCGCGCTGTCGCGCTCGGCCTCCTTAGACCGGGCCACCGCGTACTCCAGCTGCTCTTGAAAGGCAGAAACCTCCGGAGGAGGAACCCACGAACTGGAACCCGCTCCACCAGCCATCCCGGCTGCCGCTGCCTGATGGGCCCGTTGAAACATAGAACAAACGACAGTCAGAGGCTAAGCATCGAAATCCAGGTCACACAAAAAAAAATGCATTGCATAGACTCACCAGGATCTCCAACTCCTGTCGAATGGCCACCAACTGCCGCTTGGCGTCTGCCAGCTGGGCTTGCAGGTCAGCAATCATGTTATCACGAGCATCCTGCATTGCATATAAGTTAGTGTCACATATGTATACATATAGAAAAGGAAAACATTATCATTTCACGCTTACCGCTGCCGCACCACCGAGGAAAAGGCGCTCCCCGTACGTGGCCCGGTACCGTCTCAAGTAGTCAGTGCTGTCCTATACATGGGACACCACTGGGACCCCGCCTTGCTGCCAATCCTGGTACTATGCAGGGAAGCGCGTACGCTAGTCCATGATCTTTGCCTTCCCTTTGGTCTTCCGCACGACACGGACCGGCTCATCTACGTCGACCCACTCCTGGGCTAGCCCCAACGTCCTCATGACCAGCCTGAGCCACAGCGGCTCGATCTCGTTCAGGCAATGGACCCACACGTCCCGCCCGAAACGAGGATGACTCGCTACAACCCAAGGCTAGCCAGCGTCGGCCATGCTCAGGTAGGGCCTCCACACCACCTGCAGCACCATACATGCGTCCTGTTAGTTGCCATTTTACTCAATTAAGTCACATGCATAAAAACACAAAAATCATATGCATCATACCATAGCCTCGGGGTACTCGCTCAGCTCCCGACGAAGCGACGCCAGCTGGTAGCCGTGGGGTGCCGCGACCATGACCGGCCTCCACCGTCGCGCCAGAGGCACGGCTCTCATGTTCCCCTGTCTGGCTCTTCCCATCGAGAAGTAGTAATAACTCCACACCTGCATCCATCATACATCATTAGCACAAATAATTACATATTTAACTACGGTAAAATGCATAAATAAAATGTTTACCTGGAGAAAAGGTGCAAAGCCGCTGACTATCGTCTCTCTCTCTGAAGTCTGGGAGAGATCGGTGATCAAATGGGCAAGCAAAGCCGCTCCCCACGCATAGTTCCCCACTCTGTCTAGGCCCGCCAGGATCCTGAGGAAGCGGCAGTGGATGTCGTCCCCCTTCATCCCCAGCAGAAGGCGGCCCAGGAAGAAGAAGAGGAACCTCCAGAGGTCTAGATCCACCAGCTCCCGCTCGCTCGGGTCCTGGGTGAAAGCCGCACGGGCGTCTCCCTCCAGTCGTGCCAGAAACTCCGCTCCAGTCTCGCTAACCCGCTGGCGCGGGTCAACGAATCCGAGCGCCTCCATGATCTCCACTCGGCCGACTACCCTACTGTCTCTATCAGTCGCACTCGTCTCTAGCCACAACAGGTCCAAGGCACTCTCTCGGTAATCGGGGTAAGTGACCCCGCTGACTACCTCTCCGTCAACTCGTAGCCCGGTGATCCGAGCTACATCCTCCAGTGTCGGCACCATGTGCCCCCAGGGCCTCAAGAACGCCCGGCTCGGCGCGTCCCACCGCTCCCTCAACGCCTGGATAAGAGGAAGGTCAAGCCGGAAGGGCTCGATCCTGAGGAAGGCTCCAAAACCCATGGCGTCCACCCGCGCCCTCTGAAAGTCCGACAGCCCACGGTACGCTGCCACCACCAGGGACCAGCTGATCCGGCTCTTCAGCACACAAAACAAACAAAAAGGGAACACATCAGAATCATGAATGATAAGCAATAAAGACTGCACATATTTACTTTCTATTTATTTTCATTAAAAAAATTATTTTTTAAAGGCGTCCAGACTCGTGGACGCTTCCTTATTTATTTATTTATTTATCTATTTTATTTTTGCAGTATGTATATAATATAATAATATATTAAGGCGTCCACCAATGTGGACGCCTCCATATTTTGTTTTCTTTTTGAATGTAATAATTAATTAAAAAAAGAATAATAATAATAATAAAATTTTAAGGCGTCCACCTAGGTGGACGCCTTCTTACATCTATATATATTATAATTACATAATAACCCAAAAAAATAATAAAAATAAAACAAAATAAAAAAAGAAAGGATGGAGGCGTCCAGTCCCCTGGACGCCTCCATTTCCTCACACTCCCCCCACCTTCTGAACGCTATCTCTCGCCCCGTTTTACGCCTAATAAAGCAACAGAGTGGAAGTCTAAGGGGCTTCAGGGTCATGCTCATCTTCCCCCGCGTTGCCGGGGCCCTCAGGACCCTCCACGGCCAAGGGAGGTGCCTCCTCTTCCGCGACAACCTCCTCCTCCACGGCAGCCTGCTCTGCATGATCCCTCGACTTCCTCAGAAGACGAGCAAGTCGTTTCCGCTTCTCCCCACCCTGGCTCGGGCCTCCTTGCTCCATTAGGATTTGAGAATGGGTCGGTCAAAGTAGAATGGGTCGTTGGAATGAACAGTGGAGGGGGTGAAGCCCCCTTTCATAGAAGATGCCCTTTTTTGGGGGCGTCCAGGCGCCTGCACGCCCCCATAAATTTTTTTTTTAAATAAAAAATTCAAAAACTTTGGGGCGTCCAGGCGCCTGGACGCGCCCATAAAAATTTTTAAAATAAAAAATATTAAAAAATATTGGGGCGTCCAGTTGCCTGGACGCTCCCATAAAAAATTTTAAAATAAAAAATATATATTCAAAAATATTGGGGCGTCCAGGCCCCTGGACGCCCCCACTAAAACAAAAAATGTATATATAATATATCTATATGATCATAATATGAGTAAATAAATAAAAAAAGAAGAAAAAAAGAGAAAAATAAAAATCATAAAAATGATAACAAAGGAGAACAATGGTCCAAAATGCCAATTCCAGATCTTATTCCATCAGAAAGCAGAGTGAGCTACATCAGGGGCTTAGGCGCTTTAGGCCTTAACTTCCCCAGTTCGGTTACATAAGCCCTCCACAACTCGCATTCTTCCCCTACATGCGCTAAGGCCTTTCCCGTAATACTTGTCTTCCAGGGTGCTTTAATGGCCTTCGCTTCCTTCGCGTCCACTTCCACGCCCAACTCCCTCTTCTTCAAAGGAACGATGCCGGTTAACAGTGGGAACGAGTGGCGTGGAATGCCGATCTGGAGACAGCACCGATGCGCATTATAAAGGACAAACTCGGTCGCGCCGATCAATTGGAGTTCAACTTCGGGAGAAGACCTCACGAGGAGTTCAAGTGAGAGTAGACATGTCGGTGCGCAAGTGAAGAAACTTTGTGTCATGGTTCGAAAGTGAGACCGCCAGTCTTCACGCTTCTTCAGCCACGGGACACGGTTCGCCACGGTGCCACCGAAGCCTAACACATCGGCTATGTGATAAAGGGGGCTTTGTTGGAAGAGCTTCGAAGCAGTCGGCATCCCCTCACGGTGGTCAAATTTGAAGTGCAAATCAATCCAGCAATTCAGAACAAGCGCGCAACTGAAAGGAGGCTTACCCATGCTCGAGGCAGTAAGACCACTGTAAAGGTAGGCAAGGACGGCGGGTCCCACCCTCTTTCCACTCCAAATCCCGCAGATGGCACTCAGTTGGTCCTCCTCCACTATGTTGTCGGTATAAGGAAACAAGAGAGCACCCGCCAGACAAATGGTGAACCCTTTCATAATTCCTTTCAAGTGGTCATCATCTGGTGACCCTCTCAGGGCATCCATGACCCATTCCGCGAGCCTTTGCAAATCAATTCCCTTTTGAGTGCGGACCTTTCTGGCTGCGTCGGGCGGCATGAAGCTTCCAAGGACACTCTCGGAAGTTCCCCTTGTCAGCATCCGCATAGCCTTTACCTTCCCGTCACTCTTGAATTTCTTCAATCCGAGCAGAAGTTCCACCTCCTCGAGGAGGATAGTCGCCTCGAAGGTCGGGAAGATGAAAGTGTGGGTCTGGGGATGCCAGATCTCCACTAGGGCGCCCATAGCCACACAGTCCATGCGAATCCTCTCATAGTGCTTGGCATGAATAAGGAGCCCCTGAAGATGCCACCTCGAGAGTATGGCCCTCATGCCAATGGAGATGTTGGAAGTCAACTTTGAGAGCCACGGCAGTTTGGAAAACTTCCTCGGGCCTGGGAAGAGTGGATACGGCTGGAAAGAAGAAGAGAAAGGAAAAGAGGTGAAAAAGGGTTCACGCGGAGAATTTGAAATGAATCAGCTTACCATAATCGACTGGATCGTCCCACTCAGATGACCCTCGAGGTCGGAGAGTCACCTGATCTCGCTACTAGGCCTGCTCCTCTTCATAACGCGGGAAGACTCTCCTTCCATCCTGAAATCCCTAGATTCTCCTCTCCTTCTCCTCCTGAGCTTTCAAAACTCTCCTTGGAGTATTTGGATGAACTAACCTAAGGGAGTTACTTATAGGATAGGAGAGGCCTTATAGGATAAAACACGTCACATCAGTGGTCAGTCGTCAGGGTTTTGTCTAGATCTCCTTGTACTGTGGTGCGATTCTGTTGCGATTCCGTTGCTTTCTGATGTTATTAACCTATGCTGGTCTGTGCAGGTTTTACTAACGGACGTCTTTGTCCTATCTTGTGTACCATCTTTTGGTGTTTGGTCCCACCATGTCATGCATCATATTATATGATATCTACGCTACTAGAACATGTCAAGGACCTTGCGACCCGAACGAATCTGTGATTTGAGTTCCCCTTCAACAAAAACGGTGATGATTCCAGAAGAATTTGGGTTGTACGGATAGGCTGTTATTTTGTGATAGCGTGGGGATGACGGTTCCATTCAGTGAGTTGGTGCGTGGATAAACGGGCCCCAGCTCAGTATCGGCTCATCGGATCTGTATCCAGACCCATTCTTAACGAGTTGACAATATTATCCTTGGCTATTTTCTATTCTAGTTTTTTTTTTAATTTTTCTTTAAACCCAGCATGCATTCATATAGGACTTCGAGTTTTTGCGGAAGATCATTCAGGCGATTCGATTGTGAAAGCCGCTGTGCTTCAATTCTTACAATATGAGATATTCCATTCCGAATGAAATACTGAGTTTCCTTAAAACGGCCCTACGCTGCTCTTCCAAAGGATACCCTTGTTTGGACAGACCCTCAGATATTCCTTTGCTTTTTACCTTGTTTGACCCACCTTGGCCGCAACACTTCCACATTGACTGGTAACCGCTCCCCAAAGGTGAAACCTACAGGTTTATGACCCAGGTACTTCCACACCGAGAAGTTGGTCTCCTTTATTTTCGTGCCTGAGTGCACATCTCACCCTCCCTTATTTGATCTCCGTCCAAGCAATCGTCAAATTTGAAAGACCTTCTTCAAGGTCGCCTCACTAAAATTACAGGAAAGATTCCAAACAATAATGTCAGAAGCGTGTTTCATCACACCTTGGCATCAACTTATCAGTCCATTCCCACTCCATTTCACTCCACTTCGATACCACTCCATTACGTGTCACTCCCTTGCAAAGCAGACGCCAAGGCGGGGCAGCTGTAGACACGCTATTCCTGACGTCCCCTGAAGAAATCTCATATTACTATGTGACGCCCCGCAGCGGCTCTCGCATTTTGAGTCGCTTGAATGCTTCCTTTTATTGAGTCTTCTTCCCCCTTTTCGGCATCCGAAAACCGCATCGTTGCAGAAATCATACGGCATTCGGACAGCATCACCACCAATCGGACGCATCGGAAGTTTCCGGAACCAGGAGAATGTCTGGCAGGCGGCTGCCGACGCCCTTTCGGGGAACCCGGGGGGTCTTCTTGGAGGCGTCCAGGCCCCTGGACGCCTCCATAATTTTCACATTTACAAAACACAAAAAAATATATAAAAAAATAGTAAAATCATGGAGGCGTCCACTTGCCTGGACGCCTCCATCAATACAAAATAATAATAATAAATAATATTAATAATGGTGAAAAAACAAAAAAAATAAAAAATAATTTTATCGAGGCGTTCAGGCTCCTAGACGCCTCCATCAACTTGCCCACGGGCGCCCCCCGTCTGCCGGTCGGTTTGTCGTTTGAGAAAAAATCTAAATTGTGAAGATGTCCTGACAGCTAGACGCGCCCATTCGTGAATCACGGGCGCCCATCAAAACCACGCGTTGTGCCAAACCGCGTGCGGCTTTCGGCGGGGGTTCGGTGGGCTTTTATGGAGGCCTCCAGTTGCCTGGAAGCCTCCTTGAAAATATTTGAAATAAAAAAATAAAAATAGAATAAACTATTATTTTTACCCTGATGAAGGCGTCCAGGGTCCTGGACGCCTCCATCCTCAGGAGCCCTATAAATAGAGACCCCCCCTGAGTCCGGGAGGAGCTTCTAAGGGTCCGATAGGCTGCCGGAGCCCAGAGGCTGCCAGAGTCATTTCTAACCCGTGGGGTCTTTTGTAGGGGGAGGTTCTGCCGACTTCTCGGGTGCCCACGCTCGCGAGAGGAAGGTCATCTTCATCCACCGCCCTTCCACGTCGTCCCTACGCTGCCGAAGCTCCGCCGGATCCCGCCATCGGCGCATTCAATAAGCCAACTCTCTCCCTTTTTCTTCATAGTTCTTTTACATTCATCATCTCGTATTCTCCGTCTCCCATCATAAGGGAATCTTCGTTGATATACATTTGCATAATTCCATTCATCATAGCATTTTTCTCCTACTCGTGTCCGAGAGGGGTTTAAAAATAACACCAGCCAGGTGTGTGTCTTGTCATGATTTCATTACTTTTTATTGCAAGAGATTGATACTACACTATCGTTTTCTAATTCTGTCTATCTACTATCTGTTATTTTACAGGGGTAACTGAAGAAAGCCCTCTCCGTCGGCCGGCCGAAGGGGGAGGAAGAAGCAACCCACCACTTCCTGCTAGTGAGGTAGGCACGATCACTCTTTTACTTTGGGATCCTCGACCCCTGATGATCACATCATAGTTTTGAGGCGGCGGTGAGTAATTTCCCGCGATGGCCGTTTGAATTTCTGTCATTATATTTTATGCTGCTCTTCTACTTGTCATATTCTCGAGGCCGCGAAGAGTCATTTCCCGCAATGGCCGTTTAAATTTCCGTATCCATATTCTATACTGCTTTCATATCTGCTATATTCTCGAGGCCGCGGAGGGTCATCTCCCGCAATGGCCGTTTAAATTTCCGTTATCTATATTCTGTGTCGTTCTTACATCTTGCTATATTCTCGAGGCCGCGGAGGGTCATCTCCCGCAATGGCCGTTTAAATTTCTGTCGTTTATATTATGTGTTATTCTTACGTCTTGTTATACTCTCGAGGCCATGGCGAGTCACTTCCCGCAATGGCCGTTTCAATTTCTGTTATTTAATTTTTGCATTGTATTCGTCCCGCTCGCCCCGCCGAAGCAATCTCCCATAGTGGCCCCTTCTCTCTTCTCTTATTTTCTTTGTGTTGCAGCAAAAGCCAGATAAAACAAAACGAGCCCACGCGCTCTGTGTTCATTTCTAAATCGCGTGACGTCGCTCACAATCACCAACACTGCGTGGATCTGATCTAGGTTGGCCTCGATCCCTCGATGGGTAACGAGGAATCCGAGGAACTTCCCAAATTTGACACCGAACGCGCATTTAGCTGGGTTGAGTTTCATATTGTACCTTCTGAGTGTGGCGAAGGTCTCCGCCAAGTCTCCCAGGTGTTCGGCAGCTTGGCGGCTTTTTACGAGCATGTCATCGATGTAGACATCCATGTTGCGGCCGATCTGCGATTCGAGCATATGGTTGATGAGGCGCTGATAGGTTGCACCCGCGTTCTTCAACCCAAACAACGTGTGGGTGTAGCAGTACAAGCCGTGGTCGGTGACGAACGCTGTTTTGTCTTGGTCGGGCTCGTGCATGCTGATTTGGTGGTACCCGGAGTAGGCGTCCAGGAAGCTCAGCATTTCATGCCCGGCCGTGGCGTCGACTAGTTGGTCGATCCATGGCATGGGGAAGCTATCCTTAGGCGTAGACTTGTTGAGGTCGGTATAGTCTACGCACATTCGCCATTTCCCATTGCTCTTAGGGACCAAGACCACATTGGCCACCCAATCCGGATATCGGGTAGGCCTAAGTAGTCTTGAGCATAGCTTCTCGCCCACATGCTCCATGATGATGGTTTGTCGCTCGGGGTTGCAGCGCCTTCGACACTGCTGGACCGGGCGGCAGGTTTGATCCAGTTGGAGTTGGTGGGTGATGACCTCTGGTGGGATTCCGGGGAGTTCACCCTCAGACCAGGCGAATACATCCTGGTTGGCTGTAAGGAACCGTATGTAGGCGTCCTTGTCGTGTTTGGGTAGAGTGGCCCCGATCCTCAGCGTTCGGCCTAGGTCTTCTCCCACTTGGATGAGGTACAGGTCTTCTGCTGGAGTGCTTGCACTTGGACCTGGGTCTTCAGTCCTCGCCTTCTTCTCAGGTGGAGTCTCCTCTAGCTGTCGGTCGCTCGTTGAGATGAGGTAGCATCTCCTGGACTCCTTTTGACCTCCTCAGACCTCCCCTACCCCTCGGGGGGTGGGGAACTTGAGCTTTTGGTGGTACGAGGAGGGGACACCGCGAAGGGTGCCAAGGACCCCGCGCCCAATGATGGTGTTGTACTCGGTCATCACGCAAATGACTGTGAAGTTGGCAAGGAAGGTTACCTCTTTTGGTGCTGTCCCGAACGTGATTGGGAGTGATATACGTCCTTCGGGGCAGACCGTCTGATGGGGACATCTCTCGCCCTTCATATTTTTCCACAGCTCCGATTGCTCACCGACATGGTTCCATTGTGTCCGTCACATTTTTCTGAGTCGAGTCAGGTAATTTTCATATTTTTTTGAGTCATATCATTGTAATTTCCCTTTTATTTGAGTCATGTACCTTTGTTAATGAGTCATTTACCTAAGTTATGTGTCATTAGGTTGATTAAAGTTAGTTAATCGGCCCAATTCATTGGACTAGGCCCAACGGCGCCCCCCCTTCCGCTTGATTATTTGTCATTAGTACTAAAGTCAGGGACTTATTGTAAATTGTGAGATCTCTATAAATAGTACCCCCATCTCCCCATTTGAAGTTAATGAATGAATGAATATTTGAATTTTCTAGTGTCCAACTTAAAATCTTCTTCTTTTAGTGAGAAGCCAATTGAGTGGGTGAGAAGCCCCTATCCCCCCCTCTCTCTCTACCTCTCTCTCTAGGAAGTCATTTTCTCTCTCCTCCACTTTCTCTCTCTAAAACCTGCGCCCCTTTCTCTCTCCTCACTCCTCTACATCATCCTCCACCTCATCCATCACCCTCCACCTCATCTAGAGACCCTTCACTTCCCTAGGAGCATTAATTACCCCCTCTCCCAACTACCACCAAATCTCCTCCCTCCCTAGGAGAATCTTGACTCTCCCAACACAATCTCCCTCTCCCCAACACAATCCACCCTATTCCCCACACAATTCTGCAGCTCCCAAGGGACATTTGAATATTTTCCCTCCACTCTCTCCTCCCCCATGCCCTAGACTCCCCAAGGGAGAGAGATCTCCCTCTCCCTTTCCCTCCCAACACCAAATTTGCAGCTCTCCCTCCCACCACCTACTAGACCCCCTTCCAGCCCCCATTCTCCCCCTTCATCACCTTGGTTTGCCCCCTCCCAGACCCCCTCACAGCCAAGGGTCACCCCCACACCCATCCACCCCATTTCCCCTCTCATCTACCCCATTTCCCACCTATCATCTTCAACCAGCCTGTTCCAGCTCGCAGGCCGCAGTGTTCCATCGACTTCCAGAGGCTCCCACGATGTCACCATGAAGTTCCTTGAGGCGTATCATATACCGTTGGATTTGTCTTCTTGTCAGCTTTACAACGGTGGTGGTCTCGTCCCAGTCTGAGTTCGTGACTGCCAAGGAGAGCCATTCTTCTTCGACTGCACAAGATAGGTCCGGTCAGCAACCTGAAGCAATTTCCAGAAGCTCCCACGGCCACATTCCAGTGCTTCTTGAAGCGCCACTTGTCTGAGAGCTTCTAAGACAAGGCTTCTTCCATTACTAAGAAGCGGCACCCCGTTCGGCATCCGGAGTAGTGATTTCTTAATTTTCTCGCTCGGGTGCGCAAATCTGTCCACTCTGAGACTGAACGGACACCCGATCACTGTTCGGGCTGTCCCTGTCTACTCTGACCTTCTCCGATATCCCCGTGGGTCTCATTTCGAAGAGGGCTTGACAACAAATCTAGAGACTCCAACCACACACGAATCAGAACCTAGGAGCACCCATGGCATCCTCGTCTTCCTGCGGTAGTGGTGCTGAAGCAGACAGAACCAGAGAACAGAGACCCTACTCATGGCCCTGCCCCGACCAACTCCGGCAACCAGAAGTCCTCCCAAAAATCTGACGTCCTCCTGGGCCAACCCAGGAGGTTTTTTCGTTGGTTTTGTAGCAAACGGAGTGCGGGAGTGGCCGCAGCGGCACCGACATCGACTGCCTGTCCCCTGTTCCAAAGAGCGGACAGAACCGGCAACCGCCTTCCAATTAATTCCTAGCTCGGCTTTTCCCCTGCTCGCCTGGCCGGCTGAGCGCCCCTCCCTGCATGGAGGTACAGTTTGGTTGTAATTCTACTCCCCCACCCCTAGTCCAACCCCCTTGCAAGGGGCGTAGTGCATGTATTAGTAGGTCGCCATCCTAAGCTACACCGACGTGGCATGCGGGTGCATGCCCACGCCTCCCCGCTTGTCATAGTCTCTGGCCGGGATCGGCGTATTCACGCTGATCAGGTGAGCTCCTGACCACACTCCTATGCTGGATTATTTGTGCTTGATTAGTATTGCTTCAAGTGTGCCGTCGGTCGGTGAGGAGTGCTCGAACTCAAATTGCTACTATGTGAGTGCCCACCGCGGGTGAGTTCTGAGCGAGACCAATTTACCCACACCCTCGGCGTGCTGACCGCCCATGAATTTAGGCAAACCCAGGCCCTTAGTGATGTGACACCACCTTGGGGTGATGACCACAAGACAATATGACCCTTGGACCTAAGGTTGCAAGCAAGCAAATTGGCGATGATACCACTCGAGCGGCTCACTCGCTTGGTGCACACTTGTGCCCGTGGGCAACTAAACGATAATGGAGAGGGTCCGGGGTGGGACAATGATGCTCCGGTGCTTGGCAAGCTCGGGGAGAACCCCAATTGGGCCAGGGATGCCCACTCACGGGTGGCCGTCACACCATGGGTGTGGGTTGAAATGGCTCGCTCACAACTCACCCGCGATGGACACTCACATGTTCGGCAATTTGGGCCGGGCCCTCACTCTCCGTCCGACGCAGCAAAGCAAGAATACTAAGCTAAGCAAGTGATATTGACCAGCAAGGAAAGGGGGACCGAGGCTCACCTAGCCGGCATGAAGATGCCAACTCCGGCCGAAGACGGGGGCGAGCGGGGAGGCAAGGGTTTGCGCCCGCAAGCCGCGTCGGTGTCGCTTCAAATCTGCGAAAATATTATTACATGAACTACACCTCTCGCAGGAGGGGGGCTCTTGGGGTGGGGGTTAGACTTATTACAACCAAGATTACCTCCACGCAGGGAGGGGCCTTCAGCCGGCCAAGCGGGGTGGGGAAATTATGAAGAGAACGCCGACTCTCCAAGCTTTGCCGGTTCTGTCACTCTTCAGTTTTGCTGAATAGGTTGTCGGTGAAGATGCTGCCACGGACTCAACCGAGCTCCAAATTTGATGAAACTGGTGCCAAAAGTTCCCCAACTGGCCGAGGATGATGCTTGAATTTTTTGGGAAGTTCTGGAACTCGGGGCTGATCGGACCGGTGACTGGAGCAGGATAGTAACACTCTTCCTCTGACTGATGCAGAACTGATATAGTGGATTGCAGAAGACACTGCAGTCGCTCCCAAACTCCAAATCAAACGAAACTGGCGGTGACGTGATCGTGGTCGGAGTAGCTTCGAGCAGAAATTGACGGGGCCACAATCCGAGGTCGGAGAGGAGAATGGTGGCCGGAGAAGTGAAGACAGGTCGAACCGGGACCTGCAGGGGGCAGACTGCACACTCCGGCGAAGAAATTCAGAACAAATAGCTCGGGCGGGAGATTGGCGTCGTTCCTTCTGCTACTGATGGAGGACTAGACGAAGAAGAATTTTATAGAAGGAAGCGTGATCAAATTCCTCCAAGGTTGGCCGCTGAACGGCTTCCAAGATCGCTCTGGCCTTCAGTCTGGGATAGATTGCGCAGTCATTGAAGATGACGTTCCTCCGGACAGCTCCGAACTCGGATGCAGGCAGGAGTACCACCGTTGGAAAGAAGACTTGGAGATGATTCCAGAAATATAAGATATGCCACCGGGAGCCTTCAGGGGAAGTCGTGGCTGCTACTGCAAATCACTACTTTTCTGAAACCTGCAACAGGTTCAGAATAGGTGGAGGAGAGGGTGTGGGGAAGGGCATGAACAAGGGGTTATTTGGTGGATGGGGAAGGGGGGGTGCGACCTTGGGTGGTTAGGGAGGTGGGGAGATGAAAGGGCACAGCCCAAGGGAGAGGGAAATTCGAAATTTGGCCTAGGGAAGGGCTCTTTCAGTCTTGGGGAGAGGGAGGGTTGCTTTGGAGAGTGGAAAGGTGCCTAGGAGAAGGGGTTTCCACCTAGGGGTTGGAGGGGGAATTGAATGAGTGCATGGGGAAGGGGAAGGGGCCTTAATGAGGGGTGAATGGGGAGGAGAGAGAATGAATTTCGAAATTGGGGTGGGGAGGAGAGAGAGAGGGGGCACAACTCACTTAGAGAGAGTGATAGTAAGAGAGAGAGAGAGGGAGATATTGAGAGGGAACTAGAAGGTGTGGAAATTTTCTGGATTCAATATTTAAGCATAATTGTTACAAATGAGAGAGGGGTGGGGCTATTTATAGACCCCACACTTTTTCTAAGACCAAACTGACCCTGACAAACTAACTAATGACCAAACAGTCCAAGGGAGGGGCGCCCCTGGGCCTAGCCCAATGAATTGGGCCCATTAACCTATCAAACCAACATAATGACTTCAAGACTTAGGAAAATGACTTTCTAACCTAGGTACATGACTCAATAAAGAGAAAATTACATGTTTAAGACTCAAATAAAAATAAAAAATTTACATGACTCGACTCACAAACACATGAGGAACATAATGGCGTACACCGATGATCAATCCGAGCTTCAGAAAATGTGGAGGGGCAAGGGATGTCCCCATCACTTAGGGGTCATCCCCAACCAGCCATACCCTTGGAAACCTCCGGTCCAACCTCGGACCCTCACCCCATCGCCGGTCCACCTACGGACCCGAGTGTGCCAAATGTGAGTGAGTCCGCTTGTGTGACATTGTCGTGTCTGTTGCGTTGCTTGCACTCTAAGTCTAAGGGGTTGTGTCACATAAATTGGTATCAGAGCAAGTTCTAGACTTGTCTCTACTAAGTCTTGTCCTAGGGCCATTGCATTTATCCCCCCGTTCATCATGGCCATTTCCTACTTAGCCTACTCGCCACCCATGGACTTCATTCTAGATAGGGATATTATCTTTGTCGGATCATGTTCTAGTAATTACCTTAGGTGGGAGGCTACCATAGAAAGGTACTTTGAAGAGACTTGGGTATATGGACCCGCGAGAGTCCTCAAGGCCAAGGGACGACTTCGGGGTCAAGCCAAGGAAAAGTGGTGGAGCATAGAGGGCTTAAGGAGGGTTGAAAGACAAGAACCTATTAACTCATGGGAAGAGATGAAGGTAGAACTTAGGAAGATATATATCTCTAAATATTCCCACCTCTCTTACTCAAACACCCCTAGCCCGAGGAGCACTGCCACTCCTCCATCCCCACCCGGCCAACTTGAGACCACCCTTAGGCCTCCACCCCCACCACTCCCAATAAATTCCCTCTCAACCATCATCACTACACTTCGCCACCAAATCCTCTCCCTTAAGACCCAAATGATCCAGGCATCCACCTCTCCACCTAACCCCATGAGGGCCCCCACACCCCAACCAAAACCCCCATCCACAGTCCTCAATATTCAAACCAAATTGACCCCCACTCCCACCCCTCCACAATTAGCCGATCCCAAGGGGAAGAGACCCCTAACCTACCCAATTTCCCCAATGAGGACCATCACTCACCAACCCTCACCACTCAAATCCAAGTGGACCCAGTGTCCATCCCTCCACCTTGGCCCATGACGGCCACCACCTCCCAGCCCACGATCCCTCACCAAACCCATACCCCACAAGCCCCCTTGGTTCCCACCACTACCCCTCCATCATCCCCTAAAAGGAACACCCCCGCCAAATCCAATCAACCCAGACCCCCCCACCCAACCCACCTTCCACTCCCCCAATCCTACCCCAACCTAGGCCCTCACTACTTCTCCTACCAATCTCAATCCAAGTTTCCCTTTACCCTCCACCCTGGAGCACCACACACCAACCCTAATCACCCCAAAAGACCCTCTCACCTCCTTGGTAGAGGAACTCATACCCGACCCCATAGTGGTGAACACTCCAAAACCACTCCCCACCTTGGAGGAAATCCATGTCCAAGTTGAAGAAGAAACCTCACATCATGGTCTTCACCTTACACCACCCTCTCTAGTTGGGGCCGAGCTCATCTTAGGAGAACCCCTTGTTAGTTGGCTAAAGGAGAGCCCAATTAGAGAGATCACGGCCCATGTTTTCCTTCCCATAGAAAAAAACCTTCCCATAGTGCCCTTCTTCTCCTATCACACCACAATCCAAGCATCCTATCAAGTGGAGACCATAGAAGATCTTCTTAAGGGCTTAGCATGGCAAATTGAGTTCACTAGCATGTTGACCCCTATGGCCGAACAACCTAGGAGCCTTGGCCTCCTACACCTATGCATTGGGTCTATCACCTCGGTTTGCACCATTGGTTGCTACACTAGCGACCTCCTCCTATTCCTCCCCACACCCGATGAGCCCGACCTTCTCCTCAATTTGGAGCTTCTTATATCGGGTAGAAAGCCAAGCCCTCCCCTCATGACCGACTCACCCACCAAGAACATAGTCCCAATTGTTTCATTAGAGGAGGATGACCCACCACCATTTGAGGATCTTGAGGACATAGGGCCCCTCCCCCTTGATAACCCTTTTTATGATCCCTTTGATCCCTTCCAATGGGGGTCAAGGAACCCATGGGACCCAACCGCATTGCCCACCACCCACTTTTTCCTACCCCAACCCACCATATTGGTCCAATCCACCAAGTCCTTTACTCGGGTCACACCTTGGGAGCCATGCCCTTGAGTCACATATCCTTAGGTAATAAGGTTGTGCCCCACCCCATGATGTCCACCTTCTTAGATCTCTTCGATCATTTCCAATGGAAGTTCAAAGGTCATCCCACAACCCCTCACAAAGAAATCATCTTTGGAGTAGGAATGCATGTGTCTTGGCACCTCACACAAGTTGGCATGATTAGTAAGTCATATCCTTTCATTCATCACACCCACATGTCAAGTCGGAAGTATGAGTGGTCTGTATTTGGGTGTGCTAGCCCTCCCCCATCCATCGGCATCAACAAGTTGGGTCTAGAGCATGATAGGTTCATACATGGCTGCCCTGGTCCCCCGGTATTTGCTTCACCCATGCATGATAGATTCACCTACGGGTGCCCCGGCCCTCCTAAGTCCATCAAGGTTTACATAGCCGCATTGCATGATAGGTCCACTTATGGTTGCCCCGGTCCCCCTTTGCATACCACACACTTCCCACTCACACCGCACCATAGCTCATGGCATACTCATTCAAGCAAGCATCTAGCAACGGGCGATGAGGTTCATAATGAACGGGCAAAAACTCGTGAGTGCCACTTTGGATTTCAAGTAGGCAACCTTACGATGGTGGCTTTGGAATGGCTCTACCTTAGGGTCACCTCCAAATCAAGGGCACGAGGACTTGGACCTTCCATGTTCCGAGTGGCTTTGGCAACCTGGCTTACGGGTTGGATTTACCGATGAGATTTTGGGATATACCCCACTTTTCACGTGGCAGATCTAGCACCCTCTAAGGGTACCGCGGTGGATCCCAATGAGCACCTTGAGCCTACCCTCACCTTTGTGAGTGACACCCTCGGAGAGCCTCCACATAACAGCTTGAGAGTCCGACGTGTGTACACGGAGGTAATACTAGGCAAGCAGGGTACCATCGCCAGCAAGAGGGTGTGCCCGAGCCACCTTGAGAGGATGAAGAGCCGTTCCCTGGCTAAGGATGCGAGGTTGAGTTTGGAGGTTATGGCTCGCCAGGAGCTGCATTGGAGGACCTCTTCCACGGCGGACCCATATTCGACGGAGTCGAGTTCTTCGCACCCCGCGGGTATGATGGAGGCATCTCTAGCCCTTCACATTTTTCCACAGCTCCGATTGCTCACAGGCATGGTTCCATTGTGTCCGTCACATTTTTCTTAGTCGAGTCATGTAATTTTCATATTTTTTTGAGTCATATCATTGTAATTTCCCTTTTATTTGAGTCATGTACCTTGGTTAATGAGTCATTTACCTAAGTTATGTGTCATTAGGTTGATTAAAGTTAGTCAATAGGCCCAATTCATTGGACTAGGCCCAAGGGCGCCCCCCCTTCCCCTTGGTTATTTGTCATTAGTACTAAAGTCAGGGACTTATTGTAAATTGTGGTATCCCTATAAATAGGACCCCCATCTCCCCATTTGAAGTTAATGAATGAATGAATATTTAAACTTTCTAGTGTCCAACTTAAATCTTCTTCTTTTGGTGAGAAGCCAATTCAGTGGGTGAGAAGCCCCTATCCCCCCCTCTCTCTCTACCTCTCTCTTTAGGAAGCCATTTTCTCTCTCCTCCACTTTCGCTCTCTAAAACCTGCGCCCCTTACTCTCTCCTCACCCCTCCACATCATCCTCCACCTCATCCATCACCCTCCACCTCATCTAGAGACCCTTCACTTCCCTAGGAGCATTAATTACCCCTTCTCCCAACTACCACCAAATCTCCTCCCTCCCCAGGAGAATCTCCCTCTCCCCAACACAATCCACCCTATTCCCCACACAATCCTGCAGCTCCCAAGGGATATTTGAATATTTTCCCTCCACTCTGATGGGGACATCACCTCCCATGCCCACACTCACGGATCGTCTCCTCGCCCCGGAAGCATCCGACATGGTCTAGTCATTTATCTTGAGTCATATGTTGTATTTCCTCATTTTTATTTGAGTCATATCATTGTAATTTTCCTTTTATTTGAGTCATGTACCTAGGTTAATAAGTCATCTACCTAAGTTAAGTGTCATAGGGTTGATTAGTTTGGTTATTGGGCCCAATTCTATGGGCTAGGCCCAGGGGCGCCCCCTACCCCTTGGTTATTTGTCATTGTAGCAAGAGTCAGGGACTTTTTGTAAAATGTGGGTTGCCTATATAGAGGACCCCATTCCCCCCCATTTGAAGTTAATGAATGAATGAATATTTGAATTTTCTAGTGTCCAACTTAAATCTTCCTCTTTTGGTGAGAAGCCAATTGAGTGGGTGAGAAGCCCCTACACCCCCTCTCTCTCTACCTCTCTCTCTAGGAAGTCATTTTCTCTCTCCTCCACTTTCTCTCTCTAAAACTTGCGCCCCTTTCTCTCTCCTCCCCTCCCAACCACCTTTCTCTCTCTTCCCCCCCTCCAATAACTCATCCCCAACTCCCCACCACCCCACCTTAACTCCACCCCAGCCCCAAGGGAGATTCCACCACTCCCCACTCCACCCTCCAACCACCAACCACCCACTCCCATTCCCCAAGCACCCTTGATGCGGGACAACTGACTCGCTAGCTAACCTAGGACGCTAAAGAACGCGACCAGCACGCGCACGAGACAAGGCAAGCCGGTGTGACCGACTAACGTGAAATCCCTCCGGGCGGAGGCGTCTCTCAACAGAACTCCGAACCACGGCCGTCCCACGGAGGGAGGCGCAACGGGGTCACAACGGGCGAGAAGCCGCTGGACGACACGGGAGTCTAGTCCGAGCTCGGGGCTCGACTAGGGCCAAGGGAAAAGGGGCAGCTCTCGTCTCTCTCAACCAGCAGTAATACATGAAACTAGCTAGACCCTACACTCACTCACGCGGCACAATCAATCATATACGTGATAAGCAAGTACTACGGGCGGGAGCGAGACACGTACCTCCACGCCTAGGCGTGGGGAAGGAACCCCGGCCGAGTCCAACCACCCCGATACACGCGTGAGAAAACTAATACAAACATCAAAAGGGCCCACTCCTCGCAGGGAGGTAATAGGCTACAACCACAACTACACACGGGGCGGCCGGCGCACGGGTTGACGGGCAGCAGCCGAGGTCGGGGATGAAGCCGGATGCCGACCCTCGCAATGCCGATCGCTCCTGTAGTAGCCTTTGAGGAGGAGGCCCACGTCGCCGTGGGCACTGCTGGGATGCCGAGCCGGATGGAGGAGGCCCCACGCTGCTGCTACGGCCTCGGGGGGATGTCGGTCCGGCGAGAGGTTGCTGGCTGGTCCCTGTGACAGCAGGCAGAGATGGCGCTGGTACACGGCCGTCCGGACAGCGTTTGTGGCGGCGTCTTCTCTGGTGGAAGGCTGACAGGGGCGGCTCTCCAGGGGCAGTGGTGGCAGATGGGGTCCTGTGGAGGAATTGGGTGCGAAGGGGGTGACAACAGGGGTGCACAGACAGCACTTCAGGGCAGTCTGATCTGTGACCGTGGGTGGGGTGGTGATGGCGCAAGGGTACAGAAGGAGTTCCGGCCCGAGATGATTACTGGAGGTGTGGTGGGATGTGAGGAGTCGACCTACCAAGTTGCGGATCGATCCGAGGACGGGAAGTGGTACCCCCTTTGGAGGCCCTCTGCTGACAGTCCCGCTCGGGTACTGTAGCGCAGGATTGCGCACTAAAAGTGTGCTTGAAGACAAAAGTTTACCCCGATGGAGTTTGAAGGCGAGACCAGAGAGGTTGGATTCGTGACTGGGAGGGGAACAAATGTTATGAAGGGACTGGCGGGGTTTGGTGGAAGGAGAGGCATGCAAACGGTGACCCAAGTCGTCTCGGATCACAGGTGAGACTGCCAGGGAGGCAGACAGAGCGATGAAAGTGTCTGTAAAGACAACTTTCTCTGTGGATGGAATTTTTGGCCAAGGCCGGTGGGGTTGGAAAGATGACTGGAAGAGGTACGAAAGTCGTGAAGAAACTTAGATGAGACGCTGCCAGGAAGCGGACGCACCGGACCGATCTCTAGACACCAAATCTGCTGTCAGCACAGGGACGCCCGGGGAAGAGGAAGATGATCCTGCGTGCACCGTCGCTCCACCGAACTCGTCGCCGTGGACGATGAATGAAGGCTGCTGGCGTTGGAATCCCTTGGGGGAGATCTCCTACCCCTGGGCGTCGCACCCAAGGACTGGAGATGAGGTGAGGGCGTCGCACCCTCAAGGAGGAGGAAGAGGAAGGGGTCGCCCCTTTTCACAATGTGGCACTCCACACGAACACACAAGCATCAAATTCTTCATTAATCCTTTGAAAAGAAAATACAAAGTCTTTTATATGGGATGGGGAAATGCTAGGTCTAAACCCTAGCCAAGGGGAAAGGAGATGGGGGGGGGCGGCCACAACCGAGGAAGGCCATTCAAATCTCCTAGATTCTAGGAGTGAAAGGTGGGGGGGGCGGCCAAAAGAGGGAGAGGGCAAAGGGGAAAGGGCGGCTGCCACTCCCACCAAGAGGGGAGGGAATGGTCCGCCCCCAACCCTAACCCTAGGTGGGGCGCGCCTCCCAAGGTGGGCCCAGGGGGGGGGGGAAGAGTGGACAACCCAAGTGGGCTAGAGGAGTGAACCAAGAAGTGGCCCAATAACCCCCCTAGCCTCTAGCAAGCCTACAAAACACAAATAAAGCCTAATTGGCCTAAAAAAAGGTCCATGACTGAAAGAAAATTGTCCACACACGGACTAAACCAAGGCCCAACATGGCCCAAAGCATAAAATAAGTGATGATAGCTCCGCTAATCTGTCAACTGGTCGCCGAGCCAAAGGGATGCCGGCGAGATCCGTGTACTCCGTCGTAAAGTGTGACGCGTGTCCTCACCAATTCTCCCCGGGTGGGAAGAACTCGACCCCGTCGAGTAAGGGTCACGGTCGCTCAGGTAACGCTCCAGCAAGTCCGGATCAATCCGCTCCAGCTCTCCCCGCGTGATCCAGGTGTCGTCTGTCTCAGGGCGCCCTCTCCAACGCACTAGGAAGCGCTGGTAGGCCCCGCTCCTGGTGGTGGTCACCTGCTCATCCAGTATACAATCGATGTGCTCGCGTCTCTGTAATGGGGCTGGAGGAGGTGGACTCTCAGAAGGTGTATCGCTCACAACAGGAAGGGGAGGCCCAAGAAGCTCACTGGGAATCACTGCTGGATCCCGATAGGCCACCAGATCAGAGACGTTGAACGTCGAACTGATCCCATAATCATCTGGCAGCTCAATCTCATACGCGTTAGACCCAATCCGCCTCAGAACTCGGAAGGGTCCGGCACCGCGGTCCTGGAGTTTCTTTACGGCCCCCGAAGGGAACCGTTCAGGTCTGACCCTGATCATGACATACTCTCCCTCGCGGAACTCACGCGTGCGTCGATGCGCATCAGCTAACTCCTTATATCGTGCGTTGCTGGCCTCAATGTGACGACGTACATGCTCATGCAACTGCCTAACATGCTCAGCAAAGGACTCAGCTGACTCTGAGACACGGGCCTGGACAGGGGATGGGACCAAGTCTATCGGTTTTCTAGGCCTACGACCAGTGACTATCTCAAAAGGACTCAAGCCAGTAGACCTATTGACCGAATCATTGTAAGCAAACTCCGCTAGAGGGAGAACTAAATCCCAATCCCGGTCACGCTCACGCACTAGACACCTCAAAAGATCCCCCAAACTCCTATTCACAACCTCTGTTTGACCATCGGTCTGGGGGTGGTAAGCAGTAGAAAACTTCAGCTGTGTGCCCATCATGTGCCATAGGGTCTTCCAGAAATAGCTAGTAAAGCGAACATCCCTATCTGACACAATAGTACGCGGCAACCCAAACCTAGAGACACAATGGGTGAAGAATAGACGGGCAACCCTAGAGGCATCTGATGTTTTAGAACATGGGATAAACAAGGCCATCTTAGAGAATCTGTCCACCACCACGAAAATGGAGTCGTGTCGGCGGAGGGTACGGGGCAAGCCTAAGACAAAGTCCATGCTAATGTCCTGCCATGGACTATCTGGTACCGGGAGGGGAGTGTAGAGGCCGGTATTCTGTTTCCTCTGTTTGGCCAAGGCACAAATGCGGCACTGGGCCACAATCCTAGCAACATCCCGCTTCAGGCTAGGCCAAAAGAAGCGGTACTCAACGGCCTCAATGGTCTTATTCCGGCCAAAGTGGCCGGCTAGACCCCCAGCATGCAACTCCCAAGTAAGAAAATCACGGACCGAGGTCCGTGGGACACAAAGCCTGCTCCCATAGAAAAGGTAGCCATCCTGCAACGTATAGTCGGGGTACTCATGGGACGGACCTGACTGGAGGGTGGTGAACATCGGACCGAAATCCGGGCAATCGGCATACAGCTCCCTCATCCTATCCATCCCAACCACCTCCACACTCATGGTGGTCAATAGATGAGTACGGCGGCTCAAGGCATCAGCAACCCGGTTCTCCACACCGGCCTTGTGCTTCAGCACAAATGTGTACTCCTGGAGGAACTCGACCCATCGGCTATGGCGAGAGTTGAGCTTCTTTTGGGCATGGAGATATCGGAGTGCCTCATGATCAGAATACAACACAAACTCCTGATGTAACAAATAGTGTCTCCAATGCCTCAAAGCTTGCACCACTGCGTAGAATTCCTTATCGTATGTAGAGTAACGCAGTTTCGCATCGCTCAGCTTCTCGCTAAAGAATGCAACGGGATGGGCCTCCTGACTAAGAACTCCTCCTATGCCTACCCCTGAGGCATCACAAGAGACCTCAAACACCTTCGTGAAGTCTGGAAGACGAAGGACGGGTGCCTGGGTCATGCGCTCTTTGAGGAGCGCGAAAGCGGCTGAAGCAGCCTTGGTCCACTCAAAGGCCCCTTTCCTAATGCAGTCCGTGATAGGGGCAGTGATGGAGCTAAAGCCTCGGATAAAACGGCGATAGAAGGTCGCCAGTCCGTGAAAGCTACGGACATCATGTAGGGTACGAGGCTCGGGCCACTCAACAATTGCCCTGACCTTCTCAGGGTCGGCAGATACTCCCTCACTAGAAACAATGAACCCTAGGAAGGTGACCTGAGAGGTCATGAACGCGCATTTCATAGGGTTGGCAAACAAGCTCTCTCTCCTCAGAATCAAGCAGACCTGCCGAAGGTGGTCTAAGTGGATCTCCCGGGTACGGCTGTAGATGAGGATATCATCGAAGTAAACTACCACGAAGATTCCTATCAAGGGTCGCAAGACCTGAGTCATCAGCCTCATGAAGGTGCTGGGAGCATTGGTCAGCCCAAAGGGCATGACCAGCCACTCATAAAGACCATCCTTGGTCTTGAAGGCCGTCTTCCATTCATCTCCAGGTCTGATCCTTACCTGGTGATAGCCACTCTTTAGATCAATCTTGGAGAACACAGTGGCTCCCGCCATCATATCCATCATATCATCCAGACGGGGAATGGGAAACCTATATTTCACCGTGATCTTGTTGATAGCACGGCTGTCTATGCACATCCTCCAAGTACCGTCTTTCTTGGGGGCAAGTAGGGCGGGGACGGCACAAGGACTCATACTCTCTCGGAGAGATCCCCTAGACATCAACTCATTCACCTGGCGCTGGAGCTCAGCGTGGTCAGTGGGGCTCATCCTATAGTGTGGCAGGTTGGGCAATGAGGACCCCGGTATCAAATCTATAGCATGCTGGATGTCTCTCATGGGAGGAAGACCTTCGGGAAGGTCATCGGGGAAAACATCGGAGAACTCCTGAATAATAGCAGCCACATCGGGTGGGAATTCCCCCTCTGCCTCTCTAGGCTTCTCACGGACTACTACAGCAAAGATGGGATCTCCTCTCGCAAAGTCACGCTCCATCTCCCGGGAGCTGACTAACATCAACCTCCTAGCTGGAGGACCAGTGGTAGCAATGGATGGGGCTGGGTCCTGGGCTGGGGAAGGGGCACTGGGCCCCAGGATATCAGTGCTCGGCGTGCTAGGACCGGTGGGTCCCCGAACGGGAGGACGTGTGGGCTGGGAAGGGTGAAGGGTGATCCTCTGGCCGCTGTGATCAAAAGTGCATGTGTTCAAACGACCATGGAGGGTGGCATCCCTATCAAATAACCAAGGTCTCCCTAGAATGATACTACCTACCTCCATAGGCAAGACGTCACACCAGATCTCATCCTGGTAGGCATGGAACTGCAAGGGCACTAGGCAACGCTGTCTGACCGGAATGGAGGTAGTGTCTACCCAAGACACACGGTAAGGGGAGGGGTGGTCCACGGGGGTCAATCCTAGGCGTTTCACTGTGCCCGTGGAGATGGCATTGATGCAACTCCCACTGTCTATAATCACCTTGCAGACTTTCCCTCCTAGTCTGCAGAAAGTATGAAAGATGGTGGTGCGACGCCAGTCATCACTCACCAAAGGCTGGGTCAAAATACACCTAACAACTCCCAGCTGAACATCATCCTGGTGCTGCGTACCCTGGGTGTCGACCTGATCGCTTTCTAACAACTCATCGAAAAACTCCTCCGCGAGCTCAAGGTCGGCCTCATAGCTAACAGGTTCAACCTCAGGTACGGTCTCCCCTGCGGATGTCTCTCCTAGAGCCACGGTCTGCTGTCGGGTAGGGCACTGAACAGCGTAATGACCGGCTCCTCCACAACGATAGCAATCACCACGAGGCCTAGGGCCTTGCGGTGCTCCACCAGTCATCGGCCCTTTCCCCTTGTCATCACGACGAGCCGGGGGTGGTGGAAACTGGGACCTAGTAGGAATGGCAGGCTGCTGAGGGCGAGGAACCTCGGTGGCAGGGGCCTGGGGTCGAGGGAGGAAGTCCCTCGGGGCGGGAGGTCGAGGCCTAGGGGCAAGGTCCTGGCGAGGGGTCTCCCTAGCAATATCCTGAGGTCGGGTCAAGGGTCCCCTAGAAAACTGCCCCGTAGTGGCGCGAGGATCCGCTCCTCGAGAATAGGTGGGTGTGGGGCGCTGGGCGGGAGCAAAATCTAACTCGAACTGCTCCATCTCGCGGGCCACTTGGTAGGCCTCCTCTAATGTCTGCACATGACGGCGGAGTAACTCCATATGAAGGTGCCGTTTTAAACCCCGACGGAATCGAGCTACCGTCATGATAGTCTCTTCCCTGACCCCACATCTCAGCAGGCACTCATCAAATTCGGCAATGTACTCCATGACAGGCCGATTCCCCTGGGTAAGACTCTGCCACCGATCAATGAGCCGGTGGCGGTGGGATCGGGGGACATACTTCTGCTCTAGTTTCGCCCTCATCTCCTCCCAGGTCTCAATCGGGGGCTCATGCCGTTGCCCAATCAAACTCTCAACTGTGGCCCAGTAGGTCTGGGCCCTGCCAACCAGCTTCATCTTGGCAAACCTGACTTTCCTATGCTCGGCCATGTCTACCCACTCGAAATAGCGGTCCATGCTAGTGGCCCAGTCACTAAACAGGTCAGGGTCCAAGGACCCATCAAAGGAGGGTGGATCTACTCGCACAGATCGGAGGATACGCTCCTCATCCTCATCCCGATGGTACCGTCGGCCCTGTCGTCCACGGCCATAACCCTCACTCTCATTGTCGGACCCAAAGTCCTCTACCTCACGTGCGTGGACCTGTCGACCACGGTTATGACCGTCGACTCCCCTAGGTTGGTTGGGTCGAGGAGCAGGGTCACGTTGGCCATGGGCCTGCTCGGGAACATCTACGGGTGGGACTCTACCCTGGGGGCGATCAACTAGACCCTGAATGGTCCGGTTAGATGCCTCAATCCGGTCCTCCATATCTCCCATTCGGTCCTCCATGACCTTCAACTGGCCCTCTATCCGGTCGGTCTGACCCCTAATCTCGAGTCTCATGGACTCCATGATGGTCTGCATCATCTCCTGCATGGAGAGATCGCTGGGTACGGGGTTCCTAGGATCAGCCATAGGGGGCGGGCGGTGGTAGGAAGTACCACGCCGGGTGGGCATGCAAGACCCTAGGGAACAAGGGTGAAATAGACACGACCACAAAATGGAACACAGACTCAAATGCAAGATGAGACTCGATTGGCCTAGGACTACTAAGGATGCAAAGAACCTAAGACAAATCTAATGACTCAAATGGCCTAAGACCCCAATTTGTAAGAACAAACTGGTTCCCTATGCTCTGATACCAAAATTTGATGCGGGACAACTGACTCGCTAGCTAACCTAGGACGCTAAAGAACGCGACCAGCACGCGCACGAGACAAGGCAAGCCGGTGTGACCGACTAACGTGAAATCCCTCCGGGCGGAGGCGTCTCTCAACAGAACTCCGAACCACGGCCGTCCCACGGAGGGAGGCGCAACGGGGTCACAACGGGCGAGAAGCCGCTGGACGACACGGGAGTCTAGTCCGAGCTCGGTGCTCGACTAGGGCCAAGGGAAAAGGGGCAGCTCTCGTCTCTCTCAACCAGCAGTAATAAATGAAACTAGCTAGACCCTACACTCACTCACGCGGCACAATCAATCATATACGTGATAAGCAAGTACTACGGGCGGGAGCGAGACACGTACCTCCACGCCTAGGCGTGGGGAAGGAACCCCGGCCGAGTCCAACCACCCCGATACACGCGTGAGAAAACTAATACAAACATCAAAAGGGCCCACTCCTCGCAGGGAGGTAATAGGCTACAACCACAACTACACACGGGGCGGCCGGCGCACGGGTTGACGGGCAGCAGCCGAGGTCGGGGATGAAGCCGGATGCCGACCCTCGCAATGCCGATCGCTCCTGTAGTAGCCTTTGAGGAGGAGGCCCACGTCGCCGTGGGCACTGCTGGGATGCCGAGCCGGATGGAGGAGGCCCCACGCTGCTGCTACGGCCTCGGGGGGATGTCGGTCCGGCGAGAGGTTGCTGGCTGGTCCCTGTGACAGCAGGCAGAGATGGCGCTGGTACACGGCCGTCCGGACAGCGTTTGTGGCGGCGTCTTCTCTGGTGGAAGGCTGACAGGGGCGGCTCTCCAGGGGCAGTGGTGGCAGATGGGGTCCTGTGGAGGAATTGGGTGCGAAGGGGGTGACAACAGGGGTGCACAGACAGCACTTCAGGGCAGTCTGATCTGTGACCGTGGGTGGGGTGGTGATGGCGCAAGGGTACAGAAGGAGTTCCGGCCCGAGATGATTACTGGAGGTGTGGTGGGATGTGAGGAGTCGACCTACCAAGTTGCGGATCGATCCGAGGACGGGAAGTGGTACCCCCTTTGGAGGCCCTCTGCTGACAGTCCCGCTCGGGTACTGTAGCGCAGGATTGCGCACTAAAAGTGTGCTTGAAGACAAAAGTTTACCCCGATGGAGTTTGAAGGCGAGACCAGAGAGGTTGGATTCGTGACTGGGAGGGGAACAAATGTTATGAAGGGACTGGCGGGGTTTGGTGGAAGGAGAGGCATGCAAACGGTGACCCAAGTCGTCTCAGATCACAGGTGAGACTGCCAGGGAGGCAGACAGAGCGATGAAAGTGTCTGTAAAGACAACTTTCTCTGTGGATGGAATTTTTGGCCAAGGCCGGTGGGGTTGGAAAGATGACTGGAAGAGGTACGAAAGTCGTGAAGAAACTTAGATGAGACGCTGCCAGGAAGCGGACGCACCGGACCGATCTCTAGACACCAAATCTGCTGTCAGCACAGGGACGCCCGGGGAAGAGGAAGATGATCCTGCGTGCACCGTCGCTCCACCGAACTCGTCGCCGTGGACGATGATGAAGGCTGCTGGCGTTGGAATCCCTTGGGGGAGATCTCCTACCCCTGGGCGTCGCACCCAAGGACTGGAGATGAGGTGAGGGCGTCGCACCCTCAAGGAGGAGGAAGAGGAAGGGGTCGCCCCTTTTCACAATGTGGCACTCCACACGAACACACAAGCATCAAATTCTTCATTAATCCTTTGAAAAGAAAATACAAAGTCTTTTATATGGGATGGGGAAATGCTAGGTCTAAACCCTAGCCAAGGGGAAAGGAGATGGGGGGGGGGGCGGCCACAACCGAGGAAGGCCATTCAAATCTCCTAGATTCTAGGAGTGAAAGGTGGGGGGGGCGGCCAAAAGAGGGAGAGGGCAAAGGGGAAAGGGCGGCTGCCACTCCCACCAAGAGGGGAGGGAATGGTCCGCCCCCAACCCTAACCCTAGGTGGGGCGCGCCTCCCAAGGTGGGCCCAGGGGGGGGGGGAAGAGTGGACAACCCAAGTGGGCTAGAGGAGTGAACCAAGAAGTGGCCCAATAACCCCCCTAGCCTCTAGCAAGCCTACAAAACACAAATAAAGCCTAATTGGCCTAAAAAAAGGTCCATGACTGAAAGAAAATTGTCCACACACGGACTAAACCAAGGCCCAACATGGCCCAAAGCATAAAATAAGTGATGATAGCTCCGCTAATCTGTCAACTGGTCGCCGAGCCAAAGGGATGCCGGCGAGATCCGTGTACTCCGTCGTAAAGTGTGACGCGTGTCCTCACCAACCCTCTCATCTCCCAAGGGAGAATTCCCACTCCCCAAGCCCCCCCTTTACCTTCCCCACACACCCCTTCCCATCCCCAAGACCAGAAATTAATCCCACCCTTAAACCCATTTTCAAATACCCTTTCCCTCTCTCCCTTCCAACCAAATTCACAGCTCCTCTCTCACCCACTGCAAACACCACCTTCCAGACCCCATTCTACCCCTCCCACACCTTGAAACACCCCCTCCCAGACCCCCTCACAGCCAGGGGTTACCCCCACACCCGTCCACCCCATTTCCCATCCCTTCTACCCCATTCCCTCACCACCTTTCACCACCTGTAATTCTCAGGTCGCAGGTAGTAGAGTACCAGCAGCTTGCAGAGCCGGCCCCGACTTCATCCCAGTGTCCCTGGAGGCCCAAAGGTACCGTTGGAAGCGTCTCTCCATCCTCTTCGCAACGTTGGTGGTCCCATCCCTTTCTGAGCTCGTGGTCCCCTAGGGGAGCCATTCTTCTCCGACTGCGCAAGACAGATCTGATCAGCAACATGAGGCCACTTCCAGAAGTTACCACGGCCACATCCCTCTGCTTCTTGGGGCGCCACTTGGCCGAGAGCTTCTACAATGAGTCGGCTTCCATCACCAAGAAGCGGCATCCCATTCGGCATCCTGAGCTAAGATTTCTCAATTTTCTCCCCCGAGTGCGCTGTTCTGTCCACTCTGGGACTGAACAGACACCCAAGCACTGTTTGGACTGTCCCGGTCTACTCCGACATCATCTGGTGCCCCCGTGGGTATCCGCTCGAAGAGGACTTGACAACGAAGCCGACGACTCTGGCCACGCCTAAATCAGAGCTCTAGAGCGCCCGTAGTGATTTCATCTTCCTGCTGTTGAGGTCCTGTTGCAGTCAGAACCAGATATCTGCGTCCCTGTTCGTGCCTCTGCCGCGACCAGCACCGACTTCCCAAAATTCGTAAAATATTTGGACGACTTCCTGGGTCACCTATGAAGACTCTCCAGCTGGTCTCATCACCAACAAAAATCGGGAGTGGCTGCAGCGTCAACAACTTCAACTGTCTGTCCTCAGTCACAGAGAGCGGGCAGAACCGGCATCATCCAACCGTTCGACTTCAATTTTAGTTTTTCCCATCCCCGCCTAGCCGGCTTACCGCCCCTCCCTGTGGGAGGTAGTGTTTGGCTGTAATCTTTAGCTTCCCTTTCCCAATATCCCCTCCTTGCATGGGGTGCAGTGTTGTAAGATCATAAACAGGTCAAGCTACTCCGGCGCGGCGTGTGGGGAACCCACGCTTCCCCGCTCGCCCACGTCTCCGAGCGGGACCGGTTTCTTCAAACCGGTCGAGTAAGTGCTCCAGCCTTAGCTCTCTTTATTACTTGTTCTTTCAATATTAGCTTATAAACTCCGCTGGTCCGTGAGAGTGAGCGCCCGATCCTTAAGCCCCATTGCTTCGAGTGACCATCGTGGGAGAGAGTGTGCAACCCGTGCCCTCGACACGACGTCGGCTCCATTGAATTGGGCTGCCTTACCCTTGGGGAATAACCTTGGCCTTGCTGGCCCTCTACCAGCAAGGGCCCAGCCCTCACATCCTCCACTTGGCATCGTCAAGTTACCCCGGGACTTGGGTGAGTGTCGGGTGAGTAGTCGCCAATATCGGTCCGTTTTGATTGTGAATTGTGCTTACTTGCTTAAGTCCAAAGGTGTGTCACATCAATTGGTATCAGAGCAAGTTCTAGACTTATCTCTACTAAGTCTTGTTCTAGGGCCATTGCATTTATCCTCCCGTTCATCATGGCCATTTCCTACTTAGCCTACTCGCCACCCATGGACTTCATTCTAGACAAAGATATTACCTTTGACGGATCTCGTTCTAGTGATTACCTTAGGTGGGAGGCTACCATAGAAAGGTACTTTGAAAAGACTTGGGTATACGGACCCGCGAGAGTTCGCAAGGCCAAGGGACGACTTCGGGGTCAAGCCAAGAGTAAGTGGGAGCACATAGAGGGCTTAAGGAGGGTTGAAAGACAAGAACCTATTCACTCATGGGAAGAGATGAAGGTAGAACTTAGGAAGATCTACATCCCCAAATATTCTCACCCCTCCTACTCAAACACCCCTAGCCCGAGGAGCACTACCACTCCTCCATCCCCACCCGGCCAACTTGAGACCACCCTTAGGCCTCCACCCCCACCACTCTCAACAAATTCCCTCTCAACCATCATCACTACACTTCGCCACCAAATCCTCTCCCTTAAGACCCAAATGATCCAAGCATCCACCTCCCCACCTAACCCCATGAGGGTCCCCACACCCCAACCAAAACCCCCTTCCACAACCCTCACTATCCAAGCCCCCTTGGTCCCCACCACTACCCCTCCATCTTCCCCTATAAGGGACACTCCCCCAAGACCGACCAACCCAAGCCACCCCAACCAACCCATCTCCCACTCCCTCCCCCAAAACTCCCATGTCCTAGGCCTCCACTACTTCCCCTCCCTATCCCAAACCAAGTTTCCCTTTACCCTCCACCCCGGGTGCACCATACACCAACCATCACCACCCACCCCAAAAGACCCTCTCACCTCCTTGGAGGAGGAACCCATACCCGACCCCATAGTGGTGAACACTCTCGACCCTATCCCCACCACGGAGACCACCCATATCCAAGTGGAAGAAGAAACCTCACATGGTGGCCTTCACCTTACACCACCCTCTCTAGTTGGGGCCGAGCTTATCTTAGGAGAACCCCTTATTAGTTGGCTAAAGGAGAGCCCAATAAGAGAGATCACGGCCCACGATTTCCTCCCATGGAGCAAAACCTTCCCATAGTGCCCTTCTTCTCCTATCACACCACTATCCAATCATCTTACCAAGTGAAAACCTTAGGGGATCTTCTTAAAGGCTTAGCTTGGTAAATGGAGCTTACGAGCATGTTGACCACAATGGACAACCAACAACGGAGTCTTGACCTCCTACACCTATGTGTCGGGTCCATCACCTCGGTATACACCATTGGTTGCTACACTAGTGACCTCCTTCTTTCCTCCCCACACCCGATGAGCCCAACCTTCTCCTCAATTTGGAGCTTCTTATATCGGGTAGAAAGCCAAACCCTCCCCTCATGGCCGACCCACCCACCAAGAACTTCGGCCTAATTGTTTCATTAGAGGAGGATGACCCACCACCATTTGAGGATCTTGAGGACATAAGGCCCCTCCCCCTTGGTAAACCTTTTCATGATCCATTTGATCCCTTCCAATGGGAACCGTGGAACCCATGTGACACAACCACCTTACCCACCGACCCTTTCCTACCCTCACCCACCATGTTGGGCCAAGCTCACCTCATCCATAACCCATGTAACACCAAAGGAGCCATGACCTTAGGCAACACCCACCTAGAGATCGAGGAAATGCCCCACCCCATATCCACCTTCCTAGATCCCTTCGACCCTTTCACATGGAAGTTCAAAGGTCGTCCCACATCTATGCACATGGAAGTCACCTTTGGGATAAGCATGCATGTGTATAGGCTTACCACACCACTTGGCATGAACACTATGTTGGGTCCATTCATTCACATCACCCACATGTCAAGTAGGAAACAAGAGTGGTCCATATTCGGGTGTAATGGTCCTCCTTCATTCATCATGGGTCGTAGGCATGATAGGAGTATTCATGGATGCCCGGGTCCCCCAGCATTTGTCACCCCCATACATGACCGGATCACCTATGGATGCCCCGGTCCTCCCCGTTCCATCAAAGTCTTCTTAGCGTCAAAGCATGATTGGTCTACTTTTGGTTGCCCAGGTCCACCCATCACCCCTAGAATGTCCGCCTTCACAAAATTGCATGAAAACCTTCGCAAGCACATCAGCAAGGAAAATGAGATTTATAAAAGGCAGGCTGACTCCCCTCGGTGTCACCAAGAATTCCACGTGGGTGACTTTGTGATGGTGAGGTCGGAGAGGCTCTCCCCGGGAGCCATCTCCAAATTGAGGCCTCGTGGGGCTGGTCCCTTCCAGGTTCTGAGGTGCATTGGCACTAATGCCTATGAGTTAGATCTTCCCGAGGAGTACGGAGTGAGCCCCACATTCAACGTGGCCGACCTAGTGCCAAATAAGGGTCCCACGGTGGTACCTAGTGAGGATATTGAGTCCACTCCCCTCATTGAGAGAGCACCCACCCGTGAGAAGAGTCCACTAGCCAGGAGTGCCCAGCGTGAGCGAATTGAGCGAATATTGGATGAACAGGTCACTGCCACCAGGAGCAAGGTGTATGAGCGCTATCTCATTGGGTGGATCGATCGGTCTCCTTCGAAGACTTGTGGGCAGTACCACTTCTACACCCTCTGAGGAGGGAAGGACTCTTACTCGATAGAGTCGAGTTCTCCGCACCCCGGGAGTATGATGGGGACATCCCCTTCTATGCCTACACTCACGGATCGTCTCCTCGCCCCGGAAGCATCCGACATGGTCTAGTCATTTATCTTGAGTCATATGTTATATTTTCTCATTTTATTTGAGTCATATCATTGTAATTTTCCTTTTATTTGAGTCATGTACCTAGGTTAATGAGTTATCTACCTAAGTTAAGTGTCATAGGGTTGATTAGTTTGGTTATTGGGCCCAATTCTATGGGCTAGGCCCAGGGGCGCCCCCTACCCCTTCGTTATTTGTCATTGTAGCAAGAGTCAGGGACTTTTTGTAAAATATGGGTTGCCTATATAGAGGACCCCATTCCCCCCCATTTGAAGTTAATGAATGAATGAATATTTGAATTTTCTAGTGTCCAACTTAAATCTTCTTCTTTTGGTGAGAAGCCAATTGAGTGGGTGAGAAGCCCCTACCCCCCATCTCTCTCTACCTCTCTCTCTAGGAAGTCATTTTCTCTCTCCTCCACTTTATCTCTCTAAAACATGCGCCCCTTTCTCTCTCCTCCCCTCCCAACCACCTTTCTCTCTCTTCCCTCCCTCCAATAACTCATCCCCAACTCCCCACCACCCCACCTTAACTCCACCCCAGCCCCAAGGGAGATTCCACCACTCCCCACTCCACCCTCCAACCACTAACCACCCACTCCCCTTCCCCAAGCACCCTCTCATCTCCCAAGGAAGAATTCCCACTCCCCAAGCCCCACTTTACCTTCCCCACAAACCCCTTCCCATCCCCAAGACCAGAAATTAATCCCACCCTTAAACCCATTTTCAAATACCCTTTCCCTCTCTCCCTTCCAACCAAATTCGCAGCTCCTCTCTCACCCACTACAAACACTACCTTCCAGACCCCATTCTCCCCCTCCCACACCTTGGAACACCCCCTTCCAGACCCCCTCACTGCCAGGGGTTACCCCCACACCCATCCACCCCATTTCCCATCCCTTCTACCCCATTCCCCCACCACCTTTCACCACATGCAATTCTCAGGTCGCAGGTAGTAGAGTACTAGCAGATTGTAGAGCCAGCCCCGACTTCATCCCAGTGTCCCTAGAGGCCCAAGAGGTATTGTTGGAAGCGTCTCTCCATCTTCTTCGTAATAGCGGTGGTCCCATCCCTTTCTGAGCTCGTGGTCCCCCGGGGGAGCCGTTCTTCTCCGACTGCGCAAGACAGATCCGATCAGCAACGTGAGGCCACTTCCATAAGTTCCCACGGCCACATCTCTCTGCTTCTTGAGGCGCCACTTGGCCGAGAGCTTCTACAATGAGTCGGCTTCCATCTCCAAGAAGTGGCATCCCATTCGGCATCCGGAGCTAAGATTTCTCAATTTTCTCCCCCGAGTGCGTTGTTCTGTCCACTCTGGGACTGAACAGACACCAAAGCACTGTTTGGACTGTCCCGGTCTACTCCTACATCATCTGGTGCCCTCGTGGGTCTCCGTTCGAAGAGGACCCAACAACGAAGCCGACGACTCCGGCCACGCCTGAATCAGAGCTCTGGAGCGCCCGTAGCGATTTCATCTTCCTGCTGTTGAGGTCCTGTTGCAGTCAGAACTAGAGATCTGTGTCCCTGTTCGTGCCTCTGCCCCGACCAGCACCGACTTCCCGAAATTCTGAAAATATTTGGACAAATTCCTGGGTCACCTAAGAAGACTCTCCAGCTGGTCTCATCACCAACAAAATTCGAGAGTGGCTGCAGCGTCAACAACTTCAACTGTCTGTCCTCAATCACAGAGAGCGGGCAGAACCGGCATCATCCAACCGTTCGACTTCAATTTTAGTTTTTCCCCTCCCCGCCTGGCCGGCTTACCGCCCCTCCCTGTGGGAGGTAGTGTTTGGCTGTAATCTTTGGCTTCCCTTCCCCAATATCTCCCCCTTGCATGGGGTGTAGTGTTGTAAGATCATAAACAGGTCAAGCTACTCCGGAGCGGCGTGTGGGGAACCCACGCTTCCCCGCTCGCCCACGTCTCCGAGCGGGACCGGTTTCTTCAAACCGGTCGAGTAAGTGCTCCAGCCTTAGCTCTCTTTATTACTTGTTCTTTCAATATTAGCTTATAAACTCCACTGGTCCGTGAGAGTGAGCGCCCGATCCTCAAGCCCCATTGCTTCGAGTGACCATCGTGGGAGAGAGTGTGCAACCCGTGCCCTCGACACGACGTCGGCTCCATTGAATTGGGCTGACTTACCCTTGGGGAATAACCTTGGCCTTGCTGGCCCTCTACCAGCAAGGGCCCAGCCCTCACATCCTCCACTTAGCATCGCCAAGTTACCCCGGGACTTGGGTGAGTGTCGGGTGAGTAGTCGCCAATATCGGTCCGTTTTGATTGTGAATTGTGCTTGCTTGCTTAAGTCCAAAGGTGTGTCACATCAATTGGTATCAGAGCAAGTTCTAGACTTGTCTCTACTAAGTCTTGTCCTAGGGCCATTGCATTTATCTCCCCGTTCATCATGGCCATTTCCTACTTAGCCTACTCGCCACCCATGGACTTCATTCTAGACAAAGATATTACCTTTGACGGATCTCGTTCTAGTGATTACCTTAGGTGGGAGGCTACCATAGAAAGGTACTTTGAAAAGACTTGGGTATATGGACCCGCGAGAGTCCGCAAGGCCAAGGGACGACTTCGGGGTCAAGCCAAGAGTAAGTGGGAGCACATAGAGGGCTTAAGGAGGGTTGAAAGACAAGAACCTATTCACTCCTGGGAAGAGATGAAGGTAGAACTTAGGAAGATCTACATCCCCAAATATTCTTACCCCTCTTACTCAAACACCCCTAGCCCGAGGAGCACTACCACTCCTCCATCCCCACCCGGCCAACTTGAGACCACCCTTAGGCCTCCACCCCCACCACTCTCAACAAATTCCCTCTCAACCATCATCACTACACTTCGCCACCAAATTCTCTCCCTTAATACCCAAATGATCCAAGCATCCACCTCCCCACCTAACCCCATGAGGGTCCCCACACCCCAACCAAAACCCCCTTCCACAACCCTCACTATCCAAGCCCCTTGGTCCCCACCACTACCCCTCCATCTTCCCCTATAAGGGACACTCCCCCAAAACCGACCAACCCAAGCCACCCCAACCAACCCATCTTCCACTCCCTCCCCCAAAACTCCCATGTCCTAGGCCTCCACTACCTCCCCTCCCTATCCCAAACCAAGTTTCCCTTTACCCTCCACCCCGGGTGCACCATACACCAACCATCACCACCCCACCCCCAAAAGACCCTCTCACCTCCTTGGAGGAGGAACCCATACCCGACCCCATAGTGGTGAACACTCTCGACCCTATCCCCACCACGGAGACCACCCATATCCAAGTGGAAGAAGAAACCTCACATAGTGGCCTTCATCTTACACCACCCTCTCTAGTTGGGGCCGAGCTTATCTTAGGAGAACCCCTTATTAGTTGGCTAAAGGAGAGCCCAATAAGAGAGATCACGGCCCACGATTTCCCTCCCATAGAGCAAAACCTTCCCATAGTGCTCTTCTTCTCCTATCACACCACTATCCAATCATCTTACCAAGTGAAAACTTTAGGGGATCTTCTTAAAGGCTTAGCTTGGCAAATGGTGCTTACGAGCATGTTGACCACAATGGACAACCAACAACGGAGTCTTGACCTCCTACACCTATGTGTCGGGTCCATCACCTCGGTATACACCATTGGTTGCTACACTAGTGACCTCCTTTCCTCCCCACACCCAATGAGTCCAACCTTCTCCTCAATTTGGAGCTTCTTATATCGGGTAGAAAGCCAAACCCTCCCCTCATGGCCGACCCACCCACCAAGAACTTCGGCCTAATTGTTTCATTAGAGGAGGATGACACACCACCATTTGAGGATCTTGAGGACATAAGGCCCCTCCCCCTTTGTAAACCTTTTCATGATCCATTTGATCCCTTCCAATGGGAACCGTGGAACCCATGTGACACAACCACCTTACCCACCGACCCTTTCCTACCCTCACCCACCATGTTGGGCCAAGCTCACCTCATCCATAACCCATGTAACACCAAAAGAGGCATGACCTTAGGCAACAACACCTAGAGATCGAGGAAATGCCACACCCCATATCCACCTTCCTAGATCCCTTCGACCCTTTCACATGGAAGTTCAAAGGTCGTCCCACATTTATGCACATGGAAGTCACCTTTGGGATAAGCATGCATGTGTATAGGCTTACCACACCACTTGGCATGAACACTATGTTAGGTCCATTCATTCACATCACCCACATGCAAGTAGGAAACAAGAGTGGTCCATATTCGGGTGTAATGGTCCTCCTTCATTCATCATGGGTCGTAGGCATGATAGGAGTATTCAGGGATGCCCGGGTCCCCCAGCATTTGTCACCCCCATACATGACCGGATCACCTATGGATGCCCCGGTCCTCCCCGTTCCATCAAAGTCTTCTTAGCGTCAAAGCATGATTAGTCTACTTTTGGTTGCCCAGGTCCACCCATCACCCCTAGAATGTCCGCCTTCACAAAATTACATGAAAACCTTCGCAAGCACATCAGCAAGGAAAATGAGATTTATAAAAGGCAGGCTGACTCCCCTCGGTGTCACCAAGAATTCCACGTGGGTGACTTTGTGATGGTGAGGTCGGAGAGGCTCTCCCCGGGAGTCATCTCCAAATTGAGGCCTCGTGAGGCTGGTCCCTTCCAGGTTCTGAGGTGCATTGGCACTAATGCCTACGAGTTAGATCTTCCCGAGGAGTACGGAGTGAGCCCCACATTCAACGTGGCCGACCTAGTGCCAAATAAGGGTCCCACGGTGGTACCTAGTGAGGATATTGAGCCCACTCCCCTCATTGAGAGAGCACCCACCCGTGAGAAGAGTCCACTAGCCAGGAGTGCCCAGCGTGAGCGAATTGAGAGAATATTGGATGAACAGGTCACTGCCACCAGGAGCAAGGTGTATGAGCGTTATCTCGTCGGGTGGATCAATCAGTCTCCTTCAGAAGACTTGTGGGCAATACCACTTCTACACTCTCTGAGGAGGGAAGGACTCTTACTCGACAGAGTCGAGTTCTTCGCACCCCAAGAGTATGATGGGGACATCACCTCCCATGCCCACACTCACGGATCATCTCCTCGCCCCGGAAGCATCCGACATGGTCTAGTCATTTATCTTGAGTCATATGTTGTATTTTCTCATTTTTATTTGAGTCATACAATTGTAATTTTTTATTTATTTGAGTCATCTACCTAGGTTAATGAGTCATCTACCTAAGTTAAGTGTCATAGGGTTGATTAGTTTGGTTATTGGGCCCAATTCTATGGGCTAGGCCCAGGGGTGCCCCCTACCCCTTGGTTATTTGTCATTGTAGCAAGAGCTAGGGACTTTTTGTAAAATGTGGGTTGCCTATATAGAGGACCCCATTCCCCCCCATTTGAAGTTAATGAATGAATGAATATTTGAATTTTCTAGTGTCCAACTTAAATCTTCTTCTTTTGGTGAGAAGCCAATTGAGTGGGTGAGAAGCCCCTACCCCCCCTCTCTCTCTAAGAAGTCATTTTCTCTCTCCTCCACTTTCTCTCTCTAAAACTTGTGCCCCTTTCTCTCTCCTCCCCTCCCAACCACCTTTCTCTCTCTTCCCCCCTCCAATAACTCATCCCCAACTCCCCACCACCCCACCTTAACTCTACCCTAGCCCCAAGGGAGATTCTACCACTCCCAACTCCACCCTCCAACCACCAACCACCCACTCCCCTTCCCCAAGCACCCTCTCATCACCCAAGAGAGAATTCCCACTCCCCAATCCCCCCCTTTACCTTCCCCACACACCCCTTCCCATCCCCAAGACCAGAAATTAATCCCACCCTTAAACCCATTTTCAAATACCCTTTCCCTCTCTCCCTTCCAACCAAATTCGCAGCTCCTCTCTCACCCACTGCAAACACCACCTTCCAGACCCCATTCTCCCCCTCCCACACCTTGGAACACCCCCTCCCAGACCCCCTCACAGCCAGGGGTTGCCCCCACACCCATCCACCCTATTTCCCATCCCTTCTACCCCATTCCCCCACCACCTTTCACCACCTGCAATTCTCGGGTTGCAGGTAGTAGAGTACCAGAAGATTATAGAGCCAGCCCTGACTTCATCCCAGTGTCCCTGGAGGCCCAAGAGGTACTGTTGTAAGCGTCTCTCCGTCTTCTTCGCAACAGCGGTGGTGCCATCCCTTTCTGAGCTCGTGGTCCCCCGGGGGAGCCGTTCTTCTCCGACTGCGCAAGACAGATCCGATCAGCAACGTGAGGCCACTTTCAGAAGTTCCCACGGCCACATCCCTCTACTTCTTGAGGCTCCACTTGGCCGAGAGCTTCTACAATGAGTCGGCTTCCATCTCCAAGAAGTGGCATCCCATTCGGCTTCCGGATCTAAGATTTCTCAATTTTCTCCCCCGAGTGCGCTGTTCTGTCCACTCTGGGACTGAACAGACACCCAAGCGCTGTTCAGAATGTCCCGGTCTACTCCGACATCATATGGTGCCCTCGTGGGTGTCCGCTTGAAGAGGACTCGACAACGAAGCCGACGACTCCGGCCACGCCTGAATCAGAGCTCTGAAGCGCCCGTAGTGATTTCATCTTCCTGCTATTGAGGTCCTGTTGCAGTCAGAACTAGAGATCTGCGTCCATGTTCGTGCCTCTGCCCCGACCAGCACCGACTTCCCAAAATTTCAAAAATATTTGGACAAATTCCTGGGTCACCTACGAAGATTGTCCAGCTAGTCTCATCACCAACAAAATTTGAGAGTGGCTGCAGCGTCAACAACTTCAACTGTCTGTCCTCAGTCACAGAGAGCGGGCAGAACCGGCATCATCGAACCGTTCGACTTCAATTTTAGTTTTTCCCCTCCCCGCCTGGCCGGCTTATTTGGCTGTAATCTTTGGCTTCCCTTCCCCAAGATCCCCCCCTTGCATGGGGTGTGGTGTTGTAAGATCATAAACATGTCAAGCTACTCCGGTGCGGCGTGTGGGGAACCCACGCTTCCCCTCTCGCCCAGGTCTCCGAGCGGGACCGGTTTCTTCAAACCGGTCGAGTAAGTGTTCCAGCGTTAGCTCTCTTTAGTACTCGTTCTTTCAATATTAGCTTATAAACTCCGCTGGTCCGTGAGAGTGAGCGCCCGATCCTCAAGCCCCATTGCTTCGAGTGACCATCGTGGGAGTGAGTGTGCAACCTATGCCCTCGGCACGACGTCGGCTCCATTGAATTGGGCTGCCTTACCCTTGGGGAATAACCTTGGCCTTGCTGGCCCTCTACCAGCAAGGGCCCAGCCCTCATATCCTCCACTTGGCATTGCCAAGTTACCCCGGGACTTGGGTGAGCGTCGGGTGAGTAGTCGCCAATATCGGTCCGACTTGATTGTGAATTGTGCTTGCTTGCTTAAGTCCAAAGGTGTGTCACATCACACTCTCTCCTCTCTCATGCCCTCTACTCCCCAAGGGAGAGAGATCTCCCTCTCCCTTTCCCTCCCAACACCAAATTCGCAGCTCTCCCTCCCACCACCTGCTAGACCCTATTCCAGCCCCCATTCTCCCCCTTCCTCACCTTGGTTTGCCCCCTCCCAAACCCCCTCACAGCCTGGGGTCACCCCCACACCCATCCACCCCATTTCCCCTCTCATCTACCCCATTGCCCACATATCATCTTCAACCAGCCTGTTCCAGCTCGCAGGTCGCAGTGTTCCATCGACTTGCAAAGGCTCCCACGATGTCACCGTGAAGCTCCTTGAGGCGTATCATATACCGTTGGGTTCGTCTTCCTGTCAGTTTTTCAACGGTGGTGGTCTCGTCTCCGTCTGAGTTCGTGACTGCTAGGGAGAGCCATTCTTCTACGACTGCATATGATAGGTCCGGTCAGCAACCTGAAGCAACTTCCAGAAGCTCCCATGGCCACATTCCAGTGCTTCTTGAGGTGCCACTTGGCTGATAGCTTCTACGACAAGTCTTATTCCATTACCAAGACTCGGCACCCCGTTCGGCACCCGGAGGAGTGATTTCTCAATTTTCTCCCTCGGGTGCACTGTTCTGTCCACTCTGGGACTGAACAGACACCCGATCACTGTTCGGGCTGTCCCTGTCTACTCTGATCTCCTCCAGCATCTCCGCAGGTCTCATTTCGAAGAGGGCTCGACAATAAATCCAGAAACTCTAGCCACGCCCGAATCAGAGCCCAGGAGAACCCGTGGTGACCTCGTCTTCCTGTGGCAGTGGTGCTGAAGCAGACAGAACCATAGAATAGAGACCCTGCTCACGGCCCTACCCTGACCAACTCCGGAAACCAGAAGTCCTCCCAAAAATATGACATCTTTCTGGGCCAACCCAGGAGGTTTTTCTGTTGGTTTCGTAGCAAACGGAGTCTGAGAGTGGCCGCAGCGGTGCCGACATCGACTGCCTATCCCATGTTCTAGAGAGCAGACAGATTCGGCAACCGCCTTCTAATTAATTTCTAGCTCCGCTTTTCCCCTCCCCGCCTAGCCGGCTGAGCGCCCCTCCCTACGTGGAGATATATTTTGGTTGTAATTCTACTCCCCCACGCCTAGTCCAACCCCCTTGCAAGGGGTGTTTTGCATGTATTAGTAGGTCGCCATCCGAAGCTACACCGACGTGGCGTGCGGGTGCATGCCCATGCCTCCCCGCTCGTCATCGTCTGCGACCGAGATCGGCGTATTCACGCTGATCAGGTGAGCTCTGACCACACTCCTATGTTGGATTATTTGTGCTTGATTAGTATTGCTTCTAGTGTGCCGTCGGTTGGTGAGGAGTGCTCGAACTCAAATTGCTACTATGTGAGTGCCCACTGCGGGTGAGTTGTGAGCGAGACCAATTTACCCACGCCCTCGGCGTGCTGATCGCCCGTGAATTTGGGCAACGCCAGGCCCTTAGGGGTCCTCCCCAAGCCAGCCATACCCTTGGAAACCTCTGGGTCCAACCTCGGACCCTCACCCCATCGCCGGTCCACCTACGAACTCGAGTCTGCCAAATGCAAGTGAGTCCGCTTGTGTGACATTGCCGTGTCCGATGCGTTGCTTGCACTCTAAGTCTAAGGGGTTCTGTCACATCACCGTCGTGCCGGAGAATCCGTATAACGCTGTATGCAATGGTGCAAGTTTAGACAGATCTACACCCATAAGCACAAGACAGTCGTAAGCGATAACATCAGGGCCGCTTTCATTATCCACTAAAATGAAACGCACGGTACACTGGTTGATAGTGCCTTAAACCATGAGCGCGTCAGAATGGGGAGTGGTTACACCGTCCAGGTCATCGTCTGAGAAGACAATAGGATCTCTTGGATGTCCTGGGGCGGTGGCTTCCGGTCTAGTATCCTCGCTTCGTTCCATGGTGTGGATGGTCGAGGCGTATCGCCGCCGCCTGCTCGCGCTATCTCCTCCCGCGGCCGGCCCCCCTAAGATCATCATGATCTCCTTTCCATTGGGCCGATTGTCGATGGGCGGAGGCGTCCGCTGTCATTTTTTGGCAGCTTTGATGAGGAATTTATCGAGGAGTTCCCTGCAGATGAGGTCCTCGATAGCATCCCTCAAGGTAATGCACTCGATAGTGTCGTGTCAGTGGTCGCGATGATAGTGGCAGTACTTCTTCTTGCTCCTCGAGCTCGGATCTGACTTCATCCGGGGAGGCCATTTGAAGAATGGCTCCTAGTGGATCTCCATCAGGATTTGGTCGGGCGAAGCTGTCAGGGGTGTGTAGTTGCGATAGCTGCCCCTTTCCCATTCTGGGCGGTCACGGCGGTCTCCGTTGCGACGCTCCCGCTTATCTCGCCCTTCTCGTGATGAGTCAGCGGATCTCTTCCAATCGGATCTCTCTATTCCGACCGTGCGACCCAAGGCCGCATTGTTCTCCTCGCAGCGCGCATGTTTCTATGCCAGGGTGAGGAGGTCTGGAAGGGTCACCGGTGCTTCGACTCCGAGCGCATGTCGGAGAATGTGGTCATGCGTCCCTGAGTGAGGGCAGTAGTCGCGAGACTGACATCGAGGTGCGGGATCCGGAGAGCCTCCACGCGGAAGCGCGAGACGAAGTCTCACAGCGTTTCTTCTTTCTCCTGCCTAAGGGCGAGCAGGGTTACCGCTGACTTGGCCACCTTTTGGCAGCCAATGAAGTTCTCCTTGAATAGCTTCTTGAGCTGTTGGAAGGAGGAAATGGTCCCGGCCGGTAGAGACTTGAACCAGGCCCAGGCGTTCTCCCAAAGGGTCGTAACGAATGCCAGGCACTTCATAGTATCTGAGGCCTGGTGAAACACCAGATGGGACTCAAAACTGTGCATGTGGTCGGCCGGATCGGTGGTGCCATCGTAGGAGGTGAACGACGGCAGCTGGGGCTTCGGCGGGATGGGGGCTTCCATGATCTCCCTATAGAAGGGAGCATGAAAGTCCTGGTCGTCATCGATCAAGCTGTGATTTCTCGCAGCCAGGAGGACGTCGTCCAGGTGTCGGACCTTCTCCTCTATCTCGTCGATGTGCTAGAGCCGGCGATCGATCTCTGGGTTAGAGTGCAAGGGGCTGCGCACCCTGGGTGATGGTGTGCTGTGCGATCGACGGGTCCTCGCGCCATAGGCATGGCAAGCTTCCCGTACCTGGCGAGGATTCTCTCTAGTCTGGGACCTCTCGTCTTGCCGTCGCTTAGGCAAGACTAGCTGGAGTCCCATCGGTCTGCTGGCCAGCTCCCGGTAGAGTCCGGTTAGGGCTCAGATCTCCTGACGGAGTTCATCTAGGTCACCCGGCGTGACCTCTTGTCGGGGATGGGCGGAGGAGGCTTCCTGCGACCCCTGGCGAGAGTTGGCGCCGTCTGTGGGAACCCGAGGTAGGAAAATGGTTCCTATACCACGTACCACATTCTCTATTTATTTGCTAGGGAAGTCCTCCTACACCCGTAGATGCCTGCAAGCAGCAGGAAACAAAGGGCGTCAGAAGGAGTCCCGGGTGTTACCCTAGGGGACAACCCTCCGATGCTTAAGTCAGCAACGGGTTAATGAAGAGTAGAGAATAGCAAAAGGAGAGAGATGTGGAGGCCGTAGTAGGGGATCATAGAGACGTGTAGGCCTTCACCACGTGTGCTCGCCGCTCTCAGTGGACACTTGGAGAGTGCTCACTGGGTGGTAAGATCGTGTAGAAGGAGTTCTCTCTTTGGACATCGTAGGGCGTGGCCTCTCTATCGCTGCAGTAGGACTGGTTGCTCTATTCTCAGTGAGCAGCTTTTTGACAGAAGTATCCACCGTGTCACTCTTTTCTGTTGTTTCCCTTCTTATAGGGGTTGTTCTGGAGCGGAGAGCCTTATCCCTTGATAGGGAAGGGCGTAAGTAGTGGAGTAATATTTTTTCGCTATAGTGGCAGGAGTTTCCTGTTGGAGGGCACTTACCCCGGCGTCAGCTGGTCCCGGGGTGAGTTTCACGGCGCTCATGGGGCGTTCTCGTCCGTTATGGGATGATGGCCGACGTTGTGGGGGGTAACGGTCGGTCGTCGGAGGGTCTTCCGCCGATCATAGCGCTTTCCCGCGTTGTAGAATCCGATCCCGAGTCGAATTGGGTCGCGCCCTGGTGGGCCGTAAATACTGGGCGTGATGTAGAAGCGGGATTGGTTTGGGCGGTTTGGGCCTGCCGCTATTGGGCCAATCTTGGGCCGAGCTAGATTTACCCTCCTCAGGCGCCATTATAATAATTAGAACCTTCTATGTAAGGCGTTAATTACCTGACATAATAATTTATTTTTAAAAAAATTCTAAGACGATAAGCAATGCGGAAAGTCGACTTTCAGATGATTAAAGCGCAGGGGGTCTAAGGTAATAGGAAAAACAGGGGCTTTACAGGAGATAAATATATAACACGGTAAATCAGTTTTACTTGACATATTTTATAATAACAGAGAGTAACCAAAGATTAGTTAATATTAATCAAAGATTAGCCAAGATTTAGAAAGAAATAATTTGGATCAATAAGGAATTAATCAGTGATCGAGTAGTTCAAATAAATTAAAAGTTAGACCAGAAATGTGATTAAAAATCAAGTTTAGGCTTAATAGATTACGTTTTATGGATAAACTAAGTTTTAAATAATGATTAGCAGTGAAAGAAATGGCGTCGACTCAAAAGACGTATATTAAAATAAGAGAAATGACACATGTGCAAAAAGACAGTGATTAAAATAACGAAGCTCATTTAAATTGATGTCTTGCACATAGACGTGATTCACTTTGAATATAAAACTATGTGAAGAGGCGAAATCTCGCGCTTGTGTCCTGAGCGGGCTGTGGATCACCTGAAGATGAACTGCAAGATAGGGAAACGTATCAGAGGGCCCAGGGGGCTTCCCTGGGGTAAAACCCTCCGATGGCTAAGTCAGTAGAGCTGTGGTGGAAGCAATAATGAGGAGGAGAAAAGCTAGCGCGCGAGATTCCTCTCCACCAGAGGGTGAAGCGGATTGCTCAGGGTTTGGGTATATGGGTACCTGAATGGCTCTCTTCTTCCGTCGGAGGGTAGCCCTGGTTTAAATAGTGTGCCGCCTTCAGGAGTCCTGCAAGCTGAGGGGTCTCCGGCGGGAGTTACGTCCTCAACGTGGGCTTTCATGGCCTTATCGTGGGAACGTTATCGCCTTGAAGTCCGGCGGTTTCTTGACTCCCCTATCCGTTGGGGACTCTTGAACGGATGATATTTGGTCTGGCCGAGCTCCTGAAACGCCAGCCCTGTCCGGGCGATGAGCATAGCTCGGTGAAAGAGGGGTCGGATAGGTCGGCTAATGCCTGTCTCTCCCGGGCGGGGAAACGGCTTGGGCCGGACCTTCCTTATGACCTGACCATCACTCGGGCCCTCCGAGCCTAGAGGCCGCCGGGGAGAGTTGGTTCCTCGAGTGTTTGTTTATTGGGCTTTTCTTTCCTGAGTGGGCCCCGTGGGCTGTCACTCAGGTTGGCTTGCCTCGTTGGACCCTGTTGGGTCTTGTTGGGCTGCTCTTTGGGTGAACTACAGAAATCCCCCTCTCCACTTGTCCCCCTCCTACTCCCGAGCCATGGAGGCTCGGTCAAGTAGTTTTTGAGGCTTTGGACCGGCGTGGCTCTGGTGGGTGGAATTCTGTTGGCGTGATGGAGCCACGTGTAGTGGTCGCCTGGGCCCGTAATGATGATCCTGACGGATTTGAACTGAAGGGGCCCCCCTTTTCTCAGAGCACGGAACGACGCACCGCCTTCCTCCAGGGTTTTATAGGTGTTGGGCGATGTTTGTCGTTCTAGGCCTCTCAGGGTTTTGGGCTTTCCTTAGTTTCTTTGCTTCTGGGGCTCCTTGATGCGCCGTGAGGGCACAATGGAGGCGCAAAGTCGTGCGGCGGCGTTTGAGGAGTTGGCGAGGATAACCGCGGAGGCGGTCCGGCAACTTGCTTCCCCTCCGGAGTCTTCGAGCTCGCGCGAGGGATCATCTTCCGGCTCAATGGCTGGTCTGCCTTTGGAAATCGGGGAGATGAGGCGAGAGCCCGTCCCCAACTGCAGTGAGTTGGGGGAGGCTGAGGTGAGGAAGCTGGAGCATCGCTTTCGCTTGCCTCTCAGGTACAGCTTTACTGCCGCCGCCCCGTATGAGACGAGTATGGACAGCCGTACAGGGCACATTTGCACTTTCCTTCTGGCTTGGAAGAGTGGGTTCCGCCTTCCCTTCGAGCCTCTTGTACTCCAGCTTCTCGAGTTTTTCCGGTTGGCGCCTATTCAGTTGGTGGCCAACTCATATCTCCTTCTTTCCGCCTTTCGGATTCTCTGTCGTCAGCACGACATTTTTCCTTCCTTGGACCTCTTTCATTATTTTTTCAAGTTGAAAGCGCACCCGTCGGCGGGGAAGGGCTTTTACTTCATCCAGGCGAGGAGGAACAGGAGTTGCATCTCCCTCGCTGCGAAGGACTCCTCGCACAAGGGGTGGAAGACCCAATTCTTCTGGGTGAAGGCGGAGGCGACGGACGAGTTTTGGAGATGTCCGATCTCGCCCAATTTTCATCCGAATCTTCCCCCTCGCCCGGAGGAGTTCCCTTCCCACGTGGAGCGGCAGGCCGCTCGTCTGCTGGGTAACCGCCAGTCGACCGAGGAGCTGGTGACGCCGGAGAACATCGAACGGTGCTTGCTTACGCGGTTGACGTCGACAGGTACCGCTCTCGAGGCTCTTCTTCTGGGATGGTAGTTACTTTCTTTCTCCTGACCGGGTCTTCTCCCTTTGCGGCAGACGTTAGGCGGGAACCTCTGGAGGAAGCTGCTGAGGTCATTGATCTGGGAGATGACTCGGCGGCCGATGAACCAGATGCTTCTGCGAGTAGCGCCCAAGCCCGAGATAAGGGTAAGGGGGTGGCTCCCGTGGGGTCTTCACGGCCAACTGGTACAAAGCGCAAGGATCCCATGGCGGGAAAGTTGCGGGAGGCCGTGAAGGCCAAGAAACGGGCCAAGAAGGCCGGTCTTCCTCCTACCGCCGGGGGCGACTCCGGCTCGGCGGCGCTCCCCTCTCGGGGGCAAGATGGGGCCGACCCCTTGGGGCCAGCTCCCCCACCTGCCAGGCGAGAGGGGGCCGAGGAGACTGGGGGCCCATCAGAGGGCGGCGATGGGTCGGCTCTCCCCCCCACGGAGGCAGAGGGGGCCGATGTCGAAGTAGCTGGCGCCGAGGCCGGGGGATTGGCCGAAGGCGGGGATGTCTCAGTCGGCGAGGTGCGGGCCGAGACAGGCAGGGCTGGGGGTTCGCCCGCTAGGGCGTTGCAGCCCCAGGTGCTTGGAGCTCCTGGTGCGGTCGGTCCCGTGGCGCCGGTCGAGGTTGGGGGTTCGCCCGGGGAGGCATCGCAACCCCAACCGACCGTGGCGGGCGAGGCGGTTGGTTCCGTCACTCGAGCGGAGTCTTCTGGCGGGGTGCCCCGGGCGGAGCGGTCCCCTCTGTCGGAGCCCTTGGAAAGGCTCGGCATTACGGGCGACCTGTATCGGGTCTGCCGGTCGATTGCCGCAAGGACGAAGGGGGGAGAAAGGGGCAATACCCCCCCCCCCCCCCGGGATCCTTGATGTCTTGATGGAGGGCGGCCTGGTCATAGCTCGGTCGGCGGCTTTGATGGCGGAGGCGCACGCCCGGACGGAGGCGGAGCGGTCGAACCTTGCCTGGACCCTTGGGGGCTGCGAGAGGAAACTGGCCCGACTCAAGGGGGAGCATGAGGGGCTCCGGCAGAAGTTCTCCGCGTTCCGGGAGGTGGCGCGGGCGAGCCGACTGGAAGCCGGGGTGCTGACCGAACAGCTCGCCAAGACCCGAGAGTCTCTCGAGAGGACAAGCCGATTCCTTGAGGAGGAGCGTCTGCGTCGCCTCGAGCTAGACAATCGCTGGGAGCTCGAACGCGCCGAGCTGCTAGATCGGGCGGAGGTGGCGGAGCGTCTCCGAGCTGAGGCTGAGGAGGACCGGGCCCGGGCAGAGGAGCGCGCGGCCGAGGCGGAGCGGGCTCGGTTCGAGCTCGTCGGAAGGGCGGGGCAGGTCGAGGCGGAGGCAATCAAGCGTTACAGGAGCTCGGATGCTTACTCGGCCGACCTGGTGGAAGCCGCCCTACCCTATTACGAGGTAGCACTACGCCGGGGTGCTCGAAAGGGGTTCAAGCAGGGCTATCGCCGAGCGGTGGACTACGCCGATGAGCAAAACTCCGCGATCGAGTTCCCCTTCGGCCAGTGTTATGACTCGGATGAGTCGGTTTCCAGCTCTTCCTCGTCGGTCGGGGGAGATTCGGAGGGGTCGCCTCCATCGGGGTCACCGGCTCCGGGCGTTTCGGGAGGGCTCACGACCGAGACAGTTCTCGCACAGGCGAGGTCAGTGTCCGAGTCGGTCGTCACCGAAGGCGCCGGGGGTGACGCGTCTCCTTCCGCCATTCCCGAATGTCAAAGTGGGCCCGAGGCCTGATGTACTTTGCCTCCTTCCCTTTTTGTCTCTCTTCCCTCTTTTTAGAGGGTTTCCTTTTGGTGTGATAATAAATGACTTGCTCCGTTTGAGTACCATCCTTGCCGTGATTTGGTTGGCGGATCTTGAGTGGTTGGGAGGTGCCGATATGTCCTGCGTGGTTTTCGCATGCAGTTTTGGTAGGCTTCTGACGGGGCGTCTTTCCGTTCCCTCATGCTTTGAATGTCAGGCCGCTTCGTGAATCCCGCTAGGGCGGGGGACGAGGAGTTGGAGGTGACTGTTCAGGGGAGAAATCCTTTGGCGTGTTTCCGAGGAGGGGGGGTCATTTAAGGCGTGTAGCCTCCTTTGGCCTATAAGAAGGACCGAAAGGCGCCCTTTCCTCTTCACTGCTTGGGATTTTCTCTAACAGTCTTTCCTCGCTCCTTCCTCTTCACTGTGCGTTGTGCCCTTGTATTCGGAGCATGGAGGATCCTTCGGAGGGTGACGCCGCCGACGACGGGGAGCGGCGGGCTCCCGCTGCCCTGTAATGTTGAACGGATCCCACGGTCACCGCGCGTGCACGAGACGGGTCCGACGGTCGCCGCGCAGATCTGGAGAGGGATTCGACGTGTGAAGGCACGGTTCTTGCCCTTTCTCAGTTCCAGCGTGGCTTCCGGGTGGACACCGAGGCGGAGGACAGATGGGGGCATCAGGGGAGCCCACCGTTACTTCCCTCCGTGTGAGGGGAGGAGGCGACTCCAGCTCCCTCCTAACCTCTCCCAGTAGCCTCTTTTTCCCTCTTCTGCTCCTCATTTCTTTCACTCTTCGGGGGCTGCTTGCTCTCTCCTTCCTTCCAAGGAGTTGGTAGATTGGAAGAGGGGAGGCTTTCACGGCGCTCCTTTTTCCTGGTTGTTGCCAACTTGGGAGGTAGCCTTCCTCAACGTTTAAAGGTGACCTCCCTCCTGCAATCCCTCTGTCACCTTTGTCACGGGCCACCCGAGGCAACTGGCTTGACCACCTCTTGTCCGAGCCAATTTCCGCACGAGGCAGAGTCAGTGGCTGGACGCAAAGAGATCAAGACCGAGTCAGTCGAGCGATGACCCCTTGAGGCGGTGTTAGACGGATTTTTACTTTTTGCTATGTGATGTACTGGCATTTGCCTATCTGATGTACCAATGGTTTGGAATGAAAAGAAAAAGAGATTTATTCCGTCCATCTTGCTGTACAATTTCAAAAATAGAATTTGCGTAGTGCGGCTGCTTTCCATGTCCGAGGAATAGGTTCCCCTTCCATTGTCGCTAACCTGTACGCACCTTTTTCGAGCGTCTCGACCACTCGGTAGGGGCCTTCCCAGTTGGGGGATAGCTTGCCCGCCGCCTCTAGTGGTCGAGAGGCTTCGGCCTTCCTGAGGACGAAGTCCCCCGGTTGGAAACGTCTGTCTCGGACCTTGGCGTTGTAGTATCGAGTGAGGCGGCGCTGGTACTCCGTTGCCCGGACGTTCGCGATCTCTCGGAGTTCGTCTGCTAGGTCGAGGTTCTCGAGCAATTTTTGCCCGTTTGCCTCGAGTGAGAAGCTGATCACTCGGAGAGACGGATTGGCGATCTCCAATGGAACGATGGCTTCGGTGCCATATACCAACTGAAAAGGGCTTTCACCGGTTGCCATCCTGGGGGTTGTTCGGTGCGACCATAGTACACTAGGCAATTCCTCGAGCCAGCTACCCTTAGCCTTGCCGAGTCTGGTTTTTATGCCTTTTAAGATAGTCTTGTTGGCATTTTCAACCAGCCCGTTGGCCTGAGGGTGGGCGACCGAAGTGAAGTGGTTGCGGATATTTAGGTCGGCGCATCTATCTCGGAAGTACCGGGAGTCGAATTGCCGACCGTTATCACTTACTATCACTCGGGGGATGCCAAAGCGACAAATGATCTATTTCCAAACAAAGCCCCAAACGACTGTCTCGGTGATCCTTGCCGTAGCCTCGGCCTCGATCCACTTGGTGAAGTAGTCGATGGCGACGATGATGAACTTCTTCTGGGACTGGGCCGTTGGGAATGGCCCAAGGATATCGATTCCCCACCGAGCGAAAGGGTAAGGCTCGGCTAGGGTGACAAGTTCCGTAGCCGGCTGATGGACCAGGTGGTCGAACCGCTGGCATCGGTCGCACTGTTGAACATAGGTCGAGCAGTCGCGCTGCAGGGTGGGCCACCAGTACCCCTATCGTAACAGGATTCTGGCCAGCGACCTTGCCCCTGAGTGTGCTCCGCACAGGCCTTCATGAATCTCTTGGATGGCTCGGCTTGCCTCGTCGGGACCGAGGCACTTCAGGAGGGGACCGGAGAACGATCTTTGGTAGAGAGTGTTGTCGAAGACGATGAAGCGCCGAGCTTGATACTTCATTCGGCGGGCTTCTTGAGGGTCGGAGGGCTCTTGGGAGTCTTGTAGCCAGGACAGGTAGGGGGAGCGCCAGTCACTTGGAGTGGCCGAGTCAACAGCGAGGAGCTCCGTGTCAATGCTCGGGCGCTCTAGCTCTTCTAGGAGGACCGATCGTGTACCTTCCGGGTCTAGGGAGGAGGCCAATCGAGAGAGGGCGTCCGCCCGAGAGTTTTGCTCCCGAGCTATCTCAAATTCCTCGAACTGTTGGGCCAGGCTCCGGACCAACTGAAGGTATTTGATCATGGGTGCCTCCCGAGCTTCATACTTCGCCGTTGACCTGACCTGCGACTAGTTGAGAGTCGGTGTGGATCCTGACTCGCTCGACCCCCAGCCGTCGGGCCATGCGTGCTCCCGAGATAAGGGCCTCGTACTCAGAAGCGTTGTTGGATGCCTGAAAGTTGAATTTCAAGGCGTACTGTAGCTCTATCCCTTCGGGGGACCTCAGGAGTATCCCCGCACCGCTGCCTGCCGAATTGGACGATCCATCGACGAACAGTTCCCAGGTTGGCCCGGTCGTGGTCGGAGGCCTGTCCTCGGCGGGGATGGTGCTTTCGGCAATGAAGTCGGCGAGCGCTTGGCCTTTGATTGCTGATCGCGGCCGGTACGAGATGTCGTAGGCCCCGAGCATAATGGCCCATTTGACGAGTCGCCCTGAGGCCTCGGGGTGGGCCAGAATCTTCTTCAACGGCTCACCGGTTAGCACGGTGATGGGGTGCCCCTAGAAGTAGGGGCGGAGGCGCCTTGCGGAGGTAACCAATGCTAGCACGAGTTTCTCAGTTGCGGGGTACCTCCGTTCGGCCTCATTGAGCACCTTGCTGGTGTAGTAGACCGGTCTTTCGATTCCCGAGTCATTTCTGACTAGGACCGAGCTGACCGTGGATGGCGTCGCCGAGAGGTAGAGCAGCAAGACTTCGCCTGGGGCGGGCTTGGAGAGCACCGGTGGCGAAGCCAGGAACTTTTTAAGCTCGGTGAATGCTGTCTGGCACTCCTCATCCCATGCGAACGTAGCAGACGTTAGCTTGGGTCCCCTCATCAGTTTGAAGAAGGGCAAGCATCGTTCGGCCGCACGGGACAGGAAGCGGCTGAGAGTGGCCACACGCCCTGCCAGACGCTGAACGTCTTTAATGCATGTGGGCGGGCGCATGTCCAGGATGGCCTGGACTTTGTCGGGGTTGGCTTCGATCCCGCGCTGAGTGACCAGGAAACCCAGGAACTTCCCGGATTTTACTCCAAAGGCGCACTTGGCGGGGTTGAGCTTCATGTTGTACTTCAGGAGGGTGCCGAAGGTTTCGGCAAGGTCGGTGAAGTGGCCTTGGGCCTTGGGGGTCTTGACGAGCATGTCGTCAATGTAAGCCTCGACGTTCTGACCCAGCTGTCCCTCGAACATGTGATTTACCAGTCGCTGATATGTGGCTCCAGCGTTCTTCAACCCGAAAGGCATCCGGGTGTAGCAGTACACGCCGCAGTCAGTGATGAAGGCGGTCTTCTCGACATCTTCTGGATTCATTCTGATCTGGTGATAACCTGAATAGGCATCCAAGAAACTGAGTATCTCGTTGCCTGAGGTTGAATCAACCAATTGGTCGATGCTCGGTAGCGGAGAGCAGTCCTTGGGGGTAGCCTTATTCAGATCGGTGAAGTCCACGGACATTCGCCATTTGCCTGTAGTTTTTGGCACCAGGACGACATTGGCTAGCCACGTAGGGTACAGGACTGGTCTGAAGAGGCCTGTCTCTTGTCCCTTGGTGACCTGCGCCTTGATGATCGCATGTTTCTCGGGCGCATGCTTCCTTCTCCGTTGCTGTACGGGCCTCACGGTGGGGTCGAGGCTGAGCTTGTGCATCACGGTCTTCTCTGGTATGCCAGGGAGTTGATCATCGGACCAAGCAAAGACCTGAACGTACTCAGAAAGGAATTTTTTGTATTGCTGCTGTTCCATGGGTGGTAGGTCGGCTCCGATCCTTACTCCGAGGGCCGGGTCATCGTTTAGGAATACCGTTAGCAATTCACCACCGGGCTCGGCAGTTACGGTCTTCCCTTCGATTCCCTTGGGGCCCCCGTCCGGCCTTGAGGCTTCCACCGAGATGTTGTAGCACCTTCTAGCCGTGGCCTGGTTACCTCGAACTTCCCCCAACCCGTTTTTGGTGCGAAACTTCATTTTCTCGTGATAGGTAGATGGTACGGCCTTTATCCGGCTGAGAATTTTTCGGCCGAAAATGGCGTTGTACGCTATCATACCCTTAATCACTATGAAGTCCACCATGACCGTAACGGTTTTGGGTGGGGTGCCGATGGTGACCGGCAGGCTTAGGGCTCCCTCGGGGTAGGTGGCTAGGCCGTTAAACCCGCAAAGGGGTGTTCGGATCGGGCGGAGCTTGGATGGGTCTTCCCCCATCTTAAGGAAACAGTCGTAAGATAATACATCGGGGGCGCTCCCATTGTCAACCAGAATTCTATCTACGTTACAATGGTTTATTGTGGCCGAGATAACGAGGGCATCATCATGCGGGGTCTTCAGCCCTTCCAGGTCTTGGTCGGAGAAGACTATGACCTGGGGCTCCCTCGGCGGGCCGCTGGAGGGTTCTAAGACCTGGTTGGCCCGCTCGGCATGACGCTTCCTTCCTCGGCTGGTGTCGCCGCCCGACGCCGTTCCTCCGAAGATGACGTTGATGTGGACCCCTCGGGGGGCGTTGTCGATCTTCTCGGCGGCGTCCCGGTCTTCTTTGCGCCCGGCTGCAAACAGGGCCAGGTGCCCCTGACGGATGAGACGTTCGATCTCGTCCTGGAGCTAGTGGCAGTCGCCGGTGTGGTGCCCGTGGTCGCCGTGGAATAGGCATTGCCTGTCGCGCTTGCGGTTCTTCAATCTCATCGGTTCGGGCCGGCGGAGGAGTCCCGAGTCTTTGATGTCTTCATAGATCTCGTAGACTGGCGCGGTCAACGGGGTGTACCGCTCATACTTCCTCTTGCGCTCTCCTTCCCGATCGCGCTTCTTGCCCGAGCTAGGGTTTGGCTCGGAGGCTCGCTTCTTGTCCCCCTCCCGACCCGAGCCGGTTGTGTCTCGGCAGGCGCTGAGTACTTCTTCGCACTCGGCGTGGCGCAGTGCCAGAGTCACTAGCTCGGCAAGGGTCGAGGGAGGGTGGAGGACAAGTTCGCGGCGGAGGTTCTCGTCCCGGGTGCCCCCGGTCAGAGCGGTCGTGGCCGAGGCCACATCCAGGCGGGGAATTCTGAGGGCTTCCGATTTAAATCGGTGGACATAAGCCCAGAGCCTTTCCCCTTGCGCCTGTTTGAGGGCCAGGAGCCCCGCTACTGACCTTGGGGGGGCGCTTCCGGCGAAGCTCTCCTTGAAGACTCGCCCGAATTGCCTGAAGTCCCGGATGGACCCAGGGGCGAGGGCCCGGAACCATGCCTGAGCGCCTTGGACCAGGGTGGCCGCAAAGGCTCGGCATTTAATAGGATCCGGTGTTCCATGCAGAGTCACCAGGGCGTCGAAGCTGTCGTAGTGGTCGGCTGGGTCGCCCTGGCCATCATAGAGCTTGAAGGTCGGAATGGAGGTTCTGGGAGACACCTCTGCCTTCAAGATGTATTCGGAGAAAGGGGATTTCTCCTCATCCTCCGAGAAAGAGGTTTTCTGCAGGGCGCGGAGGGCGCGCTCTTGCTCTGCAAAACATCTTTCGAAATCCCTCAGCCGGAGGGATAGTTCCGGCTGCGGTCGTGCCGTGGGACTAGGGGGGAGCGTCGTGGCGATCCTCAGGACCGCCGGCGCTCGGGTGTGGAGGCCTCGCCCCCTGTTTCCCTTTTCTGGGCGTGGAGGAAGCCTCTTGCTCCGGGGGCGGAGCTTGCGAGGGTCCTCCCACGTTGTTGCGGATGAGCTGCTGACCGCGGAGGGTGAAGCGGCCCCCAGCGGTATGCTGGGACGCACTTCGGGGGGGGGGGGGCTCCCGAACGGGGCACGGGACCTGGCATCCCTTGCCGCCTGGGCCCTCATGAGCTCCACGAGGACGTCAAGCTTCTTATTGAGGGCCTGGAAGACCTCGTCGCCACCGTTGGGGGGTACCCTCGTCGCCGTCGGAGGGGGCGGCGGTCTGTTGGTGGGGACGCTGGCGTTGGAGGGAGGGTTCTGTGAGGCCCTAGAGGGGCCATCTCCTGCCGCCACCACGGCCTTGCCCTTCTCGACGGTGGATCTCCTCCCTGAGCTTCTTCTCACCATCTCGGCTCTTCGCGCGTTTCCCACAGACGGCGCCAGATGAAGAGGTGAAATTTTGCGCTTGTGTCCTGAGCGGGCTGTGGATCACCTGAAGATGAACTGCAAGACAGGGAAACGTATCAGAGGGCCCAGGGGGCTTCCCTGGGATAAAACCCTCCGATGGCTAAGTCAGTAGAGTTGTGGTGGAAGCAATAATGGGGAGGAGAAAAGCTAGCGCGCGAGATTCCTCTCCACCAGAGGGTGAAGCGGATTGCTCAGGGGTTTGGGTATATGGGTACCTGAATGGCTCTCTTCTTCCGTCGGAGGGTAGCCCTGGTTTAAATAGTGTGCCGCCTTCAGGAGTCCTGCAAGCTGAGGGGTCTCCGGCGGGAGTTACGTCCTCAACGTGGGCTTTCATGGCCTTATCGTGGGAACGTTATCGTCTTGAAGTCTGGCGGTTTCTTGACTCCCCTATCCGTTGGGAAACTCTTGAACGGATGATATTTGGTCTAGCCGAGCTCCTGAAACGCCAGCCCTGTCCGGGCGATGAGCATAGCTCGGTGAAAGAGGGGTCGGATAGGTCGGCTAATGCCTGTCTCTCCCGGGCGGGGAAACGGCTTGGGCCAGACCTTCCTTATGACCTGACCATCACTCGGGCCCTCCGAGCCTAGAGGCCGCCGGGGAGAGTTGGTTCCTCGAGTGTTTGTTTATTGGGCTTTTCTTTCCTGAGTGGGCCCCGTGGGCTGTCACTCAGGTTGGCTTGCCTCGTTGGACCCTGTTGGGTCTTGTTGGGCTGCTCTTTGGGTGGGCTACAGAAATCCCCCTCTCCACTATGAAAAATAGTAATGAACAGTATTGGGCTTTCGTTTCACAATACTTTCGTTTCTCCAAAATTCGCGATGAATACATGATCAAAACTCATGACCTATGTACCAAATCGAAGAACACATCTGACTCTAGCTATCATGAAGTTTAATTGAATTTAGCCTACATTCAGTAGAGAAAAAAGAGACGATGGCAAACTAGGCCCAATAAGAACTCTACGAACTGCATCCCCCTTCACGCACGAGCACACACAATCACACGTGAACACAACTCTCACCTTTGGGTCCGCAATAATGGGGTTTTGTTGGGCTCAAGGCCACTATTTTTAGACTCGGGGACTTAAGAGTCCTGATTAAACTTATTTACCTTATATGATAAATCGTGTTCCGTGATAATCCCTATATTACCATAACAGCTTCTGCAGTCGCCTCTCTCTAGTTATTAGGGTTTCACGATTAGGTCGGTTTTTAGTTATGTTGATTATTATATTAAGGCCCATAGCCCAATAACGGATAAACATTCTTTAATTTAGCTATTACGTGACCCATTTAGGATTAGGGACTTAACCCATTTAAAGGTTTTTATAATAAATTATTTGTTAATTCAGATTTAAGTTGACTTATATATATATATATCTATATATATATATTTGTTACGGTTAATCTCATTTACTTATTTACTTAATTATCTTTAAGCAATTTTATCAATTAAATGCCACCTCGTTAATTCGAAAGTTTCATATTTATTAAATGTCTTAAGCATTTTAAGGGATTACATATTAAACAGTAACTTTCCATATTTTATTTTATGATATTTATCTTCAAGACATCACCCGAGATTTATCTTTATTTATGATCTTAAATATTCTTAGTGCTTTATTAAAAAATAAGTCGTTAATAAATAATTAGGTCGTTTAATAAATCACTCTTAATTTAGAATTTAAATGAGATAATTACTACTTCTATATTAAGAGTCTTTCTTCTAAATTTTTTAATCATATAAGCATATCTAAGATTCATTCAAGAGGTTTTATAATTTAAATATATCTCTAAACGATCAATTAACTCATCCAGATCTAAAGGTAAGTAATTTAATATTCTTTCTCATTTTAAGAGTTTTTCCAGTAATTATCTTATAATTAATTTCAAAGGCTTCCACATATTAAACATGTTGTCAAATAATTAAATGAAAGAATTCTTGTTATAATATTATTTTTTATTTTGTTTATATATTTCCTTTAAATTCTTTTAAGAGAATAATTGCACCATTAAAATGTTAGCATCTCCATGTCGTTAAGGGTTATTAATTTAAATATTAAATTACTATGATGAATGTGGTTTTTATCGTAGAAATTAAATTAATAACTATTTGATCCTCCTTTAATCTTATTAATGAGAACTTCTTTGAGCCAACATATCAAATATATTGATATTTTAGTTAAAACTCAATTATCTTTTATTTAATATTCATATCATAGTTATTATTATTATTATTTGTAATCCGTTCATTGGCTTGACTTCTATTAAGTTGAGTTCCTCTTTTGATCTATCTTTTCTAAATTTATTTGACCTTACCTTATTTATTCATTTATTATATTTTTAACACAATCATTAGTTTATTCTTCTTTATTTAACTTTTATTTATTTCATAAGGACTTATCTAAATTTCTAATGATTTATCTTAAGTTACCTTGCTTAATTTACCGCATTCACAATTATCTTTTCTTTTCTCATTTTATTATTTTAAATTTCAAATATAGATATTTATTTTTATTTTAGTCTTTATAATTAACTGGGCGTTACATAATCTATGTTGTCCTTGTAATTTGTTGCGAAGAGTTTTACTTGGTAGTTAATACAATGCCTTATTAGAACCATTAGCTTAAGAGCAGCTTTACTCGGTGATATTTCTTCTTTCATGGGATCTGGTTACATGTTTACATGCATGCTCATATGAGCAAGATAGTCTAAGTGTCATATTTGATTGCATTGAGAGCCTTGAGACAGGTAGCAGCTAGACAACTTAGGAGTGTTTTCATTCGGCATTGTACAAATGCTTACAAATAACATGTTTGATTGCATTGATGGAAATAGTTAGTTAGACTAAATCAACTTCATTTGGGTGGAAGTTTCAAGAAAAAAGGAGGCTGTAGAGGTAGGAAAGTGTTCCCTAGACCTCGTACTCACTTTCAAAAATTGTTTGTCGGGGAAGAGTAGCTGGCCACCCGAGAAAACCTGCAATCACTAGAAGAAAGTGTCAGAAGAAGTCCTAAGAGTGATCACAGGGGACAACCCTCCAATGTTTAACTCAGAGACGCGTGTGTAAGTTAGGAATAAGAGAGGAGGAGGGGGAGGAGAGTCAGAATAAAGACAAAGTGAGCCTGATCAGAGTGAGGGAGCCCCGAAGAGTGTTCGGCAGGTCTGAAGAGTGCTCAGAGAGGCAAGGAGAGAAGAACCGTAGGGGGACCACTCCTACCCTACTCCCTAGATGGAGATGCCTTTGGCCCCTGTCTGGGGAGTTCTTCTTTCTCTCTTGTGGTGCGGCTCCAATACCACGAGAATGACTCTCTCTCTCTCCAAGAGTGTCTCTGCGTAAGTGTGTTTAGAAGGGTGTCTCTGTCGGTGTAATTGCATGCGTAGGCGAATGAGTGTCCCTCTATGGGTCCGGTGAGGGCCTATTTATACAGGCCGTAGAGGCGCTAGCCGTTCCTCTCGGACTCGAAAATGGCGAAGATCGTGGAGGAATGCCTCCTTGATCATGGAGAGTTGCCCGTTACTCCCTTGCCCGTTATTGGAAGGGAGAGTTTGTGGTGGGGACCCTGGCAGCGTGGGTGTGGCTCAGTCCAGGTCAGGGTAATCCCTATGATGGTGATGACAACGTTCGTCCATTGGCGAGTTATACGGCATCCGAAATATGCATAGTAATTTCGCCTGTGGGTTGGCAGATCTTTCTTGGCCCTCAACTGGGTCCAATCGAACCGAGCCATAATAGGCCCAGTGATATTGGGTTGTGCTAGGCCTAGCGAATATTTCCCTCCTCAGAGACTATTTCAGCATTTCATTGCTGACAGCAGATTCTTCCTTTTACTACATTTGTTCTGGGACGAACTGGAAGGAGGAAAGAAAGGAAGGAAGGAGAAAAGATGGAGACAGTTCATCAATGACTTCCTGGCTGCCTTCATCATGCAACGAAGTACGCAGCATCATGAAAATTTGGATTGCCATCCCATTATATTATCCTGACCCTAACCACTCTATCACCACCATATAAGTTATTTTTTACTAGAGTACTTGTTGAAAGAATTACATTTTTCACTATAGGTTCACATGAGAAATATATCAGAAGTCACACACTTTATCCTATGTCCGTCCACATGTATGCATGCAGAAAGGTGTGGATGGGGCACACCTTTCCTATGTTATTCCAACCTATCTCAAGATTCTTTTTCCCCTCTAAAATCTTAGTACGACTCGATTCCTCAACTCAACTGATGAACCCTATGGAATGCATTGCAGTGTTGTGAAGCATAGTCTGTAAGCTTGTCCCCTTAGCATAAAAGGCTTATGATAAAAATTGATGCTTCTACATTTTATTTATTCATTGAAACTCAGTAGGGATTTAGTCAGACTTGAAATAACTGCCCCAAGGTATGACAACAAATGTGCTGATGCATATTATGTGAAAATAGAGTTGCATTATTTTTTTAAGAATAATCTAAAAAATATGAACAAAACAACTAAAAAGACATACATTAAAACATTGCAAATATCAAAGATTAACCTTTCTTGTTAGAGTATCTGGATCCTCCAATGCCACTTCACATGGCTGTGCACACTCACCATATGTTTCGCCGTTACACGGAGGATTAAACAATAATACCAATTGACATAGAAAATGTAACACCCTGGAATTTTTTAAGATTTTTCAAAAAAATTTAAGAATTCAAAATAATTAATTCTCATTTAAAAAGGGTTATTTAAGGAATTATGGGTTAATTAAATTAATTTAAGAGTCCTATGGTAACTAAAGGGTTTAGCCCACTTAAATTAGGCCCATAAATCAATTTCCAAGGCCTTTAGGCCCAAGACCATCTCTAGAGCCGTAATTAGGGTCCTTTTCAGATTTAAAATTGGATAAAGGGACCAAATAGGGGATAAATAGGAAAATCTAAAATTTTTAGACTTAAAGCCAAAACGCGGTCAGTCGGGCGACCGCGTTCTCATGATAGTGGTTCCGAGGAGACCGCTACCATGCTCCGTGAACGCAAGTTGAAGAAACATGGAAAAATGAGATTTTTTCCATCCCAACTCTTAGGTTCGATGTTATCTGGCAAGGTAACCTATCCTAGGACTTTTGGGGATCAATCCTATCCCAAATTATGACTCCCAATCGATATAATCCCTCAAACCCTAGCAAACTCTAAAAATAGATCCCATATTCGACCTACGCGAACCTCACTTTTGGCTCGCGTTGTTCGATGGTAAGACAGGGGTATTTCATGTAAGTACTTTAGACTTTATTGTTCCCCTTAGTATCTTCTAACAATCCTCCAAATCTCGTGCCAGGAGGTCAAGCCGTTGAAGAGTTAGGAGGACCGGAAGTTGCTGGTTCCCTACAGATCACACAGGAACAATAGTGCCGGCCCAGCGAAGATCAGAAGGTTAGAAGCCCTAGTAGAGGTAATTTCACGTTGAGTCTTTAGAACTAATTATTCCTCTTCATATCTTCTCATCACCTTCCAAATTTCACGAATTTAGAACGAGAGGATAAAGAGTTAGAGCGACTGGAAGTTGGGGTTTTCCCGCAGGACGCGCAGGGACATGGACCTTCTTCCAGTCAGAAATTTGAAGTCTAGGAAATAAATCAGAGGTAGGTTATCTCATGAACGGCTTAAACATCAAGTTAGGAGTAAAAGTCCTTTGTTTTCATGTGATTTCATACATTATACACGGAGTATTTCATGTTTTACTATCACTACGCATCTAGGTTATTTCTGCATGCATGATTCCTACCCTTAATGGAAAAGATGATAACTTTGGCTTAATTCATGCAAGCTCATGCATCTCCATGATTTAACTTTGTTATAGCATGTCTCATTCTTCTATCTAGTATGTTTTCCATGCATTTATTGCCCTAAGATAGGTCTTACACGGACCTTATAGCTTCTGCTTGTTACAGGCAGGAGACGGTTCCACAGGAACCGCTACTGTCAAGTAGCGGTTCCAAGATGGCCGCTACTATAGTGAAGTGGTTCTGGGGAGACCGCTATCATGTTTCTATTTTTCTGCTCCCTATTAGCTCTAACAAAACACAGAACAACCCCTATAATTATATGTTACACCAAATTATGTAGGTCTTATCCCTAGTTACATCATTACCTTCTTGTTAATGGTTATATTGCACATCCATCATGCTAGATTCCATGGCTTATATACTTTATAAATTTAACTTGATCTTATGCTAATTTCATGCCAAAACCATATACTCTTGTATTAAAGTTAAATTTCATATGGTTAATGGACTTGTTTTATTGATGTTTTGATAGCCGTTTCTACACGATTTCACTCTTATCTCAGTCTTTCTTAAGTACATGGCGCGTATTCTGGTATGTAGCCGTTAGTTACACCTTGCACTTGATAGGAACACCTTCTTGGACTTGTGATCCTCTCCGTTGGATATTCCTTCCACCGGATTAGGTGATCTTGTTTCAAGGCCTCCGTAAGTCTCAGCGAGCTTGGGATTCCTATTAGGACGCCGAGTTGGTTGTACCCTAAAATCTCAATGGATTTAGAAAGCACATATGATACCGACATTTTCTGCAACCTGGCCTGATAGCGGTTCTCAGACGACCGCTACTGTCAAGTAGCGGTTCTGGCATGACCGCCTTCTGCGAGTTTGATCTTGCGTCGACTCTTTTCCCTCTTTGGTGTCGACTCCACTTGGTGACAGTCTTGATATGACCGCTACTATCAAGAAACGATCCTACCATGATCGCCTTCTCAAAGAAACGGTCCTAGATTGACGAAAATCTTCCATCTTGTACCCCAACTCGTGGGTTGACCCAAGGGTTGGTTATACTCTATTTCTAGATGGTCGTTTGATTATCTGGAACCTTACACTATGTTCAATAAAGCTATAGACAAATTATGGAAAGTAATGAATGTACCATTATGCTGCCAGATTTCCTCCATAGTATAATGTCCATCTAAATCATCCTTGATCTCATGATCTCAAATTGGTACGTTCTCACCTTGATTTTTTCTATCATGAAACTATTGTTTGAATTATACATTATTCGCCAAAACTTTATTTATATCTCATGGAAGTAGCTTGATTTGTAACTTGAAGATGCACGAATGGGCATGGACAGTGTCCAAGGGCTCGACACTAGCCCCCTCGTGGATGGCCAAGAACATACTCTAAACCATGGGGTATGATGAACACTGGCGTCGCATTACGCCGGGAGTACTTTTTTTATAAACTGGTGAAAACCACGAGGCTCTCATGAAATTAGTACTTTCTTGTTACATGACTTTCTAGTGCATGGCCTTTGTGGTTATGAAAAGTAAATTCTCATTACATGCAAGTACATTCTTGTTACATGAAAGGCCACATTATATTCTTGCTCGATCATGCTCTCATTCTACATGAACATTCATATCTTCATGTGTGATATCTTGATACATGCGTTGTTACTTTGGTTTATCGTATGATTTATCGCATTTCTTTTATCTTATATTCTAGAGCAAAAATGTTAATTACTTAAATTATGCTTTCATGTTGATACGAAGATACCTATTGGGTAAGTGTGCTCATTCCCTACTTTTCCAATCTTTTCTGGAAATACTAGCTGGTCAGATTCAGACTATACAAGTGGCGGATCCGAGAGTAAGTAAAGAATGAGAGAAGCCTAGTTTAGTTACGAGTCATGTTATGTACTTTTCTCTTTATTTGAGTCTAGTATGTTAAAGAGTCAAAGTGGAGAGTCTATGTAAGCCTTTGCTTATTATCATTATTTAATAAAAGTTGGCTTTTGAGTTATATTGCCTTGTGGTCACTCTTTATCTGTGGATGTTATTGTGCTCTGATTATATTGCAAGCTTGAGGCGTATTGCCGGCTGCTCACGTCCCCGAACATCTTCTGGTATACACATATCTTGGGGCGTGACAGTTAAGTTGGTATCAGAGCCTAGGCATAAGTAAGTCCTAGGAAAATATCATGTCATAGGCTAAGTCCAAGGATTAAAGACCCATACCTATGAACAAGGAAGAAATTTCTAACCCATGTGAGGATTGGGTAGAGCCCGGGATGAGATAGTTATTTAGAAATTATCTCTAGGTTAACTCCCCTCAATTCCGTAGGAATTAACAAATTGTGCCTTTTCTCATGTACCTTTGTTCACGATGGCTCACCGTGTTAACTGGGACGAGATGCAACAAACCATTGCGGGTCTTACCGAGGCCCTACAGACCATGGCCCAAGCTGGCGCTCGGGCAGGCGCTGGTGATCTACATCAAAAATTTTGGAGTTTAAACCCTTCACGATTCTCTAGATTCTCTAACTCGGATGAAGCGGAAAGTTGGATGGATGAAATGGACTGAATCTTCAATGTCATGCAATGTGCGGATCATGAGAAGGTCCTTCTAGCCACCTTCGAACTCCACAAGGATGCACGCACATGTTGGAAAGCAACATCGGCGCCTCTTCAAAATCTGTAGATTACGTGGGCCGAGTTTCTTGAACTATTCCATGTAAAATACTTCTCTGAGCACGTCAAGGAAAGAAAGGCTGCGGAATTCGCCACACTTCGTCAAGGCATGATGTCCGTGGTGGAATATGAGCTTCAATTCTCTAGGCTGGCCCCTTATGCTCCCCACTTGGTTAGCACATACTTATTAAAGGCTAATCGATTCATGGACGGATTAAGGCCTGTCTTTATAAGTCAACTTGGACCTAAAAATATCCGCACATATACGGAGATGGTCCAACGGGCTCATTTATGTGAGAGGACCTTGGAGAAGGTCGAGAAATTTAAAGGTAAAGGTGGGGAGTCTAGTCGCAAGTTCGACAAGCACGGACGAAAAGAAGACAAGTTCAGCATCACGGGTACTTACAAGTCTCGTGATAACAACAAGCGATCCCGTAATGGCGGCGAGAATGGCAAGAACAAGAAGATTAAAGAAGAGGATAAGCAAGTCATGGCGACTTGCTCGTTTTGCGAGAAGTTCGGCCACTCGGCTGAGGAGTGCTGGAAGCATTTAGGCGCTTGCTTATGTTGTGGAAGCCGGGAGCATTGGATGCCCGATTTCCCCCTCATGAAAGAACAAACCTCAAATGGCAGGCGCAGGAGGTAAGCTCGTCTCAATGCCGTTCTAGATGAAGAAGTGCCCAAGGATGATGGGCTAATGGAAGGTACCGTTCAAATTTATTCACATGCTACTTTTGTACTATTTAATATCGGTGCTTCTCATTCCTTTATATCTACTACTTTTGCAAAAGCCTTGCCAGTTTCACCTATACCTCTACCTTCGGACCTAGCTATCACAACACCTTTATGATGCGGGACGGACCACGGACTCGATTCCAATTGGAATGCGATCCTTAGACTCTAGACGAGCTCGCGATCGTCCCTTATCGAAGGAAGCGTCGGACGTGCACGGTTGAGAAACCGGCAAGAGCTAGGGTGGTCAACTCACAATTTTGTGCCCGGATCGGATCACGGGACGGTCTCGCTCTCTCTCGCAGTAGTGGTGATATAAAAATATAGCGATCTAGATTATCCTAACATGCTCTCAAGCAGCGGCATAAAGAAATATATACGAAAATAAAGTAAAGTGCCAAGCAAGGAGAGAATACGATATCTCCAAGCTCTCGGCGTGGGGAAGACGGTCTCGGCGGAATTCGGTAACTCCCGGTAACAGTAATGAATTAAATTACAGTAATGAAATATCGCCCACTCCACGCAGGGAGATAAAGGGCTACACAAGTGGGTCCGGGAGGACCGATCTCGGGTTGACGGGCTGCACTTGATCACCCCGTCGGCACTGTTCGGACGGCGTATGTTGCTGGTCGTAGGGCCCACGCACTGGTCGATGGGGCCGTGTGGGACCAGGGTGGCACCACTGTGGTGGGGACGCCTGGGAAAGCGCTTCTTGGGCCGACGGAGCGCTGGTTCGCCGGCTGGAGGCCGGGCGGCTCCGATCGTCACCGGTCGGAAAAGGTGCCCACGGATCTGTTGTTTCTATTTTCAGGCGCGCGACCCGGTGAGATCTGTCGCTGCGATCACTCCCGACATCGGATCGACACACAAGAGGTATCGTTGGAAAGCTCTCTCGAAGTCCTTCGACCCTGTGGGACTCAGAAAAATTCACCAGAGCTGTATTTCGGATGGCCGATTTTTGAAGCTTGCTATACTCAGTCTCAGATCTGATCAGGAAAACTGAGATCTGACTGAGAACCAGCGTTGACCGTAAAGGAGACTTCCGATTCAGATCTTGAGCTCTTCTTCAAAGTTGTAGAGAATTGAACAAGGAAGACGGGAATATTTTTTGTGAAAGGTTTGTGGAGAATTGAATTATATGGAGATTTTATACTAGACTGTGGTCAGATCAGGACTGATGAAGACAGAACTATTTTGGATCTGAAGGGGATTTTTAGAAAATAGGTGGAGGTCTTTAGAAATTTCACGAAAATTTTTGGATGGAGGGGATAGTAGACAGAACTTCTAGTAAATTTGGTGATTCAAGTAAAAATCATTCAGAGGGTCGACGTTGATGAACTCAGGCTTGCTGCCACAGTGAACAGAAAGCTGACAGATCTGGGAGGACTTGAAGACCGAAAATGCAAAAATAGAAAAAAAAAGATTTTGGATGTGATTTTTTGTGTGGAGATGGGGAATCAAGATAAAAATGAACCCTGAAAATTTCAGCTCCAGAAGATGTCGGAGTGGAGAGATGAAATTCTCGTAGTGGATCTCTATCCAGCAGGACAGAACCTGGACAGAACTTTCGACGGTTGCTCGTGGTGGCTCGATGCCGGCACGAACGGCGGCGGCGGCGGCACAGAATGAAATTAGAGGTGGAGGGGCTAAGGTAGAAGGGTCACAACCTTGAAATACAGAAAATGGAGAAGGAAAACCAGAGGGAGAGAGGAGAGAGGGCACACCCTTCTTGCTTCAAGCAATTTTCACATAATTTCTTCATTAAATCTCTAATGACACTATACATAGGCTTATATAGAGAATGGCAAGGGGTGGGGGGCTGAGAATTTTGTGAGAAATAGACTATTTTCTTCCCCATGTGGTCAAAAATCCAAAATAAATAAATTACATATGGAGGGGACCCTCCTTTGACTAGGTAGGTAAGGTAGGTGGCCTCCCTTTGACATTTTCAACCACTTGTCTCTCATGTGTCCAATTGACCTTCTAGATGCCACCTAGGACTTTGACCAGCCCCACATGGACCCATATGGCTTATGTGGACCAATGGAGAAGGGGTGAGGGCCCCCTTGCTGGACCTACTAATATTTTGCACAAAAACCCAAACAATCCAAGGGAATGACACATTTGCTTATAAAGCCTTACAATTGCACATATACTTTTCCAAGGATATAAAAGTAAATAAAAGGACTCAAATACAAAAACAAAATGTACATGCTCGGAGTTGATTCCCATCAATTCTCCCCGGGTGGGAAGAACTCGACCCCGTCGAGTAGGGGTACGGTTGCTCGAGTCGCTCCGGCGGATCCGTCACCGTGCCAAGTAATGCGGGTACGCTCCACTCCACGTGACCGTCACCTGCGCATTCCGTATATACTCGATATGCACAAGCTGCTGTGCGAACGAGGCTAGAGGTGGACACTCCGGGTGGGGTCACTCTCAAATGGAGGAGACGGCTCGAAGACTCACTAGGAATCAGCGCTGGGTCCCTATAGGTGACTAGATCCGGGTATAGATGTAGAGCTGGTCCCATACTCTTCTAGCAAGTCCACTTGCCTCACACTCATAGGAGACCGACAACGAGCTTGCACAAGACACATGCAGACACCTAACAAGCTAAACACAGACTCACACACATGATCCTAGGCAAACGTAGACACTCTTAGTACTACTACGACGGACGATAGGAGACACAAACACAATGGCATACGAAGGAAGACTCGATAAGGAGGACGGTCACCATCTACATACACTAAGTGTAAAGAAAGAATAACCCACAACTTAATGCCATGAGTTCCATCCCTCATCAACTGTCTCCGGTTCGAGAAGACTCGTCCTCGGGTATAGAAATGTGGGAGGATCAAGGGGTGGGTGACGGGAATATAATCCGGACGTCTAGTGTGAAGCGCGACAAAAATGAAGTCCGGACACTGTCTCTCGTACGTATGGCAGAAATCAAACCATACCGTGTCAACATAGGGTGTTGACAGTGGTACGGTAGTCTCCAGTGGTTGCACTACCGTAGGAGAGAGGGGTAAAAGTGGGATGGTGGGATCCACCGAGGATAAGGTGGACGAAATAGACGGGTCCGGGATGACCGGTGTGAGTGGGGTGACTAACAGCCCATGTCCCTCTATTGGTTCACTCTCTCGCCCAAAAACATCATCGTAGTACTCCTCGACCAACTCTTGGTCAGTCTCATAACTCACTAGAATGAGCCCGGGTGGGACATCCTCGGTATGTGTGTCCTCTATGGTAGGGGAATGTGAAGGACACGGATCGGAGAAACGACTAGGACCCACATGGTTGGGCTCCGGGGAAGGTAGTGGACATGAGTCCGTAGGCGGAGTAGACCGATAGGGGTGGGTGGTTGGTGACACAAAGGTGGTCGGGTGAATGCCGTCGTGGAAGACAAACTCGCCGGGTAGGTGAGGTGGATATAAGGTGCAGGTCCTCCTATCCCTGTCAAATGTCACTCTCCTCTCTTCCAACCATGGTCGCCCTAATATAATGCATGGTCCTGCCAGTGTACCGATATTGCACCATGCGCCATCACAATAAAAATTGGAGCCGATCATCCTTTTGAACTCGACAAAAGTAAAATCACCATCGCGGATAATCTCGCCTGTCTTAGAGAGGGACTCCACGATATCAAGAGAAACCTAATTATCTGACTCCCTATCGGTGAAACGGAGTTCCGTTGTGGACCTATTGGGTAGAGTGGCTTTAGTAATGAGAATGGTGAAACCAAAGGATCGGGCCATGATGGCATTGAATTGGGCCACAAAGGATGACCACTCGGACGTATGGTCTTGGGGAGCGGCCATGGGTAGCGGACATGCAGACACACGATGACAAGACCAGACTCTCGTGAACTAGACACGACCCTACTATGTGATGCAAAATTGGAATACAGACTCGACTACACACCTAGACTTAACCAAAACTCGGTACGTGGCGGAGATAATCGATCCGAGGATCACTCGCGCAAGTGTGCGGCCTTCGCGATAGGCATAGCCTAACGTTCGGACAACACCTTTTGATATACCGATTAATGGTATGCAAATGCAACCTAGACCGACTTAGACGATGACTAGACGTAAATGACACTTTTTTTTTTGATTTTAGACACCCTAGACTCAAACTCGCTCTGATACCAAACTGATGCGGGATGGACCAAGGACTCGACTCCAATTGGAATGTGATCCTCAGACTCTAGATGAGCTCGCGATCGTCCCTTATCGAAGGAAGCATCGGACGTGCACGGTTGGGAAACTGGGAAGAGCTAGGGTGGTCAACTCACAATTTTGTGCCCGGATCGGATCACGGGACGGTCTCGCTCTCTCTCGCAGTAGCGGTGATATAAAAATATAGCGAGCTAGATTATCCTAACATGCTCTCAAGCAGCGGCATAAAGAAATATATACGAAAATAAAGCAAAGTGCCAAGCAAGGAGCGAATACGATACCTCCACGCTCTCGGCGTGGGGAAGACGGTCCCGGTCGAATTCGGTACCTCCTGGTAACCGTAATGAATTAAATTACAGCAATGAAATATCGCCCACTCCACACAGGGAGATAAAGGGCTAAACAAGTGGGTCTGGGAGGACCGATCTCTGGTTGACGGGCTGCACTTGATCACCCCGTCGGCACGGTTCGGACGGCGTATGATGCTGGTTGTGGGGCCCACGGCTGGTCGGTGGAGCCGTGTGAAACCGGGGTGGCACCACTGTGGTGGGGACGCCTGGGGAAGTGCTTCCTGGGCCGGCGGCGCGCTGGTTCACCGGCCGGAGGCTGGGCGGCTCCGATCGTCACCGGTCGGAAAAGGTGCCCACGGATCTGTTGTTTCTGTTTTCAGGCGCGCGACCCGGCGAGATCTATCGTTGCGATCACTCCCGACATCGGATCGACGCACAAGAGGTATCGTTAGAAAGCTCTCTCGAAGTCCTTCGACCTTGTGGGACGCAAAAAAATTCACCAGAGCTGTATTTCGGATGGACGATTTTGGAAGCTTGCTGTACTCAGTCTCAGATCTGATCAGGAAAACTGAGATCTGATTGAGAACCAGCATTGACTGTAAAGGAGACTTCCGATTAAGATCTTGAGCTCTTCTGCAAAGTTGTAGAGAATTGAACAAGGAAAAAGGGAATATTTTTTGTGAAAGGTTTTGTGGAGAATTGAATTTTATGGAGATTTTTTACTGGAATGTGGTCGGATCAGGACTGATGAAGACAGAACTAATTTGGATCTGAAGAGTATTTTTAGAAAATAGGTGGAGGTCTTTAGAAATTCCACGAAAATTTGTGGATGGAGGGGATAGTGGACAGAACCTCTAGTAAATTTGGTGATTCAAGTAAAAATCATTCAGAGGGTCGAAGTTGATGAACTCAGGCTTGCTGTCACAGTGAATAGAAAGCTGACAGATCTGGGAGGACTTCAAGACCGAAAATGAAAAAATAGAAAAAGAAAGATTTTGGACGTGAGTTTTTTTGTGGAGATGGGGAATCAAGATAAGAATCAACCCTGAAAATTTCAGCTACAGAAGATGTCAGAGTGGAGAGCTGAAATTCTCGTAGTGGATCTCTATCCAGCAGACAGAACCTGGACAGAACTTCCGACGGTTGCTCGTGGTGGCTTGATGGCGGCACGAACGGCGGCGGCGGCGGCACATAATGAAATTAGAGGTGGAGGGGCTAAGGTAGAAGGGTCACAACCCTGAAATACAGAGGATGGAGAAGGAAAACCAGAGGGAGAGAGGAGAGAGGGCACACCCTTCTTGCTTCAAGTAATTTTCACAAAATTTCTTCATTAAATCTCTAATGACAGTATACATAGACTTATATAGAGAATGGCAAGGGGTGGGGGGCTGGTAATTTCATGGGAAATAGGCTATTTTCTTCCCCCATGTGGTCAAAAATCTAAAATAAATAAATTACATATGGAGGGGACACTCCTTTGACTAGGTAGGTAAGGTAGGTGGCCTTCCTTTGACATTTTCAACCACTTGTCTCCCATGTGTCCAATTGACCTTCTAGATTTCACCTAGGACTTTGACCAGCCCCACATGGACCCATATGGCTTATGTGGACCAATGGAGAAGGAGTGAGGGCCCCCTTGGTGGACTTACTGATATTTTGCATAAAAACCCAAACAATCCAAGGGAATGACACATTGGCTTATAAAGCCTTACAATTGCACATATACTTTCCCAAGGATATAAAAGTAAATAAAAGGACTCAAATACAAAAACAAAATGTACATGCTCGGAGTTGATTCCCATCAATTCTCCCCGGGTGGGAAGAACTCGACCCCGTCGAGTAGGGGTACGGCAGCTCGAGTCGCTCCGCGGATCCGTCACTGTGCCAAGTAACGCGGGTACGCTCCACTCCACGTGACCGTCACCTGCTCATTCCGTATATACTCGATATGCACAAGCTGCTGTGGGAACGAGGCTAGAGGTGGACACTCCGGGTGGGGTCACTCTCAAAGGGAGGAGGCGGCTCGAAGACTCACTAGGAATCACCGCTGAGTCCCTATAGGTGACTAGATCCGGATATAGATGTAGAGCTGATCCCATACTCTTCTAGCAAGTCCACTTGCCTCACACTCATAGGAGACCGACAACGAGCTTGCACAAGACACATGCAGACCCCTAACAAGCTAAACACAGACCCACACACATGATCCTAGGCAAACGTAGACACTCTTAGTACTACTACGACGGACGATAGGAGACACAAACACAAGGGACATATGAAGGAAGACTCAATAAGGAGGACGGTCACCATCTACATACACTAAGTGTAAAGAAAGAATAACCCACAACTTAATGCCATGAGTTCCATCCCTCATCAACTGTCTCCGGTTCGAGAAGACTCGTCCTCGGGTATAGAAATGTGGGAGGATCAGGGGGTGGGTGACGGGAATATAATCCAGACGTCTAGTGTGAAGCACGACAAAAATGAAGTCCGGACACTGTCTCTCGTACGTATGGCAGAAATCAAACCATACCGTGTCAACATAGGGTGTCGACAGTGGTACGGTAGTCTCCAGTGGTTGCGCTACCGTAGGAGAGAGGGGTAAAAGTGGGATGGCGGGATCCACCGAGGATAAGGTGGACGAAATAGACGGGTCCGGGATGACCGGTGTGAGTGGGGTGACTAACAGCCCCTGTCCCTCTATTGGTTCACTCTCTCCCCCAAAAACATCATCGTAGTACTCCTCGACCAACTCTTGGTCAGCCTCATAACTCACTAGAATGAGCCCGGGTGGGACATCCTCGGTATGTGTGTCCTCTATGGTAGGGGAATGTGAAGGACACGGATCGGAGAAACGACTAGGACCCACATGGTTGGGCTCCGGGGAAGGGAGTGGACATGAGTCCGTAGGCAAAGCAGACTGATAGGGGTGGGTGGTTGGTGACACAAAGGTGGTTGAGTGAATGCCGTCGTGGAAGACAAACTCGCCGGGTAGGTGAGGTGGATATAAGGTACATGTCCTCCTATCCCGGTCAAATGTCGCTCTCCTCTCTTCCAACCATGGTCGCCTTAATATAATGCATGGTCCTGCTAGTGTACCAATATTGCACCAAGCGCCATCACTATAAAATTCGGAGCCGATCATCCTTTCGAACTCGACAAAAGTAAAATCACCATCACGGATAATCTCGCCCGTCTTGGAGAGGGACTCCACGATATCAAGAGAAACCCAATTATCCGACTCCTATCGGTGAAACGGAGTTCCGTTGTGGACCTATTGGGTAGAGTGGCTTTAGTAATGAGATGGGTGAAACCAAAGGATCGGGCCATGATGGCATTAAATTGGGCCACAAAGGATGACCACTCGGACGTATGGTCTTGGGGAATGGCCATGGGTAGCGGACATGCAGACACACGATGACAAGACCAGACTCTCGTGAACTAGACACGACCCTACTATGCGATGCAAAATTGGAATGCAGACTCGACTACACACCTAGACTTAACCAAAACTCGATATGTGGCGGAGATAATCGATCCGAAGATCACTCGCGCAAGTGTACGGTCTTCGCGATAAGCGTAGCCTAACGTTCGGACAACACCTTTTGATATACCGATTAATGGTATGCAAATGCAACCTAGACCGACTTAGACGATGACTAGACGTAAATGACACTTTTTTTTTGATTTTAGACACCCTAGACTCAAACTCGCTCTGATACCAAACTGATGCGGGATGGACCACGGACTCGACTCCAATTGGAATGCGATCCTCAGACTCTAGACGAGCTCGCGATTGTCCCTTATCGAAGGAAGCGTCGGACGTGCACGGTTGAGAAACCGGCAAGAGCTAGGGTGGTCAAGTCATAATTTTGTGTCCGGATCGGATCACGGGACGGTCTCGCTCTCTCTCGCAGCAGCGATGACATAAAAATATAGCGAGCTAGATTATCCTAACATGCTCTCAAGCAGCGGCATAAAGAAATATATACGAAAATAAAGTAAAGTGCCAAGCAAGGAGCGAATACGATACCTCCACGCTCTCGGCGTGGGGAAGACGGTCCCGGCCGAATTCGGTAACTCTCGGTAACAGTAATGAATTAAATTACAGCAATGAAATATCGCCCACTCCGCGCAGGGAGATAAAGGGCTACACAAGTGGGTCCGGGAGGACCGATCTCGGGTTGACAGGCTGCAATTGATCACCCCGTCGGCACGGTTCGGACGGCGTATGCTGCTGGTTGTGGGGCCCACGTGCTGGTCGGTGGGGCCGTGTGGGACCGGGGTGGCACCACTACGGTGGGGACGCCTGGGGAAGCGCTTTCTGGGCCGGGGGCGCACTGGTTCGCCGGCTAGAGGCCGGGCGGCTCCGATCGTCACCGGTCGGAAAAGGTGCCCACGGATCTGTTGTTTCTATTTTCAGGCGCGTAACCCGGCAAGATCTATCGCTGCGATCACTCCCGACATCGGATCGACGCACTAGAGGTATCGTTGGAAAGCTCTCTCGAAGTCCTTCGACCCTGTGGGACTCAGAAAAATTCACCAGAGCTGTATTTAGGATGGCCGATTTTGGAAGCTTGCTGTACTCAGTCTTAGATCTGATCAGGAAAACTGAGATCTAACTGAGAACCAGTGTTGACCGTAAAGGATACTTCCGATTCAGATCTTGAGCGCTTCTTCGAAGTTGTAGAGAATTGAACAAGGAAGACGGGAATAATTTTTGTGAAAGGTTTTGTGGATAATTGAATTTTATGGAGATTTTGTACTGGAATGTGGTCGGATCAGGACTGATGAAGACAGAACTATTTTGGATCTGAAGAGTATTTTTAGAAAATAGGTGGAGGTCTTTAGAAATTCCACGAAAATTTGTGGATGGAGGGGATAGTGGACAGAACCTCTAGTAAATTTGGTATTCAAGTAAAAATCATTCAGAGGGTCGAAGTTGATGAACTCAGGCTTGCTGTCACAGTGAACAGAAAGCTGACAGATCTGGGAGGACTTGAAGACCGAAAATGAAAAAATAGAAAAAGAAAGATTTTGGATGTGAGTTTTTGTGTGGAGATGGGGAATCAAGATAAGAATCAACCCTGTACATTTCAGCTCCATAAGATATCGGAGTGGAGAGCTGAAATTCTCGTAGTAGATCTCTATCAAGCAGGACAGAACCTGGACAGAACTTCTGACGGTTGCTCGTGGTGGCTCGATGGCGGCACGAACGGCGGCGGCGGCGGCACAGAATGAAATTAGAGGTGGAGGGGCTAAGGTAGAAGGGTCACAACCCTAAAATACAGAGGATGGAGAAGGAAAACTAGAGGGAGAGGGGAGAGAGGGCACACCCTTCTTGCTTCAAGTAATTTTCACATAATTTCTTCATTAAATCTCTAATGACACTATACATAGGCTTATATAGAGAATGACAAGGGGTGGGGGCTGGGAATTTCGTGAGAAATTGGCTATTTTCTTCCCCCATGTGGTCAAAAATCTAAAATAAATAAATTACATATGGAGGGGACACTCCTTTGACTAGGTAGGTAAGGTAGGTGGCCTCCCTTTGACATTTTCAACCATTTGTCTCCCATGTGTCCAATTGATCTTCTAGATGCCACCTAGGACTTTGACCAGCCCCACATGGACCCATATGGCTTATGTGGACCAATGGAGAAGGAGTGAGGGCCCCCTTGCTGGACCTACTGATATTTTGCACAAAAACCTAAACAATCCAAGGGAATGACACATTGGCTTATAAAGCCTTACAATTGCACATATACTTTCCCAAAGATATAAAAGTAAATAAAAGGACTCAAATACAAAAACAAAATGTACATGCTCAGAGTTGATTCCCATCACTTTAGGTCCCGGAACTAAACTTACAATCCACTACCCAAATAGTGATGTAACAATAGAAGGTCACAATCTTCCTGCTAACCTCGTATGCCTTGACATGAAGGCTACGACGCTATCCTAGGGGTAGATTGACTTGTAGATCATTACACCGACATTAATTATCGCAACAGGAGGATTTCTTTCCACAAACCCGATCTTCCAAGATTTTCTTTCCTTGGAATCAAATATAGGAAGCATCTTATTCTTATTTCATCCCTTCACGCCTGCAAACTTATCTCGCAAGGTTGTGAAGCTTTCCTTACTCTGTGATCATTACCGAGTTCATGGAAATCATCCTTGAAGAGATCCCTGTTGCCAATGAATTCTCCGATGTCTTCCCATCTGAATTACCCGGTTTACTGTCTGAAAAGGGAAGTAAACTTCTCTATCGAACTCACTCCTAGAGCAGCACCTGTTTCAATAGCTCCTTACAGGATGTCCCCCACGGAACTCCAAGAATTGAAGAAGCAACTTCATGAATTATTAGACAAGGGCTTCATTCGACCTAGCACATCCCCTTGGGGTGCGCCAGTTCTATTTTTCAGAAAAAAGGATGGATCTCTCAGGCTATGTATTGATTACCAGTGACTAAATCAACTCACAATCAAGAACAAATATCCTTTGCTGCGTATCGACGAGCTATTTGATCAAATTTCTAAAGCGGAATATTTCTCTAAGATAGACCTCAGGTATGGTTACCATTTGCTCAAGATTAGAGATGAAGACATTTACAAGACTGCTTTCCGGAGCAGATATGGACACTATGAATTCGTTGTAATACCGTTCGGGTTAACTAACGCTCCTGCATCATTTATGCAACTTATGAGCAATGTCTTCAGGCCCTATCTCGACCGATTTGTGGTCGTTTTCATTGAAGACATTCTCATTTACTCCAAGACCAAGGAGGAACATGAAGAGCATTTAAGAATAGCTTTGCAAACACTAAGAGAACATCAACTCTACGCGAAGCTCAGTAAGTGCGAGTTCTGGTTAAATGAGTTTTCTTTCCTTGGCCATATTATTTCAAGGGAAGGTATCGCTGTTGATTCTTCTAAAGTGGAAGCTGTTAAGAACTGGAGCTGGCCAACGACTGTGTCGGAGGTTAGAAGTTTTCTGGGTCTAGCTGGTTATTATAGGCGATTCATTAGGGATTTCTCTAAGATCACCGTCCCTTTGACTAGACTTACAAGAAAGGAGAACCCCTTTATATGGTCAAAGGATTCTGAAGAGAGTTTCCTAACTCTTAAATATCATCTCACTACCACCCCTATACTGGCGTTACTTGTCGAAGGTGGTGGCTTTAAAGTCTATACGGATGCATCTGGCATTGGCCTTGGATGCGTTCTTATGCAAAATGGCAATGTGATTTGCTATTCTTCGAGACAGTTGAAGCATCATGAAGAGAACTACCCCGTACATGATCTAGAGCTGGCTGTTGTTATTTTCGCCTTGAAAATCTGGCGACACTACTTTTATGGGGAGAAGTTCACTATCTTTTCGAACCACAAAAGTCTAAAATATCTTTTTACTCAGGAGTTAAACATGAGGCAACGAAGATGGTTGGAGTATCTCAAAGACTTCGACTTTTCTATCCAATATCACCCAGGTAAAGTAAATGCTGTAGTAGACGCTCTCAGCAGAAGGCCACTAGCAACTCTAGCAAGCCTCAGGAAATGTATGACCTATCTTATCGAGGATTTTGCTCAATTGAATCTAGATGTTGATAAAGAAGAAGTAGGGTGTCTGATTGTAAATATTCGGTCACAACCCACATTAATTGAAGACCTAGTCAAGTTGCAAGAAAATGACCCCACATTGATGGAGATTAAAACCAATATTGATCAACAACCGGAATTCTCTATTTCAACTGATGGGAGGTTATTGTTCAAAGATTGAATATGTGTGCCAGATCATATCGACACTAAGAAATTGATCATGGAAGAAGCTTAAAAATCAAGGTATGCTATTCACCCTGGTGCTACCAAGATGTACCAAGATTTGAAAAAGAATTTCTGGTGGCCCAACATGAAGAGAGAGATAGCAGAGTTTGTATCTCGCTGCCTCACTTGTCAGCAAGTTAAGGCGGAGCATCAAAAATCCGCTGGAAAACTATATCTCTTAGAAATTCCCGAGTGGAAGTGGGAAAGAATAGAGATGGATTTCATCATGGGTTTACCCAAGACAAGGGGTGGACATGATAGTATATGGGTGATCATAGACCGATTGACTAAATGTGCACAATTCCTACCAATCAAAAGTCTATGGTCTGTGGACATATTAGCAGCGTTATACATGAAGGAAATAGTCAAGCTACACGGAGTCCCCGTCACTATTATTTCTGTTTGAGACCCTCGATTCACATCACAATTCTGGAAGGGTCTACAACATTCATTAGGGACCCGACTCAACTTTAGCACTGCATTCCATCCACAAATCGATGGTCAAAGTGAGAGAACAAATCAGGTAATAGAAGATATGCTCAGAGCTTGTGCTATTGATTTTGGTGAGAGTTGACACGACCACTTGCCTCTAGTGGAATTCACCTACAACAATAGCTATTAAGCTAGCATACAAATGGCACCATTCGAGGCATTATATGGAAGAAGCTGCCACTCACCTATATGCTGGAATGAAGTTGGAGAAAGACAACTTCTAGGCCCCGAAATCATCAGGGATACTATTGAAAAGGTAAAGCTTATTTGAGAGAGACTCAAGATGGCCCAAGATAGACAAAAGTCATATGCTGATAACCGAAGGTGTGACCTGGAATTTCAAATGGGAGACCACGTATTCCTTAAAGTTTCTCCAGGTCGAGGTATTCGAAGATTCGGCATCAAAGGCAAGCTCACTCCGAGATATATTGGTCCTTTCGAAATCCTTGAAAGGGTCGGCGAAGTAACATATCGGATTGCCTTGCCCCCTCAATTAGCCGGAGTCCATGATGTATTTTATGTCTCGATGCTTAAAAGATATGTCTATGACCCATTCCATGTTATATGTCATGACGACTTGGCAATTCAAAAGGATCTGACATACGAGCAAAAGCCGATCAAGATAGTTGACCGAGAGGTACGTCAGCTTCAGAATAAGACTATTCCTATAGTAAAAGTCCGATGGACTAAGAGTATAGACCAAGATGTAACATGGGAGATGGAGAAAGCTATGCGCAAGAGATTCCCGAAACTATTCGATTATAAGTATACTCTCTATAAAACCCAACCAATGAATTTGGGGACGAAATCCTTCTTAAGTGGGGGAGGGTGTAACACCTTGAATTTTTTTTAAGATTTTGCAAAAAATTTTAGAAATTAAAAACAATTAATTCTCATTTAAAAAGGGTTATTTAAGGAATTACGGGTTAATTAAATTAATTTAAGAGCCATGTAGTAACCAAAGGGTTTAGCCCACTTAAATTAGGCACATAAACCAATTTCCAAGGCCTTTAGGCCCAAGACCATCTCCAGAGCCGTAATTAGGGTCCTTTTCAGATTTAAAATTGGATAAAGGGACCAAATAGGGGATAAATGGGAGATAAATAGAAAAATCTAAAATTTTTGGACTTAAAGCCAAAACGCGGTCAGTCGGGCGACCGCGTTCTCATGATAGCGGGTTCGAGGAGACCGTTACCATGCTCCCTGAACGCAAGTTGAAGAAACGTGGTGTCATGCCCCAATGCGGAATATTAGAACATAATAAGAGAGAAAACCCCTCACTCAATCAAGACTAGAAATTCTAATTACATCACTTGATATAAAAATCTCAACTACAAAATTTCAATTTTTACAACTCTTCAAAATTTCAAGGACCACCTTAACTCTCAAACAATTTACAAGAATACTCTTATAAGAAGATAACTCTCAATTCTAAACTAAGAAATGGGGTCCACTAGGACATCTTGGTACACTCCAACACTCTTGCCCATTCCCGCTAGCTATCCTCGAGGTAACCTGAAAAAAGATTAATTTAACACTGCATGAGCATATAGCCCAATAGGAATTACATCTCAACACAAGTAAATTTAAGTGATTAGTGTCTTTTAACACTCCATTTAAGATAGGAAAGAGATAGAATAAAATCAAGTATAAGGATGTAATCATGAGGATAATAGATGTCAAAGAGTACAATGGATGTCAAAGAAGTATAATAGTAGCACTTTGCCCCACATGTTCCAATGAACAATAACAAGAAAGGTACGTATAACAAATGGAGAATGGATACAAGTGAACATAACTATAGATTGGCCATATAACAATTGAATTTCAAAAATCTAGATATATGTATACCCTTTCGGGTCAAGAATATAAAGTAGCAAGTCAAGCATGTCATGTAACAAGTCAAACAATCAATCATGTACAAATAGCAAGTAACAAGTATCATGTGAATTGTCTAGATCACTCTAGCAAGCAAGTACTTCGGTGCAAATGCCACACCTTATCATTACAACTCCCCGGGACACTAGTACTTTCGGGCGCTCCTCCCAGGACCAGACCGGGCCCTTAATGATGCGTTGGCATTGAGGTTATGGATCAAAGACCGCAAGTAAACACTAGACAATCACATTTTAATGGCCAAGTGGACTTCAAGGAAGTCATGTTCAAGTAATTATCAAATAGAACAAGTAGAGTGCATGAATCATATGCAGAAAATTATAATGAAGGAATTCAAGGAAATCAATGAAACTAAGCATGGATTTTTAAGTCAATTCTAATATGGTAAGAAGGCCCAAAATCACAGGATTAAGATTCAGGCCTTTTAGAGATTTCAAATGCGAGTTTCAAGGGTTAAAAGTTTAGATTTCAGATATTTTGAAGTGTAGGTTTCTAAGTAACCTGGTTTACAGATTTAAGGCTCTAGTGTAGTAGAGTTTAACATCAACATAATTACAGGTTTAAAACTATGCTATAGATAAGTTAAATGTTAGATTTGCATGTTCAAAAATTTGGTTTACAGAGTTAAAAAAACAAATAGATGTTTACCAGTAAAAAAACAACCGGGTTTATAGATTTTCAAAATCATATTGTAAGGATGGAAATTAGTAAGTTTGTAGGGATTAACAACCCAAATTTACAGGTAGCATACGGTAAGACGACTTCTTTTTTTTGAACTAATGTGCTCAGGTGTGAAAGGATCAATTTCGTAGGGTTAAAAAGGATAAAAATGCACGATTTAAAAGGATTTAACATGGCAGGTTTTAAACTGAATCAAACGTAGGTTCAAAGGACTAAAGATTGTAGGTTTAAAAACTAACAGAAATATGGACTCTTTCGTAAGTTTAAAACTTGGAGTTTGCAGGTTTACAAGGTTTGATGGACAAAGGATGGAAGGGTCATGTTTTAACTTCGAAATTCTCAAGTTTGAGATTAATAAAAACATAGGGTCGTTCCCCCCTCCATTTTTTTTTGGTTTTAAAATCCCCAAGTTTGAAAGTGTAAAATAATCAAAACCACAATTTTGAAGAATAACAGTGCAGGTTTAAAAGCATCATAAGCAAGTTTATAGGAAAAAATGCAGGTTTCAAAGTTGACCCGAATAGCAGGGTTAACATGGATAAGAACGGTCGATGTTAAGCTCTGTTGATGTAGGTGTAAAAAAAAAAGAATGGAATACCAGGTTTAGAAGGGTTAAGACACGGTGTTTTAAAGCTATTTTTAAAGGGTTAAAAGATATCAGAACTTCAGATTTTAAACCTCAAATTTGCAGCTTAAAAAGGAGATTAAAACACAGGAAACATGGGCTTGTTTTATACAGGATTAAACCTCCGAGTTTGCAAATTTTAGAGGTCCGATGGACAGGTTTGGAGGGTCACGTTGTGCTGTGTTTTAAACTTCAAACTCTCAGGTTTAAGATTAACAAAAATAGAGGGTGGTTGTGTTGGTTTTAAATCCTCAAGTTTCCAAGTTTAGAAGGATCAGAAAATCAAGTTTAAAGTAGATAGATTGCAGGTTTTAAAAGGCCGATTGGCAGGGATTGAAAGGCTATGGTTCGGCTGGCTTTTCAACTTCAGATTTGTAGGTTTAAGATAAGCAAAACAAAGGGGAAAAAGATGATCAAAATTGCTAGGAAATATGCTCGTTTTTGCAGGTTTATTGGCAATCCGATTTGCAAGAATAAGAGATTAAAATTCAGATTTTTTATACTTGAGGCTTGAGTGAGAAAACCTACCTTAAGACCGAAGAATGCTCCCACGATCTTACCCCTTGCGAATCCATCTTATTCTTCTTCCTTCGGCTACCTAGACCGCCTTCTTTCTCTCTTCAACCCACGAACAAGGCTTCACACGAACTACCCTTCCCTGTTGCAGCCGCCGATGGGTGGTTTGAGTTTAATTTTGGGTTAAAGGAGATCGTAGGAGGGTGGAAGGAGTTATATATAGGGTAACAACCGAACCCTAGCCAATCTTATTAGGATTCATGTCTAAAGAGTCCTACTTAACTAATTCAATTGGAAGATAACTCAAATCTCACACCTACGGTAGATCTCTAAAAACCAAGTCAACATATTTCCCATGTAACAGCCACCGTGACTCTAAGTCTCCTCATATCTAAATTAGATTTAGGGTATATCTGGATGATTATTTAGGTTTAATATTAATAATGTGTATGTTATAAAGAAACAAATGGATAATTACATAATTTGATGGGTTCCTTTTTAATCTATTGATTCTTAATTTAATCGAATCATTAATTCATTATTTATTTATTTATTTTAACTGATCTCTCTTTTATTTATTTACATAAATAATTATCTAAATTCCTTATTATTTATTCTAAAATATCAAACTTAATTTACAAGAATAATTTATACATATTATTTCATTTTTATTGTAAAAATATATTTTTATTTCTAATTTAGTCCTAAATTAGTCGGGATACTACACGTGGAAAAATGAGATTTTTTCATCCCAATCTCTTAGGTTCAATGCTATCTGACATGGTTACCTATCCTAAGACTTTTGGGGATCAATCATATCCCAAATTAGGACTCCTAATCGATCTAATCCCTCAAACCCTAGCAAGCTCTATAAATAGAGCCCAGATTCGACCTGCGCGAACCTCACTTTTGGATCGCGTTGTTCGACTGTAAGACATGGGTATTTCATGTTAGTACTTTAGACTTTATTGTTCCCCTTAGTATCTTCGAACAATCCTCCAAATCTCGTGCTAGGAGGTCAAGCCATTGGAGAGTTAGGAGGACCTGAAGTCGCTGGTTCCCTGCAGATCACATAGGAACAAGTGTGCCGGCCCAGCGAAGATTAGAAGGTTAGAAGCCCTAGCAGAGGTAATTTCATGTTGAGTCTTTAGAACTAATTGTTCCTCTTTATTTCTTCTCATCACCCTCCAAATTTCACAAATTTAGGACGAGAGGATAAAGAGTTAGAGCGACTGGAAGTTGGGGTTTTCACGAAGGATGCGCAGGGTCAGGGACCTTCTTCCAGTCAGAAATTCAAAGTCTAAGAAACAAATCAGAGGTAGGTTATCTCATGAATGGCTTAAACATCAAGGTAGGAGTAAAAGCCCTTTGTTTCCATGTGATTTCATGCATTATACATGGAGTATTTCATGTTTTACTGTCACTGCGTATCTAGGTTATTTCTACATGCATGATTCCTACCCTTAATGGAAAAGATGATAACTTTGGCTTAATTTATGCAAGCCCATGCATCTCCATGATTTACCTTTGTTATAGCATATCTCATCCTTCTATCTAGTATGTTTTCCATGGATTTATTGCCCTAAGATAGGCCTTACATGCACCTTATAGCTTCTGCCTGTTACAGGCAGGAGGAGATTCTTCAAGAACCGCTACGGTCAAGTAGCGGTTCCAAGATAACCTCTACTGTATAGAAGCGTTTCTGGCGAGACCGCTATCATGTTTCTATTTTTTTGCTCCCTGTTAGCTCTAATAGAACGCAGAACAACCCCTATAATAATATGTTAAGCCTAATTATGTAGGTCTTATCCCTAGTTACATCACTACCTTCCTGTTAATGGTTATATAGTGCATCCATCGTGCTAGATTACAAGGCTTATATACTTTATAAACTTAATTTAATCTTATGCTAATTTCATGCCAAAACCATGTACTATTATATTAAAGTTAAATTTCGTATGGTTAATGGACTTGTTTTATTGATGTTTTGATCGCCGTTTCTACACAATTTCAATCTTATCTTAGTCTTTATTAAGTACATGGCACGTATTCCGATACGTAGCCATTAGTTACACTTTGCACTTGATAGGAACACCTTCTTGGACTTGTGATCCTCTCCATTGGATATTCCTTCCACTGAACTAGGTGATCTTGTTTTAAGGCCACTCTATGTCAGCGAGCTTGGGATTCTCAGTAGGACGTCGAGCCGGTTGTACCCTAAAAGCCCAATGGATTTAGAAAGCACATATGATATCGATGTTTCCTGCAACTTGGCCTGATAGCGGTTCTCAGACGACCGCTATTGTCAAGTAGCGGTTCTGGCATGACCGCCTTCTGCTAGTTTGATCTTGCGTCGACTCTTTTCCCTCTCTAGTGTCGACTCCACTTGGTGACGGTCCTGATATGACTGCTACTATCAAGAAACGGTCCTACCATGACCGCCTTCTCAAAGAAATTGTCCTAGATTGACCGCAATCTTCCATCTTGTACCCCAACTCGTGGGTTGACCCAAGGGTTGGTTATACTCTGTTCCTAGATGGTCTTTTGATTATTTGGAACCTTACACTATGTTCAAAAAAGCTATAGATAAATTATGGAAAGTAATGAATGTATCATTATGCTGCCGGATTTCCTTTGTAGTATAATGTCCGTCTAAATCATCCTTGATCTCATGATCTCAATTTGGTACGTTCTCAGCTTGATTTTTTTTATCATGAAACTATTTTTTGAATTATACATTATTGGCCAAAACTTTATTTATATCTCATGAAAGTAGCTTGATTTATAATTTGAAGATGCAAGAGCGGGCACGAACAATGTCCAAGGGCTCGACACTAGCCCCCTCGGCGGATGATCGGAAACATACTATAAACTATGGGGTATGATGAACACTGGCGTCACATTGCGTTGGGAGTACTTTTTTTATAAACGGGTGAAAATCACGAGGCTCTCATAAAATTATTACCTTTTTGTTACATGGCTTTCTAGTGCATAGCCTTTATGGTTATTAAAAGTAAATTCTCGTTATATGCAAGTACATTCTTGTTACATGAAAGGCCACATTATATTCTTGCTCGATCATGCTCTCATTCTACATGAACATTCATATCTTCATGAGTGATATCTTGATACATGCGTTGTTACTTTGGTTTATCGTATGATTTACCGCATTTCTTTTATCTTATATTCTAGAGCAAAAATGTTAATTGCTTAAATTATGCCTTTATGTTGATACGAAGATATCTACTGGGTAAGTGTGGTGTCACGCCCCGAGCCTTTATTACAGCGGAAGACTCGCTCGGGGAGCGCGAACAGCCGGCATGGTAAGCCTCTTACAAGCAAGAATCAATCAGAGTGCGAGACAATCACACAAGTAAATACAATTGCACAAGATTTAATCAACTACAACTTCATCTCATAATGCTCAATATTCAAAGATACAATCACAAATTTGATTTTTCATTCTACTGGACTCAAGAAATAGGAAAATTACATTGACTCAATCTAGATATTATAAACTTCCTATGTCTTCACTCTTATAATAACAACATTCAATCGCTCTCGGACCCGCTACTTGAATCACCCGAATCCGAATTCGAACTATTTCTATCTCCTGAAAAACATTGGAAATAGATAATGAGCACACTTACCCAGTAGGTAGCTTCGCATCAACATGAAGGCACTATTAAAGTAGTTAACATTTTAGCTCTAAAGAATGAGGTAAAATCATGCGAATGTGAATCAATCATGCGATCAAACCAAAGTAACAAGATAAGATAGAATGATCAAGAATGAACTAGCAAGAATATAACATGAACATGATATTTGGCCTTTCACGAGCAAGAATATATCGAGAATGTACTAGCAAGCCACATATTCATCACTTTAGCATCTTATGCTTATGAGCAAGTGCTTCGTGAATTTCGGTGGAATATCAAGCAAGAATGTCATGTCGTGTCGTATCGTGGATCTTCACTTATTTATAGAAAACGTACTCCCAGCGCAATGCGACGCTAGTAGCATCATACCCCATGGTTTATAAAATAGTATGTTTCCGGAAATCAGCAGAGGGGACTAGCATAGAGCCCTTGAACACAATCAGTGCTCGATCGCATCTTCAGTTATAAATTAAGCTACTTCCACGCATGTAACAGTAAAGTATGGCCAAGAATATAGCAATTCCAAATAATTTCATGATAACTAGAATCAATGAAGGAATGCTTCAACATAAGAATGCATGAGTCAAGAAAACGACTTAAACAAGGTTATGCTCATAGAAATAAATCGACAACATAACGGTACATTCTTTTATCTTTCATTTACTATATTAAGTTTCTTAAGCAATATGATAAGTTCTAGATCATCAAGGTTTGTCTAGAATCATTGAAATATCAACCCTTGGTCAAACCTTAGGTTAACATATACAAGCTATGTAACGGTTGTTTACTGGGCCGTTACATTATGTAACGCGTCCATAATGGGCCGTTACAGTAACCAGAGTCCAGCAAGATAAAATAGACTCAGAGGAATGTGACGGTCACGCCCTGGGCCGTTATGTGAGTCTGACGGTCCAGTGCAAGGCCGTTACATTAAGAGAATCAGAAACAACGATAGAGTGCTCTAATTAATGGGCTTTTAATGGTACAACTAACTCGGCGTCCTAGTGGGAATCCCAGGCTCGCGGAGAATTACGGAGGCCTTGAAATAATGATTTTCTAGTCCATTGGAAGGAGTATCCAATAGAGAGGTCCTCATGTCCAAGATTGTATTCCTATAGTGCAATGTGTAAGCTAATGACAACATATCGGAATATGTGCCATATACTTATAGAAATGACTCTTGACAGAGAGAAATATGTATAATCAGTGTGAAATCACGATGAAAAACTCTGTCAATACAACGTTAAAAAGTCATGCTTTATAATATAAAACTATATAATTTGGCTTCATGAAATTAACATAACCCAAGGAAAAGTGAGATACCAAAACAGGCAATAACTAATATGAATAATCAAATAACCTTAGAATCACATGATCAGGTTAAAAGTTAAGTAACTAGGCTTAACAATAAATAATATTGGTAAGTTATATTCTGTCTTAGGGTTGACAGAACACAGACTCTGACGGCCTGGAGATGGGGCGTCATAGTGAACGTGACGGTCTGGAATCCAGCCGTTACATGAACGTAACGCGTCTGTCCTAGTGCGTTACAGACAACAGTGAAAATCCAAAACAGTAGGGTGTGTGACGGTCTGTCGTAGGGCCATTATATGAGTGTGACGGTCCTACGCTGATGCGTTACAGTATCTGCTGGCAGAAAACTAGATAAAACATAAAGAGATCGATTCATATCATGTCCATAATTATAATACCATAAATCCTTAGACATGATAACGTAGTGTAGGCCAACTACATGCATAGGCATTGATGAATTAGATGAATAGTCAAGTCTTCATCTTTAGTTAGGGCTAAGAGATACATGATATGCATAAAAACATGAAATTGATGATCTAGCATGCATGAAATCTAATCAAAACAAAGGCTCTTAGTCTTATCAAGTTATTTTTGCCGTTCATGAGATAACCTACCTCTTAACTTAGGCTGTTGCTTCTGATTTGGATTGAGAATCCTGCCCTAGATTTCCTTCTTCTGTGACTTTTTCAGTAACTTTCTTGGGCTCTAACTCCACGACCTCTTGACCTAAAGATGTTAAATTTGGAGGGGAGTTAGTCTAAAGTATTGTAAACAAATACTTCTAAAGAGCTTACCTGAGATAATGACTCCTTACCTTGATTCTTTACGTCCAAAAAGTAAGGGTCACACAGTTCAGAACTATGCCCCATTTATAGAGTTTAGGCTAGGGTTTGAGGATTAGATCGATTCTAGAGTCCTTGTTTGGTCATAATCTAATCTCTAATGTCCTCAGTATTATTATAACTCTTCCCAAGTCGATCCTTAGTGGATAAGAGTCCAAAGTTTTAATCTTTGTACTTGTTCTTTCTTTTACGGAACTAACAGGATGTAACGGTCTACGGCCAGTGCGTTAGAGGCATGTGGCGGTCTCGCGATAGACCGTTACATTACTCGTTCCCAGAGTTCAAAGAAATTAAACTCTTCAGTGTTTTGGGGTTCATAGAGTGTGACGGTCGCCGACATATGCGTTACATGGCTGTGACGGTCGTCCGATGGACCGTTATAGTCAACGTGGATAGAGTTCTAAATTGATCAAACTCTTATATTCATTATCCGCCTAATTATCTGTATTAAAGTGGTATTTATCCTTATAATTCTGAGGATAAGCTTAATAACCTTCTAGAATATGGGCCAAACTAAATGGGCCTGAGTTAACAACCTTTTTGGACTCCATTTAAGTGAGTTGGGTTAATTGATTAACACTATTTGGCCTTATACTGATTAATAAATTTAAATTAGTCCATTTAATTGCTAATAATGCCAGAAAGTTCTTAAATAAATTCTGGGGCACTACACCCTCCCCCACTTAAAAGAATTTGGTCCCCAAATTCAATACATAGATTGTGGAGAGTGTACTTACAGTCGAACAATTCTGAGAATCTTTTCTTTAAAGCTGATTTGGTTTCCCATGTTGCTTCGTATGGCCATGTTTTCTTCCTTTGAATTTTGACCATAGGGATAACCTTATTTCTTAGTTGACGCACTTCCCGATCCAGAATCTTTATTGGCGTTTGCTCATATGTCATATCCTTCTGAATCTCCATATTGTCATAAGTGATAATATGGTCAAGATCGTATACATATTTCTTTAGTATGGAGACGTAAAATACGTCATGAACTCCTGCTAATTGTGGAGGTAAAGTCAATCTATAAGCCACTTCACCGACCATTTCAAGAATTTTAAATGGGCCAATGAACCTTGGAGTTAGCTATCCTTTAATGCCAAATCTTCGAATACCACGACCTGGAGAAACTTTCAAATATACATGATCGCCTACCTGAAACTCCAAGTTACGTCTTCGATTGTCGGCATAAGACTTTTGCCTATCTTGTGCCATTTTCATTCTCTCTCGAATGAGCTTGATTTTCTCCGTAGAATCCCTGATAAGGTCGGGGCCTAAAAATTACTTTTCCCCTATTTCATTCCAACATATTGGAGATCGACAACTTTTCCCATATAGAGCTTCAAAAGGTGCCATTTGTATGCTTGCTTGATAGCTGTTATTATATGCAAATTCCGCCAGAGGCAAGTGATCATGCCAACTTCCTCCAAAATCAATGACACAAGCCCTGAGCATGTCTTCTACCACCTGATTTGTTCTTTCCGTCTGACCATCAGTTTGTGGATGAAAAGCTGTGCTAAAATTTAATCTGGTCCCAAGTGAATGTTGTAGACCTTTCCAGAACTGTGATGTGAATCGAGGATCTCTATCTGATACAATAGTGATGGGGACACCATGTAGCCTAACAATTTCTTTGATGTATAATGCTGCCAAGATATCCACAGACCATCGACTTTTTATTGGTATGAAATGTGCAGATTTAGTCAATCGGTCTATGATTACCCATATTCCATCATGTCCACCTCTTGTCTTAGGTAATCCCATAATGAAATCCATTCCTATGCTCTCCCATTTCCATTCTGGAATACTTAAGGGCTGTAATTTTCCTGCAGGTCTGAAATGTTCCGCTTTAACTTGTTGGCAAGTGAGACAGCGAGACACAAAATCAGCTACTTCCCTCTTCATATTGGGCCACCAAAAGTTTCTTTTGAGATCCTGATACATCTTCGTAACTCTGGATGAATGGTGTACTTTGATTTATGTGCTTCTTCTAAGATCAATTTCTTTGTATCTTCATGATCCGGTATACACATTCGTCCCTTGAATAGCAATCTTCCATCTTCGAAATAGTAAAATTCGGTCTTTGTTCAATATTGGCCTTAATTTCCAGTAAAATTAGGTCATCCTCTTGTAACTTGGCCAAATTCTCTATTAATGTAGGTTGAGCTCGGATATTAGCTATGAAGCAATCTTCTTCCTTAATGTCAACATCTAAATTCAACTGAGCAAACTGAGGAATAAGGTTAGTTACACTAATCATGAGACTTGATAACATACCCATTGGTTTTCTGCTGAGTGCATCCGCTACAGCATTAGCCTTGTCAGGATGATATTGAATAGCAAAGTCAAAGTCCTTGAGATGTTCTAACCACCTCCTTTGCCTCATATTGAGCTCCTTTTGAGAAAATAGATATTTCAAGCTCTTGTGGTCTGAGTAGATCGTGAACTTTTCTCCATAACGATAATGACGCCAAATTTTCAAGGCGAAGATCACTGCTGCCAATAATAAATCATGTACATGATAATTTTCTTCATGACGCTTCAATTGTCTTGAAGAATAGCAAACCACTTTTCCATTCTGCATAAGGACGCATCCTAAGCCAATCCCTGATGCATCCGTATATACTTCAAATCCACCACCCTCCATTGGTAGTGATAAAATAGGGGCTGTTGTAAGATGATTCTTAAGACTTTGGAAACTCTTTTCATAGTCCTTCGACCAGATAAAAGGATTTTCTTTTCTAGTAAGTCTAGTTAAAGGGACTGCTATCTTTGAGAAGTCCTTAATGAATCTTCTATAATAACCAGCTAGACCCAAAAAGCTTCTTACTTCAGATACAGTCATTGGCCGACTCCAATTCTTGACAGCTTCTACCTTAGAAGGATCCACAGCAATACCTTCTTTTGAAATAATGTGGCCTAGGAACGAGACTTCCTTGAGCCAGAATTCACACTTATTGAGTTTGGCATATAGCTTGTGTTCTCTAAGTGTTTGCAAAGTTATCCTTAGATGTTCTTCATGTTCTTCTTTTATCTTGGAGTATATCAAGATATCATCGATGAAGACGACGATGAATTGGTCTAACTATGGCTGGAAGACACTGTTCATAAGTTGTATGAATGCTGCTGGGGTATTAGTTAACCCAAACAGTATTACCACAAATTCATAGTGGCCATAACGACTTCGAAAAGCCAATTTATAAATATCCTCTTCTTTAATTCTAAGTTGATGATAACCAGATCTGAGGTCAATCTTAGAAAAATATTCTGCTCCCGAAAGCTGATCAAAGAGCTCATCAATACGCGGCAATGGATATTTATTTTTGATTATAAGCTGATTCAGTCGTCGATAATCGATGCATAACCTGAGAGAACCATCCTTCTTCTTGACAAATAGAACATGCGCACCCCAATGGGATGTGCTAGGTCTAATGAAACCCTTGTCTAGAAGTTCCTGTAATTGCTTCTTTAGTTCCTTAAGTTCCGTGGGGGACATCCTGTAAGGGGCTATAGAAATAGGTGCTGCACCTGGAATGAGTTCAATGGTAAAGTTTACTTCCCTCTCGGGCGGTAAACTAGGTAGTTCGGATGGGAACATGTCAGGAAATTCATTTGCAATAGGAATGTTTGCTAGAATAATTTCCTTAGATTCGGTGACAATGACTGAAGCAAGAAAAACTTCACATCCTTTCGAGATAAGTTTGCAGGCGTGAAGAGAAGATATAATGGTAGGATGCTTCTTGTATTTGATGCCAAGAAAAGAAAATCTTGGAAGACCGGGCTTTCGGAAAGATATAATTCTATTTCGGCAGTTGATGTAAGCATCGTGGTCTACTAGCCAATCTACCCCTAAAATGGCATCATAACCTTTCATATCGAGGCATACTAAGTTTGCGGGGAGATTGTGTCCTTCTACTACCACCTCACAATCGGGATAATACCTGGTAAGCTTAGTTCCAGATCCTAAAGGTGTAGTAATAGCGAGATCTGAAGGTAGGGGAACTAATGCAGTTGGTAAGGTATTTGTAAAAATGGTGGAGATAAAAGAATGAGAAGCACCGGTATCGAATAGTACGAATGCAGGGCGAGAACAGATTTGAAGAGTATCTGAGAGAAATATAACAGCTTGTTATTTCTCATGAGAATTAATTATCTTATCCCAGGCCTTACCCAATCCTCACATGGGTATGGAATTTCTTCCTTAGTTCATAGGTAGGGGTCCTTAAACCTTGGACTTATCCTATGACATGATTCTTTTTCCCTAAGTCTTGAGACTTAGGCCCTGATACCAACTTAACTGTCACGCCCCGAGCCTTTATTACAGCGGAAGACTCACTCGGGGAGTGCGAACAACCGGCATGGTAAGCCACTTGCAAGCAAGAATCAATCAGAGCGCGAGACAATCACACAAATAAATACAATTGCACAGGATTTAATCAACTTCAACTTCATCTCATAATGCTCAATATTCAAAGATACAATCACAAATTTGATTTTTCATTCTACTAGACTCAAGAAATAGGAAAATTACATTGACTCAATCTAGACATTATAAACTTCCTATGTCTTCACTCTTGTAATAACATCATTCAATCGCTCTCGGACCCGCTACTTGAATCACCCGAATCCGAATTCGAACTATTTCCATCTCCTGAAAAATATTGGAAATAGGTAATGAGCACACTTGCCCAGTAGGTAGCTTCACATCAACATGAAGGCACTATTAAAGTAGTTAACATTTTAGCTCTAAAGAATGAGGTAAAATCATGCGAATGCGAATCAATCATGCGATCAAACCAAAGTAACAAGATAAGATAGAATGATCAAGAATGAACTAGCAAGAATATAACATGAACATGATATTTGGTCTTTCACGAGCAAGAATATATCGAGAATGTACTAGCAAGCCACATATTCATCACTTTAGCATCTTATGCTTATGAGCAAGTGCTTCGTGAATTTCGGTGGAACATCAAGCAAGAATGTCATGTCGTGTCGTATCATATCGTGGATCTTCACTTATTTATAGAAATAGTACTCCCAGCGCAATGCGACGCCAGTAGCATCATACCCCATGGTTTATAAAATAGTATGTTTCCGTCAATCAGCCGAGGGGACTAGCATAGAGCCCTTGAACACAATCAGTGCTCGATCGCATCTTCAGTTATAAATTAAGCTACTTCCACGCATGTAACAGTAAAGTATGGTCAAGAATATAGCAATTCCAAATAATTTCATGATAACTAGAATCAATGAAGGAATGCTTCAACATAAGAATGCATGAGTCAAGAAAATGACTTAAACAAGGTTATGCTCATAGAAATAAATCGACAGCATAACGGTACATTCTTTTATCTTTCCTTCATTATATTAAGTATCTTAAGCAATATGATAAGTTCTGGATCATCAAGGTTTATCTAGAATCATTGAAATATCAGCCCTTGGTCAAACCTTGGGTTAACATATACAAGCTATGTAACGGTCGTTTACTGGGCCGTTACATTATGTAACGCGTCCATAATGGGCCGTTACAGTAACCAGAGTCCAGCAAGATAAAATAGACTCAGAGGAATGTGTCGGTCACGCCCTGGGCCGTTATGTGAGCCTGACGGTCCAGTGCAAGGCCGTTACATTAAGAGAATCAGAAACAACGATAGAGTGTTCTAATTAATGGGCTTTTAATGGTACAACCAACTCGGCGTCCTAGTGGGAATCCCAGGCACGCTGAGAATTACGGAGAACTTGAAACAAAGATTTCCTAGTCCATTGGAAGGAGTATCCAATAGAGAGGTCCTCATGTCCAAGATTGTATTCCTATAGTGCAATGTGTAAGCTAATGACAACATACCGGAATATGTGCCATATACTTATAGAAATGACTCTTGACAGAGAGAGATATATATAATCAGTGTGAAATCATGATGAAAAACTCTGTCAATACAACATTAAAAAGTCATGCTTTATAATACAAAACTATATAATTTGGCTTCATGAAATTAACATAACCCAAGTAAAAGTGAGATACCAAAACAGGCAATAACTAATATGAATAATCAAATAACCTTAGAATCACATGATCAGGTTAAAACTTAAGTAACTAGGCTTAATAATAAATAATATTGGCAAGTTATATTCTATCTTAGGGTTGACAGAACACAGACTCTGACGGTCTGGAGATGGGACGTCACAGTGAACGTGACGGTCTGGAATCCAGCCGTTACATGAACGTAACGCGTCTGTCCCAGTGCGTTACAGACAACAGTGAAAATCCAAAACAGCAGGATGTGTGACGGTCTGTCATAGGGCCGTTATATGAGTGTGACGGTCCTACGCTGATGCGTTACAATATCTGCTGGCAGAAAACAAGATAAAACATAAAGAGATCGATTCATATCATGTCCATAATTAAAATACCATGAATCCTTAGACATGATAACGTAGTGTAGTCCAACTACATGCATAGGCATTGATGAATTAGATGAATAGTCAAGTCTTCATCTTTAGTTAGGGCTAAGAGATACATGATATGCATAGAACCAATAAAACATGAAATTGATGATCTAGCATGCATGAAATCCAATCAAAACAAAGGCTCTTAGTCCTATCAAGTTATTTTTTCCGTTCATGAGATAACCTACCTCTTAACTTAGGCTGTTGCTTCTGATTTGGATTGAGAATCCTGCCCTAGATTTCCTTCTTCTGTGACTTTTTCAGCAACTTTCTTGGGCTCTAACTCCACGACCTCTTGACCTAAAGATGTTAAATTTGGAGGGGAGTTAGTCTAAAGTATTGTAAACAAATACTTCTAAAGAACTTACCTGAGATAATGACTCCTTACCTTGATTCTTTACGTCCAAAAAGTAAGGGTCGCACAGTTCAGAACTATGCCCTATTTATAGAGTTTAGGCTAGAGTTTGAGGATTAGATCGATTCTAGAGTCCTTGTTTGGTCATAATCTAATCTCCAAGAGTCCTTAGTATTATTATAACTCTTCCCAAGTCGATCCTTAGTGGATAAGAGTCCAAAGTTTTAATCTTTGTACTTGTTCTTTCTTTTACGGAACTAACAGGATGTAACGGTCTACGGCCAGTGCGTTAGAGGCATGTGGCGGTCTCGCGATAGACCGTTACATTACTTGTTCCCAGAGTTCAAAGGAAATCAAACTCTTCAGTGTTTTGGGGTTCATAGAGTGTGACGGTCACCGACATATGCGTTACATGGCTGTGACGATCGTCCGATAGACCGTTACAGTCAACGTGGATAGAGTTCTAAATTGATCAAACTCTTCTATTCATTATCCGCTTAATTATCTGTATTAAAGTTGTATTTATCCTTATAATTCTGAGGATAAGCTTAATAACCTTCTAGAATATGGGCCAAACTAAATGGGCCTGAGTTAACAACCTTTTTGGACTCCATTTAAGTGAGTTGGGTTAATTGATTAACACTATTTGGCCTTATATTGATTAATAAATTTAAATTAGTCCATTTAATTGCTAATAATGCCAGAAAATTCTCAAATAAATTCTGGGGCACTACATGTGGTCATTCCCTACTTTTTCAATCTTTTCTGAAAATACTAGCGAGTCGAATTTGGACTATGCAAGTGGCGGATCCTAGAGCGAGTAAAAAATGAGAGAAGCCTAGTTTAGTTACGAGTGATGTTATGTACTTTTCTCTTTATTTGAGTCCAGTAAGTTAAAGAGTCAAAGTCAAGAGTCTATGTAAACCTTTGGTTATTATCAATATTTAAAAAAAGTTGGCTTTTGAGTTATATTGTTTTGTGTTCACTCTTTATGTGTGGATGTTATTGCGCTCTGATTATATTGTTAGCTTGAGGTGTATTGCCGACTGCTCATGTCCCCGAACATCTTCCGTTGTACACATATCTTGGGACGTGACAAAAAAGTAGACATTGTATTAATAGGAAGATCAAATGTCACGCCCTGATGGGGGTATCCCTTGCCCCTTCACATTTTTTTGAGACTCGGATTGTTCTTCGTCTTGCGCCATTATGTTCGTCATATTTTTCTGAGTCTAATCATGTAATTTTTATATTTTATTTGAGTCCTAAACTGTGTAATTTTCCCTTTATTTGACTCCAATTTCCCTTGTTTTGTATTAATGGACCATAGCATCCTAATTTGGGCCCATATTAGTTGCTTAGGATAGCTTTGGTCTTTTGTATGAATGCCAAGGGCATTTCGGTCATGTAAAGAGTTGGGTACCTATAAATAGGACTCAACCCCCCCTCCATTTGTAAAAATGGATGCATGAGAAATTGAATTCCACTTTGAGTGAATTCTCCCTCCCCCTCTAGGAGTGTGACTCTCCTTCTCTCTCTCTCTCCCTCTCTCTCTACTCCCCATCACCTTCCCCAAGACTAATTCAAATTTGTATCTCCCTCCATCCCTACTTCCCAAGACCCCCTCCCACTTCCCGAGAGACCCCTCCCTCTTCCCAAGGCATCCTCCACCCTTCCCTAGGCATCCATTAACTCCCCATCCCATCCCAAATTCAAATTTCAAATTTCATCTCCCGCTTCCCAAGACAACCCCTTCCCTCTTCCCAAGGCCTCCTCCACCCCTCCCTAGGCACCCACTAACTCCCCATCCCCTCCCCAATTCAAATTTTAAATTTCATCTCCCACATCCCAAGATAGAACCCACAAATCCCCAAGCCACTTTCCAACCCCAACCACTCACTCCCCTTCCCCATGCACAAACCCACATCCCAAGGCTAAAGGGGCATATCCCTAGGCAAAATTCAAATCTCCCTCCCCCTAACTCCCCATCCCCTCCCCAATTCAAAATTTGAATCTCCCTCCCCCTAACTCCCCATCCCCTCCCCAATTCAAAATTTGAATTTCCCTCCCCTTGCTGGCGGTTTCCCTCCCATCTCCATCACCCCCCCATCCCTTGGTCATTTCTCCCCACTCTATCGCCCACTCCCTACCAGACTCAGATTTAGTTTGCAGGCAGTAAAGGAGCACCTATTTGCAGAGCCTGCCACGTCTTCATCACACATATTACGGCAATGTACCTTACATTTCTGGAAAGCTCGTCGAAGCAGCTTCGCAGGCGCGGTGGTTTCGCCGGCATTCGACATCGCTGCTGCCCAGAGGAGCCATTCTCCCTCGACTGCGCAAAGCTGCTCAGGCAGGGAACCTGAGGCCAAGAGAAGAGGCGACCACGGCTACTCCAGGATGAATTTGGATGTGATTTTTGGTTGATGTCTTCTTCTTTAAGCCCTCTATCATCACCAACAAGAAAGGAGCCATTTGGATTCTGGAGCACATATTTCCAAATTTTATCCCTAGAGTGCGCAAGTCAGCTTCCCCTGAGCCAGATCCGACCCTTCACACCATTCTGGTTCTCGCGGTCTACTCCGACCACCTCCGGCGACCCCGTTGGTCTCCGATTGAAGAAGACTCATCCACGATCGCAACGGCTCTGGTCTCACCATCATCGGACCCCTGGAGTGTTTGTGGCAACCACTTCTTCCAGCAGCAGAAGTTCTGGGACATCCAAGGCCAGGTCCGACCAGCCTTGGTCCTGTCCCCGCCTCGGCCACCGTTGACATCAGAATAATCTCCAGAAATTTGGGCATCTTCCTGGCCCAACCCAGGGCATTTTGGTGCTAGTCCCATCATCATCTGAAGTCGGTGGAGTCCGTGGCGGTGCCGTCATCGACCTTCTATCCTGCTGTTCTAGAGCGGATAGACCCAACTTAGTTCGCCGATTCGGTCCTAGTTTAGTTCCTCCCACCCCCGCCTGGCCGGCTTAAAGCCCCTCCCTGCTAGAGGTAATGTTTGAGTGTATGCTATAATTTCCCCACCTCTTCCCCACCCCTCCTGCAAGAGGTGTAGTGATTGTACTAGCAGGTCGTCATCCGAAGCTACATCTGTGCGGCGTGCGGGTGCATACCCACACCTCCTCGCTCGCCATCATCTCCGGCCGGGATTGGCGTCTTCACGCTGATCAGGTGAGCTTCTGGCCCCCTCTCTTTGCTGGCTTATCTTGCTTAATTAGTATTGCTTCTTAGCTCTGTCGGACGGTGAGAGAGTGCCTGATCCAAAAGTCATCTAATTGAGTGCCACCGCGGAGCGAGTTGTGAGAGAGACCCTACAACCCACGCCCTCGGCGTGCTGGCCACCCGTTGGTTTGGGCATCCCAGACCCTTAGGGGTTCAACCTCAAGCTAGCCAAACCCCGAAAAAGTGAGGTCCTACTTCGGACCCTCTCCACTATCGCCGGTTGGCCTACGGACAATTGTGTGCGCTACGCGAGTGAGCTTGCCCAAGTGAGTCCTCCATCAAAGTTGCATGCTTGCGGGTCATAGGTATAGGGAGCATTGGCCTAGTGGTTGCCATCCCTAGGCCGTGTCACATCACACCCCGACGCGGAATATCAGAACGCGGCAGTAGAGTTAAAAATATATTGATTTCCAGACATGTTGTGCCTTGACTAGCAATTAGATAATTCCAACACAACACCATGGCAGAGAGAAGAAATAATTCCCAAATACAATCATTAATTCCAACTAATAAAGCATAGCATGTTCAACATTCACCATTTAAATAAAGGTCCAAAAGGTACTAGTATCAACCAACATCTCCTTAGAACAATTACATAACATTGAAATAACAACTCTTGACTAATATTACAACTCTCAGCCTTAAACTATCTAGGGACAACTCTAAGTGGCTCTCTAGCTGGCTCGCTCCGAGGTCTTCACTCCTGCCCATCCCCATCGGTTTGCGAATCATCACTGGAGTTACCTAAAAAAGGGGGAAAATTGGGTGAGCGAATGCTCAGTAGGTAATAATAGGCAAGGTTTAAGTAATTAACCAATTAATTAATGTCAAGCGTTGAAATAAAAGAATAATGATAATGAAATACTCAGTAAAAGAAGAGCATATCTAAGAACTGGCCGATCAAGCATGTAACAAGCACATCATGAAGTAAATTCCATGAAGGAATTCAATAACTTGTAATATAGAGTGGAAGAACGAGACGAATCATGTGAATGAAATGTCATAGACATCAAGCTAGTCATGCACTCGGTGCAATGTCTCACCATGTCATTACAACTCTCCGGGACACTAGTACTTTTCGGGCGCTCCGCCCAGGACCAGACCGGGCCCTTATGATGCGTTGGCATTGATTTGGTGGATCCAAGATCCCAAGTTACGTCTAGACATTTGCTGGACTCGGCCAGACAGAGGAATGGAATTCGACAAGCTAACCTGGAAGTAACGAGAATAATCGAGGGTTTAATAGCATCAGCCATCAGCGGCTCGGTCACCAAAACACACAAGAAAGCGCAAAAATCAAGCTCTGGAAGTTACGCGGTCACACTGGGCCGCTTAATAAAAATGGTCTCATAATGGACTGCGGTAGATGAATTGGGCCAAGAGAAAACCCAGCTCGGTGCCAAGGGTAAATGGTCCTCTAAGGGCCGTGTAAAGTTAGGATGGTCTGACATGGACCACTTCAAGCAACACTAGGGCTAATGGAACAAGACCCAGAGTTAAGAATGTAAACGGTCCTAATTAGGCCGCCCCAACCCAGAACGGTCCTAGTAAGAGCCGGTTGATACTAAGGTCGATGCACATGCCAGCAGAACACGGTTACCCCAAGGACCGCTTGAATCACAGGCGGTCATGCTTGGGCCGCGTAATGACAGTAGTGGTCCCAGAAAGGCCGCTATTAATAGGACAACCCCAATTCTGGGATTGGGCAAAACCACGCGATTCGATCAAGTCCAAAGGTTCAGGCTTTGGGGGTACAACCTGCCCGGCGTCCTAGTGAGAATCCCAGGCTCGCGGGGGCTTACGGAGGTCTCATAATGGAGGTCCTAGTCCGACGGAAGGAGTATCCAGCGAAGAGTCCCAACCATTACAAGATTAAAGGTTTTATAAACATCAAAAAATGATAAATGATCGGTGAGTCAGTGCCACCGGAGTGGAGTGACTGTCAGAACAAACCTAGATAATTTCCACCATAATCATTGTGACATATTTGAATTTTATAACCAAGATCAAGTGGAGAAAACAAAAAAGAAATATTAATCATGACCATAGTTAGATCAGTTTATAAATTTATCGTTCGACCGTGATATCCCAAGGTGATTTCTGTTATACCGTGAAACGAGTTAACGACCCAGTTTCAGGCGATCTTGATAGACTCTTATTACGTGACAAAATTTGTAATATACAACAAATAAAATTTGGGCGAAACAAGACTACTGGAAAGAGCACAAAATTTTACATCGTGAGGTATGCTCAATTTTAGTTTTAGCCTGCTAGATAACCCACGATCAAACTACAAAGTGAAAGCTGACGAGAAGGAAACCTAATTGTCATGCTTCTACTAAAACCAAGCATACGATCTCTACACAGGATGAAATTGGGGCTTTTAGTATCAAAAGAAAGAGGGATAAGAGACGAACCCAATGGTATAAACTACATAGGATTTGGTCTGCTAGAACCTACCTTAAAAGAAGGAAGAAGGGGACGACATCGCTCGCAGGACGCGTAAAGAACACCCCAACTATACGTCAAAATTCACCCTCGAACATGCTCCTCGTCGGTCACCGCAGCATCCAAGACTTTCTAGGTCGGGCTAGGGTCTAAATATAAAGAGGCTCACGCTCTAGTAACGTCCCAATCTGCCGGATAGAGTCCCATAACTCGTCGTGCGAGCGAATCGCCGATTGACCAAGTCCGCCGCCTTTAGCTCCAAAATTCCTCTCCTAGGGTTAGGGTTTCAGTGGGCAAAGAGTGGGAAAATGATCTACAGATTAAGGCCATCCAAAAGGGTCTGATCGGGGCTTAATTTATTGGGAAATGGGTCCGAATTGAGTGATCTAAGGTCCGATAAAGTTAAACGTGGATTTAGCCCTAATACCCTTAATTCGGCTGACTTATAATTTTATTTAGGGTTTGCCACAGAAGACAAATTATCTAAAATTTTGGTCCTCTACATGATTATAATTTTTCTAGATTTTTATAAATTGGTTTCAACTTTACTTATCATATTTTCCTTAAAAATTCCTTATTTATTTCATCTAATATTTCAACGGGGTACTACACCCTCCCCCACTTTAAGGAATTTGATCCTCCAAATTCACAACACTTTTTGAAATGGGGATTAAGGTAACTGACCTTAGAATAAATCGGGGTATTGCTTCCGGATAGCATCCTCGGACTCCCAAGTTGCTTCTTCAGTTCCACGTCGGCTCCATTGAAACTTGACCATAGGTATGGAACGATTCTTGAGTTGCTGCTGTTTAAAGTCCAAAATCTTGATGGGTCTTTCTTCATAGGTCAAATCTTCCTTTAATTCCAGATCCGCATGTTGAATGACGTGAGTGGGGTCTTAAACATATTTCCGCAACATAGATACGTGAAAAATATTATGTACTCCAGATAACTGAGGTGGTAAAGCTAATCTGTAATCAACTTCTCCAACTTTCTCCAGAATCTCGAAAGGGCCAACATATCTCGGACTTAGCTTGCCACGAATGCCAACTCTTCAAATTCCTCTCATAGGTGAAACCATCAAGAACACATGCTCCCCGACTTGAAATTCCAAAGCTCTCCTCCTACAATCAACATAACTTTTTTGTCTCGATTGTGTCACTTGTAGACAATCTCGGATAACACGAATATTCTTGGATGATTCCGAAATGAGGACTGGTCCCAGCCATTGCTTTTCTCCTACCTCATCCCAACATAGTGGCGATCGACAACTTCTTCCGTAAAGAGCCTCAAACGGAGCCATCTGGATACTGGACTGGTAGCTATTATTATAGGCGAACTCAATCAAAGACAGATGTTCATACCAACTACCTCCAAAATCAATTACGCAAACCCTTAGCATATCTTCAATGATCTGATTAGTTCTTTCGGTCTGTCCGTCTATCTGAGGATGGAAGACAGTGCTGAAATTCAGACGGGTTCCCAAGGACTCTTGTAGTCCTCTCCAGAAATGCGAAGTAAACCTGGGGTCTCTATTTGACCCAATACTTGCTGGGATTCCATGAAGTCTTACAACCTCCTTTATATACAGAGCAGCCAAAACATCAATGATCCACTTCAACTTAATGGACAAGAAATGAGCAGACTTAGTTAGTCTATCAACAATGACCCATATTGCATCAAATCCACCACGAGTCTTGGGTAGACCCATGATAAAATCCATGCCAACACTTTTCCACTTCCATTGTGATATATCGAGCGGCTTTAACTTCCCAGCAGGCCTGAAGTGCTCAACCTTGACTTGCTGACACACCAAGCATCTGCTCATGAATTCTGCTACTTCCTTTTTCATACCCGGCCACCAAAAAGATCTTTTCAAATCCTGGTACATCTTAGTCTCTCCAGGGTGAATAATATACCTGGATCTATGGACTTCTTCTAAGATATTTCTTTTTACTTCAGCTACATCAGGTACACAGGTCCTTCCTCGAAATAACAATCTGTCATTATCGATAAACATAAAATCCGGTCTATTGCTCAAAATTTCCTTAATCTCTACCAACATCGGATCGTTTTCTTGTAAGGACTTGATTTCCATCAATAACTCTAGACGAAGCTGAATCTGTGCGATCAAGACCCAATCCCCACTAACATTGAGGTCTAAACTAGCCAACTGCTCCAGCATCCTCCATTCTTGCAACATGAGACTTGACAACTTCGTTATCGGCCTGCGGCTTAAAGCATCCGCCACCACATTATCTTTTCCAGGGTGGTACTCAATAGAAAAATTGAAATCTTTCAAATACTCAAGCCATCTTCTTTGCCTCATATTAAGCTCCTTTTGAGAAAATAGGTACTTCAGACTCTTACGATCAGAAAACACCGTGAATGCTTCTCCATACAAGTAGTGCCTCCAAATCTTTAAGGCAAAAACTATAGCTGCTAGCTCCAAATCATGGACAGGATAATTCTCTTCATGCTGTCTTAACTATCTAGAAGAGTAAGCTATCACCTTCCCATGTTGCATAAGCACACAATCTAAACCAATACCTGAAGCATCAATGTAAACTACAAAACCTCCTTATCCAGAAGGCAAAGCCAAAATAGGGGCAGTGGTCAAACACTCCTTCAGAGTCTGAAAACTCCGTTCACAATCTTCCGACCACTCAAATCGGTTCTCCTTGCGGGTTAGTCTGGTCAGGGGTACTGTAATCTTAGAGAAATCTTTAATAAATCTCCGATAATATCTTGCTAGGCCTAGAAAACTTCTTATTTCAGTTACATTTGCAAGCCTATCCCAATTCTTCACTGCCTCCACTTTCGAAGGGTCAACAGAAACACCTTCCTTAGTAATAATGTGTCCCAGAAAAGACACTTCTTGCAATCAGAATTCACATTTACTAAACTTGGCGTACACCTGATGATCTCTTAATAATTGCAATGCCATCCTTAATTGCTCAGCATGCTCCTCCTCATTCTTATAGTATATCAAAATATCATCGATAAATACCACGACCCATTGATCTAGGTAGGGCCGAAAAATGCTATTCATCAACTGCATGAAAGCTGCAGGAGCATTTGTTAGTCCAAAAGGCATTACCACAAATTCAAAATGTCCATACCTACTACGGAAAGTTGTTTTAAAGATATCATCGTCCTTGATTCGTAGCTAGTGATAACCTGATCGAAGATCAATCTTAGAGAAATATTGTGCTCCTGCTATCTGATCGAACATTTCATCAATCCTCGACAATGGGTACTTGTTCTTGATAGTAAGCTGGTTCAATTGCCAGTATTCAATGCACAATCTCATCGAACCATCTTTCTTCCAGACGAACAATACTGGAGCTCCCCACGGGGATGTACTTGGACGAATAAACCCCTTTTTGAGTAACTCCATTAATTATCGCTTTAATTCCCTCAACTCCGTAGGGGACATACGATACGGAGCCTGAGAAACAAGGGACGCGCCAAGAATTAGATCAATAGAAAAGACTACCTCTCTCTCAGGTGGAAGTCCTGGCAAATCCTAAGGAAAAACATCCGAAAAATCTCGAACAACAGGGATATCCTTAATCTCCAACTCCTTATGGGTTAAAGAAACCAAGGCTAGAAAAGCCTGACATCCTTTCTTCAATAACTTCTCAGCTCGAAGAGTTGAAATATATAAGCGGCACAGACTTAGAGTGCCTAATACCAACGAAAGAAAGCTCAGGGTGTCCAGAAAAAGACATGGAGCTAGTACTACAATGGAAACTGGCCTCGTATCTAGCCAACCAATCTGCTCCTAGGATTACATCATAATCCTTCATTTCCATACAAACTAAATCGGCTGGCATATTCTGCCCATTAATCAAGACCTTACTAGAAGGGTAGTAATATTTATTGGCTGAACTTGAACCAATATGGGTCAAAATTTCCAATAGAGAGTTCATTGGCACAGGGTTCACAGTTAAGGACTTAGCAAAACTCCGGGAAATAAAGGAATGCGTTGCTCCGGTATCAAAGAGAACAAATGCTGGATTATCATAAATGAGAAGTGTACCTTCAACAAGTCCACCCTCCTCGGTGGTTCCAGTTTCATCTTCCTGTAGGGCTTGTAGCTTGCCCTACCGCTTCTGACCACCTTGCGGCTTGTTTGGTGTAGCTTGGTCGGATAGGAGGGGACACTCTGGAATACGATGGTCCCTGCTTCCACAGCAAAGAAAAGTACCTAACTTGCACCAACATTCTTCCATCTTATGACCTGGATGATCACAGTACTTACAAAGGGCCTTAGATGGTACAACCAGGCCAGACTTCTTATCGTCATTTTTCGGCACCTTACCTTTCCACGAACTAGACCCACCGTTGGGTCTCTTCTTGTCATTACCGAGTTTGAAATTCTTGGAACTAGTGGTCTGTTCTTTCTTGGAGGTTCTCCCTCGGATCCTTTCCGTCATTTCCATGGTATCCTCAAGAACTTGAGCTTTTCTTACCATTTCAGCATAAGTATGGATCTCCATAGGCGCTAACTGGTTGATGTAATGCAGCTTCAAATCATTTAGACATCGCTTGGCCTTCATCTTCTCAGTAGATATCAAATGGGTTGCATAGCGAGTCAACCTGGAGAACTGAGCTTCGTATCCAGCAGCAGATAAGTTCCTTTGTTTCAAAGCAGCAAACTCCGCCACCTTCTTTTCTTGCACCCGGTCTGAAAAATACTTGCTGTTGAAGAGTTCCTTGAACTCCTTCCATGTCACATGCTGGTCTCCCAAGGTGGCTTTCATGGCGTCCCACCGCGTTCTTGCATCGCGCTCTGACTGGAAGGTAGTCAGAAGGACACGCTCGTGGTCGCTACACTGCATGACTTCGAAGATCCGATCCATTTCTTTCAGCCAATGCTCGGCTTCATCAGGATCTGTCGAACCACTGAATCATGGGGGATTCATTCCATGGAAGTTCCGGTGAAGGTCACCAGCTCCTTGTTGCGCTCCTCCTCCCTGAGCCACTTGTTGCAGGGCCCGAGTTAAACCTTGCACAGTTCGCTACATGTCACTCCATTGCGCACGTTATGCCACCATCTACACGTGGAATAGATTAAATTGGGACAACTTAGCAAGAATCTTTTAGGGGTGATTATTAACTCAACCCGAGTCTCTACCCAAATCTCACAAGGTTGGAACCTTAGACTTTCAATCAAGGTTACAGGTTCTCCGACATTACTAGGAACCTAGGAACTTAGAAAACCTTGGCTCTGATACCACTAAATTGTTACGCCCTGACGTAGAATATTGGAATGCGACAGTAGAGTTAAAAATATGTTGATTTCCAGACATGCTGTGCCTTGGACTAGCAATTAGATAATTCCAACACAACGCCATGGCAGAGAGAAGAAATAATTCCCAAGTACAACCATTCATTCCAACTAATAAAACATAGCAGGTTCAACATTCACCATTTAAATAAAGGTTCCAAATGGAACCAGTATCAACCGACATCTCCTTAGAATAATTTCATAACATTGAAATTACAACTCTCAGACTTAAACTATCTAGGGACAACTCTAAGTGGCTCTTTAGCTTGCTCGCTCCGAGGTCTTCACTCCTACCCATCCCCATCGGTTTGTGAATCATCACTGGAGTTACCTGAATAAGTGGAAAAATTGGGTGAGCGAACGCTCAGTAGGTAATAGCAGGTAAGGTTTAAGTAATTAACCAACTAATTAATGTCATGTGCTGTAATAAAAGAAATAATGACAATGAAATACTCAGTAAAAGAAGAGCATATCTAAGAACTGGCCGATCAAGGATGTAACAAGCACATCATGAAGTAAATTGCACAAAGGAATTCAATAACTTGTAATATAGCGTGGAAGAACGAGACGAATCATGTAAATGAAATGTCATAGACATCAAGCTGGTCATGCATTCGGTGCAATGCCTCACCATGTCATTACAACTTCCCGGGGCACTAGTACTTTTCGGGCGCTCCTCCCAGGACCAGACCGGGCCCTTATGATGCGTTGGCATTGATTTGGTGGATCCAAGATCCCAAGTTATGTCTAGACATTTGCTTGACTCTACCAGACAGAGGAATGGAATTCGACAAGCTAACCTGGAAGTAACGAGAATAATCTAGGGTTTAATAGCACCAGCCATCAGCGGCTCGGTCACCAAAACACACAAGAACGCACGAAAATCAAGCTCTAGAAGTTACACGGTCACACTAGGCCACTTAATAAAAACGGTCTCATAATGGACCACGGTAGATGAACTGGGCCAAGGGAAAACCCAGCTCGGTGCCAAGGGTAAACGGTCCTCTAAGGGCCGTGTGAAGTTAGGACGGTCTGACATGGACCGCTTCAAGCAACATTGGGCTAATGGAGTAAGACCCAGAGTTAAGAATGTAAATAGTCCTAATTAGGAAGCCCCAAACCAGAACGGTCCTAGTAAGAGCCGTTTGATACTAAGGTCGACGCACATGCCAGCAGAACACGGTCACCCCAAGGACCCTCAGAATCACAGGCAGTCATGCCTGGGCCGCGTAATGATAGTAGCGGTCCCAAAAAGGTCGCTATTAATAGGACAGCCCCAATTCCGGGCTTGGGCAAAATCACGTAATTCGATCAAGTCCAAAGGTTCAGGCTTTGGGGGTACAACCCACCCGGCGTCCTAGTGGGAATCCCAGGCTCGCGGGGGCTTACGGAGGTCTCATAATGGAGGTCCTAGTCCGACGGAAGGACTATATGGCGGAGAGTCCCAACCATTACAAGATTAAAGGTTTTATAAACCTCGGAAAACGATAGATGATCGGTCAGTCAGTGCCCCCGGAGTGGAGAGACTGTCAGAACAGACCTAGATAATTTCCACCATAATCATTGTGACATATTTGAATTTTATAACCAAGATCAAGTGGAGAAAACAAAAGAGAAATATTAATCATGACCATAGTTAAGTCAGTTTATAAATTTCATAATTTACCCAATTCTTGTGTGGGTTTCTAACCTACACATGTAATCTAATTGAGGTAACTAATATAATCAAAGCACACAAAACATAGGAAAACAGGCACTAGACGGTCTGCAGAGAACCTCTTACATAAGCTAGCGGTCTAACAAATGACCGCTGAAGAGGTGTGATCTCGCGCTGGACCTGAGCTGGGGGGATGATCACCAAATAGTGAACTGCAAGGAAGGGAAACAGATCAGGGGGCCCAGGGATGGTTCCCTGGGGTAAACCCTCCGATGCCTAAGTCAGTAGAGCAATGGTGGAAGCTATGAAGGGAAAAGGAAAAGAGAGGCGCGAGATCCCTCTACACTAAGGTGGTGAAGTGGTTCCTGCTCAAGGAATTTTAGGCGTGTGTTGGCCCTTACCTTTCACGGGAGGGAGTCCCAAGTTTAAATAGTGCGCCAGCCCCATGAGTCCCGTAACCTGAGGAGTTTCAGGCGGGAGTTATGTCCTCATCATGGGATCTTTACGACCTCATAAACTCCTGCTCATAATGGGCTCTCAACGGTAGCGTGGATAAGCAATCGTCGGTTAACCTCAAGCATGAAGGGTGCCAACCCTGTCCGGGCGATAGGCATAGCTCGGATGAAGATAGGTCGGAGTGGGCGCTGAGCGCTTGCCTTTATCCCGATGCGGGGATAGGTCGGGCATGGCTCTTCCTCCGTCCTGACCGACGCTCGGGCCTTCCGAGCCTAAGGGCCGTCGAGGAAGGGTTTGATCCCGAGTGATCTTATTGGGCTTTTTAGTCTAAGTGGGCCCTGTGAGGTTGTCACGTAGATGAGTTGGGCCTCGTTTGGTCCGGATGGACCTAGTTCAACTGCTCTTAGATGGGCTACAGAAATCCCCCTCTCCACTTGTCCCCCTCCTACTCCCGAGCTTTAGTAAGCTCGGAAGAGTAGCTGTTTAGGGTTTTGGACCAGGTGGGTTGAGATCTTGATATGACACGACTAGGGTGGATGCAGCAATGGGGCACGGACCCTTGGACCTATTTCGCAAGCACAATCATAAAGCAATAAAGTACTAGATTGGGGCCGATTCGCCGTCGCACACACACGAGCCCGGGTGACTTGGTGATGCCAAGTGGAGATGATGGATCAAGGCCCTTGCTGGTAGAGTGCCAGCAGGGCTTGGGTTGCCCTCCCGAAGGTACGAGGCCCACACTTAAGGGGCTGGCCGGGTGCCAATTGGGGCACTAGGTCCCTCTCTCACGCAGCCCACGGTGACCGCTCGTAAGTGGATCACACGGGGTCGGGCGCTCACGCTCTTGCTCAACGGAGCAATACCACGGATATTAGCTGAACAAGTAATAATGATAGAGCAAAGTTTAGAGCTTACCCTGGTTGGTTTGAAGAAACCAATCCCGTTCGGAGATGAGGGCGAGCGGGGAAGTGTGGGTTCCCCACACACTGCGCCGATGAAGCTTGATCCTGTTTATTAGTTACAATCACTACGCTCACACAGGAGGGTGGACTTGGGGTGGGGATTTCAGTATTACAAATCAAACACTACCTCCGCACAGGGAGGGACGTTAAGGCAGCCAGGCGGGGAGGGGAGAGTCACTGAAACCCAAGAGAAGGAACCGATATCGAGTCTGCCTGCTCGCTGTGATAGGTGATAGACAGTCAGTGTTGAGGCCGTAGATCTCAGTCTGGAATTTTTCTGATGACGAGACCAGCGTGGAACTCTTCGTAACTGGAGCCAGAATGCCTCAGAATTTTGTTGAATTCTTCTGATGCTGAGGCTGGTCTTGGTGGAGGCTCGAACAGAGTGACAGAATCTGGGACTGGCAGCTTCAGATCTCCAACAGCAGGTTGCAGAGAGCGCCCCGACAGCTTCCGGACTCCGAATCACGAACCGCCGGAGTTGCTGGAGCCGTGGACGAGTCCTCTTCGCAACAAAACTGACGGGGAAGCCGAATGATGCCGGAGAAGACTGGGGGACTCTGAATGGTGGTAACAGGTTGATGCAGACTGTGGGAAGCAGATCCGTGTAGCCAAGGGAGAAAAATGATAACTTTGGCTCACGGACGCCGATCAAAGTTCTGCTTCTTTATTCTGAAAATAGACTGGACGAGGAAGAACTTTGCAGAAGAACTCTTGGCCTGATTCTTCCGTGGTTCATCGTTGTACAGCTCCTATCCTGGTTTAGGTACTCTGCAGGGGCAGCTCTGCGCAGTCGGGGAAGATCGGACCTCCCGGGCAGCACGGAGCTTGGAAGGGGATGAGACCACCGCCGTTGCGAAACTGACTGGGAGAGATTTCCGTTGATGTAGGCCATGCCCCCAGGAGCTCCGGGATGTGGTCGCTGGCAGCACTGCAACAGGATGTTGATATGCAGAGCTTCAGCTGTACATAGATTTGAAGAGAAAATGGTTGAAGGGGGGGTTTCTTTGGTGGAAGGGTAGGGGAAATGGTTGCTTTGGTGGTGGGGAATGGTTGGGAGGTGGCAAGGGGAGGTGAGGGAGGAAGGTAGGGGCGGGGCTAGCAGGGGAGAGGGATGGGTGCCCAAGAGACCTTGGAGGGGGTGGGGGCGCAAATGGGTTGGGGGAGAGGGGTGGATGTTCCTTTGATTTGGGTGGAGGGTTAATGGTGGTGTTAATGGAGGGGTTAATGGGGGCCTAGGGAATGGGAAGGGTTGCCTTGGGGAGGGGAAGGGGTGCTTGGGAGAAGGGATTCTCCCTTGGGAAAATGAAAGGTTGTATGGGGAAGGGGAAAGGTTGCTTGGGAGGAGGGAGAGGTGCCTAGGAGAAGGGGATTCCACCTAGGGGTTGGAGGGGACTTAAATGGGAGGTATGGGGAAGGGGGAGGGGTCTTAATTAGAGGTGAATATGGAGGAGAGAGAGTGAATTTCGAATTTGGGGGTGGGGAGGAGAGAGAATGGGGTTCGCCCCCTTTAGAGAGAGAGAGAGAGAGAAATAGAGAGAGAGAGCTAGAGAGAGAGGCACAAATTCTTGTGGCAATTTTATCAATACTTCATTACTTCCAAATGGAGGGCTTGGGGCCCTATTTATAGGGAATCCCCAATTTACAAAAAGTCCCTGCAAAATAGACTAATGACACAGGACTAGGGAAGAAAAGGGGGGGGGGGCAAGTGGGCCAAGCCCAAGTGTTTGGGCCCGAACCCACATGATGACCACAAGACATAGGGAAATAAACACATAACCTAGATACTGGACTTAAATAAAAGGCAAATTACATCAAAATGACTCAAGATAAAGACAATAAGTGCACAAAAGGTGATCCACAAAAGTACTGCAGCGAACTGGATGCCATGGAGCTCAAGTCTGGACCTCGTCGAGGGGGAGGGAGGTCTCGAGCCAGAGGGAATCGTGGGTGATGCCCGAATCATTTCCCCCGGGCCGCGAAGAGCTCGACTCTATCGAGTAGAGGCCCTCCCTGCAGTGATACTGCTCCAAGAGGTCGGGGTCCAGCCGCTGGAGGTCCTCCCGACTCACCCAGGCATCATCCGAAGGTGGCCGTCCCTTCCACCTAACCAGATATCGCTCATACGCCTTGCTCCGTGTGTTGATGATCTGTACATCTAATATCCGCTCCACTTGATCACGCTGGTCTCTCTGGCCAGATGGAGTTCTCGTTGGTGTGGGGGCTCTCTCAAGGGGTGGGATAGGCTGGATCTTCTCACTGGGTGTCACCGTGGGACCCTTGTAGGGCACCAAGTCAGCCACGTTGAATGTGGGACTTACTCCGTACTCCTCGGGGAGGTCCAACACGTAAGCATTTGTGCCGATCTGCCTCAGAACCTGGAAGGGACTTGATCCATGCGACCTCAGTTTGGAGACATTCCCAGGGAAAAGTCTCTCAATTCTCACCATCACAAAGTTACCTATACGAAATTCTTGGTGGCGTCGGTGGGAATCGGCCGATTTCTTATACACCTCATTGCTTTTGTTGATGTGTTTGCGGATGGTGCCATGCAGTGTCATGAATGACAATCCCCTATGGATGAAGGGAGGGCCCGGACAACCAAATGCAGTCCTATCAAGTGTTAGATTGGTTTTGACGGTCTTAGGAGGACCAGGGCATCCATGAATTGACCTATCATGCTTAAAAGCCATGTGGACCATGATGCACTTAGGTGGACTGGGGCAGCCGCAAGTGGCCCTATCATGCATGAGATGGATGAAGAGTGGGGGAGGACCAGCTTGTGCAAATGTAAACCTGTCGTGCACTGGACCTAGTGTGTATGTGACATAAATGACGTGACTAGCCTTACCACATGATGCAAAATGTTGTGACACATGCATTCCTATCACGATGGTCCCATCTTTAGGTGGGGGTTGATTTGGGGGTTTCCACTCATGGGGGTCGAAGGGGTCCAAGAAAGTGGACATCTTGGGATGGGTCAATTCCTCATTTCCTAGGTGGATGTCACCCATGGTCATGGCTCTCATAGTGTGGGCTAAGTTTTGGAATGGGTGGGTTAGGTTCGACATGGTGGGTGAGGGTAGGAGGGAGTGGGTGGTGAGTGATGAGTACTCGGAAGCCCATAGGAAGTGGCCAAAAGGTTCGAGATGGGTTAAGGGGTGGGTGATGTGGAGGTGGGCTTTAATCCAAGTGAACGTCCTAGGGTCCTTAGTACACATAGGGAAGTGGGAATCATGAACCTGGTGGGACCTATCGTAATGCTCCTTGCAAAGGGACGAGGGGTAGGGGAAGATGTAGGAGGGCAAGGAGGTGGGTTGGTAAAGAAGGGCTACTGGGAAGGGATCATGTGGATCTAGGAGGACTTGGGTTGAGGAGATTGAGGCTTCTTCCCATCCTAGTCATGGAGCACTCCAAAGCATACACTCCCTAGTGTGGGCTAGGCACTTGTCTCCTCATGGGGTAAGTACCAAAGTGGATTCCCTAGGTTGAGTGCCCTTTTCTTGTGGTAGGGGGGTGGTGTAAAACTCATCGGGCTCGGGTAGAAACAATACGAGCTCACTCATGCCAGGACCCTTGGTGTAAATGGAGATGATGGTCCTGATAGAGGGGTGTAAGAAACTAAGGTACCCCGTATCACTCACTCCTAAGGCCAGCATGTTTGTCACCTCTATTTGCCTTAGTATTCCTTTAATCAAGTCCCTCATGGCTTCTACAAAGCAAAACGAATGATAGGTTGTGTGGAATGGTAGGGTGGGCTCGATTGGGTTATGATTATCCATGGAGGGGCGCATGATGTGGAGGAGGAGGTCTTGCTTAAGCCACTCAATGAGGGGTTCCCCAAGAATCATAATTCTCATGGAGGGAGGGGTGGGGGAACTTGGTTGGTCATCATGTAACTCATGAGGGAGGGTGTACCCAGTTAGGCTCGCTGTGGTCTCTTTGGATAAAGATGAGCCTTCTTGATCCAACCCTTGGCATTGGGCTTCATATTCTTCCTCCCAATCTAGGGGAGCCTCATATTCTTCGGTCACCTCCTTAAGTTCCTTTTGGAAAGGGGTGGGAGGAGGATTTGGGGAGGCTTGTGGGGTGTGGGTTTGATGGAGAACTTTGGGTTGGGGAATGGTGGCTGTCACGGGCCTTGGTGGAGGGGTGGACATGGGGTCCACGTGGGTTTGAATGGTGAGGGTGGAGTGAGCCATGATGCTTCTTCCACATGGCATGGGCACTTCTCGGCCTAACCCATGACATTGTGACTCGTATTCTTTTTCACAATCAGGGGAGGCCTCATGTACTTCAATTACAATCTTATCCCTTTGGGGTGTCGGGGTCTTACTCTCTAAGGGAATGGGAAGGTCTTTTGGGGATGGGGTGATGAAGGTTGGGGCATGGTGCACCCGGGGTGGTGAAGTTTGGACCCTAAGGGAGGTCTTGGGTTGACTGGGAGGGAAAGGGGGAGTGGGAGTGCTCCTCGGGTTATGGTTCTCAAGGTAGGAGTGGGAAGGTCGGGGAGCGTAGATCTTCCTAAGCTCGATCTTCATCTCTTCCCATGATCCTACGGGTTCTTGCCGCCAAATCCTTCTTAAGCCCACTATGCGTTCCCACTCCTTCTTGGCTTGTCCCCGAAGCCGCCCTGTGGCCCTGCGGACTCTAGCGTGTCCATAGACCCTAGTCCTATCAAAGTACTTATCCATGGTAGCCTCCCACTTTAGGTAGACATTAGGACTAGATCCGTCAAAACTAAGGTCCCCTTCTAGGATGATGTCCATGAGGAGGGGGTCAATTGGGCTCTTGGGGAAGGCCGTGTTGAGGGGACTTAACCAATGTGGAGTGTACATGATGATGCACTGGGTGGCCCGATAAAAACTCTAAATGCGAATGCGCCCTAGGACCAACTTGTAGAGAGACAAGTTGTGAACTTGCTCTGGTACCACTTGATATGACACGACTAGGGTGGATGCAGCAATGGGACACAGACCCTTGGACCTATTCCGCGAGCACAATCATAAAGCAATAAAGTACTAGATTGGGGCCGATTCGCCGTCGCACACACACGAGCCCGGGTGACTTGGTGATGCCACGTGGAGATGATGGATCAAGGCCCTTGCTGGTAGAGTGCCAGCAGGGCTTGGGTTGCCCTCCCGAAGGTACGAGGCCCACACTTAAGGGGCTGGCCGGGTGCCAATTGGGGCACTAGGTCCCTCTCTCACGCAGCCCACGGTGACCGCTCGTAAGTGGATCACACGGGGTCGGGCGCTCACGCTCTTGCTCAACTGAGCAATACCACGGATATTAGCTGAACAAGTACTAATGATGGAGCAAAGTTTAAAGCTTACCCTGGTTGGTTTGAAGAAACCAACCCCGTACGGAGATGAGGGCGAGCGGGGAAGTGTGGGTTCCCCGCACACTACGCCGATGAAGCTTGATCCTGTTTATTAGCTACAATCACTACGCCTCACACAAGAGGGTGGACTTGGGGTGGGGATTTCAGTATTACAAATCAAACACTACCTCCGCACAGGGAGGACCGTTAAGCCAGCCAGGCGGGGAGGGGAGAGTCATTGAAACCCAAGAGAAGGAACCGATACCGAGTCTGCCTGCTCGCTGTGATAGGTGATAGACAGTCAGTGTTGAGGCCTTAGATCTCAGTCTGGAATTTTGCTGACGACGAGACCAGCGTGGAACTCTTCGTAACTGGAGCCAAAATACCTAAGAATTTTGTTGAATTCTTCTGATGCCGAGGCTGGTCTTGGTGGAGGCTCGAACAGAGTGATAGAATCTGGGACTGGCAGCTTCAGATCTCCAACAGCAGGTTGCAGAGAGCGCCCCGACAGCTTCCGGACTCTGAATCACAAACTGCTAGAGTTTCTGGAACCGTGGATGAGTCCTCTTCGCAACAAAACTGATGGGGAAGCCGAATGATGCCGGAGAAGACTGGGGGACTCTGAATGGTGGTGACAGGTTGATGTAGACTGTGGGAAGCAGATCCGCGTAGCCGAGGGAGAAAAATGATAACTTTGGATCAAGGACGCCGATCGAAGTTCTGCTTCTTTATTATGAAAATAGACTAGACGAGGAAGAACTTTTCAGAAGAATGCTTGGCCTGATTCTTCCGTGGCTCGTCGTGGTACAGCTCCTATCCTGGTTCAGGTACGCTGCAGGGGCAGCTCTGCGCAGTCGGGGAAGATCGGACCTCCCGAGCAGCACGGAGCTCGGAAGGGGATGAGACCACCGCCGTTGCGAAACTGACTGGGAGAGCTTTCCGTCGATGTAGGCCACGCCCCCAGGAGCTCCGGGATGTGGTCGCTGGCGGCACTGTAACAGGATGTTGATATGCAGAGCTTCAGCTGTACACAGATTTGAAGAGAAAAGGGTTGAAGGGGGGGTTTCTTTGGTGGAAGGGTAGGGGAAATGGTTGCTTTTGTGGTGGAGAATGGTTGGGAGGTGGCAAGGGGAGGTGAGGGAGGAAGGTAGGGGCGGAGCTAGCAGGGGAGAGGGATGGGTGCCCAAGAGACCTTGGAGGGGGTGGGGGCGCAAATGGGTTGGGGGAGAGGGGTGGATGTTCCTTTGATTTGGGTGGAGGGTTAATGGTGCTGTTAGTGGAGGGGTTAATGGGGGCCTAGGGAATGGGAAGGGTTGCCTTGGGGAGGGGAAGGGGTGCTTGGGAGAAGGGATTCTCCCTTGGGAAAATGAAAGGTTGTATGGGGAAGGGGAAAGGTTGCTTGGGAGGAGGGAGAGGTGCCTAGGAGAAGGGGATTCCACCTAGGGGTTGGAGGGGACTTAAATGGGAGGTATGGGGAAAGGGGAGGGGTCTTAATTAGAGGTGAATAGGGAGGAGAGAGAGTGAATTTTGAATTTGGGGGTGGGGAGGAGAGAGAATGGGGTTCGCCCCCTTTAGAGAGAGAGAGAGAGAAATAGAGAGAGAGAGCTAGAGAGAGAGGCACAAATTCTTGTGGCAATTTTATCAATACTTCATTACTTCCAAATGGAGGGTTTGGGGCCCTATTTATAGGGAATCCCCAATTTACAAAAAGTCCCTGCAAAATAGACTAATGACACAGGACTAGGGAAGAAAAGGGGGGGGCAAGTGGGCCAAGCCCAAGTGTTTGGGCCCGAACCCACATGATGACCACAAGACATAGGGAAATAAACACATAACCTAAATACTGGACTTAAATAAAAGGCAAATTACATCAAAATGACTCAAGATAAAGACAATAAGTGCACAAAAGGTGATCCACAAAAGTACTGCAGCGAACTGGATGCCATGGAGCTCAAGTCTGGACCTCGTCGAGGGGGAGGGAGGTCCCGAGCTAGAGGGAATCGTGGGTGATGCCCTCATCAGTGCCAACCCTATCCGGGCGATAGGCATAGCTCGGATGAAGATAGGTCGGAGTGGGCGCTGAGCGCTTTCCTTTATCCCGATGCGGGGATAGGTCGGGCATGGCTCTTCCTCCGTCCTGACCGACGCTCGGGCCTTCCGAGCCTAAGGGCCACCGAGGAAGGGTTTGATCCCGAGTGATCTTATTGGGCTTTTTAGTCTAACTGGGCCCTGTGGGGTTGTCACGTAGATGAGCTGGGCCTCGTTTGGTCCGGATGGACCTAGTTCAACTGCTCTTAGATGGGGTACAGAAATCCCCCTCTCCACTTGTCCCCCTCTTACTCCCGAGCTTTAGTAAGCTCGAAAGAGTAGCTGTTTAGGGTTTTGGACGAGCGTGGCTCAGGTGGGTGGAGATCTAGCGGTGTTCGGAAGCCACGTGTCGTGGTCACCTGGGCCCTTAATAATGATGATCCTGACGAATTTGAACTGAAGGAGCCCCCTTTTCTCAAAGGTCGGAACGACGCGCCGCCTTCCACGTGGTAATATAGGCGTTGTGCACTTGCCGTTGCTCCAGACTCCCTCCATTTTTAGGGTTTGGCTCTCCTTCATGCTTGCTTTTGGGGCTCTTTGATGTGTCGTGAAGACACGACGGAAGAGCAGAGGCTTGCAGCGGCATTCACAGAGTTGGCAGAGATAATTGCAGAGGCAGTTCGACAGCTTCCTCTTCCTCCAGAGTCTTTGGGGTCCCGGGAGTATCTTTCTTCAAGTTCCTCTCCGGATTCCATGGCGGATCAGCGTCCGGATGTCGAAGAGTGGGAGGGCGAGCCTACGGCGAGGGCGGCGGCTCCAAACTGTAGCGAACTGGGGGAGGCAGACGTGAAACGGCTAGAGCACCAGTTTTGTCTGCCCCACAAGTTTTTCTTTGCCGCAGCTGCCCCGCGCGAGTCCAGCTTGGATTCTCGTACGGGCCACATCTGCACCTTTCTACTGTCGTGGAAGAGTGGGTTCCTCCTTCCCTTCGAGCCCTTTATTCTCAAGCTTCTCAATTTCTTTCAGTTGGCGCCCGTACAGTTGGTAGCCAACTCTTATCTTCTTCTTTCCGCCTTTCGCATCCTCTATCGTCAATGCGGAGTTCCTCCTTCCTTGGACCTCTTTCACTATTTCTTTGAGTTGAAGGCGCATCCCTTGGCCGGGAAGGGCTTCTATTTCATCCAGGCGAGGCGGAATAGGAGCTGTATTTCCTTGGCCGCGAAGGATTCTTCGCACAAGGGGTGGAAAACTCAGTTCTTCTGGGTGACTTGGTGATGCCAAGTGGAGATGATGGATCAAGGCCCTTGCTGGTAGAGTGCCAGCAGGGCTTGGGTTGCCCTCCCGAAGGTACGAGGCCCACACTTAAGGGGCTGGCCGGGTGCCAATTGGGGCACTAGGTCCCTCTCTCACGCAGCCCACGGTGACCGCTCGTAAGTGGATCACACGGGGTCGGGCGCTCACGCTCTTGCTCAACGGAGCAATACCACGGATATTAGCTGAACAAGTAATAATGATAGAGCAAAGTTTAGAGCTTACCCTGGTTGGTTTGAAGAAACCAATCCCGTTCGGAGATGAGGGCGAGCGGGGAAGTGTGGGTTCCCCACACACTGCGCCGATGAAGCTTGATCCTGTTTATTAGTTACAATCACTACGCTCACACAGGAGGGTGGACTTGGGGTGGGGATTTCAGTATTACAAATCAAACACTACCTCCGCACAGGGAGGGACGTTAAGGCAGCCAGGCGGGGAGGGGAGAGTCACTGAAACCCAAGAGAAGGAACCGATATCGAGTCTGCCTGCTCGCTGTGATAGGTGATAGACAGTCAGTGTTGAGGCCGTAGATCTCAGTCTGGAATTTTTCTGATGACGAGACCAGCGTGGAACTCTTCGTAACTGGAGCCAGAATGCCTCAGAATTTTGTTGAATTCTTCTGATGCTGAGGCTGGTCTTGGTGGAGGCTCGAACAGAGTGACAGAATCTGGGACTGGCAGCTTCAGATCTCCAACAGCAGGTTGCAGAGAGCGCCCCGACAGCTTCCGGACTCCGAATCACGAACCGCCGGAGTTGCTGGAGCCGTGGACGAGTCCTCTTCGCAACAAAACTGACGGGGAAGCCGAATGATGCCGGAGAAGACTGGGGGACTCTGAATGGTGGTAACAGGTTGATGCAGACTGTGGGAAGCAGATCCGTGTAGCCAAGGGAGAAAAATGATAACTTTGGCTCACGGACGCCGATCAAAGTTCTGCTTCTTTATTCTGAAAATAGACTGGACGAGGAAGAACTTTGCAGAAGAACTCTTGGCCTGATTCTTCCGTGGTTCATCGTTGTACAGCTCCTATCCTGGTTTAGGTACTCTGCAGGGGCAGCTCTGCGCAGTCGGGGAAGATCGGACCTCCCGGGCAGCACGGAGCTTGGAAGGGGATGAGACCACCGCCGTTGCGAAACTGACTGGGAGAGATTTCCGTTGATGTAGGCCATGCCCCCAGGAGCTCCGGGATGTGGTCGCTGGCAGCACTGCAACAGGATGTTGATCTGCAGAGCTTCAGCTGTACATAGATTTGAAGAGAAAATGGTTGAAGGGGGGGTTTCTTTGGTGGAAGGGTAGGGGAAATGGTTGCTTTGGTGGTGGGGAATGGTTGGGAGGTGGCAAGGGGAGGTGAGGGAGGAAGGTAGGGGCGGGGCTAGCAGGGGAGAGGGATGGGTGCCCAAGAGACCTTGGAGGGGGTGGGGGCGCAAATGGGTTGGGGGAGAGGGGTGGATGTTCCTTTGATTTGGGTGGAGGGTTAATGGTGGTGTTAATGGAGGGGTTAATGGGGGCCTAGGGAATGGGAAGGGTTGCCTTGGGGAGGGGAAGGGGTGCTTGGGAGAAGGGATTCTCCCTTAGGAAAATGAAAGGTTGTATGGGGAAGGGGAAAGGTTGCTTGGGAGGAGGGAGAGGTGCCTAGGAGAAGGGGATTCCACCTAGGGGTTGGAGGGGACTTAAATGGGAGGTATGGGGAAGGGGGAGGGGTCTTAATTAGAGGTGAATATGGAGGAGAGAGAGTGAATTTCGAATTTGGGGGTGGGGAGGAGAGAGAATGGGGTTCGCCCCCTTTAGAGAGAGAGAGAGAGAGAAATAGAGAGAGAGAGCTAGAGAGAGAGGCACAAATTCTTGTGGCAATTTTATCAATACTTCATTACTTCCAAATGGAGGGCTTGGGGCCCTATTTATAGGGAATCCCCAATTTACAAAAAGTCCCTGCAAAATAGACTAATGACACAGGACTAGGGAAGAAAAGGGGGGGGGGCAAGTGGGCCAAGCCCAAGTGTTTGGGCCCGAACCCACATGATGACCACAAGACATAGGGAAATAAACACATAACCTAGATACTGGACTTAAATAAAAGGCAAATTACATCAAAATGACTCAAGATAAAGACAATAAGTGCACAAAAGGTGATCCACAAAAGTACTGCAGCGAACTGGATGCCATGGAGCTCAAGTCTGGACCTCGTCGAGGGGGAGGGAGGTCTCGAGCCAGAGGGAATCGTGGGTGATGCCCGAATCATTTCCCCCGGGCCGCGAAGAGCTCGACTCTATCGAGTAGAGGCCCTCCCTGCAGTGATACTGCTCCAAGAGGTCGGGGTCCAGCCGCTGGAGGTCCTCCCGACTCACCCAGGCATCATCCGAAGGTGGCCGTCCCTTCCACCTAACCAGATATCGCTCATACGCCTTGCTCCGTGTGTTGATGATCTGTACATCTAATATCCGCTCCACTTGATCACGCTGGTCTCTCTGGCCAGATGGAGTTCTCGTTGGTGTGGGGGCTCTCTCAAGGGGTGGGATAGGCTGGATCTTCTCACTGGGTGTCACCGTGGGACCCTTGTAGGGCACCAAGTCAGCCACGTTGAATGTGGGACTTACTCCGTACTCCTCGGGGAGGTCCAACACGTAAGCATTTGTGCCGATCTGCCTCAGAACCTGGAAGGGACTTGATCCATGCGACCTCAGTTTGGAGACATTCCCAGGGAAAAGTCTCTCAATTCTCACCATCACAAAGTTACCTATACGAAATTCTTGGTGGCGTCGGTGGGAATCGGCCGATTTCTTATACACCTCATTGCTTTTGTTGATGTGTTTGCGGATGGTGCCATGCAGTGTCATGAATGACAATCCCCTATGGATGAAGGGAGGGCCCGGACAACCAAATGCAGTCCTATCAAGTGTTAGATTGGTTTTGACGGTCTTAGGAGGACCAGGGCATCCATGAATTGACCTATCATGCTTAAAAGCCATGTGGACCATGATGCACTTAGGTGGACTGGGGCAGCCGCAAGTGGCCCTATCATGCATGAGATGGATGAAGAGTGGGGGAGGACCAGCTTGTGCAAATGTAAACCTGTCGTGCACTGGACCTAGTGTGTATGTGACATAAATGACGTGACTAGCCTTACCACATGATGCAAAATGTTGTGACACATGCATTCCTATCACGATGGTCCCATCTTTAGGTGGGGGTTGATTTGGGGGTTTCCACTCATGGGGGTCGAAGGGGTCCAAGAAAGTGGACATCTTGGGATGGGTCAATTCCTCATTTCCTAGGTGGATGTCACCCATGGTCATGGCTCTCATAGTGTGGGCTAAGTTTTGGAATGGGTGGGTTAGGTTCGACATGGTGGGTGAGGGTAGGAGGGAGTGGGTGGTGAGTGATGAGTACTCGGAAGCCCATAGGAAGTGGCCAAAAGGTTCGAGATGGGTTAAGGGGTGGGTGATGTGGAGGTGGGCTTTAATCCAAGTGAACGTCCTAGGGTCCTTAGTACACATAGGGAAGTGGGAATCATGAACCTGGTGGGACCTATCGTAATGCTCCTTGCAAAGGGACGAGGGGTAGGGGAAGATGTAGGAGGGCAAGGAGGTGGGTTGGTAAAGAAGGGCTACTGGGAAGGGATCATGTGGATCTAGGAGGACTTGGGTTGAGGAGATTGAGGCTTCTTCCCATCCTAGTCATGGAGCACTCCAAAGCATACACTCCCTAGTGTGGGCTAGGCACTTGTCTCCTCATGGGGTAAGTACCAAAGTGGATTCCCTAGGTTGAGTGCCCTTTTCTTGTGGTAGGGGGGTGGTGTAAAACTCATCGGGCTCGGGTAGAAACAATACGAGCTCACTCATGCCAGGACCCTTGGTGTAAATGGAGATGATGGTCCTGATAGAGGGGTGTAAGAAACTAAGGTACCCCGTATCACTCACTCCTAAGGCCAGCATGTTTGTCACCTCTATTTGCCTTAGTATTCCTTTAATCAAGTCCCTCATGGCTTCTACAAAGCAAAACGAATGATAGGTTGTGTGGAATGGTAGGGTGGGCTCGATTGGGTTATGATTATCCATGGAGGGGCGCATGATGTGGAGGAGGAGGTCTTGCTTAAGCCACTCAATGAGGGGTTCCCCAAGAATCATAATTCTCATGGAGGGAGGGGTGGGGGAACTTGGTTGGTCATCATGTAACTCATGAGGGAGGGTGTACCCAGTTAGGCTCGCTGTGGTCTCTTTGGATAAAGATGAGCCTTCTTGATCCAACCCTTGGCATTGGGCTTCATATTCTTCCTCCCAATCTAGGGGAGCCTCATATTCTTCGGTCACCTCCTTAAGTTCCTTTTGGAAAGGGGTGGGAGGAGGATTTGGGGAGGCTTGTGGGGTGTGGGTTTGATGGAGAACTTTGGGTTGGGGAATGGTGGCTGTCACGGGCCTTGGTGGAGGGGTGGACATGGGGTCCACGTGGGTTTGAATGGTGAGGGTGGAGTGAGCCATGATGCTTCTTCCACATGGCATGGGCACTTCTCGGCCTAACCCATGACATTGTGACTCGTATTCTTTTTCACAATCAGGGGAGGCCTCATGTACTTCAATTACAATCTTATCCCTTTGGGGTGTCGGGGTCTTACTCTCTAAGGGAATGGGAAGGTCTTTTGGGGATGGGGTGATGAAGGTTGGGGCATGGTGCACCCGGGGTGGTGAAGTTTGGACCCTAAGGGAGGTCTTGGGTTGACTGGGAGGGAAAGGGGGAGTGGGAGTGCTCCTCGGGTTATGGTTCTCAAGGTAGGAGTGGGAAGGTCGGGGAGCGTAGATCTTCCTAAGCTCGATCTTCATCTCTTCCCATGATCCTACGGGTTCTTGCCGCCAAATCCTTCTTAAGCCCACTATGCGTTCCCACTCCTTCTTGGCTTGTCCCCGAAGCCGCCCTGTGGCCCTGCGGACTCTAGCGTGTCCATAGACCCTAGTCCTATCAAAGTACTTATCCATGGTAGCCTCCCACTTTAGGTAGACATTAGGACTAGATCCGTCAAAACTAAGGTCCCCTTCTAGGATGATGTCCATGAGGAGGGGGTCAATTGGGCTCTTGGGGAAGGCCGTGTTGAGGGGACTTAACCAATGTGGAGTGTACATGATGATGCACTGGGTGGCCCGATAAAGACTCTAAATGCGAATGCGCCCTAGGACCAACTTGTAGAGAGACAAGTTGTGAACTTGCTCTGGTACCACTTGATATGACACGACTAGGGTGGATGCAGCAATGGGACACAGACCCTTGGACCTATTCCGCGAGCACAATCATAAAGCAATAAAGTACTAGATTGGGGCCGATTCGCCGTCGCACACACACGAGCCCGGGTGACTTGGTGATGCCACGTGGAGATGATGGATCAAGGCCCTTGCTGGTAGAGTGCCAGCAGGGCTTGGGTTGCCCTCCCGAAGGTACGAGGCCCACACTTAAGGGGCTGGCCGGGTGCCAATTGGGGCACTAGGTCCCTCTCTCACGCAGCCCACGGTGACCGCTCGTAAGTGGATCACACGGGGTCGGGCGCTCACGCTCTTGCTCAACTGAGCAATACCACGGATATTAGCTGAACAAGTACTAATGATGGAGCAAAGTTTAAAGCTTACCCTGGTTGGTTTGAAGAAACCAACCCCGTACGGAGATGAGGGCGAGCGGGGAAGTGTGGGTTCCCCGCACACTACGCCGATGAAGCTTGATCCTGTTTATTAGCTACAATCACTACGCCTCACACAAGAGGGTGGACTTGGGGTGGGGATTTCAGTATTACAAATCAAACACTACCTCCGCACAGGGAGGACCGTTAAGCCAGCCAGGCGGGGAGGGGAGAGTCATTGAAACCCAAGAGAAGGAACCGATACCGAGTCTGCCTGCTCGCTGTGATAGGTGATAGACAGTCAGTGTTGAGGCCTTAGATCTCAGTCTGGAATTTTTCTGATGACGAGACCAGCGTGGAACTCTTCGTAACTGGAGCCAAAATACCTAAGAATTTTGTTGAATTCTTCTGATGCCGAGGCTGGTCTTGGTGGAGGCTCGAACAGAGTGATAGAATCTGGGACTGGCAGCTTCAGATCTCCAACAGCAGGTTGCAGAGAGCGCCCCGACAGCTTCCGGACTCTGAATCACAAACTGCCGGAGTTTCTGGAACCGTGGATGAGTCCTCTTCGCAACAAAACTGATGGGGAAGCCGAATGATGCCGGAGAAGACTGGGGGACTCTGAATGGTGGTGACAGGTTGATGTAGACTGTGGGAAGCAGATCCGCGTAGCCGAGGGAGAAAAATGATAACTTTGGATCAAGGACGCCGATCGAAGTTCTGCTTCTTTATTATGAAAATAGACTAGACGAGGAAGAACTTTTCAGAAGAATGCTTGGCCTGATTCTTCCGTGGCTCGTCGTGGTACAGCTCCTATCCTGGTTCAGGTACGCTGCAGGGGCAGCTCTGCGCAGTCGGGGAAGATCGGACCTCCCGAGCAGCACGGAGCTCGGAAGGGGATGAGACCACCGCCGTTGTGAAACTGACTGGGAGAGCTTTCCGTCGATGTAGGCCACGCCCCCAGGAGCTCCGGGATGTGGTCGCTGGCGGCACTGTAACAGGATGTTGATATGCAGAGCTTCAGCTGTACACAGATTTGAAGAGAAAAGGGTTGAAGGGGGGGTTTCTTTGGTGGAAGGGTAGGGGAAATGGTTGCTTTTGTGGTGGAGAATGGTTGGGAGGTGGCAAGGGGAGGTGAGGGAGGAAGGTAGGGGCGGAGCTAGCAGGGGAGAGGGATGGGTGCCCAAGAGACCTTGGAGGGGGTGGGGGCGCAAATGGGTTGGGGGAGAGGGGTGGATGTTCCTTTGATTTGGGTGGAGGGTTAATGGTGCTGTTAGTGGAGGGGTTAATGGGGGCCTAGGGAATGGGAAGGGTTGCCTTGGGGAGGGGAAGGGGTGCTTGGGAGAAGGGATTCTCCCTTGGGAAAATGAAAGGTTGTATGGGGAAGGGGAAAGGTTGCTTGGGAGGAGGGAGAGGTGCCTAGGAGAAGGGGATTCCACCTAGGGGTTGGAGGGGACTTAAATGGGAGGTATGGGGAAAGGGGAGGGGTCTTAATTAGAGGTGAATAGGGAGGAGAGAGAGTGAATTTTGAATTTGGGGGTGGGGAGGAGAGAGAATGGGGTTCGCCCCCTTTAGAGAGAGAGAGAGAGAAATAGAGAGAGAGAGCTAGAGAGAGAGGCACAAATTCTTGTGGCAATTTTATCAATACTTCATTACTTCCAAATGGAGGGTTTGGGGCCCTATTTATAGGGAATCCCCAATTTACAAAAAGTCCCTGCAAAATAGACTAATGACACAGGACTAGGGAAGAAAAGGGGGGGGGGCAAGTGGGCCAAGCCCAAGTGTTTGGGCCCGAACCCACATGATGACCACAAGACATAGGGAAATAAACACATAACCTAAATACTGGACTTAAATAAAAGGCAAATTACATCAAAATGACTCAAGATAAAGACAATAAGTGCACAAAAGGTGATCCACAAAAGTACTGCAGCGAACTGGATGCCATGGAGCTCAAGTCTGGACCTCGTCGAGGGGGAGGGAGGTCCCGAGCTAGAGGGAATCGTGGGTGATGCCCTCATCAGTGCCAACCCTATCCGGGCGATAGGCATAGCTCGGATGAAGATAGGTCGGAGTGGGCGCTGAGCGCTTTCCTTTATCCCGATGCGGGGATAGGTCGGGCATGGCTCTTCCTCCGTCCTGACCGACGCTCGGGCCTTCCGAGCCTAAGGGCCACCGAGGAAGGGTTTGATCCCGAGTGATCTTATTGGGCTTTTTAGTCTAACTGGGCCCTGTGGGGTTGTCACGTAGATGAGCTGGGCCTCGTTTGGTCCGGATGGACCTAGTTCAACTGCTCTTAGATGGGGTACAGAAATCCCCCTCTCCACTTGTCCCCCTCTTACTCCCGAGCTTTAGTAAGCTCGAAAGAGTAGCTGTTTAGGGTTTTGGACGAGCGTGGCTCAGGTGGGTGGAGATCTAGCGGTGTTCGGAAGCCACGTGTCGTGGTCACCTGGGCCCTTAATAATGATGATCCTGACGAATTTGAACTGAAGGAGCCCCCTTTTCTCAAAGGTCGGAACGACGCGCCGCCTTCCACGTGGTAATATAGGCGTTGTGCACTTGCCGTTGCTCCAGACTCCCTCCATTTTTAGGGTTTGGCTCTCCTTCATGCTTGCTTTTGGGGCTCTTTGATGTGTCGTGAAGACACGACGGAAGAGCAGAGGCTTGCAGCGGCATTCACAGAGTTGGCAGAGATAATTGCAGAGGCAGTTCGACAGCTTCCTCTTCCTCCAGAGTCTTTGGGGTCCCGGGAGTATCTTTCTTCAAGTTCCTCTCCGGATTCCATGGCGGATCAGCGTCCGGATGTCGAAGAGTGGGAGGGCGAGCCTACGGCGAGGGCGGCGGCTCCAAACTGTAGCGAACTGGGGAGGCAGACGTGAAACGGCTAGAGCACCAGTTTTGTCTGCCCCACAAGTTTTTCTTCGCCGCAGCTGCCCCGCGCGAGTCCAGCTTGGATTCTCGTACGGGCCACATCTGCACCTTTCTACTGTCGTGGAAGAGTGGGTTCCTCCTTCCCTTCGAGCCCTTTATTCTCAAGCTTCTCAATTTCTTTCAGTTGGCGCCCGTACAGTTGGTAGCCAACTCTTATCTTCTTCTTTCCGCCTTTCGCATCCTCTATCGTCAATGCGGAGTTCCTCCTTCCTTGGACCTCTTTCACTATTTCTTTGAGTTGAAGGCGCATCCCTTGGCCGGGAAGGGCTTCTATTTCATCCAGGCGAGGCGGAATAGGAGCTGTATTTCCTTGGCCGCGAAGGATTCTTCGCACAAGGGGTGGAAAACTCAGTTCTTCTGGGTGGGGATTCTCTCAGTGGAGGAGACTTGGAGATGTCCCGTAATCCTCAATTTTCATCCGAACATTCATCCGAGGCAGGATGAGTTTTCTCCGGACGTGGAGGAGTACGCGATCATTTTGCTGAAGCGTCGTCAGTCCACGGAGGAGCTGGTTACTCCGGAGAACATCGAGCGATGTCTTCTTGCGCAGCTACAGTCAGCAGGTTCGGTCGCCACGAATCAATTTCTTCTTCGGATGTTGAGACCATCTCCTTTTCCTGATCATATCTTTCTTCTGTGCAGACTCCAAGCGGTCGGCTGTGGAGGAGGCCGCAGAGGTGATCGATCTCAGCGATGACTCGGCTGCCGATGAGTCGGCTGCTTCCACGGGTCGTTCCCGAGCCAGAGATAAGGGCAAGGGGGCGGCCCGGGGTGAATCTTCCGGGCCGCGGGGGTCCAAGAGCAAGGATCCCGTAGAGGGCATGATCCGGGCCACCGTGAAGGCCAGGAAGCGGGCCAAGAAGGCCGGGGTCATCCTCGCAGTCGAAGGTGACTCTGCCGCAGCTAACCCCTCCGCCGAGCATGATGGGGCTGACCCTACTGGGCGAGCTCTCCCACCCGTCGAGCAAGAGGGGGCCGAAGAGGTTGGGGCTGCTCCTGCGGTCGGCGATAATGCTGGATCGGCTCCCCCCTTGGCCGGAGCCAAGGGGGCCGAGGCTGCTTCTGTGATTGGCAGCGATGCTGGCTTGGCTCTCCCCTCGGTAGGGGTCGGGGGGGCCGTAGACGAGGCAGGTGACGCTGGGACCACGACCGAGATTGGAGCTTTGATTGAGGCGGGTGACGCTCCAGGTGGCGGTGTGGGTGCCGAATCGGTCCAGGCTGGGGGTCACAAAAAAGGCGACGCAGCCCGGACCGACCGAGGCACGATGGGCGAACGAAGTCGCGGCTCGATCTGGGCCGTCCGACGGGACGCCGACCGAAGAGGGGGTATCTATTCCGGCGGCCTTGGAGAGGCTTGGCATCCAGGGCCCTCTGTATCAGGTATGTCGTAGTATAGCCGTGAAGGTGAAGGGGGGAGATAGGCAGCACTCCCCGTCCGTGGCCCTCGAGACGATTATGGAGGGTGGCTAGGTCCTGGCCCAGATGGGGGCCACTCTGGTAGAAGCTTATGCTCGGTCGGAGTTAGAGCGGGCGAACCTGGCCTGGACCCTTGGTGGGTCTAACAGGAAGATGGCTCGGCTCGCCGAGGAGTGTGATGGGCTTCGGCGTGAGCTTTCCTCAGTTAGGGAGCTGGCGCGGGTGAGCCAGGTTGAGGCCCGGGCACTGACCGAGAAACTACCTAGGGCCCATGAATCGCTCGAGAGGAAGAGTAGGCTTCTTGAAGAGGAGCGCGTTGCTCACATCAAGCTAGATGGCCGGTGGGAGGCCGAGCGTGCCGAGCTGGTGGACCGAGCGAAGGAAGCCGAGCGCCTTCGATGGGAAGCCAAGGCTGATTGGGCTGAGGCGGAGAAGCAGGCGGCAGAGGCCGAGAAGCAGACGGCTGAGGCCGAGTGGAGGTTAGCCGAGGCGGAGCGGGAGAAGGCCGAGCTCGCTGGTAGGGTGGGATCGACCGGGGCGGAGGCGCTCGAGCAGTACAAATGCTCGGAGGCCTATCGGGTCGACCTTAAGGAGGTTGCCCTCCCCTACTACGAGTCAGCACTTCACCGAGGCATCCGCAAGGGGTTCAAACAAGGCTACGACCGGGCCGTTTCTTATGCCAAGGAGCAGGCGTCCGAGACAATCGATTTCCCATTCGGGCAATGCTATGACTCAGACTTGTCATCCTCCGATTCCTCTGCGTCGGAGGAAGAAGATCAGGGGGGCTCTTCGTTTGAGGGGTCGCCAACTCCTGATGCCTCGGGAGGGCGCACAACCGAGGCAGTTCCCACGTCGGTGGGGTCAGTGCCAGGGTCGGCCGTCGCTGAGGGTGCCGGGGGCAGACCGTCTGAGCCTTCCACTTCCGAGCTTCAGGGTGGGCCAGAGGCCTAATGTATCTGCTTTACTTTCTCTTTTTGTATGTCTTTTCCTTTTTCGAAGGAAAACTTTCCTTGTTGTGTAAGAAAAAAAGTAAGGCAGTAGCATTATGATGAAGACTTAACTGTTTCGTATCGCCATTGCCGTATTTTATTCAGCGTATCTACAGTAGTTGGAAAGTGCCGATACTTTCTGCGTGGATCTCGCATGATGGTTGGGTGAGCGTCTGACAGGGTGTCTTTCCGTTCTCTCATGCTTTGAATGTTTGGCCGCTTCGTGTGTCCCGCTGTGGCGGAAACGAGGAGTTTGAGGTGACTGTTCGTAGAGAGAGGTCCCTTTGGCGTGTTTTCGAGGGGAGAATCTTTTAAGGCAAAAATAGCCTCCCTTCGTCTATAAAAGGTTTGAAGGACGTCCCTTCCTCTCCACCGCTTAATGTTTTTCCCGACAGTCTTTCCTCATTCTCCCTTCACGTACGTAGCGTTGTGCCATTATATTTGAAGCATGGAAGATGCTCCAGAAGATGAGGCTGCCGATGACGGGGGGTAGAGAGTCCTTGCTGCTTCGAGTTTAAAGGGGGTTCGACGGCCGGCGGACAGGTTAGAAGGGGGTTCGACGTGCGGAACCACGTCGCCTTCTTTTATCAGTTCCGGTGGCGCTTGCAGGGGGGGGAGATGGTGGACGGATGGGGGCATCAGGCATCCTTGCCGCTTGTCCCTTCCCGCTCGCTCCATGGAGGGGAGGAGGAAGCCAATTAAGCTCCCTCCTTTCCGGGATTTCTCCTGCCTCCTCGTCCAGCTAGGGCTGTCAATGGGCCGGGCCCGGGCCGGGCTTAGGTCGGCTCGGCCCGGGCCCGACTTCTCAACATTAAGGCCCGAGCCCGGCCCGGGCCCGACTTATGTCGGGCCGGGCCGGGTCGGGCCCGACATTATATAAAAATTTCAAAGCCCGACTAAGGCCCGGCCCGGCCCGACAACTTAAATAAAATATTAAAAATAATAAAAATAATAATATAAAACATATAATCTCACTAAATTAATTAAAATTTTGATATTAATTACATAATTTATGTAAAAAGAGAGTTTTAAAATTTATCATTAAGTAAAATAACATAGTTTTAACTAAATAATTTTTAAATTTTGATGTGGGAATAAAAAAAAGAACGGGCCGGGCCGGCCCGCGGGCCGAACTCAAAGCCCGAGCCCGGCCCGCGGGTCAAGTCGGGCCGAGCTTTTAGGCCCGACTAAAAGCCAGCGGGCTGAAAATGACCTTGCGGCCCGGCCCGAAATCGGGCCAAGCCCGTGGGCCTATCGGGCCGGCCTGGCCCATTGACAGCCCTACGTCCAGCTCTGCTGGTTTCTTTTTCTCTTTCACTCTTCGGAGGGTGCCTGCACTCTCTTCCTTCCAAAGAGTTGGCAGCTTGGCGGGAGGAGACCTTCATATGCATTCCCTCTTCCCCTTCCTCCATCTCTATCAACTTGGAAGGTAGCCTTCTCCTTCCTAATCCCTCTGTCACCTTTGTTCCTAGCTACTCGAGCCAACGGGGTCGACTACCCTTTATCCGAGCCAGTTTCTGCACAAGGCAGAGTCAGTGGCTGGACGCAGGAAGGTTAACCGAGTCAGCTGAGCGATGGGCTCATACGGCGGCGCCAGATAGATTTTTTGCTTTTTTGACATGTATTTTCTTGGCTTTGGCCTTTCTGATGTACAAGCAAGTTGTTTGAATAAAGGAAAGGAAGCTTTTGTTTTATTTCATGTCACTTACACAATGCTCAGTATTCAGAAGTAGAACTTGCATAGTGTAGTCACATTCCAAGTCTGAGGGATGGGCTCTCCTTCCATCGTAGATAGCCAGTATGCTCCTTTCCCGAGCATCTCGACCACTCGGTAGGGGCCTTCCCAATTAGGGGATAGCTTGCCCGCCGCCTCAAGTGGTCGAGAGGCTTCGGCTTTCCTGAGGATGAAATCTCCCGGTTGAAAGTGTCTATCTCGGACTTTGGCGTTGTAGTATCGAGTGAGATGGCGTTGATATTCCATTGCTCGGATGCCGGCAATCTCTCGGAGCTCATCTTCTAGGTCAAGGTTTTCGAGCAATTTCTGGTCGTTTGCCTCGTGCGAGAAACAGATGACTCGGAGGGAGGGATTGGCAATCTCCAACGGGATCACGGCCTCGGCGCCGTACACCAACTGAAAAGGACTTTCACCGGTTACCGTTCTGGGAGTCGTTCTGTGTGACCAAAGTATGTTCGGCAATTCCTCAAGCCAACTACCCTTGGCTTTGTCGAGCCTTGTCTTGATGTCTTTTAAGATAGTCTTGTTGGCATTTTCGACCAGCCCGTTAGCCTGAGGGTGGGCGACCGAGGTGAAGTGATTGCGAATGTTTAGGTCGGCGCATCTATCTTAGAAATAACGAGAATCAAATTGCCGACCATTATCGCTCACTATCACTCGGGGGATGCCGTAGCGACATATGATCGACTTCTAGACGAAACTCCAGACGACTGTCTCAGTGATTCTTGGTATGGCTTCGGCCTCGGTCCATTTGGTGAAGTAGTCGATGGCGACGATGATGAACTTCTTCTGGGCTTGAGCCGTAGGGAACGGCCCGAGGATGTCGATTCCCCAGCGAGCGAAAGGATATGGCTCGACTAGGGTAACGAGCTCCGTTGCCGGCTGATGGAACAAGTGGTCAAATCACTGGCATCGATCGCAGTGCTAGACGTAGGTCGAGCAGTCGTGCTACAGAGTGGGCCACCAATAACCTTGCCGTAGCAAGATCCTGGCGAGTGACCTTCTTCCCAAATGTGCTCTGCACAGGCCTTCGTGAACTTCTTGAATCGCTCGATTGGCTTCGTCAGTACTGAGGCACTTCAGGAGTGGACCGGAGAAGGATCTTCGGTAGAGAGTGCTGTCCAGAACGACGAATCGTCAAGCTTGGTACTTCAATCTTCGGGCTTCCCGGGGGTCAGGAGGCTCTTGAGTGTCTTGGAGCCACAACAAGTAGGGGGTGCGCCAGTCGCTTGGGGAGGCCGGGTCAACAGCCAGGAGCTCTGAATCGAGGCTCGGTCACTCTAGCTCTTCGAGAAGGACCGATCGAGTACCCTCAGGGTCAAGAGAGGAGGCCAGCCGAGAGAGGGGGTCCGCTCGGGAGTTTTCTTCCCGAGCTATTCGAACGACCTCAAAACTCTTGAACTGTTGTGCCACGGCTCTGACCAGCTGGAGGTATTTGACCATCGGTGCTTCTCGAGCTTCGTAACCACCGTTGACCTAGCTAGCGACTAGTTAGGAGTCAGTGTGAATTCTGACTCGCTCAGCCCCCAGTCGCCGGGCCATGCGGGCTCCTGAGAAAAGGGCTTTGTACTCGGAGGCGTTGTTGGACGCCTGGAAGTTGAACTTCAAGGCGTATTGTAGCACTGCTCCTTCGGGGGACTTCAGGAGGATTCCAGCGCCGCTTCCGGCCGAGTTGGAGGATCCGTCGACGAACAGTTCCCAGGTTGGCCCGGGCGCGGACAAATATTTTTCTTCGATCGGGATAGTGCTCTCGGCAATGAAGTCAGCGAGCGCCTATCCTTTGATAGCCGAGCGAGGCCGGTATGATATATCGTAGGTCCCGAGCATGATGGCCCACTTGACGAGGTGTCCCAAGGCTTCAGGGTGAGCGAGTATCCTCTTCAAAGGTTCGCCGGTCAGCATGGTGATGGAGTGCCCTTGGAAATAGGGTCGGAGGCGCTTGACCTAGGCAACCAACGCTTGCACGAGTTTCTCGGTTGTGAGGTACCTTCTTTCAGCCTCGTTGAGCACCTTACTGGTGTAGTAGACCGGTCTCTCGACTCCCGAGTCATTTCTAACCAGGACCGAGCTAACTATAGATGGTGTTGCCGAGAGATAGAGAGACAAGGCTTCACTTGGGACAGGCTTGGAAAGCACCGGGGGGGAAGCCAGGAACTCCTTAACCTCGGTGAACGCCCTTTGGCATTCCTCGTCCCATACGAACGTAGCAGATGCCATTTTGGGCCCCCTCAACAGCTTGAAGAAGGGTAGGCATCATTTGGCCACACGGGACAGGAATCTGCTGAGCGCGGCAATGCGCCCAGTAAGGCGTTGGACGTCTTTGATGCAGGTGGGTGGGCGCATGTCCAGGATGGCCTGGACCTTGTCGGGGTTGGCCTCGATCCCACGCTGGGTGACTAAGAAACCTAGGAACTTCCCGGATCTTACTCTGAAGGCGCACTTGGTGGGATTGATCTTCATATTGTACCTCAGGAGGGTGTTGAAGGTCTCAGCTAGGTCGGCGAAGTGATCCTCGACCTTAGGGGTCTTGACGAGCATGTCATCAATATAGGCCTCGACGTTCCGGCTGAGCTATCCTTCAAACATATGATTGACCAGCCTCTGGTACGTGGCTCTAGCGTTCTTCAACCCGAAAGGCATCCGGGTGTAGCAGTATACACCGAAGTCGGTGATAAAGGCGGGCTTCTCGACGTCTTCTGGATCCATTCTGATCTGGTGGTAACCTAAATAGGCGTCCTGGAAACTGAGTATCTCATTGCCCGAGGTTGAATCAACCAGTTGGTCGATGCTCGATAATGGATAGTAGTCCTTTGGGGTAGCCTTGTTCAAGTCGGTGAAGTCCACGCACATTCGCCACTTTCCCGAAGCTTTTGGCACCAGGACGATGTTAGCCAGCCACGTCAGGTACAAGACCGATCTAAAAAGACCAGTCTTTTACCCCTTGGTGACTTGCTCCTTGATGATCGCATGCTTCTCTGGCGCGTGCTTCCTTCTACGTTATTGTACGGGCTTCACAGTCGGGTTGAGGTTGAGCTTATGCATCACCGTCTCCTCTGGTATTCCGGGGAGTTGATCATCAGACCATGAAAAGACTCGGGTGTACACGGAAAGAAACTCTTTGTATTGCTGCTGAACCTCAGACGGTAGGTCGGCTCCAATCTTTACTCCTAGGGTCGGGTCATCGTTTAGGAAAACCGTTAGCAGCTCGCCTCCAGGCTCGGAGGTTGCGGGTTTTTCCTTGACTTCCTGGGGGCCCTTGTTCTTCCCGTCCGGCCTTGTGGCTTCAACCGAGATATTATAGCACCTTCTGGCCGTCGCCTAGTTACCTCGGACTTTCCCCATCCCATTTTTGGTGGGGAACTTCATCTTTTGGTGATAGGTAGAGGGTACCACTTTCGTTCGGCTAAGGATTCCTTGGCCGAAGATTACGTTGTATGCTATCATACCCTTGATCACTATGAAGTCCACCATGACCGTAACGGTTTTGGGTGGGGTGCCGAGAGTAACCGGCAGGCATAGGGCTCCCTCGGGATAAGTGGCCTGGCCATTGAACCCGCAAAGGGGGGTTCAGATCAGGCGGAATTTAGACGGATTCTCTCCCATCTTAAGGAAACATTTGTAAGATAATACATCAGGGGCACTTCCATTGTCAACTAGAATCATGTCTACGTTACAATGGTTTATTGTGGCCGATATGACTAGGGCGTCGTCATGCGGGGTGGTCAGCCCTTCCTGGTCTTGGTCGGAGAAGACTATGACCTGGGGCTCACTTGGCGGGGCCTTGGGAGGCTCGACAGCTCGGCTCACCCGCTCAACATGACGCTTCCTTCCTCGGCTACTGTCCCCTCCTAATGCAGCTCCTCCAGCGATGACGTTGATGTGGACCCCGCGAGGGGCATTGTCGATTTCCTCTGGGGCGCCTCGGTCTTCCTCACCCCAGCCACGAACCGGGATAGGTGTCCCTGGCGGACGAGACGCTCGATCTCATCCTAGAGCTGGTGGCAATTGCCGGTATGATGCCCGTGGTCGCTGTGGAACAGGCAATGCTTGCTGCGATTACGGTTTTTCGACCTCATTGGCTCGGGTTGGCAGAGAAGGCCCGAGCCTTTGATGTCTTCATATATCTCGTACATCGGAGCGGTTAAGGGAGTGTACCGCTCGTACTTCTGGGATGGTTCCATGTGCTCTCCATCTCGGTTCCACCTTTTTCCTTGGCCCGAACTTGACTCGAGTGCCCGCTTCTTGTCCCCCTCCCGACCCGAGCTGGTTGCACCTCGGCATGCGCTGAGTACTTCTTCGCACTTGGTGTGGCGCAAAGCCAGAGTCACTAGCTCGGCAAGGGTCGAGGGAGGGTGGAGGACAAGTTGGCGGCGGAGGTTCTCGTCCCGGGTGCCCCCGGTCAGCGTGGTTATGGCCGAGGCTACATCCAGGCGGGGGATTCTCAGGACTTCCGACTTGAATCGGTTGATGTAAGCCCGGAGTTTCTCCCCTTGCACATGTTTGAGAGCCAATAGCCCCGCTACTGACCTCGGGGGGCTGCTACGGGCAAAACTCTCCTTGAATACTCGCCCGAATTGCTTGAAATCCCAGATGGATCTGGGGGCGAGGGCCCGAAACCATGCGTGGGCACCTTGGACCAGGGTGGTCGCAAAGGCTTAGCACTTGATGGTGCCGGACGCTCCGTGAAGGGTCATCAGGGCGTCAAAGCTGTCGAAGTGGTCGGCTGGGTCGCCTTGGCCGTCGTAGGACTTGAAGGTCGGAATGGAGGTTCTGGGAGATACCTCTGTCTTCAAGATGTAATCGGAGAACGGGGATTTCTCCTCATCCTCCACCGGAGAGACATTTTGCAAGGCGCGTAGGGCGTGCTCCTGCTATGCGAAACGTCTCTCGAATTCTTGCAGTCGGAGGGATAACTCCGGCTATCGCCGCGTTGTGGGGCTGGGGGGACTTTCTTGGCACTCTCCGGGGGATTCGGTCTCTGGGTTTGGATGGCGTGCCGCAAGTCTTCCCCTTTTAGGCGTGGAGGAGGCCTCTTGCTCTGGGGGAGGGGTATGTGAAGGTCCTCCTGACCTGTTACGGATAATCTTCCGGCCTTGGAGGGTAAAGCGGCCTCCGACAGTGTGCTGGGACGCATTCTCGCGGGGAGGGCTCTCCGGAGGGGCGCGTGACCTTCCTTCCCTGGCCGCCTGGGTCCTCATGAGTTCCACGAGGATGTCCAATTTTTCGTTGAGGGCTTGGAAAGCGTCAGCGCCACCGTTGAGTGGTAGCCCTACCATCGCGGGAGGAGGGGGTGGTCCGTCGGCTGGGGGGTTGGCGTTGGAGGGTGGGTTTTGTGAGGCCTGAGAGGGGCCTTCTCCCGCCGCCACCATGGCCTTTCCCCTGTCGCCGGTAGACCTCCTCCCTGAACTTCTTCGCATCATACTGTCTCTTTGCTTGTTTCCCATAGACGGCGTCAGATGAAGAGGCGTGATCTCGCGCTGGACCTGAGCTGGGGGGATGATCACCAAATAGTGAACTACAAGGAAAGGAAACGGATCAGGGGGCCCAGGGATGGTTCCCTGGGGTAAACCCTCCGATGCCTAAGTCAGTAGAGCAATGGTGGAAGCTATGAAGGGAGGAGGAAAAGAGAGGCGCGAGATCCCTCTACACCAAGGTGGTGAAGTGGTTCCTGCTCAGAGAATTTTAAGCGTGTGTTGGCCCTTACCTTTCGCGGGAGGAAGTCCCAGGTTTAAATAGTGCACCAGCCCCATGAGTCCCGTAAGCTGAGGAGTTTCAGGCGGGAGTTACGTCCTCATCATGGGCTCTTTACGTCCTCATAAACTCCTGCTCATAAAGGGCTCTCAACGGCAGCGTGGATAAGCAATCGTCGGTTAAACCCAAGCATGAAGGGTGCCAACCCTGTCCGGGCGATAGGCATAGCTCGGATGAAGATAGGTCGGAGTGGGCGCTGAGCGCTTGCCTTTATCCCGATGAGGGGATAGGTCGGGCATGGCTCTTCCTCCGTCCTGACCGACGCTCGGGCCTTCCGAGCCTAAGGGCCGCCGAGGAAGGGTTTGATCCCGAGTGATCTTATTGGGCTTTTTAGTCTTAGTGGGCCCTGCAGGGTTGTCACTTAGATGAGCTGGGCCTCGTTTGGTCCTGATGGACCTAGTTCGGCAGCTATTAGATGGGCTACAGAAATCCCCCTCTCCAACCGCTTAGGGTGGCGATCAACAGAATTGAAGAAGGGGGAAAGAATGGTCTGTCGAGCGACTGCCAGGAAACCTAGACAATCTATCGTTCGACCACGATATCCCAAGGCGGTTTCTGTTATACCATGAAATGAGTTAACGGCCCAGTTTTTGGCGATCTTGATAGACTCTTATTATGAGACAAAATTTGTAGTATACAACGAATAAAATTTGGGCAAAACAGGACTACTGGAAAGAGTACAAAATTTTACATCATGAGGTATGTTCAATTTAAGTTTTAGCGTGCTAGATAACCCACGATCAGACTACAAAGTGAAAGCTAACGAGAAGGAAACCTAATTGTCATGCTTCTACTAAAACCAAGCATACGATCTCTACACAGGATGAATATTGGGGCTTTTAGTATCAAAAGAAAGAGGGCTCAAAGACAAACCCAATGGTATAAACTACTTAGGGCTTGGTCTGCTAAAACCTACCTTAAAAGAAGGAAGAAGGGGACAACGTCACTCACCGGACGCGTGAAGAACACCCCAACTATACGCCAAAATTCTCCCTCAAACGTGCTCCTCATCGGTCACCGCAGCATCCAAGAGTTTCTAGGTTGGGCTAGGGTCTAAATATAAAGAGGCTCACGCTCTAGTAACGTCCCAATCAGCCGGATAGAGTACCACAACTCGTCGTGCGAGCGAATCACGGATTGACCAAGTCCGCCGCCTTTAGCTCCAAAATTCCACTCCTAGGGTTAGGGTTTCAGTGGGCAAAGAGAGGGGAAACGATCTACAGATTAAGGTCGTCCAAAAGGGTCTGATCTGGTCTTAATTTATTGGGAATTGGGTCCGAATTGAGTGATCTAAGGTCCGATAAGGTTAAACGTGGATTTAGCCCTAATACCCTTAATTCGGCTGGCTTATGATTTTATTTAGGGTTTGCCACAGAAGATAAATTATCTAAATTTTTGGTCCTCTACATGATTATATTTTTTTTAGATTTTTATAAATTGGTTGCAACTTTACTTATCGTATTTTCCATAAAAATTCCTTATTTATTTAATCTAATATTTCAACGGGGTGCTACACCCTCCCCCACTTTAAGGAATTTGGCCCTCCAAATTCACATCACTTATCAAAATGGGGAGTAAGGTAACTGACCTTAGAATAAATCGGGGTATTGCTTTCGGATAGCATCCTCAGACTCCCAAGTTACCTCTTCAGTTCCACGTCGGCTCCATTGAACCTTGACCATAGGTATGGAACGATTCTTGAGTTGCTGCTGCTTAAAGTCCAAAATCTTGATGGGTCTTTCATCATAGGTCAAAGCTTCCTTTAATTCTAGATCCGCATGTTGAATGACGTGAGTGGGGTCATAAACATATTTCCGCAATATAGATACGTGAAAAATATTGTGTACTCCAGATAATTAAGGTGGTAAAGCTAATCCGTAGCAACTTCTCCAACATTCTCCAGAATCTCGAAAGGGCCAACGTATCTCGACTTAGCTTGCCATGAATGCCAAATCTTCGAATTCCTCTCATAGGTGAAGCCTTCAAGAACACATGCTTGCCAACTTGAAATTCCAAAGCTCTCCTCCTACAATCGGCATAACTTTTCTGTCTCGATTGTGCCACTTGTAGACAATCTCGAAAAACATGAATATTCTTGGATGATTCTAAAATGAGATATGATCCGTGCCATTGCTTTTCTCCTACCTCATCCCAACATAGTGGTGATCGACAACTTCTTCCGTAAAGAGCCTCAAACTGAGCCATCTGGATACTGGACTGGTAGCTGTTATTGTAGGTGAACACAATCAAAGCCAGGTGCTCATGCCAACTACCTCCAAAATCAATTACGCAAGCCCTTAGCATATCTTCAATGATCTGATTAGTTCTTTCAGTCTGTCCGTCTGTCTGAGGATGGAAGGCAGTGCTGAAATTCAAACGGGTTCCCAAGGACTCTTGTAGTCCTCTCCAGAAATGCGAAGTAAACCTGGGGTCTCTATCTGACACAATACTTGTTGGGATTCCATGAAGTCTTACAACCTCCTTTATATACAGAGCAGCCAAAACATCAACGGTCCACTTCAACTTAATGGACAAGAAATGAGCAGACTTAGTTAGTCTATCAACAATGACCCATATTGCATCAAATCCACCACGAGTCTTGGGTAGACCCATGACAAAATCCATGCCAACACTTTCCCACTTCCATTGTGATATATCGAGCGGCTTTAACTTCCCAGCAGGCCTGAAGTGCTCAACCTTGACTTGCTGACACACCAAGCATTTGCTCATGAATTCTGCTACTTCCTTTTTCATACCCGGCCACCAAAAAGATCTTTCCAAATCTCGGTACATCTTAGTTCCTCCAGGGTGAATAGTATACCTGGATCTATGGGCTTCTTCTAAGATCTTGCTTTTTACTTCAGCTACATCAGGTACACAGGTCCTTCCTCGAAATAACAATCTGTCGTTATCGGTCAACATAAAATCCGGTCTATTGCTCAAATTTTCCTTAATCTCTACCAACATTGGATCGTTTCTTGTAAGGACTTGATTTCCATCAATAACTCTGGACGAAGCTTAATCTGTGCGATCAAGACCCGATCCCCACTAACATTGAGGTCTAAACTAGCCAACTGCTCTAGCATCCTCCATTCTTGCAACATGAGACTTGACAACTTTGCTATCGGCCTGCGGCTTAAAGCATCCGCTACCACATTACCTTTTCCAAGGTGGTACTCAATAGAAAAATTGAAATCTTTCAAATACTCAAGCCATCTTCTTTGTCTCATATTAAGCTCCTTTTGAGAAATTATGTACTTCAGACTCTTATGATCAGAAAACACCGTGAATGCTTCTCCATACAAGTAGTGCCTCCAAATATTTAAGGCAAAAACTACAGCTGCTAGCTCCAAATCATGGACAGGATAATTCTCTTCATACTGTCTTAACTGTCTAGAAGAGTAAGCTATCACCTTCCCATGTTGCATAAGCACACAGCCTAAACTAATACCTGAAGCATCAGTGTAAACTACAAAATCTCCTTCTCCAGAAGGCAAAGCCAAAATAGGGGCAGTGGTCAAACACTCCTTCAGAGTCTGAAAACTCCGTTCACAATCTTCCGACCACTCGAATCGATTCTCCTAACGGGTCAGTCTGGTCAGGGGTACTACAACCTTAGAGAAATATTTAATAAATCTTCGATAATATCCTGTCAGGCCTAGAAAACTTCTTATTTCAGTTACATTTGTAGGCCTATCCCAGTTCTTCACTGCCTCCACTATCGAAGGGTCAACAGAAACACCTTCCTTAGTAATAATGTGTCCCAGAAAAGACACTTCTTGCAACCAGAAATCACATTTACTAAACATAGCGTACAACTGATGATCTCTTAATAATTGCAATGCCATCCTCAATTACTCAGCATGCTCCTCCTCATTCTTAGAGTATATCAAAATATCATCGATAAATATCACGACCCACTGATCTAGGTAGGGCTAGAAAATGCTATTCATCAACAGCAAGAAAGCTGCAGGAGCATTTATTAGTCCAAAAGGCATTACCACAAATTCAAAATGTCCGTACCTACTACGGAAGGCTGTTTTAAAGATATCATCATCCTTGATTCGTAGCTAGTGATAACCTGATCGAAGATCAATCTTAGAGAAATATTGTGCTCCTGCTATCTGATCGAACAGTTCATCAATCCTCGGTAATGGGTACTTGTTCTTGATAGTAAGCTAGTTCAATTGTCGGTAGTCAATGCACAATCTCATCGAACCATCTTCCTTCTGGATGAACAATACTGGAGCTCCCCATGGGGATGTACTTGGACGAATAAACCCCTTTTCGAGTAACTCCATTAATTGTCGCTTTAATTCCCTCAACTCTGCAGGGGACATATGATACGAAGCCTTAGAAACAGGGGACGTGCTAGGAATTAGATCAATAGAAAAGACTACCTCTCTCTCAGGTGGAAGTCCTGGCAAATCCTCAGGAAAAACATCTGAAAAATCTCGAACAATAGAGATATCCTTAATCTCCAACTCCTTCTTATGGGTTAAAGAAACCAAGGCTAGAAAAGCCTGACATCCTTTCTTCAATAACTTCTCAGCTCAAAGAGCCGAAATAAGTGGCACAGCCCTAGAGTGCCAAATACCAACGAAAGAAAGCTCGGGGTGTCCAGAAAAAGACACGGAGCTAGTACTATAATGGACACTGGTCTCGTATCTAGCCAACCAATCTGCTCCTAGGATTACATCATAATCCTTCATTTCCATACAAACTAAATCGACTGGCATATTCTGCCCATTAATTAAGACCTTACTAGAAGGGTAGTAATATTTAATGGCTGAACTTGAACCAATAGGGGCCAAAATTTCCAATAGAGAGTTCATTAGCACAGGGTTCACAATTAAGGACTTAGCAAAACTCTGGGAAATAAAGGAATGCGTTGCCCTGGTATCAAAGAGAACAAATGTCGGCTTATCATAAACGACAACTGTACCTTCAACAAGTCCACCCTCCTCGATGGTTCCAGTTTCATCTTCCTGTAGGGCTTGCAGCTTGCCCTGCCGCTTCTGACCTCCTTGCCGCTTGTTTGGTGTAGCTTGGTCAGATAGGAGGGGACACTCTGGAATACGATGGTGCCTGCTTCCACAGCTAAGACAAGCGCCTCACTTGTGCCAACATTCTTCAATCTTATGACCTGGACGGTCACAATACTTACAAAGGGCCTTAGATGGTACAACCAGGCCAGACTTCTTATCGTCATTTTTCGACACCTTACCTTTCCACGAACTAGACCCACCGTTGGGTCTCTTCTTGTCATTATCGGGTTTGAAATTCCCGAAACTAGTGGTCTGTTCTTTCTTGGAGTTTCTCCCTCGGATCCTTTCCGTCATTTCCAGGGTATCCTCAAGAACTTGAGCTTTTCTTACCATTTCAGCATAAGTCTGGATCTCCATAGGTGCTAACTGGTTGATGTAATGTAGCTTCAAACCATTGAGAAATCGCTTGTCCTTCATCTTCTCAGTAGATATCAAATGGGTTGCATAGCGAGACAACCTGGAGAACTGAGCTTCGTATTCAACAATAGATAAGTTCCTTTATTTCAAAGCAACAAACTCCGCCGCCTTATTTTCTTGCACCCTGTCTAAAAAATACTTGCTGTTGAAGAGTTCCTCGAACTCCTTCCATGTCACCTGCTGGTCTCCCAAGGTGGCTTTCACGGCGTCCCACCACGTTCTTGCGTCACGCTCTAACTGGAAGGTAGTCAGAAGGACGCGCTCGTGGTTGCTACACTGCATGACTTCAAAGATCTGATCCATTTCTTTCAACCAATGCTCGGCTTCATCAGGATCTGTTGAACCATTGAATCATGGGGGATTCATCCCACAGAAGTTCCGGTGAAGGTCACCAGCTCCTTGGTGCGCTGCTCCTCCCTGAGCCACTTGCTGCAGGGCCCGAGTTAAACCTTGCACAGTTCGCTGCATGTCTCTCCATTGCGCACGTTCCACCACCATCTACACAAGGAATAGATTAAATTAGGACAACTTAGCATGAATCTTTTAGAGGCGATTATTAACTCAAACCGAGTCTCTACCCAAATCTCACAAGGTTGGATCCTTAGACTTTCAATCAAGGTTACAGGTTCTACGACATTACTAGGAACCTAGAAACTTAGAAAACCTTGGCTCTGATACCACCAAACTATCACACCCTGAGGCGGAATATTGGAACATGGCAGTAGAGTTAAAAATATGTTGATTTCCAGACATGATGTGCCTTGGACTAGCAATTAGATAATTCCAACACAACGCCATGGCAGAGAGAAGAAATAATTTCCAAATACAACCATTCATTCCAACTAATAAAACATAGCAAGTTCAACATTCACCATTTAAATAAAGGTTCCAAAAGGTACAAGTATCAACCGACATCTCCTTAGAACATTTACATAACATTGAAATTACAACTCTCAGACTTAAACTATCTAGGGACAACTCTAAGTGGCTCTCTAGCTGGCTCGCTCCGAGGTCTTCACTCCTGCCCATCCCCATCGATTTGCGAATCATCACTGGAGTTACCTGAAAAAGGGGGAAAACTGGGTGAGCGAACACTCAGTAGGTAATAGCAGGCAAGGTTTAAGTAATTAACCAACTAATTAATGTCATGTGCTGTAATAAAAGAAATAATGACAATGAAATACTCTGTAAAAGAAGAGCATATCTAAGAACTGGCCGATCAAGCATGTAACAAGCCAATCATGAAGTAAATTCCACGAAGGAATTCAATTTTTATTTTAACTCAAGCAATACCTGAAGGTGGTGGTAGGAGAGCGCTCACCCCCCCAGAGAGGGAATGAGTTAGTCGCTCCACCACCGACCACAAACATGCAATTTTATTCATAATAAGAAGAGGGGAACAGTAGAAGAAAGGAGTACACAAGCTTAGGGCCTAATAGTGGGACACCCTATCTTATCAAGACGATAGGGGCCCTTTACAGAAGACGAAAGGTCAGCCCAAGCATCACACAAAAAGGGGGAGACAGAAAGATAACATCCAAGACTAGCAAGAGAATCAGCAACCTGGTTTGCCTCTCTAAAGATGTGGGCAAAAGAGGCCTGGAGCGCCTGAGAAAGTGCAGCAATCTCATGAAGCAGATAAGTCAATCTCCAAGGGCGGGACCATTCTCCCTTTACAATCTTCACAAGGACAAGGGTGTCCGATTCAACAGAAACGGTGTATATGCCTTTGGACCGGCAAAAGAATAATCCATCACGAATGGCTAGGGCCTCAGCTTCAATGCTAGATGACACCCCGTGGTAAGCTGCAGCAAATGCAAAAAGAATTTCACCATCGGAGCTGCGCACAACGCCCCCACCACCAGCACATCCGGTACTAGATTTGAAGGCGCCATCCACGTTGAGTTTCAGCCGCCCAGGAGGTAGGGCCAGCCAACGAACCAACTTAGGCGGAGCCGAATAAGCAAGGGGAAGAGCCATTCCCCAAGATAAAAGCACCTGTCACAGCGAGGACGAAATGTCCCGCCCTGTAGGTTTTAGAGAATGAACAATTGGGCGCACATCAAGCATAACCCGACGAAGGATGTGTTGAGAGCGCATGGGCTGATCATCAAAGCGAGCAAGATTCCTACAATACCACAGCTCCCATATCACCGCCAAAAATAAACATTTGGAAATGCAACCAGCCAATGAGGAGAGACGACAGTCTCGAAGGTAGTCAAGAACACCATTGGTAGTAGTGATGACCGACAGATTGTCAAACTGAAGAACCGCAGACAATGTAGTCCAGACTTCATTCGCAATATGGCCATGGAAAAAAAGGTGCAGGTCTGATTCAGTGGACGGCCTCAGGCAACAAGCACACATAGAACAAAGAGGAATACCACACGCCTTGATGGCAGCATCAGTGGGGAGACAACCGCGAACCAACCGCCAAGCCAAAACCGACCATTTCAGAGGATAGAAGGGGGACCAGAGCATAGCCCAGCTGGTAGAAGAAGGACCATGAAGCAATGTGCGGACAGATCTGGAGGTGAAGATGCCATCATATGTAGGACACCAAAGCCATTGGTCCCTGCATCCAAACGAAGAGAGAACATAATCAAGGCAGCCAACCGGGCAATAAGACCGGGCAACATTAATATGATAGCGTAGCGGGTCCGAAAACACCTGGAAGATAGAGCATCTCCTATCAGCCAAGGAAGACCAAACATGCGGTGGAAGAAAGCTATAAAGTGGAGATGCACCAGCCCATCTATCCATCCAAAAGCTCACATGGGGCGAGGAGGCCGAGACTATCACCCGATGATTTTCATAGACCAAAAGGGCAGCATGCTGCCATAACCGCCGATCAGCTGAAACCATGAAGGGGAAACCAGCCTCAGAAGTGCACATTGAACAAATGTTTGCCCCTGAAAAACCTGGCCCAAAGGGAGTGAGTAGTGACTGCAGTCCACATAAACTTAGTCCTTAAAGCAACCTGCAGAGATTGAAGGCTAAGCACACCCAAACCACCATTGTCAACAGGGCGAGAAATATTCTCCCAGGAGATCCAATGCTTCTTCGGTGACCCCTCATAAGAGCCCCAAAAGAAGTTCGCAAGAAGCCTGTGGAAAGACCGCAGCACAGTAGCAGGTATAGAGATGGTAGACAGAGTGTAAATCGGAAGAGCCGAGAGGACATGTCGTATGAGAACAAGCCTACCACCGGCTGAAAGGAACCTAGCCTTCCACGCTTGCAGCTTAACAGCCGTCCTGGACAAAAGGCTGCTGAAATAAGAGGGTCGAGGTCGACCCGAGAATAGGGGAATCCCAAGGTAAGTAATGGGTAGCCTGCTCCTAATGAAACCAGTTGCATCTTTAATAGAACGACACGCGGTCTCTGGCATATCCTTGGGGACAATAAAAGAGCTCTTGTTTGCATTGATAAGCTGCCCTGAAGCAATTTCATATTTCCTCAAGAATCTCATAAGATTTCTAATATGTCGGATGGAGCCATTAGAGAATATAAGAGTTTCATCAGCAAATAGGAGGTGAGAGACCAAAGGGCATCTCTGTAGAGAGTTATACCATCCCCCACGGCAGCGAGAGAAGAAGGATGACAAACCCCTGCTAAGAGCCTCTTCTGCAAGAATAAACAAAGCTGGAGCAATTGGGTCCCCCTGTCGAAGACCTCTACTAGACTTGAAGTAGCCATGCACACTGCCATTGAGAAGAAGGATGACAAACCCCTGCTAAGAGCCTCTTCTGCAAGAATAAACAAAGCTGGAGCAATTGGGTCCCCCTGTCGAAGACCTCTACTAGACTTGAAGTAGCCATGCACACCAACAGTTAGACAAAAGGGGGTCTAGAAGGGATATGAAGGCAGGGGAGAACCCGAACTGCCGCAAGAGAGCAAAAAGGAAGTCCCATTCCAAGCGGTCATACGCCTTGGACATGTCCAATTTAAACACAATATTCCGACCTCTACAAGATTTTCCCAAGTGCTAAATCAATTCACGAGCAAGGGAAACATTCTCAAAGATAGACCGGCCTTTAACAAATGCACCCTGCTCCTCTGATATCAATAAAGGAAGAATCAAAGCCAGACGATCACTAATGATCCTGGAAATAATTTTGTAAAAGAAGTTGCATAAGCTGATAGGCCGGTAATCCTGACAAGTCTTCGGAATATCGACTTTTGGAATGAGCGCAATAAGAGATGAAGTGAAGCCTCGGGGCAATGCATGGCCATTAAAGAAAGCCTGGACAGCAGCACAAATATCACCTTCGATGAAATCCCAACAAGCATGAAAAAAGTGTCCTGTGAGACCGTCCGGACCAGGGGCACTGTCCGGTGTCATGTTGAACACTACCTGTTTAATTTCAGCAATAGAAGGCACATCACAAAGGGATGCATTATGATGATCTTGCAGCAACATAGGAATAGAGGCTAAGACCTCCGGGTGGATGACATGCGGCGATGAAGAGAAGGCTGTGGTGAAGTGGGAGATAAACAAATCTGCAACAGCATCTTGACCTTTCACAACAGACCCAGCCTCATTATAGAGTTCAGAAATAGTAGCCCTGCGCAGCTGGGAAGAAGCAAAGGCATGAAAAAATTTGGTGTTCTTGTCCCCTTCTTTCAGCCATTTAATACGGGAACGTTGCCTCCAAAACATATCTTCTTTTACAAGGATCCGGTCCAGAGTATCCTTGGCTTTAATAAGAGCAGAATGGGTGGAGTCGGTTGGGAGTAGATCATACGCCTCCTGAGCAGCAGAGAAGGAAGCTTCAGCATCCTTGACATTAGAAGCAATGTCATGGAAAACATCTTTATTCCAATGATGAAAAAATCCTTTCATATGTTTCAGCTTAAGTGCAACAGTAAGCAGTGGATATGATGAAATAGGAGCAGCATTCCAGGAAATACAAGCATCATGGGCAAACGCCTCATGTGTAGTCCACATGTGCTGGAAACAGAACCTAGATGGGCCCCTGGGAGCATCCGAAGAAGCGGATGTTGAGTCTTGTTGAATCTTTACATGTTTTGATGATGACAACACTATAAGTCTTAGTAGTGTTTAGAAATATGTCTTCACTTCAGGTATACAAGGACTGTCTTCGTGTTGGTTGACACTTCGTCATGTTTGTATTTCCAACACGCCGTGTCGTCTTCTCTTACTTCATGTTGTTTATAATTTTCTGTCCTTCACTTCACTTCGTTGTTCGTATCGTTCCCTTTGTTCTTTAGTTGTTCATCTCGTGTCGTTTCTTTTCTGCTCCCACTGCTTCATCACGTGTCATGATAGCCGTGGCATCTGTCTGTCTTCGTGTTGTTTTCAGTATGTGTCAATTTCGTCTTCGTGTTGTTTTTACCTCGTGTCGTGTTACCCTGTGTCAATTACTGTTTCGACTTCATGTCGTTATCAGTCCGCATCTTCCTTATGTTGAAATCACACCTCGTGTTGATTTCTGTTCTCAACTTCGTGTCGTTTTCCTTCTTGTCTTTTTTTGACTTCGTGTCAAATCACTGTCTGTCTTCGTGTTGTTTTCAACCCGTGTCGATTACTGTTTTTACTTCGTGTTGTTTTCAACCCGTGTCGATTACTGTTTTTACTTCGTGTTGTTTTCAACCCGTGTCGATTACTGTTTCGACTTCGTGTTAGTTTCACTACGTGTCGTGTTTTCCACACCACGTGTCGTTGTCGCTTTAGTAACCTCACCTCGTGTCGGTTACTGTTGTCTCCATGACTTCGTGTCGTTGTTGTTCCACTGCGTGCAGAATAGTGCAACACCTCGTGTTGCTTTCTGTATACCACCTCGTATCGTTTCCCAGTGAATCTCGTGTCATCTCTTACGTCTACTCGTTCAACCCCGTGTCAACTTCTGTGTTCGTCTTCATGTTGATCTTTATCATTAGACCTCGTGTCCTTCTCACTTTGACCACACTTTGTGGTGCTTTACGTAGACCTCGTGTCGTGCCTGTTTGCAACCACTTCGTGTTGGTTTCTGTTTTGTCTACATATATCTCGTGTCGTTCTTCTTTTTACCTTGTGTTGTTTTATAACCTCACTTCGTGTCGTTCTCTTTGTTGTGTCAGTTCTGTCACAGTGTATCTCGTGTCATTCTTTCCTTACTTCGTGCTGTATTCACCTTGTGTATCTCGTGTCATTCTTTCCTTACTTCGTGCTGTATTCACCTTGTGTATCTCGTGTCGTTCTCAGTGCATCTAGTATTGCTACTACATACTTCGTGCAGATCTAGTTATTGTGGCCCTGAGTTTTAATGGCTTTTCATCTCTTTGCAGGTCCGAGGAAGAAATATTCCCCAGTGACAGGCAGCACGTGATCCGAGGCTGGAATGAAGCCTGCTGAGAGACTGCCACGTGGTCCGAATTCTTAGGGCTGGAAATGTGGAGGTCACACGTCGTGGCTGATACTGCTGCTGCTACTGCTGCTGCTATATATATGAGCCTTCTTCCACTGAAGAAGATTGATCGAGTTGGCAAAAAGAAAAGCTCATACAGAGAGCCACGATCCAGATAGAAAAAGAAAAGGAGGAATAGAAGAGCAGAAGGAGAAGAAGAAAGAGTGAAGAAAGAAGAAAGAGTAAAAAAGAAGAAGTGCAGCAGAGAGAGTGAGAGATTAGGAGAGTAGAAGAAAGAGAGAGAGAAGAGCAGAGATTGAGAGAGTGAAAGAGAAGAAGAAGAAGAAGAAGAGATGAGAAGAGGAAGAAAAGCTTACCTGAAGATCCGTCTACTGGACCGTGGATCAAATCCAGGCCAGTCAGCTCCGTTGAGAGCCACATTATGTGTTTCATTTTTCAGCTTTCTGTTTTGCTGAAGTTATTTTTCGTTTATTGTTCTTTCCTTTGTTTTCTGGTTTGCTGAGCTTTTCGACCCTCTGGTTTGAGGTCGGGTTCCCTCCGGTTAGGAGGAAGGGAGATCTGATCTCCACTTGCAAGTAGCTGGGAGCTACTTGTGGGTTCCCTCCGGCTTGGAGGAAGGGAGACTTGTCTCCGGTTCTGGGCTTGTGGATTCAAGTCCAGAGGTTCCCTCCGGTTTGGAGGAAGAGGGGAGGTTGTTCCCCTGGTCAAGCTGTGTGGCAGCAATTATTTGCAGACTGAGTCTGCTTGGTTCTAGCGTGTGCTAGTGAAGCCTCACTCCGGTTGGGAGTAAGGGGTGGATGTAGGTCTGAAGGACCGAACCACCTAAAAATCTTTTGAGCAGTGGCTTGATTGTTTGGTTTGCTTCCGCTAGATGCTTGAATAGGTGCGCTCAATGGGTTTGTATTTGAGTAGAATAGAATTGGTTCTATTCTGTTTCCTTATCTAGCATCCGTTTTTTAAATTTGGTCATTATTCGTAGAAGGATTCATTCACCCCCCCTCTGTATCCGGGCCAAGCATCCTAACAGTTGGTATCAGAGCAGGTGTCTGCGTATAAGGTCCAGCGACCTGCAGATTCGCTCTTGCGGTCTTAGGTGCTTATTTTCCTTAGTGCATCAATATTCCTGCTGCATTGAATATTTCTGCTCTTGCTTCAATGGCCTGTCCACCTGTCTTCAGTGGTCTTGATGTCACCCAGTGGCACAGTGCTTTACGTGCTTATGTTAAGTCCGTTGACCCAGATCTGTGGAAAGTGATTTCACATGGTCCTAATGAACTACCAAAGAAAAGGTCCAAATGGACTAACAGTCACTGACAAAGCGTTTCATTCATGTTTCCTTGATTGCAGATCTGCAAGGGATATGTTGGAAATGATGAAGAGAAGCGGGAAAGGAAATCGAACAAGCTGCATGATGGCCAACAGAAGCGATCAAGGCAGCAATCAAACTGAAGAAGACGATGATGATGAGGTAAATCTCTTCGAGAACTTCTCTCTAGAAGATTGGGGGAATGCATATGCTGAACTATTTGAATCTCATGAACTGTTAAGAAAACAGTATAAAAAGTTGAAGAAGAGTACTCGGGTAGATAGTTCTAGCTCTCCATGTAAAAATTGTTCAAGTACGAAGCAATCACATGATGCATGTCTGTCTGATAATCATATGCATAAAAACCAGAATGCAGAACTGAAGATGGAACTTGAACGTGTCTACTCTAAACTGAACAATCTAAAATCTGAGGATGACTCTCTCAGAAAGTTCTCTGAAGAACAATTAGAGAAACTTAAACGAGAGAATGAGTTGCTGATTGAAAATTTTAATGCCATAAAATCTGTGAACATAGAATTACAGAAAGATTTTGAAAAACAACAAAAGGATTTGAGGGAGTTTGAAGCTAGGAGAGAAACCATGGTTAACTCAGAAGATCAGCTTCTAATAAATGAGTTAATTCAAAATGGTAAGCTTAAAGAAGAAGTTGAAAAATTAAAACTGTTAAACAGTGCCATGTCTGAAAGACTTCTCACATTGGAAAAAGGGAAAGCTATCTGTACAAACGAGACTGAAGAGGTAGATGAGCTAAGAAAGGAAATTGAAGAATACAAAACAGCTAACAAGGTTTTGAATGAAGCTGTCAATTGTAGTGAACAAGAGATCACTAGTTATGAAATACACATTGCATCTCTTGAAAATGAAATTCAGGATTTGAAAGCTTCCTTGTCTAAATTTGTTGATGGGCAGAAAAACCTAGACAAGCTGCTAGGTGTAAAAGTCAATGTCAAAAAGGAAGGGTTGGGCTACAATAATCTCAATAAGAAGGCCTTGCAGAACAAAGTAATGACATCCTTTGTAAATACTTCAAATGTAGTCAATACATTAAAAGACAAACAGCCCATTGTTCAGAAAATTCTGGGAACAAAGATTAACTCTAACAAGGAAGGACTGGGTTACAGTCCAGTCATGAGGAAGGATGATGGAGTCAACCTGAAAACTGTCTTTGTCAAATCCTCTGAACAGGAAAAACCTTCTATCTCATCTCCACCTCAGTACAAGGCTAAGAAAACAGAAAAAAAAAATAAAAATCATAAAACATCAAAAATTCAAAGGAACAATCTGCATGCTAAGAACTCATCAGATAAATGCCATGTTTTAAAGAAATCAAGTGGCTCATGTCATTATTGTGGTAAGTATGGACATCTTATGAGTAACTGTTTTGTGATGGAAAAAGATGACAACAAGCATGTTAGAAAATCTGTGTCTGGTCAGAAAAGGAATGTCAAATGTTCTAATTATGATAAAGTAGGACACACTACTGCTCATTGTTGGTTTGCAAGTAGTAAGGAAAAATCATGCTCATATTATACAAAACACTTTGCAAATCAGCATGTCTTTAACAAGAACCAGCACATTATATGTTTTAATTGCAACAAAATTGGTCACAAGGCCTCTGAATGCTGGTCAGGTTCCTTTAGAAGAAATTCTCTCGTTTGCTCTCACTGTAGAAAGCATGGCCACACAGTCAAGGACTGTTGGCATATTCAGGGTAGAAATGTGAATCTCAAACATGCCAAATTCCCTGTAAAAGAATCAACAAAACCTTCATGTCATCACTGTGGGAAGTCAGGTCACAGGGCTGCAACCTGTTGGCTGGCAGGATATCAAAACCAAACCAGTTTTGGTAAACAGAAATTTTACCCTGTTAACAGAAAATCTCATGTGTATGCACATAGAATTCATGCTAATAAAAATGTGCATAAATCAGATCAGAAAACCACTCCTGGAAATGTGCTGAGAAAACTTGCTAAACATAATAATGTCATGTCAGGACCCAAGACCTCTTGGGTACCTGTTTGTGCAAAATAAACCTTGTTTTGCAGGTGTGCCTTGGGACTGGAATAAAAGGGGTAATGATCCAAGGCACTCAAGAAGAAAACCCCATTCTCACATTGTTCAGGTAATCTCTCTACATGTCTCATTTTGAAACCTATTGCATATCTGGTTTGATGTACTCTTGTTTATCCTGCTCTTAGTTTCATCTAGTGCATGCATATTGAATCTGCTCTTGCATATTCATTCACCATCTGCAAGTTGCATTATTTCCTAAACATGCACTCTGAAAAATTCATGGAAATCTGAATTGCTGATAGGATTGTTAAGTTTACCCTGTTATTCATGACCTCTATGGTATATCAAATGGTAAGCTACCCAAGGCAGGGAAATCTGTCCGGAGGTCCTTACTATGTGTGAGGTGGTCTCTGAGACCAAATGCTCCGCCTAGTACCATAAGTCATTTGGTTGATCAGGGGAGCCAGTATGTGCATGATTCACATCTCACATGTTTAACCGTCTTGGCAAACACTGCATTCAATAAAAAATTAATACCTCCAAGAGTCGTGTGTGAGATGTCCTTGAGTGGGCTGAAAAGGAGCTTGTCAGGCCATTTGGTTTCTGAGGGCCGATGCAGTTTATGTGGTATTAAGATCTGTCATCTCATGAGGTTGCAGCTTGCTGCTCAAGAGCTTCTCTGGATGTGAGACAGAACCTCCTCAAGAATTCTATATTTGGATGTGTCCTTAGTGCCTAATGTCTTGAGTGATCTCTCACTTGTTGGCTTGCTGATAGGAGTGCTGCTCATCTCATTTCATCTCTCTCTATTCGATCAGCCACCCCCTTATCTCTAACCTATCACTCTTGGTTCAGATTCTCTCTCGAAGAAATTATGGTTTCAGTCTTCTTGCTCTTATCAAATAAGATCTGTATACCTTAAACCACCCAATATCAAGTGTAACAATCTACACCCGTTGATAAAGAACTTCAATGTTTGGGGGTTATATTTGGTCCTTGATCCTTCTAAGCTATCTCAAGTGTTGATCAACATTTTATAAAACTTTCTATTAAATGAGAAAAACTTATTGAGGATCTCGACTTAACTGAAACTTATGTGAAAAGAGCTCTGAGATAAAAATGGTGTTAAGTAAGATATTTAAAAAAAAAAAAATGAATGAGAAGTGCTACCAGGGAATACGCCATTATTTGTGGCAAAGCAATGGTTTTTGTGGAGAAATAGACACTCTAGATCAATGAAGTCCAGAGTCTCTGTCATGATACAATTAGCTATCTCTGTGTAGAAATGTTAAAATAAAAAAAAAAGGGAAGGGGAAAAAGTCCTCAAAGAAAAATATCTTTGGCATAAAGGTAGTTCGTCCTGAGTAACCAGGGTTTCTGGTGTCTGATAAACATGTCTCCTTGTGTAAAAAGGGACTATACTACCTTGTGTTCAACAAATTGGTTGACTCTGTATGCCTTCTCGTCCATTAAATGAAGAAATGATTTCTGCTTGACATTAATGTGTTATTTCGTTGCTTGACAAACATAAGGTGCAATTTAATCGTGTCTCTCTCTAGGTTAAGCAACTTTAACAGCTAATTTTGTGATTATGCTGATTTAATATCTTGAGTTAACTGACCTTGGTTTTTGGAAGAATATAACCCGTCCACATATTGAAGGGCTAACTTAATATGGTGTAGCTGCGTTACATCAGAACTAAGGGTATTTTGGGTATTTACAGAAATAAGTGTGATAAGAGTAAAAAGCTACTCGACAACACCTTTTTTTTGTTCACACGTCTTCAACCTCAAACCCTTATTTCCCCTTGTCGATTCCTATTCATCCTCGTGCCGCTCCACCTTGAGCGTCTTCTTCAAACCTATCTCCATCTCTTCCCGCTTACCTTCTTCCCCCCACAGAGGTCCATTCCTCTCTTCAGTCTAGCATCGCGTCCAACAGCAGCCTGCAAGAGAGAGTTGATACTCTGAAAGTTCCGGCAGATGGATCAGCAAAGGTCAGCAGCTCCGGGTGACAGGAAGAGGAAGGTAAAAGAAATAGTTGAAGAGCCTTCATCTAAACAACAGAGATGTGTTGAGCCAGAACCTGCTGCGGCAGTATCTTCAGAACAAGGTACCAGGATTTCTGAGTCAACCGTATCCTTAGAAAGTGGGGAAATCATCCCTCCTAGAATAATAGATTTCGGAGATGAAACTTTGGTCTCGAAGTTCCCAGAACTGTTGAAAATCTTTGAATTTCAGGAGTGGAGAATTTTCCTAGAAAATCACCGTGTCTATTACCCTAGGCCGGTAATGGAATTTTACAATAACTTGTCCTTGAGCCGAGACAAGTCTGCCTTATTATCTTCTGTTAAAGGGGTCGAGTTATCTGTTACTTGTGAGTCCCTCCACCAAGCCCTTGGTATTCCAGATAAAGGGGAGGTAGAGGGAAGCTTTCGATACAGTCTCCATGAAGCCTTCTCAGTCATTACTGGTAAACCCAGTAACATTCATGATAAAGGGCAGTTAAAGCTAAAGGCCTATCAGACATCATCATTTCCTCCTCTTCACAAGCTCCTTCAGAATGTCATCGCGTCCATTATCACCCCACAGACTGGGGCTAGAGGAAGAATAACAGACACACAGAGATTTCTACTGTTCTGTCTGATTCAAAATGTAAAGATTTGTCTGCCAGAGATCATTTTTTCGGTCATGAAGGGATGCATTGGATCCAAGAGACATCTTCCCTATGCCGCCCATCTGACAGACATATTCAAGCACTCTGAGATTTGCTTGGATGGAGAGGCCGCATCAGAAGTTAAGGCCAGAAACATTTTTAATATGAACTTTGTTTCAGTATTTTTGGGCTTAGAGGACTCCTCTATGGTGGGACAAGCTAAGGTCCAAAAGGCCAGGGAATCACAATCTCAGGGGGAGCATTTGGAAGAATTTCAAATCTCAGCCCAAGCTGGTGAGCAATTGGTTTCTGAGATTGCTCAACAGGAAATACCAGGTGAACAACCAGTGTCCACCTTGCCAGCTGCACCCATCGAAGTACCCTTCTCATTTCAGAGGCTTGTTGAGGCTGCATCTGAGGACATCAGATTGTCTGACGAAAGCATTCAGACAGATCTAGATGCAACTATCGCTGGGATATTTGATTCTTTTGGGAAGACATCTGAGGAGGTAACAGTGCCTGAGGAACAGCCAGCTAAAGAGCACGAATTTTCTGATCAAGAAATTGCTGTGTTTGTTAAAGAAATTTTAAGAGAAACTGTTGAGCGAAGCTTGGAAGAGGCTACCGACTTGGTCGTATCTGAAAGTCTTGAGCAGGCCTTTGTTGACAGACCTACTGATCAGGAACTCATGGAAGATAGAGGAAAGGCTCCTGTCATAGAACTAGATTCAGAATCTTCAAGTGAAGAAGAGGTACCTGAAGGTATATTCCCTCAGAAAGAAACTCAAGCTGCAAATGAAGTTCAGGTCCCAGCCGAGAGCAGTCAAATGCCAGTACAAGAGGAAGCAGCTGAGAGGACTGAACCTCGCAGTGAATTTTTTAGTACACCTCTAGGTCCACCTAGACTTCTATCTGCAGAGGCACCCAACATTGAATCTACTCGGGCACCCAACATTGAAGAGCTTCTCATAAACCTGACTCAGCAGATGCAAAAACAAGACAAGAAATTAGATGATCTGCTTACATTTGTCACTCTCAACATTAATCAGGTACATACCATATTACTGAAGCTTGAGATATCTCTCCTCACTGAATGGAGACGATTCCTTCTAAACAAAAGGGCTTCAGATGATGCAAACAAATCCTTGATGGAAGGATTACAGGAGATTTGTTCAAAAATTGCAAAAGCTCTGAGAGAGTCACATGATGTTAATATTTCCTCCTTCAAAATGTCTTCTACCATAATAGATCATTGCTATGAGATCAGAACAGCTTTAGAATTGTTGAAGAAGTCTTCAAGTGCCCTAGGTCCAGGCATTCAACAAATCTATGATAAGTTGGTCACCTTCTTATCAGAAATGACAACTCTGACTGACAGATATGAAACGGTCAATGTTCGCCAAGACGACATTATTTCTGAAGTGGCAAATGTCAGAAGCACTGTGGAGTATTGGCTTGCTGAACTATCAAATGATTTAAAGGAATTTCAGTCTATCTTGGGTTCAACACCTGGTCACGCCTCTTCCAGCAGAACTCCACCTCAAGAACATTCTTCTGCTCCTCCAAGGGGGAGACCACCTCTTGGCAGGCCGCGTGGCCCCTCTAGCAGACAAGCCAGATACTTTTCCTGAAAAGACTATGCTCTGTATTTTGTTGCCCTTTTGAGGCCTTCTCTCTCAGATTCTTGGACTTATTAATTTAACTCATATCATTTGCATTGTTGCATTCTTCTTGTTTCATTCTTTTTGATGATGTCAAAGGGGGAGAAATCAGGCTTTTGAGCTCGTTGGTTTTTGCTAGCTCGTTCTTGAGAATGTTTAATGTGTTTGTGTTTTTCATTGAGAATGGCTATTTCGCCTTGGAGAAATCAGGCCGTTGCTAGCTCGTTGAGAATGGCTATTTAGTGTTTTTCCTTTCTCTGCAAAGACTCAAGACTCATAGTGTTGCCATCCATCAAAAAGGGGGAGATTGTTGAGTCTTGTTGAATCTTTACATGTTTTGATGATGACAACACTATAAGTCTTAGTAGTGTTCAGAAATATGTCTTCACTTCAGGTATACAAGGACTGTCTTCGTGTTGGTTGACACTTCGTCATGTTTGTATTTCCAACACGCCGTGTCGTCTTCTCTTACTTCATGTTGTTTATAATTTTCTGTCCTTCACTTCACTTCGTTGTTCGTATCGTTCCCTTTGTTCTTTAGTTGTTCATCTCGTGTCGTTTCTTTTCTGCTCCCACTGCTTCATCACGTGTCATGATAGCCGTGGCATCTGTCTATCTTCGTGTTGTTTTCAGTATGTGTCAATTTCATCTTCGTGTCATTTTTACCTCGTGTCGTGTTACCCCGTGTCAATTACTGTTTCGACTTCATGTCGTTATCAGTCCGCATCTTCCTTATGTTGAAATCACACCTCGTGTTGATTTCTGTTCTCAACTTCGTGTCGTTTTCCTTCTTGTCTTTTTTTGACTTCGTGTCAAATCACTGTCTGTCTTCGTGTTGTTTTCAACCCGTGTCGATTACTGTTTTTACTTCGTGTTGTTTTCAACCCGTGTCGATTACTGTTTTTACTTCGTGTTGTTTTCAACCCGTGTCGATTACTGTTTCGACTTCGTGTTAGTTTCACTACGTGTCGTGTTTTCCACACCACGTGTCGTTGTCGCTTTAGTAACCTCACCTCGTGTCGGTTACTGTTGTCTCCATGACTTCGTGTCGTTGTTATTCCACTGCGTGCAGAACAGTGCAGCACCTCGTGTTGCTTTCTGTATACCACCTCGTATCGTTTCCCAGTGAATCTCGTGTCATCTCTTACGTCTACTCGTTCAACCCCGTGTCAACTTCTGTGTTCGTCTTCATGTTGATCTTTATCATTAGACCTCGTGTCCTTCTCACTTTGACCACACTTTGTGGTGCTTTACGTAGACCTCGTGTCGTGCCTATTTGCAACCACTTCGTGTTGGTTTCTGTTTTGTCTACATATATCTCGTGTCGTTCTTCTTTTTACCTTGTGTTGTTTTATAACCTCACTTCGTGTCGTTCTCTTTGTTGTGTCAGTTCTGTCACAGTGTATCTCGTGTCATTCTTTCCTTACTTCGTGCTGTATTCACCTTGTGTATCTCGTGTCATTCTTTCCTTACTTCGTGCTGTATTCACCTTGTGTATCTCGTGTCGTTCTCAGTGCATCTAGTATTGCTACTACATACTTCGTGCAGATCTAGTTATTGTGGCCCTGAGTTTTAATGGCTTTTCATCTCTTTGCAGGTCCGAGGAAGAAATATTCCCCAGTGACAGGCAGCACGTGATCCGAGGCTAGAATGAAGCCTGCTGAGAGACTGCCACGTGGTCCGAATTCTTAGGGCTGAAAATGTGGAGGTCACACGTCGTGGCTGATACTGCTGCTGCTGCTGCTGCTGCTATATATATGAGCCTTCTTCCACTGAAGAAGATTGATCGAGTTGGCAAAAAGAAAAGCTCATACAGAGAGCCACGATCCAGATAGAAAAAGAAAAGGAGGAATAGAAGAGCAGAAGGAGAAGAAGAAAGAGTGAAGAAAGAAGAAAGAGTAAAAAAGAAGAAGTGCAGCAGAGAGAGTGAGAGATTAGGAGAGTAGAAGAAAGAGAGAGAGAAGAGCAGAGATTGAGAGAGTGAAAGAGAAGAAGAAGAAGAAGAAGAGATGAGAAGAGGAAGAAAAGCTTACCTGAAGATCCGTCTACTGGACCGTGGATCAAATCCAGGCCAGTCAGCTCCGTTGAGAGCCACATTATGTGTTTCGTTTTTCAGCTTTCTGTTTTGCTGAAGTTATTTTTCGTTTATTGTTCTTTCCTTTGTTTTCTGGTTTGCTGAGCTTTTCGACCCTCTGGTTTGAGGTCGGGTTCCCTCCGGTTAGGAGGAAGGGAGATCTGATCTCCAGTTGCAAGTAGCTGGGAGCTACTTGTGGGTTCCCTCCGGCTTGGAGGAAGGGAGACTTGTCTCCGGTTCTGGGCTTGTGGATTCAAGTCCAGAGGTTCCCTCCGGTTTGGAGGAAGAGGGGAGGTTGTTCCCCTGGTCAAGCTGTGTGGCAGCAATTGTTTGCAGACTGAGTCTGCTTGGTTCTAGCGTGTGCTAGTGAAGCCTCACTCCGGTTGGGAGTAAGGGGTGGATGTAGGTCTGAAGGACCGAACCACCTAAAAATCTTTTGAGCAGTGGCTTGATTGTTTGGTTTGCTTCCGCTAGATGCTTGAATAGGTGCGCTCAATGGGTTTGTATTTGAGTAGAATAGAATTGGTTCTATTCTGTTTCCTTATCTAGCATCCGTTTTTTAAATTTGGTCATTATTCGTAGAAGGATTCATTCACCCCCCCTCTGTATCCGGGCCAAGCATCCTAACAGCGGAGACAAGCAAAGGGGCATGGTCACTACATACACGAGATAAATGTTGAACAGAGATAACCGGGCACAGTAAAGGCCAATCTCCATTATAGAGCACCCGATCCAACCTGGCCCAAATGCCATTGGACGATTGGCCATTAAACCAAGTGAAAATTCTACCAAGGAAACCAGCATCTTGAAGGCCCGAGGCCGAAACGCAAGCCTGAAAATCAGTCATGGACTTGGAGAAAACCCTTCTGCCCCCTCGTTTCTCAGATAGATCAAGAATACTATTGAAGTCCCCACCAACCAGCCAAGGGCCATGGTAGGAGGAAGAAAAGTCAGCAAGGTAATCCCAAAGGACTCTCCGCTCAACTAATGAACAACTAGCATGAACAATGGTGATATAAAACATATGAGAAAAAGCAGAGCTAACAGCCATAGTAACATGTTGGTCCGATGAATCAGCCATAGTTATATGGAAGGGAGATTTCCAAAAAATCCAAATACGTGCAGTAGCCGAAGGATCAGCAAGACAAGAACTCATACGGAATTTTTTCCTGAAAATTTCCAATTTGGAGGTAGGGGCCTTGGGCTGAATGATAGCAACAAAACTAACATCATGTTTCCTGATAAGAAGCTTGATTCTACTAATAGTGGGGGTATTCTGAACGCCCCTAGCATTCCAAATGAGGGCCTTCATTTGGTAGTATTCAGGTTTGTATTAGCAGATGTGGATCTCCGAAGTCCACTGCGAGTAGAAATGCCATCGGACCGGGCAGCCTGGATTGCAACCCTACCAACAAAATTATTATGCACTTTGGTGATATCAGCCCCCATAACAGAGGGCTCCCAACCTGGAACCGCAAGAACCTGGTGTATTTGGGTTAAAGGCTGGGCAGAGGAGGCAGCAGAAAAGGATTGGCCCTCGCGACCATCCGCATCAGTTTCAGCATTAGCCATGGGAGCCTTAGAAGAAGAGGCAAGAGCTGCTGGAGCTGGGGGAATTCCTTCATCGGGCAGAGCAGCTAGAGAAGGTTCATTAGAAACATTATCCCCACCAGGATCACAACCATCAGTAGAAGCATTAAGCTCATTAGCACATTCAGCGGAGCAATGTGCAGAAGGCCCAATGGAATTAGCCTTGGCCAAAGCAGCACTATGGCGGGTAACAATTGGCGACGTTGTCGGGTCAGCTGCAGCAAAATTGGCTTGATCCAGAGAGGGGTGACCAGAAGAGCTAGCAAACAAATTAAGAAGACCAGGGGGGCCCTGATTAGGGAAACCAGCCATAGCAGTAGCAGAGGATTGAGCACCATCACCACGAAGGAATTCAATAACTTGTAATATAGAGTGGAAGAACGAGACGAATCATGTGAATGAAATGTCATAGACATCAAGCTAGTCATGCACTCGGTGCAATGCCTCACCATGTCATTACAACTCTCTGGGGCACTAGTACTTTTCGGGCGCTCCTCCTCTGACCAGACCGGGCCCTTATGATGCGTTGGCATTGATTTGGTAGATCCAAGATCTCAAGTTATGTCTAGACATTTGTTGGACCCGGCCAGACAGAGGAGTGGAATTCGATAAGCTAACCTGGAAGTAACGAGAATAATCCATGGTTTAATAGCACCAGCCACCAGCGGCTCGATCACCAAAACACACAAGAAAGCGCGAAAATCAAGCTCTGGAAGTTACGCGGTCACACTGGGCCGCTTAATAAAAACGGTCTCCTAATGGACCGCGATAGATGAACTGGGCCAAAAGAAAACCCAGCTCGATGCCAAGGGTAAACGGTCCTCTAAGGGCCGTGTGAAGTTAGGACGGTCTGACATGGACCGCTTCAAGCAACACTGGGCTAAAGAAACAAGACCCAGAGTTAATAATGTAAACGGTCCTAATTAGGCCACCCCAACCCAGAACGGTCCTAGTAAGAGCCGTTTGATTCTAAGGTCGACACACATGCCAGCAGAACATGGTCACCGCAAGGACCGCTCATAATCATAGGCGGTCATGCCTGGGCCGTGTAATGATAGTAGCGGTCCCACAAAGGCCGCTACTAACAGGATAGCCCCAATTCCGGGCTTGGGCAAAACCACGCGATTCGATCAAGTCCAAACGTTCAGGCTTTGGGGGTACAACCCGCCTGGCGTCCTAGTAGGAATCCCAGGCTCGCGGGAGCTTACGGAGGACTCATAATGGAGGTCCTAGTCTGACGGAAGGAGTATCCGGTGGAGAGTCTCAACCATTACAAGATTAAAGGTTTTATAAACATCAAAAAATGATAGATGATCGGTCAGTCAGTGCCACCGGAGTGGAGTGACTGTCAGAACAAACCTAGATAATTTCCACCATAATCATTGTGACATATTTGAATTTTATAACCAAGATCAAGTGGAGAAAATAAAAGAGAAATATTAATCATGACCATAGTTAGATTAGTTTATAAATTTCATAATTTACCTAATTCTTGTGTGGGTTTCTAACCTACACATGCAATCTAATTGAGGAAACTAATATAATCAAAGCATACAAAATAGAGGAAAACAGGCACTAGACGGTCTGCAGAGAACCTCTTACATAAGCTAGCGGTCTAACAAATGACCGCTTAGGGTGGCGATCAACAGAATTGAAGAAAGGGGAAAGAACGGTCTGTCAAGCGACCGCCCGAAAACCTAGATGCTCTATCGTTCGACTGCGATATCCCAAGGTGGTTTCTGTTATACCGTGAAATGAGTTAACGGCCCAGTTTCAGGCGATCTTGATAGACTCTTATTACAAAACAAAATTTGTAATATACAACGAATAAAATTTGGGCGAAACAGGACTACTGGAAAGTGCACAAAATTTTACATCATAAGGTATGTTCAATTTAAGTTTTAGCCTGCTAGATAACCCACGATCAGACTACAAAGTGAAAGCTAGCGAGAAGGAAACCTAATTGTCATGCTTCTACTAAAACCAAGCATACGATCTCTACACAGGATGAAACATAGGACTTTTAGTATTAAAATAAAGAGGGCTCAGATACGAACCGAATGGTATAAACTACTTAGGGTTTGGTCTACTAGAACCTACCTTAAAAGAAGGAAGAAGGGGACGACGTCACTCGCCGGACGCGCGAAGAACACTCCAACTATACGTCAAAATTCTCCCTCGAACGTGCTCCTCGTCGGTCACCGCAGCATCCAAGAGTTTCTAGGTCGGGCTAGGGTCTAAACATAAAGAGGCTCATGCTCTAGGAACGCCCCAATCGGCCGGATAGAGTCCCACAACTCGTCGTGCGCGCGAATCGCGGATTGACCAAGTCTGCTGCCTTTAGCTCCAAAATTCCTCTCCTAGGGTTAGGGTTTCGGTGGGCAAAGAGAGGGGAAGCGATCTACAGATCAAGGCCGTCCAAAAGGGTCCGATCTGGGCTTAATTTATCGAGAATTGGGTCCGAATTGAGTGATCTAAGGTCCGATAAGGTTAAACATGGATTTATCCCTAATACCCTTAATTCGGCTGGCTTATAATTTTATTTAGGGTTTGCCACAGAAGACAAATTATCTAAATTTTTGATCCTCTACATGATTATAATTTTTCTAGATTTTTATAAATTGGTTACAACTTTACTTATCGTACTTTCCTTAAAAATTCCTTATTTATTTCATCTAATATTTGACCGGGGTGCTACATCAAACTTCATCCCCATTTCAAGGAGGATTAGCCAGCACGATCAATTTACATAGAAAAGTAGGCATTATATTATTAGGAAGATAGATTAAACTTCTTCCCCATTACAAGGATGATTAAACTTGTTCCCTATTATATTTAGATATTCAAGACTAAGATATAATCCTCTAACCCACTATAAACACTGAACGTGTAATCCCTAATTAAAGCCTAAATGTATTCTTAAAGTTCCCTTCATCCTAGGTAGTGATAGACATATAATAAGACTCCTAGCCCCATTAGGTACAAGAACAGTCTCTTTAGAGACACTTTCAGGCATAATTCATTGGTCCTATCATTTGTTGTCAGTCTCATGTCCACCTTCGCTTGTAGAATGTCAATCTTTCGGTTAAGTAAATTTAACTTCTTCTCAAGCAATGACTCTATGAAATTTAACTGATGCTTCAAGTCGACAATATTGTGATGCACTTCATCAACCCAAACAAGAAAACCATTACAATTGTCCTCCTGTAAACATGCACATTAACTTGTCTTGTTAGTTTGAAATTGATGCTGCCGATTCTCATCAGGGGCATTTCATCGAACAACTTGTGAACCTCATACCTTCCAAAAGGCACATTGATAGAACCTTCGTCCTTTGCTTGTTTCTTCATTCGAGATGTATACCCTGCACTTTTTCTAGCAATAACAATCTAGAACATCGTAACACTCCAACATATTTAGTGAACGTCTCATACTAGATTGTTCGATGGTCGTGTCACTCATCTTTTGTCCTCTTAGGGTCCTCCTGGTGGGTCATCAGGTTGCTGCTTGCCTGTGTTCACCAGTCACTAGGCCCATGCTGTTCGCTCATCCTCACCGACGTTTGTTGCCATTTGTTGCCGTCGTATGTTGCCGTTTATCGCCCATCCTCACCTTTTGATGCCACCATTTGTGAAAAATGTGTATCCGAGTGAAGAAGATAGAGGAAGACGATAGGGTCTCAGATGTGCAAGTGGATGGGAAGTAAGATGATTGTCGTGCTCACCGGCCGATGAGTGTCATTCTATCTCATCGTTTAGGGTTTAGGGATTGGAACGGAGAGAGGGAGATGACATGGTCGATTTAAAAGTGGACGGGAAGGAAGACGATCGCCGTGCTCACTGGCCAATGAGTGTCGTTCTATCTCCACATTTAGGGTTTAGGGACTGGAATGGGGAGAGGGAGATGACATGGTAGATTTAAAAGTGGATGGGAATGAAGATGATGGCTCGCCTCCTACGGACTTGCTAGCCATGCGACAGATCTGTCTGTCTGTTTAGGGTTTACATAGAGGTAGGAATGGGAAGGGAGGAGGGAGACTAGTTCCTAGCTTTGCAAATCGACGTAAACCCATGGGACTTAGGAGGGCATTTCCGATATATCAAGTGACCAAATGGTTTCTGTGGAATATTATCTCGAATATTTGTCAGGGCGTAGACGGTAGGGAACTATAAGAGTATAACCATAAAATATATAGCTAAATAGAGGGTATATATGATAATGTGTTTAGATTGAGAGTACATATGCAAAAACTGATATTTAAAAGTGTATATGCAAAAATCCAATTCTTAAATTATGAAATCGGGTGTTTCCTTTTCAAAGATCTTTTTGGCGCATTCTGTCTTTGTAGAAAAAGGAGAAGACGTACGTGTTTTCAGAATCTTCAGGCCAAACGTTGCTTTTATGTTTGTACTTAGAGAGTGTGGTGTGTGATGTGGAATATGATACATCTGATTTAAGCAATCTTATTTCTCGAACTACTTATGGACGACTTGGTTAACCATCACAATATTTATCGTTCCTGTTATTTTCTTTATGTTTAGAAAATGATGTTATTATATTTTAAAATGATGTTGCCTCAGGTTTTTTTTCCAATTTTTGTATTTCGGTTTAACAATATTAAATTAAAATAAGAAAATCTGCATATCAACTCGTAACATGTATATATATATATATATATATATATATATATATATCCCAAAACTCTTTTGTACAATGAACCTATGTGAAAAAACCCTTGTATGTTCACTATATAGACATATATAATGTTATTTTTTCATGAACTCGTACGGGGTTGTATTATGTCAAACAAGATTGTTTTTTTCATATATTAGAGAGTAATAAGATATATATATATATATACATATATATATACATATATATATATATGTATGTATGTATGTATGTATGTATGTATGTATGTATGTATGTATGTATATATAGAAGAGTAGATTCGTGACCCAATGTTTATACGGCCCATCAAGGTCTGCATAGCCCAATAAGTGACGGCCACAGTAGGGCCCACTTACCCCGGGACTTTGACAAAGCGGATCGACGACAGCCCACCAAGTCCTTGGCTTAGGCGCCTGGTCAAAGGCCCCTCGATGCTCGGGTGAAGCCCAGCCAACGATCGACCGAGCGATCATAAGGTGGATGAATGCTACCTCAGGAAGTGCTCAAACCTCGGGCTCCCTACCCAGACAGGGGATGCCCCTTGTGAGATTAGCCCACCCTTTAGACTCCTTAATGAGCCCGGGCGAACTCCTCCTGGCCGGACACTTATCCCTCATTATCTTAGTGAATGTTGCGCTACCCTCAGAGAGGGGAAGCTCAAGAGGATAAGGGTGGGGCAAGACTCCTTGAACGGTGAGAGTTTTTATTAAGGACGTAATGCTCCTAAACTCTCCCGCTTCTCCTACTTAAGAAAGGGAATAGCTAGCTATATAAACCCATGGAACCCCTCTAGAAAGGTAAGTTAATTTTTAGCCACTTCAACTAGGGGAGAGCAGTCTTATGCCCTACACCTCCCTTCCCTCCCATCTGCACCTAGCTCTTACTGTTTCCTGACTTAAGCATAGGAGGGTTTTTCTCGGGATCACAATCTCGAGCCCCCTGATCACTTTCTTTCCTCTTGTAGAACTTCGTTCTGAAGTGGCTACACCCCACGATCTTCCTACATCCAACAGTCCATGGCTTTACACGAGATCTCGCCTCTTCAACTGGCACCGTCTGATGGAACGGGTAGAAAGTCAATATGGTGTGAAGGAGCAGTAGCAGGAGGGCTACCGGGGATAGGGGGAAGACCCCTGTAAAGTTTCGACCAGAATATGCAGCGAAAAACATCGAAACAATAGATTACATATTGTTGCCGATTTTTCAAAATCGAACAAGAACGGGGAGGGGGACCACTCCTACCCTACTCCCTAGATGGAGATGCCTTTGGCCCCTACCCGGGGAGCTCTTCTTTATCTCTTGTTGTCACGCCCCGACGCGGAAAATCGGAACATAGTAGTTTATATCATTCATGTCAATCAGAGCGTACATTGCCACAAGACACCAAACCACAAGGCTAATAAAGAAGAAATGCAATTAACCCAAACTTTATTGAGAATAATAGAAGAAAGTACTTATTACACCTGACATCTTGTGGACATCTAACTCTTCATTAAAGAAAGAAAATTACATAGACTAATCTAGGACATGACTTAAACATAAATCATAACGGCTTGCTCCAGGATCACTCGTTCCCATCCCCATCAGTGTGCACGTCTTCATCCGAACTACCTAAAAAGGATTGGAAAGTAGGGGTGAGCAAAAAGCTCAGTAGGATTTTATATCTCTATCATCATGCATAGTTAAAGTGATTAACCATTTTATCATGAATAATATTACGATAAAAGAACAATACAATCAATGGCATGAAATAGATCGATAAAAGAGATACATATTTTCATGTAAGGAACAAGTGCAACTATAACCAGAACTTTCATGAGATTGCAAGTAAATGATGAATTGAATTGGCCATAACAAGTACGCAAGTCATGTCACGCAAGAAATTTCAAGTAATTGAGTGAAGTAGAATGTCATAGACCAATCACGCTAGTCATGCACTTCGGTGCAATGCCACATCCTGTCATTACAAACTCCCCGGGGCACAAGTACTTTCGGACGCTCCTCCCAGGACCAGACCGGGCCCTTACGATGCATTGGCATTGAAAAGTTGGATCATAGATCCTAGTCTAGACATTCGCCACATTAAATGGCCAAGAATTCCAAGGTATAAGCTTAAGAACTTACTTCTAAGATCAAGAGAAACTCCAATAAAATTGGAATGGATATCAAGTGGAATAACTGGAAAGTCTAAAGTGAACAAGGATCAATCAAGAATTCACAGTTCAAGGCCAACCTTGATATGACTGTTATCACAACAACAAAACACAGAAAATCATATTAAATCTCAACTTTAGCGGTCAATAACTGGGCCGCTAAGGTGATATTGACGGTCTAACCTTAAACCGCGTACGGTTAAGTATAACAGGCTCCTAAAGTGAACCCAAGAGGGTCCTCACTCCAGCCCGAGTCAGAATGGGTCCAAACAAGAGTTCAGCCCACGAAGCTAAAGTTAACAGAGGGGATTGGGCTAGGTTAGAATCGACTGGGTTGAAAATAATCTAACTTAACCCAAGCCCATTACTTAACCAGGCCAAGAGAAAGATAGCTGTCTAAACCTGGGCCGCCAAGGATCTCTTTCTCAAGTTGGGCCGCTAAGGTCGCAGAACAATCCAGATTTGGACTGGCCCAAAACACGAATCAAAACACGTCTAAGGGTTCAGGTCTTTGGGGTACAACCCGCCCGCATCCTGGTGGGAATCCCAGGCTCACGGGGAGTTACGAAGGTCTCATAATAGTGGTCCTAGTCTGACGGAAGGAATATCCGACGGAGAGTCCCAACTATTACGAGATCGAGGCTATATAAAACACAAAAACTGGAACGGTGCGGTCAGTCAATCCCACCGGAGTGGCATGACTATCAAACAATGATATCAGAATCATAATATGAGGAATTTATAACAACATGGTTTGAGATTACAAGATTAATAACCAAGTTTTTATCAAGTTTCACATAATCATTAACTTATGATTGTCAAGCCAACTTTCATGTAAATAAATGGAAATTTATGTTTCCAACCATGACACTAGATTAATATTGCGTTCTGCATAGTTACAGGTCAAGATATCATTCTAAACAGGGTAAGTTTTCTTTTAGTTAAAACGCATAAAATAGAATTTAAAACTTCCTGTCAGAGGCCATGAAACGGTCTATATAAGGGCCGCTAGGAGGATAAAAACGGTTTATCGTTGGGCCGTTTCTTATTAGAAAATAAATATACACAAATTTTATAAATTTAAAAATGCAAGGCTTGAAGCGGTCTATCGTAGAACCGCGAAAGGAATAAAACGGTCTGTCATGCGACCGCTACTGGGCTGGCGGTCACTGGTAGGACCATTTACCCAACCCGAGACTCGTCGACGGCGAACCCCGGCATAACAAGACAAAAACCTCAATTTCCACACGATAGGGTGGAAGAAAATTGGGGAAAACACCACCATTAGAAATAACATTAAAAATCGTACAAAATGACATGCTTTGATTAAAATCTAATGAGACTAAATTAAACATAAAACGAGTTAACATATAAGTTACCCTTTTGGGTACTCCTCGGAGTAAGTTGTGAAATTAGAACAACATGGCGTACGAAATTTGGGCAACTAGGTATGAAAAGAAAGGGCTCAGGAAGAAGAACAAGATGGTATATTAAATTATTGATTTAGCCTGAGAGATACCTACCTTTGCTCGATGCAAAGAGGGAAGAAAAAGGGGGGGTCGCCGGAACCCTAACAACCGCTCTCTAGAACACCAAAAATCCACCCTCCTCTAGCCACGAACGATCGCACCACCAGCCGCCGGTGTAAAATAGGGTTTAAAGGGATCGAAAGCCCTCTATTTATAGGACTAATAGACTCTTCTAGCGATCGAATTTCAGTGGAGAGTCCAAGGGGGAAATCGGGCAAAATAATCGGATAGGGCTCTAATCCGCCGCCGCCGCCACCCATGGAAGGGGATAGACTTAGGGTTTTTGTAGGGGAAACAAAGATCTACTATTGGGTTAGGGTTTGGCTCCAATTGGAGCGCAAATGGGCTAGAATTGAGTCCAAATTGAGAAGGGTTAAAGATTCTCTTAAAACCAACATTTTTACGCTAAAACCGTGAAATTGAGCCTTAACCAATTTTATTTTGGGTTCCAATCTGAAGACAAATTTGCTAAAAATTAAATTTTACACAAGATACATATTTTTCCAGATTTTTAATAAATTCTTTATAAGTTGAGTCAAGAAAAATAATTAATTACTATGAGAATATTATTATAAAATTTCAGGATGCTACACCCTCCCCCACTTTAAGGAATTTGATCCCCAAATTCACTTAATCTATAGCAAACCAATCTTAGAACATTCCGGGATATAATTTCCTGATTGCTTCTTCGGACTCCCATGTTGCCTCCTCAATTCCACGCCGACTCCATTGGACCTTGACCATCGGAATGGATCGGTTCCTGAGTTGCTGTTGCTTGAAGTCTAGGATCTTGACAGGCTTTTCTTCATAAGATAAATCTTCTTTCAATTCCAGATCCGGATGTTGGATGATGTGTGCAGGGTCGTAAACATACTTCCGCAACATAGGCACATGGAACACATTGTGAATGCCTGATAACTGTGGTGGTAAGGCCAACCGATAGGTAACTTCGCCTACTCTTTCCAAGATCTCAAATGGGCCAATAAACCTTGGGCTTAACTTTCCCCAAATTCCAAATCTTTTAATTCCTCTTGATGGTGAGACTTTCAGAAATACATGTTCTCCCACTTGAAACTCTAAATCTCTTCTTCTGTTATCAGCATAACTCTTCTGCCTAGACTGAGCAATCTTCAAACGGTCTCTAATAACTTGAATGTTCTTGGACGACTCTGAGATAAGATCCGGTCCGAGCCATTACTTTTTGCCAATCTCTTCCCAGCAAAGAGGGGATCTATAACTTCTACCATACAAAGCCTCAAACGGTGCCATCTGAATGCTGGATTGGTAACTATTATTATATGCAAACTCAATCAAAGGCAAGTGTTCATGCCAACTGTCTCCAAAATCAATCATACAAACTCTCAACATGTCTTCGACAATTTGATTTGTTCTCTTAGTCTGTCCATCAGTCTGAGGGTGAAAAGCAGCACTGAAATTCAAACGAGTTCCCATCGATGCTTGCAGACCTTTCCAAAAGTGGGATATAAATCTGGGGTCTCTATCAGATATGATGGATACATAGATTCCATGTAAACTCACTATTTCCTTCATGTATAGGGCAGACAACACATCCATAGTCCACTTTGATTTAATAGGTAAAAAGTGCACGGACTTTGTTAATCGATCAATGATCACCCAAATTGCATCGAAGTCGCCACGAGTTCTGGACAAACCCATAATAAAATCCATACCAACGCTCTCCCACTTCTATTGTGGTATTTTGAGGGACTTTAATTTTTCAGTAGGCCTAAAATGCTCAGCTTTAACTTGTTGACATACTAAACACCTCCTTACAAAATCGACCACTTCTCTTTTCATGTTCGGCCCCCAAAAAGTTCTCTTCAAATCTCGGTACATCTTCGTAGCTTCTGGATGTATAGTATACTTAGATCTGTGAGCTTCCTCAAGAATCCTCCTTTTTACATTCATAGAATCAGGGATGTAAGTTCTCCCTCGAAACAACAATCTACCATCATCAGCTAACATAAAATCTGGTCGACTAGCCATCTGCTCCTTGATTTCAACTAGAACTGGGTCATTGTCCTGCAACTGCTTAATCTCTGTTAACAATTCTGAATGAAGCTGGACATGAGCAACCAAAATTTGATCTTCCTTTTCTGTAACATTAAGATCTAAACTTGCAAACTGTTCTAACAACTTCCATTCTTGAAGCATTAAACTGGTTAATCTAGCTGTCGGATTTTTGCTCAAAGCATCTGCTACAACATTCCCCTTTTCAGGATGATATTCGATGGAGAAGTCAAAATCCTTCAAGTACTCTAGCCACCTTCTCTACCTCATGTTCAACTCCTTCTGGGAAAATAAATACCTTAGGCTCTTATGGTCTGAGTACACTGTAAAAGTTTTCCCATAAAGATAGTGCCTCCAAATCTTCAGAGCAAACACAACAGCTGCTAACTCCAGATCATGAACATGGTAATTCTCTTCATGTTTTCTCAGCTGCCTGGAGGAATAAGCTATTACTCTCTCTCGTTGCATCAACACGCAACCTAAACCAATTCCTGAAGCATCGGTATAAACTTCAAAACCTCCTTCTCTTAAGGGCAAAGCTAAAATCGGGGCAGTGGTCAAACATTCCTTCAAAGTTTGAAAGCTCTTCTCACAATCTACTGTCCACTCGAATCGATTTTCCTTACGAGTTTACCTCGTCAAGGGCACTACAATCTTGGAGAAATCCTTAATGAACCTCCGGTAATATCCTGCTAAGCCTAAGAAACTTATGATCTCAGTTACATTCACAGGCCTTTCCCAATTACGTACTGCCTCTAGTTTAGTAGGGTCTACTGAGATTCCCTCTTTAGAAATAATGTGCCCTAGGAAAGATACCTCTTGTAGCCAGAACTCACATTTACTGAACTTGGCGTATAACTGATGATCCTTTAGTATTTGTAAGGCCATTCTCAAGTGCCCTTCATGCTCCTCCTTACCTTTTGAATATATTAGAATATCATCAATGAATACCACGACCCACTAATCCAAGTAGGGTCGGAACACACTATTCATTAGTTGCATGAAAGCTGCAGGAGCATTTGTTAGTCCAAACGGCATCACAACAAATTCAAAATGCCCATACCTGCTACAAAATGCCGTCTTAAAAATATCCTCATCCTTTATCCTCAATTGATGATACCGTGATCTAAGATCGATCTTCAAGAAATACTGGGCTCCAGATATCTGGTCAAATAGCTCATCGATCTTAGGTAACGGGTACTTGTTCTTCACGGTGAGCTGATTCAACTGACGATAATCAATACACAGCCTCAACGAACCATCCTTCTTTGTTACAAAAAGTAAAGGAGCACCCGACGGGGAAGTACTCGGACGAATCAACCCTTTTTCTAGCAAGTCTAGCAACTGCACCTTCAATTCCCTTAACTCAACAGGGGACATACGATAAGGGGCTATAGAAACAGGTGAAGCGCCATGAATCAAATCAATGGAGAAAACCACTTCCCTCTCAGGGGGAAGACCTGACAACTCATCAGGAAACACCTCCGGAAAATCTCGAACAACCGAGATGTCTTTCAACACCACTTGCTTCTTATCAGTTAAAGAGATCAAAGCCAAGAATGCTTGACATCCTTTCCTTAATAACTTATCCACCGAAGTGCCGAAATAAGTGGCACAGACTTGGATTGCCTAGAGCAAGAAAAGAAAAGCTCAGGGCGTCCAGGGAAAGACACTACTCCTGATTTACAGTGAACACTAGCACCATGTTTGATAACCAATCAGCCCCTAAAATGATATCATAATCTTTCATCTTCATGCACACCAAATCAGCAGACAAGTTACAATCATTAATCAAAACCTCACTAGAAGGGTAATAATATTTAATCTCGGACCCCGAACCAATAGGGGTGGATATCACAAGATGAGAATCCAATAATACTAGTTTCACAGATAGAGTCTTAGCAAATTTCAGAGATATAAAAGAATGCGTGGCTCCAGTGTCGAAAAGTACAAATGTTAGCTTGGAAAGAATAGTAAGAGTACCTTCGACAATACCTCCTTCCTCGGTAGCTTCGGTCTCAGTTTCTGCATTCTGGAGGGCATGGAGCTTGCCCTGCCGCTTGTAACTCCCTTGCGGCTTGTCAGATGCGGCCTGTTCATTAATAAGGGGACACTTAGGGATTTGGTGGTCCCTGCTGCCACATCTCAAACAAGCGCCTAGCTTGCGCCAACACTCTTCCATCTTGTGACCCGGGCGGTCACAATACTTACAAACTGCCTTGGACGACATGGTCGGTCCAACCTTCTTCTCACCTTCCTTTGATTTCTTGCTCTTCGAAAAACTCGGCCCTCCATTGGGCCTCTTCTGGCCATTACCGGGTTTAGAGTTCCCAAAACTGGTAGTTTGCTCCTTCTTCTTATCCCGACCTCTGATCCGGTCAGTCATTTCCATAGTGTCTTCCAGAACTTGTGCTTTCCTCACAATTTCCGCATAAACAAGAATTTCCAAGGGTGCTAGTTGATTGATGTATTGAAGCTTTAAACCATTTTGGAATCGTTTAGCCTCCATCTTTTCTGTGGACACTAGATGTGGTGCATACTTAGACAATCTGGCAAACTACGCTTCGTACTCCGCAACCGATAGGTTTCGTTGCTTTAAAGCTACAAACTCGGCTGCCTTCTTTTCCTGCACCCGATCTGAAAAGTACTTACTGGTGAAAAACTCTTTAAATTCATTCCACGTGGCACGCCTATTGCCAAGCATGGCTTCCACGGCTTCCCACCAAGCACGTGCATCGCGTTCTAACTGGAAAGTTTATAAGAGGACGCGATCCTGGTCTCCACATTGCATAACCCTGAAGATACGCTCCATCTCCTTCAGCCAATTCTCGGCTTCATCTGGGTCTGAAGATCTACTGAAATGTGGGGGATTCAAGCTTTGAAAGTTTCGATGTAGATTGCCTGCTCCTGGTGCGCCGCCTTGAGCTACTTATTGTAAGGCCTGGGTCAGGCCCTGCACCGTGCGTTGCATGTCTCGCCACTGCGCGCGTTCCGCCGCCATCGTGGGAAAATTCCTACAACACAAAGAATCAATTAAGAACGTTCTATTGAATCTATCTTCTTATGGCTAGTTAACTAACTTAGCCCAAGTTTCTACCCAACTCACTGGTTAGATTATGACTTTACTAGAGTTTCAGGTTCTATGACACTGCTAGCAACCTAGGGTCTAAAGAAAACCTAGGCTCTGATACTACAAAAACTGTCACGCCCCGACGCGAAAATCGGAACATAACTGTTTATATCATTCATGTCAATCAGAGCGTACATTGCCACAAGAGACCAAACCACAAGACTAATAAAGAAGAAATGCAATTAACCCAAACTTTATTAAGAATAATAGAAGAAAGTACTTATTACACCCGCCATCTTGTGGACTTCTAACTCTTCATTAAAGAAAGAAAATTACATAGACTAATCTAGGACATGACTTAAACATAAATCATAACGGCTCGCTCCAGGATCACTCGTTCCCATCCCCATCAGTGCACACGTCTTCATCCGAACTACCTGAAAAGGATTGGAAAGTAGGGGTGAGCAAAAAGCTCAGTAGGATTGTATATCTCTATCATCAGGCATAGTTAAAGTGATTAACCATTTTATCATAAATAATATTACGATAAAAGAACAATACAATCAATGGCATGCGATAGATCGATAAAAGAGATACAAATTTCCATGTAAGGAACAAGTGCAAGTATAACCAGAACTTTCATGAGATTGCAAGTAAATGATGAATTGAATTGGCCATAACAAGTACGCAAGTCATGTCACGCAAGAAATTTCAAGTAATTGAGTGAAGTAGAATGCCATAGACCAATCACGCTAGTCATGCACTTCGGTGCAATGTCACACCTTGTCATTACAAACTCCCCGGGACACAAGTACTTTCGGGCGCTCCTCCCAGGACTAGACCGGGCCCTTACGACGCGTTGGCATTAAAAAGTTGGATCATAGATCCTAGTTTAGACATTCACCATATTAATTGGCCAAGAATTCCAAGGTATAAGCTTAAGAACTTACTTCTAAGATCAAGAGAAACTCCAATAAAATTGGAATGGATATCAAGTGGAATAACTGGAAAGTCTAAAGTGAACAAGGATCGAGCAAGATTTCACAGTTCAAGGCCAACCTTGATATGACTGCTATCACAAAAAAAAACACAGAAAATCATATTAAATTTTGACTTTAGCGGTCAATAACTGGGCTGCTAAGGTGATATTGACGGTCTAACCTTAAACCGCGTACGGTTAAGTATAACATGCTCTTAAAGTGAACCCAAGAGGGTCCTCACTTCAGCCCGAGTCAGAATGGGTCCAAACAAGAGTTCAACCCACGAAGCTAAAGTCAATAGAGGGGATTGGGCTAGGTTAGAATCGACTGGGTTGAAAATAATCTGACTTAACCCAAGCCCATTACTTAACCAGGCCAAGAGAAAGATAGCTGTCTAAACCTGGGCCGCCAAGGATCTCTTTGCGGTCTCAAGTTGGGCCGCTAAGGTTGCAGAACAGTCCAGATTTGGACTGGCCCAAAACATGAATCAAAACACGTCCAAGGGTTCAGGTCTTTGGGGGTACAGTCCGCCCGGCGTCCTGGTGGGAATCCCAGGCTCACGAGGACTTATGGAGGTCTCATAATAGTGGTCCTATTCCGACGGAAGGAATATCCGATGGAGAGTCCCAACTATTACGAGATCGAGGCTATATAAAACACGAAAAATGGAATGGTGCGGCCAGTCAATCCCACCAGAGTGGAATGACTATCAAACAATGATATTAGAATCATAATATGAGGAATTTATAACAGCATGGTTTGAGATTACAAGATGAATAACCAAGTTTTTATCAAGGTGGAAGACAGGGAGGGAGGTCGAGCAATGCTTAAGTCAGTAGAGCAATGGTGGAAGACAGGGAGGGAGGTAGAAAGAGGTGCACGAGATCCCCCTACACCAAGGTGGTGAAGTGGTTCTTGCTCAGGGAATTTTAGGCGTGTATTGCCCTTACCTTTCACTGGAGGGAGTCCCAGGTTTATATAGTGTGCTCGCCTCATGAGCCCCGTAAGCTGAGGAGTTTCAGGCGGGAGTTACGTCCTCATCGTGGGATCTTTATAGCCTTGAGGGATCATGGATCCCTTATCCACATAAACTTCTACTCATAAAGGACTCTCAACCGCAGCGTGGATAAGCAATTGTCGGTCGGGCCGAGCATAAAAGGTGCCAACCCTGTCCGGGCGATGGGCATAGCTCAGATGAAGATAGGTCGGAGTGGGCGATGAGCGCTTGCCTCTATCCCGATGAGGGGATAACTTGGGCATGGGTCTTCCTCCGTTCTGACCGACGCTCGGGCCTTCTGAGCCTAAGGGCCACCGAGGAAGGATTTGATCCCGAGTAATCTTATTGGGCTTTTTAGCCTAAGTGGGCCCTGTGGGGCTGCCACTTGGATGAGCTGGGCCTCGTTTGGTCCTGATGGACCTAGTTCGGCTACTCTTAGATGGGCTATAGAAATCCCCCTCTCCACTTGTTCCCCTCCTACTCCCGAGCTTTAGTAAGCTCGGAAGAGTAGCTGTTTGGGGTTTTGGACCAGCGTGGCTCAGGTAGGTGGAGATCTGGCGGTGTTAGGAAGCCACGTGTCGTGGTCACCTGGGCCCGTAATAATTGTGATCCTGACGGATTTGATATGAAGGGGCCCCCTTTTATCTGAGGTCGGAACGACGCGCCACCTCCCGCGTGGGGATATAGGCGTTGGGCACTTGTTGTCATTCCATACTTCCTCTGTCTTTAGGGTTTTGGCTCTCCTCCGTTCTTGCTTTTGGGCTCTTCGATGCGTCGTGAGGACATGACGGAAGAGCAGAGGCTTGCAGCGGCGTTCGTGGAGTTGGCGGAGATAACCGCGGAGGCAGTCCGGCGGCTTCCTCTTCCCCCGAAATCTTCGGGGTCCCGAGATCGCCTTTCCCTAAACTCTTCTCCGGATTCCATGGCGGACCAGCGTTCAGATGCTGAGGAGTGGGAGGACGAGCCAGTGGTGAAGGCACCAGTTTCGAACTGCAGTGAACTGGGGGAGGCGGATGTGAGAAGGCTGGAGCACCAGTCTCGCCTGCCCCACAAGTTCTATTTTGCTGCGGCCTCTCCACACGAGACGAGCTTGGACTCTCGTACAGGCCATATCTGTAATTTCCTTCTGTCATGGAAGGGTGGGTTCCGCCTTCCCTTCGAACCTTTCATTCTTCAGCTTCTCAATTTTTTCCTCTTGGCGCCTATTCAGTTGGTAGCCAATTCTTATCTTCTTCTTTCCGCCTTCCGCATTCTCTGCCGCCAGTGTGGAGTTCCTCCTTCCTTGGACCTCTTCACTATTTCTTTGAGTTGAAAGCACATCCTTCAGCCGGGAAGGGTTTCTATTTCATCCAGGCGAGGCAGAATAGGAGCTGTATCTCCTTGGCTGCGAAGGATTCTTCGCATAAGGGGTGGAAAACTCAATTCTTCTGGGTGGGGATTTATTCGGTGGAGAAAGCCTGGAGGTGTCCAGTAATCTCTAATTTCCACCCGAATATCCCTCCCAGGCAGGATGAGTTCCCTCCACATGTGGAGAAATATGCGGCTATCTTGCTGAAGCACCGCCAATCCACAGAAGAGTTGGTTACTCAAGAGAATATCGAGCGGTGTCTTCTTACGCGGCTGCTTCCGTCGGGTTCAGGTGCCACAAACTAGGTTCTCCTTTGGATGTTGAGATTATTTTTATTTTCCTGAATATCTCTTCCTTTTCGTGCAGACACCAGGCGGCAGGCTTTGGAGGAGGCCGCAGAGGTGATCGAGCTTGGCGATAACTCAGCTGCTGATGAATCGGCTGCTCCCACGGGTCACTCCCGAGCTAGAGATAAGGGCAAGGGGGAGGCCCAGGGTGAATCCTCTAGGCCGCGGGGGTCCAAGCGCAAGGATCCCGTGGAAGGCATGATCCGGGCTGCCGCGAAGGCCAGGAAGCCGGCCAAGAAGGCCGGCGTCGTACTCGCAGTCGAAGGTGACCTTGCCGCGGCTCGCCCCTCCGCCGAGCATGATGGGGCCGACCCTATCAGGCGAGCTCTCCCACCTGCCGAGCAAGAGGGGGCCAAGGAGGTTGGGGCTGCTCCTGCGGTCGGCGACGATGCCGGCTCGGCTCCTCCTTCGGTCGGAGCCGAGGGGGCCGGGGCTACTCCTTTGATTGGCAACGGTGCTGGCCCGGCTCTCCCTTCGGTAGGAGCCGAGGGGGCCGTAGACGAGGCGGGGGATGCTGGGGCCGCGGACGAGGTTGGCACTTCAGGTGGTGGTGCAGGTGCCGAGCGGGTCCAGTTTGGGGGACAGCAAGAAAATCCGACCGAGGCACGAGAGGCGACCAAGGCCGCGGCTTGGTCTGAGCCACTCGGTGGGGCGTCGGCCGATGAGGGGTTCTCTATTCTGGCGGCCTTGGAGAGGCTTGGTATCTCAGGCCCTCTGCACTAGGTATGCCGCGGTATAGCCGCAAGGTGAGGGGGGGAGGTAGGCAGTATTCTCTATCCGCGGCCCTCGCGGGGGTTATGGAGGGTGGCCTGGTCCTGGCCCAGATGGGGGCCACTCTGGCAGAAGCATACGCTCGGTCGGAGTCGGAGCGAGCGACCCTGGCCTGGACCCTTGGTGGGTCTGAGAGGAGGTTGGCTCGGCTTGCCGAGGAGCGTGATGGGCTTCGGTGAGAGCTTTCATCAGTCTAAGAGCTGGTGCGGTCGAGCCAGGTGGAGACCCGGGCACTAACCGAGGAGCTAGCTAAGACCCGCGAATCGCTCGAGAGGAAGAATATACTTCTTGAAGAGGAGCGCCTTGCACGTGTTGAGCTGGATGGCCGGTGGGATACCGAACGTGCAGAGCTGGTGGACCGAGCGGAGGAAGCCGAGCGCCTTCGGCGGGAGGCCGAGGCTGATCGGGCCGAGGCGGAGAAGCAGGCGGCGGAGGCCGAAAAGCGGACGGCTGAGGCGAAGCGGAAGTTAGCCGAGGCGGAGCGGGAAAAGGCTGAGCTCGCTGGTAGGGTGGGATAGGCCGACGCGGAGGCTCTCGAGCAGTACAAATGCTCAGAGGCCTATCAGGTCGACCTTAAGGAGGCTGCCCTTCCCTACTACGAGTCAGCACTTCACCGGGGCATCCGTAAGGGGTTCAAGCAAGGCTACGACTTGGCCGTCTCTTATGCCGAGGAGCAGGCGTCCAGGGGTAGTTGACTTCCCGTCTGGGCAATGCTATGACTCGGACTTGTCATCCTCCAGTTCCTCTACTTCGGCGCCGGATGAAGAGGATCACGGGGGCTCTTCGTCCGAGGGGTCGCCAACTCCGGATGCCTCGGGAGGGCACGCAACCGAGGCAGTTCCCACGCCGGTGGGGTCAGTGCCAGGGTCGGCCGTCATCGAGGGTGCCGGGGGCAGACCGTCTGAGCCCTCCATTTCTGAGCTTCAAGGTGGGCCAGAGGCCTGATGTATCTGCTCTACTTTCTCTTTTTGTATGTCTTTTTCTTTTTGAAGAAAAAACTTTCTCCTTTGTGTAGAAAAATAGATAAGGCAATAGCGTTATGACGAAGACTTATCTATTCCATATCACCATTGCCGTATTCTGTTCAGCGTATCTGCAGTGGTTGGAAAGTGCCGATACTTTCTGTGTGGATTTCGCTTGATGGTTGGGTGAGCGTCTAATAGGGTGTCTTTCCATTTTCTCATGCTTGGCCGCTTCGTGTGTCCCCCTCGGCCGGAAATGAGAAGTTTGAGGTGACCGTTCGTAGGGAGAGATCCCTTTGGCGTGTTTTGAAGGAGAGAATCATTTAAGGCAAATAGCCTCCCTTCACCTATAAAAGGTCTGAAGGGCGTCCCTTCCTCTCCACCGCTTAGGGTTTTCCCTGACAGTCTTTCCTCATTCTTTCTTCACGTAGCGTTGTGCCGTTATATTTGGAGCATGGAAGACGCCCCGAAAGATGAAGCTACCGATGATGGAGGGCAGAGAGTCCTTGCTGCTTCGAGTTTGAAGGAGGTCTGACGGCTGACGGATGGGGTTGAAGAAGGTCCGACGTGTGGAGGCACGTCGTCTTCTTTTTATCAGTTCCTGCGGCGCTTGCAGGGGGGCGAGATGGTGGATGGATGGGGCATCAGGCATCCCTGTCGCCCGTCCCTCCTTCCCGGGCTTTCCCATGCCTCCTCGTCTAGCTCTACTGGTTTCTTTCCCCCCCCCGCAGCCTCTTTTTCCCTCTTCTACTTTTCTCATCATTTCTTTCACTCTTCGGAGGGTGTCTGCACTTTCTTCCTTCCAAAGAGTTGGCAAGTTGGCGGGGAGGATGCTTTCATATGCGCTCCCTCTTCCCTTTCTCTTCCAAGTTCAGCTTGGAAGGTAGCCTTCTCCTTCCTAATCCCTCTGTCACCTTTGTCTCGAGCTGCCCGAGTCAACGGGGTCGACTACCCTTTATCCGAGCCAGTTTCTACACGAGGCAGAGTCAGTTGCTGGATGCAGGAAGGTCAACCGAGTCAACCGAGCGATGGGCTCATACGGTGACGCCAGATGGATTTTTTACTTTTTTGACATGTATTTTCTCGGCTTCGGCCTTCTTGATGTACAAGCGGGTTGTTTGAATAAAAGAAAGGAGGCTTTTGTTTTATCTCATGTCGTTTACACAATGCTCAGTATTCAGAAGTAGAACTTGCGTAGTGTAGTTGCGTTCCTGGTCTGAGGGATGAGCTCTCCTTCCATCGTGGATAGACGGTATGCTCCTTTTCCGAGCGTCTCGACCACTCGATAAGGGCCTTCCCAATTAGGGGATAACTTGCCCGCCGCCTCAAGTGGTCGAGAGGCTTCGACTTTCCTAAGGACGAAGTCTCCCGGTTGAAAGTGTCTATCTCGGACTTTGGCGTTGTAGTATCGAGTGAGGCGGCGTCGGTACTCCGTTGCTCGGATGCTGGCAATCTCTCGGACTTCATCTGCTAGGTCGAGATTTTCAAGCAGTTTTTGGTCATTTGCCTCGGACGAGAAGCAGATGATTCGAAGGGAGGGGTTGCCAATCTCCAACGGGATCACGGCCTCAGTACCGTATACCAGCTGAAAAGGGCTTTCACCGGTTGTCGTTCTGGGAGTCGTTCTGTGTGACCAAAGTATGTTCGGTAATTCCTCAAGCCAGCTGCCCTTGGCTTTGCTGAGCCTAGTCTTGATGCCTTTTAAGATAGTCTTATTGGCATTTTCGACCAGCCCGTTAGCCTGAGGGTGGGCGACCGAGGTGAAGTGATTGCGAATGCCCAGGTCGGCACATTTGTCTCGGAAATAACGAGAATCAAATTGCCGACCATTATCGCTTACTATCACCCGGGGGATGCTGTAACGACAAATGATCGACTTCTAGATGAAATTCCAGATGACTGTCTTGGTGATCCTTGCTGTGGCTTCGGCCTCGATCCACTTAGTGAAGTAATCGATGGCGACGATAATGAACTTCTTCTGGGCCTGGGCTGTGGGGAATGGCCGGAGGATGTCGATTCCCCAGCGAGCGAAAGGATAAGGCTCGGCTAGGGTGATGAGCTCCGTTGCTGGCCGATGGACCAAGTGGTCAAATCGCTGGCACCGGTCACAGTGTTATGTGTAGGTCGAGCAGTCGCGCTGCAGAGTGGGCCACCAATAACCTAGCCGTAGCAAGATCCTGGCGAGCGAGCAACCTCCTAAATGCGCTCCACACAGACCTTCGTGAACTTCTTCGATCGCTCGGTTGGCTTCGTCAGTGCTGAGGCACTTCAAGAGAGGACCGAGTAGGATCTCCGGTAGAGAGCGCCATCCAGAGTGACGAATCGCTGAGCTTGGTATTTCAATCTTCAGGCTTCCCGAGGGTTGGGGGGCTCTTGAGAATCTTGGAGCCACGACAGGTACGGGGTTCGCCAGTCGCTTGGGGAGGCCGAGTCAATTGCTAGGAGCTCCGAGTCGATGCTCAGCCGCTCTAGCTCTTCGAGAAGGACCGATCGAGTACCCTCGGGGTCAAGAGAGGAGGCCAGCTGAGAGAGGGCGTCCGCTCGGGAATTTTCCTCCCGAGCTATTCGGACTACCTCAAAACTCTCGAACTATTGTGCCACGGTCTTGACCAGCTGGAGATATTTGATCATCGGTGCTTCTCGAGCTTCATAACCACCGTTGACCTGGCTAGCGACTAGTTGGGAGTCAGTGTGAATCCTGACTCGCTCAGCCCCCAACCGCCGGGCCATGCGGGTTCCCAATATGAGGGCCTCATATTCAGAAGCGTTGTTAGATGCTTGGAAGTTGAACTTCAGGGCGTACTGTAGCTCTGCTCCTTCGGGGGACTTCAGGAGGATCCCGACGCTACTCCCGGCTGAGTTGGAGGATCCGTCGACGAACAGTTCCCAGGTCGGCCCGGGCGCAGACGGAGATCTTTCTTCAGTCGGGATGGTGCTCTCGGTGATGAAGTCAGCGAGCACCTGGCCTTTGATAGCCGAGCGAGGCCGGTACGATATATCGTAGGCCCCGAGCATGATGGCCCACTTGACGAGGCATCCGGAGGCTTCAGGGTGAGCGAGGATCCTCTTCAATGGTTCGCTGGTCAGCACGGTGATGGAGTGCCCTTGGAAATAGGGTCAGAGGCGCTTGGCCGAGGTAACCAACGCTAGCACGAGTCTCTCGGTTGCGGGGTACCTTCTTTCAGCCTCATTGAGCACCTTGCTGGTGTAGTAGACCGATCTCTCGACTCCCGAGTCATTTCTGACTAGGACCGAGCTAACTGTAGATGGAGTCGCTGAGAGATAGAGATGCAAGGTTTCACCTGGGACGGGCTTGGAAAGCACCAGAGGCGAAGCCAGGAACTCCTTAAGCTTGGTGAACGCCTTTTGGCATTCCTCGTCCCACGCGAATGTAGCAGATGCCATTTTAGGCCCCCTCAACAGTTTGAAGATGGGTAGGCATCGTTCAGCCGCGCGGGATAGGAATCTGCAATGCGCGGCAATGCGCCCAGTAAGGCGTTGAACATCTTTGATGCAGGTGGGTGGGCGCATGTCCAGGATGGCCTCGACCTTGTCGGGGTTGGCCTCGATCCCACGCTGGGTGACTAAGAACCCCAAGAATTTCTCGGACCTTACTCCAAAGGCGCACTTGGCAGGATTGAGCTTCATGTTGTACTTTAGGAGGGTGTCGAAGGTTTCAGCTAGGTCGACAAAGTGGTCCTCGACCTTGGGGGTCTTCACGAGTATGTCGTCAATATAGGCCTCGACATTCCGATCGAGCTGTCCCTCGAACATGTGATTGACCATCCTCTGGTATGTGGCTCCAGCGTTCTTCAACCCGAAAGGCATCCAGGTGTAGCAGTATACGCCGAAGTCGGTGATAAAGGCGGTCATCTCGATGTCTTCTGGATTCATTCTGATCTGATGGTAACCTGAATAGGCGTCTAGGAAGCTGAGTATCTCATTGCCCGAGGTTGAGTCAACGAGTTGGTTGATGCTCGGTAATGGATAGCAGTCCTTTGGAGTAGCCTTGTTCATGTCGGTGAAGTCCACGCACATTCGCCACTTTTCCGAAGCTTTTGGTACCAGGATGACGTTAGCCAGCCATGTTGGGTACAGGACCAGTCTGAAGATACCAGTCTTTTGCCCCTTGGTGACTTGCTCCTTAATGATCGTCTGCTTCTCTGGCGCGTGGTTGCTTCTGCGTTGTTGTATGGCTTTGATGGTTGGATCGAGGTTGAGCTTATGCATCACCGTCTCCTCTGGTAGCCAAGGGAGTTGATCATCAGACCATGCAAAAACTCGGACGTACACGGAAAGAAACTCTTTGTATTACTGTTGGGCTTCAGATGTTAGGTCGGCTCCAATCTTTACTCCCAGGGTCGGGTCGTCGTTTAGGAAAACCGCTAGCAATTCGCCTCCAGGCTCGGCGGTTGCGGATTTTTCCTCGACTTCCCGGGGGCCCCTGTTCTTCCCGTCCGGCCTTGTGGCTTCAACCGAGATATTGTAGCACCTTCTGGCCATGGCCTGGTTGCCTCGGACCTCCCCCAACCCATTTTTGGTGGGGAACTTCATCTTTTGGTGATAAGTAAAAGGCACCGCTTTCGTTCGGCAGAGGATTCCTCAGCCGAAGATTGCAATGTATGCTATCATACCCTTGATCACTATGAAGTCTACCATAACCGTAACGGTCTTGGGTGGGGTGCCAAGAGTAACCGGCAGGCTTAGGGCTCCCTCGGGATAAGTGGCCTGGCCATTGAACCCACACAGGGGGGTTCGGATCGGGCGGATCTTAGACGGATCCTCCTCCATCTTAAGGAAACATTCATAGGATAATACATCGGGGCACTTCCATTGTCAACTAGAATCCTGTCTACGTTACAATGGTTTATCGTGGCTGATATGACTAGGGCGTCGTCATGTGGGGTGGTCAGCCCTTCCAGGTCTCGGTCGAAGAAGACTATGACCTGAGGCTCACTTGGCAGGGCCTTGGGAGGCTCGATGGCTCGGCTCACCCGCTCAGCATGACGCTTCCTTCCTCGGCCACTGTCTCCTCCTGATGCAGCTCCTCCGGTGATGACGTTGATATGGACCCCGCGAGGGGCGTTGTCGATTTCCTATGGGATGCCTCGGTCTTCCTTATGCCAAGCCACAAACCGGGATAGGTGTCCCTGGCGGACGAGGCGCTCGATCTCATCCTGGAGTTGATGGCAATCGCCGGTGTGATGCCCGTGGTCACTGTGGAACAGGCAATGTTTGCTGCGATTGCGGCTTTTCGACCTAATTGGCTCGGGTTGGCGGAGGAGGTCCGAGCCTTTGATGTCTTCATATATTTCATACACTGGAGCGGTTAAGGGAGTGTACCGCTCGTACTTCCGGGATGGTTCTTTGTGCTCTCCGTCTCGGTTCCGCCTCTTTCCATGGTCCGAGCTTGACTCGGGTGCCCACTTCTTGTCCCCCCCCCCCCGACCCAAGCCGGGTGCGCCTCGGCATGAGCTGAGAACTTCTTCGCACTCAGCATGGCGTAAGGCCAGAGTCACTAGCTCGGAAAGGGTCGAGAGAGGGTGGAGGACAAGTTCGCGGCGGAGGTTCTCGTCCCGGGTGCCTCCGGTCAGCGTGGTTATGGCCGAGGCTACATCCAGGCGGGGGATTCTCAGGGCTTTCGATTTGAATCGGTTGATGTAAGCCAAGAGTCTCTCCCCTTGCGCCTGTTTGAGAGCCAAAAGCCCCGCTACCGACCTCGGGGAGCCGCTGCCGGTGAAACTCTCCTTGAATACTCGCCCAAACTGCTTGAAGTCTCGGATGGATCCGGGGGCGAGGGCCCGGAACCATGCTTGGGTGCCTTGGACCAGGGTGGTCGCAAAGGCTCGGCATTTGATGGCGTCGGATGCTCCATGAAGGGTCATCAGGGCATCGAAGCTGTCGAAGTGGTCGGCCGTAACGCCTTGGCCGTCGTAAGGCTTGAAGGTCGGGATGGAGGTTCTGGGAGATACCTCTGCCTTCAAGATATTGTCGGAGAATGGAGATCTCTCCTCGTTCTCTGGTGAAGAGGTATTCTGCAAGGCTCGTAAGGCGCGCTCCTATGCTACGAAGCACCTCTTGAACTCTCGTAGACAGAGGGACAACTCCGGCTGTTGTTGCACTGTAGGGCTAAGGGGGCGTGATGGCAGGCTGTCCTCGCGCTCCTTGGGGACTTCGGTCAACGGGAGGGGATGGCGTGCCCCATGTTTCCCCCGTTTTGGTGTGGAAGAGACCTCTTGCTCCGGAGGGGGGGCTTATGAGGGTCCTCCTTTCCTGTTGCGAATAAGCTGCTGCCCTCGGAGGGTGAAGCGACCTCCAGCGGTGTGCTGGGACACGTTCTCGCGGGGGGGGGGGGGGGGGGGGGGGCTCTCCGGAGGGGCGCGTGACCTTCCATCCCTGGCCGCCTGAGTCCTCATGAGTTCCACGAGGACATCCAGTTTTGTGTTGAGGGCTTGGAAGGCATCAGCGCCGCTATTAAGCGGTACCCCTACCGCTGCGGCAGGAGGGGGCGGTCCGTCGGCGGGGGTGCTGGCATTGGAGGGGGGATTTTGTGAGGCTTGAGAAGGGCCTTCTCCCGCCACCACCATGGTCTTTTCCCTGTCGTCGGAGGACCTCCTCCCTGAACTTCTTCGCACCATACTGGCTCTTCGGTCGTTTCCCACAGACGGCGCCAGATGAAGGGCGTGATCTCGCGCGACTCCTGAGCGGGGTAGATGATCACCGAACAGTCAACTGTAGAGAAAGGGAAACGGATCAGGGGTCCCAGGGGAGGTTCCCTGGGGAAAACCCTCCGATGCTTAAGTCAGTAGAACAATGGTGGAAGACAGGGAGGGAGGTAGAAAGAGGTGCACGAGATCCCCCTACACCAAGGTGGTGAAGTGGTTCCTGCTCAGGGAATTTTAGGCGTGTATTGCCCTTACCTTTCACTGGAGGGAGTCCCAGGTTTATATAGTGTGCTCACCGCATGATCCCCGTAAGTTGAGGAGTTTCAGGTGGGAGTTACATCCTCATCGTGGGGTCTTTACGTCCTCATCGTGGATCTTTATAGCCTTGAGGGATCATGGGTCCCTTATCCTCATAAACTCATGCTCATAAAGGGCTCTCAACGACAGCGTGGATAAGCAATCGTCGGTCGGGCCGAGCATAAAAGGTGCCAACCCTGTCCGGGCAATGGGCATAGCTCGGATGAAGATAGGTCGGAGTGGGCGCTGAGCGCTTGCCTCTATCCCTATGAGGGGATAACTCGGGCATGGGTCTTTCTCCGTTCTGACCGACGCTCAGGCCTTTGTTGGCACTCAAAATATGATCGTCGGTGACCAAGCCATAAGGACGAATGACCCGGCCCACCGAAGTACGGAAGCTGATAAAGATCAACATATTGAAGACTTCTCAAGCTGACAGAGCCTCGAGTCACTCCATGTGGACACGGGGACTTCACCTCAGGAGAGCCGAGACAAACTCGTCAACCAACCGACAGTGCGACCAAGCCTGCCCAATGAACCGGCATCGACTTTGTCATGCCACATACACTACTCCCGTTGTCCGATCAAGGACGACGGTCTATCCGGTGGTTCCCCCACCATATGAAGAGGTTCTCCCGAAGATGAAGGAGTTCCCCCGGCTCTCCGAGATGGAGGACCGAAAGCTCTGTCGGCAGAAGATCCCGATCACCCGGCACGGGTACGGCCCTGCCAAGGTGGGCCCATTAGTGGCCGAATGATCACCCAGCTCAGGCGGAACTATCCCTGGTGTTACACCACCCCCTAAGGAGCTTTGGGCACGAGCCAGACCGAGCCAGCAGCACGAATCATAGAGCCGAAGGCCGTGTCAGTGGAAAGCCCGTATGATCAAATCAAAGCTATCTGGAGTCTCGAGAATGGCCGTACGTCAACCGGGGAGCTTCTACAAGAGATCTCGTCGAAGTTTCGAGGAGCATTGGCAAGATAAATGTTCACGGAGACCCCCGGAATCATCCCCGGACTCATCAACTGGCTCGAAGCCCACGAGGAGCATTAGCCCGGCGCGCCCTAAACGGCGCGCCCCTCACTTGATGCCCTCTATCCCGGCGCGCTGAACCCCATCCATGGCCTGGCTATTCCGGCGCGCAAAGGCCCATGAAGCCTTTCCCGGCGCGCAGTTCTTCATGCCGTATGAGGCTTGGGGCTCGATCATGTATATATACAGATGGCTATTCGAAACAAAGAGGGGGCTAAAAAAAGGGCGAAGAAGCAGAGAAGAGCTGAGAAGCAGAAGAGGGGGTAGACAGAAGGTTAAGAAGGGGGTCTTTCGAGAGAGGCCTTCGGGAGGAGAGAGAGCCTTCTTGGAAGAGGAGTTTCTGTCCGAGCGTCCTTCAACGGCCGTCTTCCTCTGTTCTGGTTGAAGTCCTCCGGACCCGGAGAAGGAGAAGCGGGCCGATACTCTGTTTTGAGAACAGGTGGGCGCCGGCGTCTATCTCTCTTTGCTTTTCGTGGATTTTCCTCTTTCGGAGTCTCCGTCTACCAACTGTAAGCAAGAGAGGGGAGGGATGGCAATGATATGAGCCGACCCCTCCCCTCCTCTGCGATTTCTTTTCCTTACTGTATTTTCCCCTGCGAATGATGAACGGCGACCGAGCAATGATGCCGGTGCCGGATTCTTAACGTGTAAATGAGTGGCCCATTCCTGTTTCTGGGATGGCAAGGTGTATTTGAATGTCTGGACCAGCAGGTCGAATGAGTGATTTGAAACTTCTGTCTACTTCTCTATCTACATCGATGTGTATGTTTAAGGTCTTCTGTGCGTTTTCTCTGATCCTGGTTTTCCCGAAGCCCCGATCATGCCCCGAAGCACCGTGGGCTACAGAAACACCCCTCCCCGGGGTTTTCCCTTCTTGACCATGCTCGTGTCTGATTTAAGGGTCTCCGCATACCCTCCGTGGACAGAGCTGCGCTTCTGCGTATGCTTCTTTCTACCGTATTGTCAAGGGACTAACTCCCCTCGATTCCTCTCTTCCTGTTGCCCTGTGGCTCGCGAGGTGGGAGTCGTTCTTGGGATTGCAAGATGCATCGATTTAACACTGCGCCGTAACTGTTCGAGCATATGCCTCTATGTTTGGCTCGTCTCGCCTGTGAATTGATTACCCCTCTGCATTATAGTCATGTGAACCGCTCCGAGATTCCTTTATTTCGTCTTAATCGTCCGGGGAGGGGGACATTCCCTGTTACTTCGCACAGCTGCTGGGCGATCGGGAACTTTACCCCTCAATGGTAGATGTTTCCCCAAGGCCATAGCAGATAGCAACAGGGGTCTTAGCCTAACAGGCTTAGCCCCGACAATCTGAGACCCAATCGAGGCCGAGAGATGTATGCTCCTCGTAGGCCAGCCCTCGGAGCTTCACCCTCTTGGTGGTCGGTTCCTCCACGGGATGAGTCATAAGCTGTGGGTTGTCCACCCCTCGCAGGCTAGCCCTCGGGGTGATGCTCCCATCATCAATGACCTCATCTCTCTATCTTTCCCCTTACGGAGCCTTGGTGCCCCTCGTAGGCTAGTCCTCGGGGTATCCTATCCGATGGGGTTTGCTGGGTGCCTCCGTGTACACCGGCGGTTTAGGGGCTTGTTCCACAGGTGAGCATGACCCCGCTTCTCCCCTGCAACTCTCCAGGTTCAGGGGAGATGCTGTCCAATTTTGGATAGATTAAGATTGAATAAGCCTTAATGAAACGCTCGTTCTGAACTTAGTTACCTCAGTGCTTGAGTATGAACCTCGCACTGACTTGCTCCCTCATTCCTAGAAGGCCATGGGCTCCAATTAAATAATCAATTGGCCTAAACAACTCTAAAATGTTCTATGGGAGCTTAATAAACTTGAAAAAAGTTCAAAAATTAACAAAATAGGGTTAATACGGCGCGGTCTTAACCGGCGCGCCTTAAATCGGCGCGGTACCCCCCCGCGCCGGGTTAACCCCACACTTATAATCAAAAAAATTTTCCTTGCGACTTTCCGGCGCGCCCCAAGCCGGCGCGCCCCATCCTCTTGCGCGTCGTTTTAGCCGGTTATGGGGCCGCGCCGTATTAGCCGTCCATACTGATGTTCTATCGCGCCGTATGAGTTACCTCTCGCATGGTTGCGTCGGTTTTGGAAGCATGTTGCCGTTTTTGAAGCATAGCTGGTAATAAATTGAATAAAAGAAGGGCCTAGCGAGCCCGAACTATATTGTTATCACATCTTCATTACCATATCCGTTAGCACTTTGCTTTCGCCATCATATTTGTGCTGCCTTCTTCCTTCCTCTCGATGGGGAGTAATAAACATGGTTGATCACCATTTGCTTCCACAATTCCGTTATCATGCTTAATATAGTTATGAACGTCATGTGTACATCCATGCATACATCCTCGAGTAGATCAAATGGCGTTGACAGAAAAGCCGGATTACGTCTGGTCAGAAATCTTCGCTGTGCGCGGCGGTGGTCTTCGGACCTACGTCCTTCGCCACGTACCGAGGATCCATAATTCCATGAACTATGCATCTTCTACACGATAAACATGTGCATCCTGCATGTCTTCCTCATGATCATCATGTAGCTCTTTTTAATCTGGCTTCGACAGCCCGATGTCTCGGCAATTAATCAAAGGTGTTCCCTCCTAGTGGGGGATGTAATTAACGCCATAACCTTTATGGTATGGCGGACTGCTGGTCCCGACCGAACCTCACATTCGCCCGACATGGGTCAGAATGAGCGCACAATAAAATTGTCACTCATGTGACTGGCACGCCCGCGTCGTCAATCAGTCAGTTGACTACCAGTTAGCCAAATGGTTGATCGATACGCGAACGAAAAGGGAAAGAAAGAAAACGCTGAAACAAGTCTGGCACGCCCGGTGGGACTGGTGTCACCTTTCATCTCTTTGCCGAGATATCTGGGCTTCGAAGCCCTTTCAAAGGCTACTGATTATTTTTCCCCATTTGTCTTTGTAGGCAAACAATGACAACTCATGGAATAGCTGGCGTCGACTTCGATCAGTCGATAGTCGCTGGACACGCGCAAGGGTACCTGGCGGTACCTATGGAATTCGGCAGCTTCCCTGCCGCTGTAGGCTTCCCCAACTTCCTGGGCTTGGCCTTCGTCGACATCCTAGAAGTCGAAGCCCCGGAACCTTCCAAGCAAGCTATGGAGGAAGTGGAACCTCTGAAGGTTCCCCGCTGCGACGACTTGCTCAAGAATCCGGCCCCGGCCGCTAGCTGCATGGTGCACCACGTTGTACGTGGGACGCACCCCGCTGTAGTCAACAAACCCCCTGGAGGACGTCAGCGTCGCCAGGCTCGCAAGAACACTGCTGTGATCACCGGAACTGTCTCTCAGTCCGGGAAGTCAATGCTGGTGGGAGGCATGCGTGTCTTCCTCAACGGGCACACGGCACGGGTGACCCCAGACCGAGTCATCCCAAACGTTCCTGTCCACAACACATATCAAGCCCTTGCTGGAAGGAGGGCAGAAATGAAAGAAGCCGGCCACCATGGCCAAGGAAACCCGGCACTCAAGCCGAGGAAGTTCAAACAGGTGTGGGTTCCCAAACGGACCCGACCTGTCCACCAGCCGACACCCATCCGCCGCCATCCTGTGAATGACGATGCGGAGGTGATAAGAGAAAGGGGCCTACCCCCGAAGATGGGAGAAGAGGTGGTTGCGGATCCTCCGCGCCACAGAAGTTTCCGGGCTGCGGCCCGTCAAGCCAACGTCCCTGCCACGGGGCGAAGATTCCAACAGCCAGCCGACAGAGCTCGACTGGCCTACATTCCTCCTTCTGGAGGCCGACCACTATCCCCCGTGCTACATCAAGAACGGGGTCGAGAAGAAATGGCCTGCCTGGTCAGAAGCTATTTCCGAGGATTGGGCAACACCTCACTCGGACAGCAGCGGCTGATGCAGACAGTCGCCACTGAAGAAGATTACTGTCCATCAACGGCAGATGAAGAAGAGATAAGAGACAGAATGAGGATGTCGTCGGTCGACGATAATGGATACGATGACGGCTTTGAGATCGAAGCCGATGAAGCCTTCCCCGAGCGGGAAGAAAGAAGAAGAATCTCTGTGTTCGAGAGGCTGACCTTTCCGCGGCAAGCCAGACGGAGGGTCCATCGACAGAAGAGAAGGATGCGGGTCTTTACCTGCAACATGGCTGGTGTACCCAGCCGATATGGGGAGCTTCCTGAAGACCCCCAAGAACTGGCTCAATTGGCCGTACGGCCGGGGCCAACTACCCGCAGGACAGAAGCAGCAAGAGGGCTTCTGACGATGATGAAAGAGAAACAGCCCCAGGTCTACCTCCACTGGGATGATAAAGCCCCCGTCTTGACCGCTAATGTGGTGACGACGGAAGAAGAAGACGACGTACTCCTCGACATCCTGCCTGAGGGTACGTCTGGGGAAACAACAGAAGGTGTCCCCACCACTATAGATCCATCAGTTCTGATGCTGCTGCAAAAATATCAACGGGAAATAGATTCCCTGAAGAAACAGCTGATAGAAAAGACTGAGCACTCATCAGCTTCTAAACCACCCGAAGTCCAGGGTGAATCATCCCGGGGAGCGGCTCGTCGAGACGACCCTCCACCTCTTTATACACTACCCCAGCCGTCAGAACCAACCGTGACGACAGCACAACAGCGGCCACCACAGCCTCAGCCGCTGCTACCTCCGGTGCTTCCTCAGGTGCACCCAACACCCCCGCTGCTGCATCCTCCACAGGCGACCACCCTGGTCACCCCATACCTGCAGCCAGCACACTTCTATCCGGAGCCAGTCGACCCCACGGTCGTGAACCGGATGATGGTGGAAAGGATGATTGAGCTGAAGCTCGCAGAGAAGAGTGAAGGCGACTACGTCGCATTCGATGCCTATCGGGTGCCCTACCCGCAACACCATGCGGCTAAACGACTTCCCCCGGGAGTCAACAAGCCGCCCAAATTTGACAAATTCAACGGGAAAGGTTCCCCAAAAGAGCATATTGCATATTATATGACCGTTATGGGTGATCTGGCCACCGACGAGTCGTATCTGCTGAAATTCTTCGGGTCCTCGCTTACAGGGCTCGCATTTGAATGGTACTCCAGTCTCTCGGCCGGGTCAATTAATGACTGGTCAGATATGCAGAGGAAGTTCAGAGAAAGATTCCATGTCACAGAGAGGGAGGTCACAGTGGCCGAGCTCTATTCAACAAAACAAAGGGCAGATGAGACAGCCCTTGACTACATCAAGAGGTGGAGGAACCTCGGAATGAGATGTAAGCGGCCCCCGCATCAGGAGGACGCTGTGCAAATATGTAAGCAAAATCTCAGGAGGGAGGTCCTGGAAAAGATGATTGGTATGGAAATACGGTCGTTCGACCGACTGAATAATGTGGTGGCTGAGGTGGAAGCTTTTCTAGCCAAGCCTGTCCCGACGTCAACTGCCAGCATAGCCCAGAAAGGCAAGGCTGCGGAACGGCGCCCCACACCTAAAGAAGCGAATGCGCTTGATATCAAGGCGTTCGAACAACAGAAGAAGAAAGGCAAGAAAGCGGCTCCCCCGCAACCTGCGAAAGCTCCAGATGATAAAGAAGGTCCTTCGCTGAGGGACAAAATGAAGAAAGCTTATTCATTTCCAAAAGATAAGACCCGAGTCCTGTTCGACTGGGTAACAGAATACAACATGGTCACTCTGCCTGAACCAAGGAGGCCGGAGGACCTGAAGAGAAAAGACAGTCCAAGATTCTGCCCCTACCACCAGATGTTGGGACATCCAATCGAAGACTGTTATGTTTTCAAAGACGTCATCGAAGGGATGGTGAAGAAGAATGAGATAGAGCTGGGAGAGTACAAAGTAGACCCTCCTCAGCCACATGAAGCCCCTTTTAGGAGGGCAGCAGTCAACATGATCTCCCTCTACCAGGCATTACCTGAGGAGATCTCTGAAGCAAGCACACGGAGCACCTATGAAATCCATTTCCTGGAGCCCGTGAAGGAACAACAGGGGTGGCAGCAAATCCCTGTGAAGCACGAGAAGAAGAGGGCACCCCGCCCAAAAGAGGGGGCACGCATCCGTGGCATTACACCCCGGCCTACTCCGCCAGTGGTAGCACCCGTATGGGTCACTCCCCCTACAGCTGTCAGAATACATACACCCAACAGGAGGAGACAAACTCCGCTGCCAGTAATCAAGGAAACCAATCCTGGGGTCCTTCGACTGCAACACTTAATTGAAGGGCTAGATGAATATGTACAGCCCGAATTGAAACCTCTGCTGGTACGGGACCACGTCCCATGGCAAGAGCTGGAGCAACTCTCACTCAAGCAAAGGGAGGAAGCTGAAGCAGCACCACCTCAAGAGAGCAACCTGTTCTGGGGGCAAACACCTGTAGAAACCAAAAAAAAGAAAAAAGCAAAAGAAAAAGAAAAGAAAGGCCGCTGGGGCCCATAAAACACAGGTCGTCTCCTGCAATACCCTGTCAGCACTCTTCAACCTGCCCGGAGAAGAGGAAGAAGAAGAAATTTGCTTCACACCCCATGCTGGGGGAGGCAAGGCCGAGGCCGCAACTGCTGCACATGCCACTCGGTCAGGCCGGAAATGGGGGCGCCAGCCGCCACCCAATCACAACATTATGTTCAGAGGGGAGCAACCCTACAAGACACCTCCGCTGGAAGTTAAGGGAGTCCAAATCCCTCCTCCGTCAGGTCTATACAACAAGACTGGGGGTAAGACAGTCCCTTCATTCCTTGAATTCATGAAGATGTCAAAGGGGAAGCAGCCTTGTCAGGAGGCTAACCCTACGCCCGGGGTCATTCACCCGCAGCCAGCGCAATCTACTGAAGATGCAAATGTAGATGGGGCTTGCCCTACAGCAGCTAATAAAGAAGACCCGACAGCCGATGCCAGTCAAGAGGGTGCCGAGTCCGAGGAAGGTAAAGCAGGTCCGTCAGGGCCCGCGAATCAAAACCTTTCCAAGCCCAGATGGGCTGAAGAGATGAAGCTCTCCAATGTCCGGGATGGAAGCCGAATAATGAAGTTGCTCAAGAAGCTCCCTGCTCGATTTACGATCTGGGAAATTCTCTCTTTGAGTGAAGAGACTCGACATGCGATCATCACTGCTCTGCAGACGCCTGCTCATTTTGAAGCCTGCATAGCTGAGGCTATAGCAGAAGCCAGTATGACCTTCTCTCCAGAAGACATGCTACTACCTACTACCAGTCACAACAGGCCGCTATATATGAAAGAGCACCTGAACGGAAGAGAACTGAACCGGATTCTGGTTGATCCTGGTGCAACAGTCAACATCCTACCATATAGAATATACGAGAGGTACCACTTTAATGTGCATCTCGAGAAAGTCGGGGATATGCGTATCGCTGGCTTCAACCAAAAGTGTGAAGTATCTATGGGAGTGGCAGAGTTCACACTGACCCTGGCAGATTTCACTACAACGGTGCAGTTTCACGTCATTGACTCTCGCACCTCCTACAAAGCGCTGCTCGGCCGCCCTTGGCTGCATGAAAATATGGTGGTGCCCTCCACGCTCCACCAATGCATCAAATACAGCCTCCAGGGGAAGGAGGAGAGGATATTTGCTGACATCCACCCATTCGAGGTGTTTGAATGTCACTTGGCGGACGCCAACCTATATACGGGGTCTCCCCGGAAGGTTTCTGAAGATGGAGCCCCCGTAGGGGCATCGAAGAACAGATCGGGTGACGGTTGGTATCCACCACCGCCGCGCGGATATGTCAAGCCGAAGGTGGTTTCCCACATCACGGCTTCTGGAAATGTCGGCAGGGTGACACCCCCAGCATTATACCCCAAAGCTAAGGAAGTGCATGTTGATCGACAGCACGACCGCATCGGAGTCCCGGCCGGCCTCACCAAGCCAGTCTCCGGCCTCGATGGTCCCACTGTCGAACCTTTCAAAGCTTGGGAGGTGACACAAGAAGATGGGCCCAGCAGCTTGTTCTATACAGCTGAGGAGCATCCCACTCAAGGGGACACAGACTGCAGCCTCCCTGAGGATCTAGCCAACCCGCGGGTTCCTGTTCAGGGCCTGGCATTTACCACTGATCAGACGGCCAGGATGTTTCAAAAGCAACACATCCCTCCCGATCAACCTCAAAAATGCAAGGAAGCTTTCCAGAAAATGTGATATCCTACAAATCTGGATAAAGAAATGAGACGTGTCTCTCAACATCCGGGTCTGGGCTTCACCCTGGAAGACTACTATTACAGTGGGCGGTACGAGGTGGATACCATCTCCACCTTCTATCCAACTGAAGATAGCCCTCTGGGGGCAACCTTTGATGAATATCCGGCGGAAGCCGAACATGCTGAATTGGCTCTATCCCGGAATCAACAAATGGAGACCTTGATCTCCTGCCGATGCTGGGAGTAGGTCCGTCCTGAGGAAGCGGCCTTTCAAGCCGAATTTGATACGGCTAGCAGCAGCGGAGCCGAAGACATTCAAGAAATAGGAGTCTCTCCCTCTACAGGGGTCCTACTAATGACAACTTCAACACCCTTTCTGCCAATCAGGCAGGCCTTGGTCAACTCCAATCAAGGGGAGCCAGCTACCAGAAAAGAAAAAGCCACTTCTGCGGAAGATACAACTGTCCCAGAAGGCGAGACTCCTTCAACTTCTGCTACAAATCCAATATGCTATCCGAGTCCGGCGGCAAACAACTACTGGCCTGTCATGGCTGCAACCTCATCTAAAAGCACTGAAGCTGTTCTCTCACCCTCGGGAGCTGCAACGGCAACGGATGTGTCCATAGATCCATCCACACAGTCGCTAGCGCAAGAAGCAAGAGGACCCCATGAAGCTCTGGCGATGTCCGACGAGGAGGTCGAAGTGCTCGACCCTCGAGATGGTGTTCCAGACTTCGTCGACCTCCAACCGGCACCTCCGGAGATAGAAGACGGAGGCCAGGCCACAGTCGATGAACTAATAGAAGTCAACTTGGGAGATGAGGAGGACCCTAGGCCCACCTTCCTCAGTGCCCAACTATCCCCAGAAGAACGGGAGCTGTACATCTAGCTGCTGCTAGAATACCGGGATTGCTTCGCCTGGACTTATAAAGAGATGCCAGGTCTAAACCCTGCTGTCTCACAACACGAGCTAGCAATCAGCCCCGAAGCCGAGCCGGTGAAGCAACCACCGCGGCGTATGAGGCCGGAGCTCATCACCCGAATCTGTGCTGAAGTTGACAAGCTCATTGATGTGGGATTTGTTGAAGAAAATCAGTACACCACATGGCTGGCGAATATCGTCCCCGTGAAAAAGAAGAATGGACAGATCCGGATTTGTCTTGACTTCCGAGATCTAAATAAAGCCTGCCCTAAAGATGACTTTTCGGTGCCAATAACCGAGGTCATGATCGATGCTACAACCGGCCATGAAGCCCTGTCATTCATGGATGGGTCTTCCGGCTACAATCAGATTTGGATTGCGGAGCATGACCGGGTCCATACTGCTTTCCGAAATCCTAAAGGCATTTATCATTACAAGAGAATGCCATTCGGACTGAAGAATGCTGGCGCAACCTATCAGCGCGTAATGACCAAAATTTTTGATGAATTGCTCTACCACAAGGTCGAGTGCTACATAGATGAACTGGTGGTCAAAACCAGAAGAAAAGAAGATCACCTGCAAGACCTCCGGATTGTTTTTCAGAGGCTGAGACAGCATGAGCTAAAAATGAATCCTATGAAATGTGCATTCGGAGTGTCGAGCGGAAAATTCTTGGGCTTCATCGTCCGGTATCGGGGAATCGAAATAGACCCCGCAAAGATCAAGGTGATTCAGGAGTTACCTCCACCTAGGAACATCTCCGAGCTGAGGTCACTACAGGGCCGCCTGGCTTATATCCGGCGGTTCATTTCCAATTTGTCAGGGCGATGCCAGCCTTTTCACAAGTTGATGATGAAAGATGTTCCCTTTTATTGGGATGAAGATTGCCAGAAAGCCTTTGACAAGCTAAAAGACTATCTGAAGACTCCTCCAGTATTGGGCGTACCGGTGAAAGGACGGCCGTTGATACTGTATATAGCAGCTACAGACAATTCTCTGGGGGCAATGCTAGCCCAGAATAATGAAGAAGGGAAAGAACAAGCCCTCTATTACCTCAGTCGGAGACTGGTCAGAGCTGAAGAGAAATATACTTATGTTGGGAAGATATGCCTGGCACTAGTCTTCGCAGTCAAAAAGCTCCGGCATTATATGTTGTCGCATGAAATCAGCTTGGTGTCCAAGGAGGATCCCCTGAAATATATTATGTCCCAGCCGGCACTCAAAGGCCGCCTAGGCAAGTGGGCGGTAATCCTTATGGAGTTTGATGTCTCCTACGTACCGCGCAAGGCCATCAAAGGTCAAGCTATTGCAGACTTCTTCGCTGAGCACCCAGTGCCCGGGGAAAGCCCGTGGGAACCGGAACTTCCCGAGGATGAGACCCTAGAAGCCGCCCAAGTACAGCCTTCCTCATGGCAGCTATACTTTGATGGCGCTTCCAGAATTGACACCTCTGCTACCGGGTCATCCAGGGTCAGAGCAGGAGCAGGCATAGTCTTGAAGTCCCCAGAAGGAGAAGTGGTGCATACTTCCTGCTCCATAAACAAACAATGCACAAACAATGAAGCAGAATATGAAGCCCTGATAATCGGGTTGCAGATTGCTCTGTCCATGGGAATTCAGATGCTGGAAGCATTCGGAGACTCCATGCTAGTTATAAAACAGCTGGAAGGAGAGTTCGAGGTGCGAAAGCAAGAGCTCCTCCCCTATCACCAGTTGGCAACTCGCCTGATGTCAAGATTTTACTTCATCAGCATCAAGCACATCAATCGAGGCCGGAATGCTCAGGCAGACGCCCTCGCTAAGCTGGCCAGTTCATTGGCGGTCCCGCCAGACACAAGCCTGAATATAACAGTGATCAACCGCCGACAGGTCCCCAGCGTAACAGAGGTTCTGGCCGACGAACAAGAGATGGAAGTAGCAGTCATCGAAGGGGTTCAGCAGCCCGACTGGCGAGAGCATCTCCTACGCTGGTTTCAACACCAGCAACTTCCAAAAGAAAAGGAACAGAGAATGAAGCTCCTGAGGATCAAGGATTCTTACGAGATGAGAAGCGGGACCTTGTTCCGAATTATGGCAGATGCCCGAAGGAAAGTCCTACTCCGTTGCTTGTCTTCAGCAGAGGCGAGACAGGTGATGCAAGAAGTTCATGCAGGATCAGCTGGAGCACACCAGGCTGGCCCGAAAATGAAAATTGAGATAAAGAAGCTGGGTTATTATTGGCCCACTATATTTGATGATTGCTGCAAGTTTGCCAAAGCTTGTCAGAAATGTCAAGAACACGCTAATGTGGCGAGGAGACCTCCAGTGCCACTGCATCCCACTCTGCCAAGTTGGCCGTTTGCTCAGTGGGGCACGGACGTGGTAGGGCCACTACCAGCATCTTCATCAGGATGCAGATACATCTTAGTAGCTACAGACTATTTCTCCAGATGGGCGGAGGCAGTAGCACTAAGAGATGTGACCTGGAGAACTAGTTGCAAGATTCTTCTGGCAGAATGTAATATTCCGGTTCGGGATCCCCAGCCGAATCATCTCTGATAATGGCAGCCATTTCAGAAATCAGAAGGTTTACCGGCTAGCCGACAAATACAAAATTGACTGGAGGACATCGTCCCCCTACAACCCTCAAGCCAATGGACTGGCAGAGGCCTTTAACAAGACCTTGTGCACACTATTGGCAAAGACTGTCAAGTCTAACAAAAAGGATTGGGAAGAAAGGATGTACGAAGCACTTTGGGCTTATCGTACTATCTACAAGACCCCAACCGGCTGTTCACCTTTCTCCCTTGTCTATGGGTCGGAAGCTGTAGTGCCGATTGAACTTGAAGTTCCTTCATTGCGAGTTGCCATCCAGCACGGATTAGTCAGTGGTGAGCAGACCAATGCAGAAAGAAGATTGGAAGAGCTCGCTGAGCTCGAAGGAAAACGCCTCCAGGCGCAACAAAACATCCAACTCTACCAAGCTCGCATGGCCCGTGCTTTTGACAAGTTAGTCAAGGGTCGAGAGTTCAAGAAAGGAGACCTGGTGATGGTCAAAAGAAGAGAAGTGATGGCCTCTAACCCCAAAGGGAAGCTGGTCGAAAATTGGGTCGGACCGTATATCGTCCGCCGAGTATATGAAGGGGGTGCCTACGTCCTTGTAGACCACAAAGGAGTCATCCAGTTCTCTCCCCTCAACGGAAAACACATTAAGCTGTATCATGCGGCGCAGCCGACACACCCCGAGTGATCGGTCGGAACACCCTTTCCTTGGTCTAGTGGCACTCCGCCCTAACCGAGCTACCTTCCCCTTGGTTAGCGGCATTCCGCCCTAATCGAGCTACCCTTCCCTTGGTTAGCGGCATTCCGCCCTAATCGAGCTACCCTTTCCTTGGTCTAGTGGCATTCCGCCCTAACCGAGCTACCCTTTCCTTGGTTAGCGACATTCCGCCCTAATCGAGCTACCCTTTCCTTGGTCTAGTGGCACTCCGCCCTAACCAAGCTACCCTTTCCTTGGCTAGTGGCATTCCGCCCTAATCGAGCTACTTTTCCTTGATTAGCGACATTCCCACCTAATCGAGCTGCTTTTCCTTGGTTAGTGGCATTCCGCCCTAATCAAGCTACTTCTCCTTGGTTTAGTGGCACTCCGCCTTAACCGAGCTACCTTCTCCCTTGGTTTAGTGGCACTCCGCCCTAACCGAGCTACCTTCTCCTTGGTTTAGCGGCATTCCGCCCTAATCGAGCTCCCCGTCCCTTGGTTCAGTGGCACTCCGCCCTCACCGAGCTACCTTCCCCTTGGTTTGGCGGCATTCCGCCCTAATCAAGCTACACTTTGGTTAGCGGCATTCCGCCCTAACCGAGCTACCCTTTCCTTGGTCTAGTGGCACTCCGCCCTAACCAAGCTACCCCTCCCTTGGTTCAGTGGCACTCCGCCCTAACCGAGCTACCTTCTCCTTGATCAGCGGCATTCTGCCCTAATCAAGCTACCTTTCCTGGGTTAGCAGCATTCCGCCCTGATCAAACTACTTTTCATCGGTCAATGGCACTCTGCCCTGATCGAGCTACCCTCTCCTTGGCTAGCGGCTCTCCGCCCTAATCAAGCTACCTTTCCTTGGTTAGTGGCATTTCGCCCTGATCAAGCTACCCTCTCTCGGCTCGCATTCCGAATAAAAAAAAAGAAAAGAAAGAAGTCAAAATAAAAATGGGGTTAAAAATAGAGATACCCGCCAGACTTGCTCCCACATCAGGACAAGTGCAAAAATGGCTATGACCCGGCTGTGGCGAAAACCCAAAAGTGAAAACCCGAAAGGGCGCGTGGGCAAAAGCAAGAGGGGGCTGGCTTCGGCGAAAACCCGAAAGGGCGCCTGAGTCGGTAAAGTGGTAATTTCTCAAATGCCTCTCCTATTCTCCACCCAATAAAACTCCGAAAGGGACAATCATCAAAGTCCCTCCGGAAATCCTTTAACACATCATTTTCGACCCTCGTCATCATCGGCGAGATCGGTCGATCTCTACCCTCAACTTGGACCCTACGTCCCTGTTGACAACCCCATCCTTGTTTCGGCAGTGATATATGCCGACGAACAAATCCTTTTCGACCCCCGTCATCCTCGACGAGATCGGTCGATCTCTACCCTCAACTTGGACCTTACGTCCCTGTTGACAACCCCATCCTTGTTTCGGCAGTAGCATACGCCGACGAATAAACCCTTTTCGACTCTCGCCATCATCGGCGAGAACGGTCGATCTCTACTCTTGAACTTGGATCCTACATCCTTGTTAATAAGCCACGTCCTTGCTTCGACATTTAACCAGTGTCGACGAAATAAACCTAAGACCAACCCTTGTCCTCATCGACAAGGACGGTCAGCGTTCCCGCGGTCCAGTTCTTCTGAATCTCGAATTCAAAAATAAAAAAAAAGAGAAAAAAAAAAGAAAAGAAATTGGGGTTAAAAATAGAGATATCCCGCCAGACTTGCTCCTATATCAGGTCAAGTGTAAAAATGGCTATAACCCAGCTGTGGCGAAAACCCGAAAGGGCGTCGCAGACAAAATCGGGTACCCCGCCGCGTGAAAACCCGAAAGGGCGCGCGGGCAAAAGCAAGAGGGGGCTGGCTTCGGCAAAAACCCGAAAGGGCGCTTAGGTCAGTAATGTGAATAAAAATGAATGGTGAATAGTGATGAACCATCCGTCGTCCAAAGGCCATTTCCGAGGTCGGGGCGAGGGTCTTCATCCGATATCCCACTTATACACGTCTAGTGTCTATACCCCTTTCGACCCTTGTCACCATCAGCAAGATCGGTCGCTACCCCATCCGGTTTTTGTCACCATCGGCAATACCGTCTATCCCTTTCGACCCTTGTCACCATCGGCAAGATCGGTCGCTACCTATCCGGTTCCTGTCACCATCGGCAAGACCGTCTACCCCTTTCGACCCTTGTCACCATCGGCAAGATCGTTCGCTACCCCATCTGGTTTTTGTCATCATCGATAATACCGTCTATCCCTTTCGACCCTTGTCACCATCGACAAGATCGGTCACTACCTATCCAGTTTTTGTCACCATCGGCAAGACCGTCTACCCCTCTCGACCCTTGTCACCATCGGCAAGATCAGTCGCTACCCCTTTTGGTTTTTGTCACCATCGGCAAGACCCTCTACCCCTTTCGACCCTTGTCACCATCGGCAAGATCGGTCGCTACCTATCCGGTTCCTGTCACCATCGGCAAGACCGTCTACCCCTTTCGACCCTTGTCACCATCGGCAAGATAGGTCGCTACCCAGCCGATTTTTGTCACCATCGTCAAGACCGTCTACCCTTTTCGACCCTTGTCACCATCGACAAGACTGGTCGCTACCCGTTCTCGGTTCTGGCCATTCTCGGCAGGACCGTTTATCCGTCAGTTTCACTATGCCCTCCTGAGTCCCCCGAACTCTCGGCCGGCATAAGCCGTTTCTAGTCTTGAGAAAAAGTCGCGGTGCGGTGGAGTGAGCACCTCACCCCTTCCCTGAAGGCGTGAGCGCTCTCCTGCCCTAATGACTCATACACTCGGACTAGAATCAACGGGCAAATGAAAGGAAAAAAACAATGACAAGATGGAGTCTTCATTCAAAATCAGGATGGAGATTTTTCATTACTATGAAGTAAAAAGCACATGATTACATGGGCCATGCCCTGGAATACATAAGGTGCATTAAAAGGGAGCACATAAAGAAAAAAGATTACGGCAAAGGGCGTCGGAAGATGTCCTCCAGCACAGGAATACCCAGGGAGGGATGACGGATCAGTTCTTGCAATCTGAACTCGGTGGCCTCCAGCTCGGATAGCTTCATCTCCAGGGAAGCAGCTTGTCCTTCAGCCATCTCAGCATCCTCAACCTTTTTGACCCCCAGGCGATCTACTTCTTCAAGTTTAGCCTCTATCCTGGAAAGTTCGGCCCGCAATGCCGTCATCCGGGCCGTCAGGGAGCTCCGGGGTTGTAAAGAGGCGTTGGCTTCGTCCCTCGCCCTCGCCGCGGTCTCTTGCAGAGAAATAAGGGCCGTCTTGTTTTCAGCCCGCTCCAATGATATGGCCGCCAGCTGGTCAGCTACCTCCCGGCCCAAGAACTCCCTCCGGTTCACATACTTCAGGAGCAGGATCACCCGCGGAGTCCAGTCGTCCATGGGACAACCGAGGGCCAGCAGCGAACGGGACAGATGCTCTATCAAGCCCCTCAGCTGAACATAAGTTAAATCCCTACTGGCTGTTACGGTCTGCTGGAGGGTCCCCAGGAACTGCCACACGACATCACTCGAGGATTGAAGACCAAGTGGCGACGTCTCGGGCAGTTCGAACTCTACTCTGCCATCCACGGCAGCCCATATATCATCAGCCGTCCCGGAGGATGACGACGGCATAAGCTGCAGCCCACTACCACCAGGAACAACCGCACTGACAGATGCGGTGGCTGGAGCCTCAACAACAACAATCTCCTTGCCAGCCCCCTGGGATGGGAGTCCAACAAGAACCCCAAGAATCGGGGACGTCCGTCCCTCAACAATCTCCCCGGCTTCTACCTCAGCAGAGCCACCCTTCTCCAGAACTGACTGCTGTGCAGCCTCCCTTGACGGAGAATCTCCGGCTATCGCCGAACTATCAACTTCCACGAGCGCTCCGGGACCAACTGGAACCATCGCTGCTGCATGATCCTTTGGGTACCGCAATGCGATGGGCCGCAGGATGGACGAGAAAGTTGCCTGGCCTGTTCTCAGGGCCGGGAGTGGTATCTGCACCGTCATAGTTGGCAGCGCCACCTCAGTCTGCATCGGAGATATATACACTTAAAACTTGGCTAGAAGGAGGAGAAAAGAAGCATGGTAAGCATCGACCCTGGATAGGTCCTTACCTCGGCCGGGACTAAGCTCAAGTCTTTAAGAGCAGCTTCCCCAGCGCCAACTTCCTCACTCGTAAGCGATAATGACGGCACAGGACAGCCCCATGATAACCGGGCCGGGCTGAAAGTCAGATAGTCGCTCTCGTAGGCCGAGGACACCCCAGCATCGTCGGTCTCAAAATCAAGCAGTGGTGACTCCTCGTCACTGGAGCCGCCACCATAATCTACATGCTCAGAGGAGGAAGACCCCTCTGCTCTCTCAGGATGCTCCGCCATCGAAGTAGGAGCCTCGCCAGCAGGAGCATCACCCTCGGCGGAAGCTTTCCCGGTGCTCTCCACACCAAGGGCAGCAATAGATGATACCTCAGGGGCGGGTTCTCCCTGCCCCGAGGGGATCACCTCCTCTACGCTCTCTGAGCCCGGAAACAATGACGGTTGTATATCGACTACAATTCACAGCAAAAATGGGTCAAGACGGCTGAAGATACGAAGATTTACGTTGCTATCGCAACTAAACTATAGATTACCTTCCATCTCCCGCCGGGGTGTTGGAGAGGGCAGATCCCCTTCTATGGGAGCAGCAAGGACTTCCTCTGCCCCGTCCCTAGCCGCTACATCTACCGTCGCCTCCGGTCCGACGACCGCGGCAGCTGTATCGGCAACTGTCAGCATGGGCCACCCCAAGCGGTCAAAACAAGCTAATGCACTCTGAAGAAAAGAAGAGCCTACCTTCGGCCTCTAGCCCTTGTGCACGAGAAGCCTCAAACTCTTCAAAGGACACAACAGAAGGAAGGACGATGGCTGATTCCTTCTCGGCAGCTTTCTTCCGGCGTGCCCGTGTCACCCGGGTCACCGCCGCTTTCGCCTTCCCGACGGCCTCTCGCAGTTGGGACCTGGTCCTCTTCCTCGAATCTCCAGGAGGCAGTGGCGTCGCGGTCGGGGCCGGCTCAGGAACTTCAAAATATGTCGGCTTTTGGGTCTTTATGATCAGCTCCCTGAAGTGCCGGGTCTCCTCTGAAGTCGGTCGGACTATATACGCACAAGGGTGAGAATGACACAACCACAATGAAAAGAAGAAGCTGGCCGAAGGGCCTGAAGGAAAAGATTGAACGTACTTGCCGGTCCCGTATAAAAGGGGAAGAGAGGCCAATAAAATAGCGATGGCGTCTTGTCCCTCGAAGCCGCCTCGCGAATAAGCCAGCATAGATCCTCGATCTTTTCGCTCGGCTTAGCCAGCAGTGCCAGGTCCTCATGGCCACGGGAGGACAGCAGATAATACAGGCCCAGATGGTCCAGCCCCCACCTGTCTGCATATTTGAAGGAGATCTGAAGAGGATGGTCCAGTATGGCTTCACTGGGGCTACCCACCGAGAGGCCGTGAGACCGAAGGAGTGCGAACAGCCAGGGGGTATTGGCATATAAGTCAGCCCGTCTGTCCTCCTTGCGAATGAAAGTCCGATGGGGATATAACCTATCCACCTCGGGACGCCAGTTGGCCACAGCTGTGATAGGCTCTTCTACCGGTAAAGGAAGTTGCTGGAGAATCACCCTCTCACTGCTTACCCGGCATAAACCCCGAAGGGTCTTCACATAATCATCCTTGTTGATCGGGGGCAACTTCAGCTCAACTTTCATCTTGCGGCCTTTTACGAGCTTGCGGGCCTCTAGATATGCCTTCACGTCCGTATTAGTCCAAGATTTCAACTTCTTCAAATAAGAAGCGTCAATATCAAGAACTGGCTCCGGCTGGGAAGCTAAGAACCTGTGCTCCGCCACGGCCCAGCACTCTCTCCGGGAGGTCCTGTAAAATCCCGTCCGCGCGTTCCACCACTTGACGTATTCAGTGCGGGGGCGGGCACCCGGAAAGAAACGTCTTCGCGACGATGGAAAAAGTCCCACCATATCCGGGCGTCGTCATTGGACGTTTGCCCGGCCCTGTGCCTGTTGGGCAATGCAAATTGCGAAGAGGAATGTGGAATCTGCTGGTCGTAGCCAAAGTTCCGACTGAAACGGAACGGGTAATACGGCTCCAGCCACAGAATGCCGCTCTTGCGAAATACGAGGACACTAGGCCTGATGGCCAGTGCCCAATCAACCAACTCCAGCTCCAGGATAGGCCTGGTATAATTGGCCTGGGAAATCGGATGGATGTACTCCTCAGTTTCAAAGAGCTTGCATTGCCTCGTCCTGTTCGTCAATGGGCTCGAGTGAGCAGCTAAGCTCCAGAAATGAAGAACCCCGGGTGAGTCCACAGGAAGACGGGTCAATTTACCCCGAATGGCATAGAGTTGCTCCGCTAGCAGTGATGGCTCGGCACTTGCAAACTCTATCATGCGCGGGACCAGAGGAACTGCTTGTAACGCCCGAGGAGCTGCCTCCGGGAACAGGGTGCAGACCCAAGCATTAAAGAAATGTAACGGACCAACCGTCCGAAGGCTTCTGGGGAGGCGCGTCTTATGCAAGTCTCCCAACATCTTGTAAATGAGGCACAGGGCCACTGGGCAAAGAGACAGCTTGGTACCCCAAGCCATAAGATAGGCTGGATATATGGCTTCCGCCCTGATCACGCTCTCGTCACCTTGAGGGAGAGCAAAGGAACAAAGCCAATAAACCAAATATGCAGCACAGTGAGTCACTGCATCAATACCAGTAGGGTTTAGGTTTTCCCCCTGCCCTCCTCTCGAAGAAGATGACGAAGCGGCCCGGCGTCGTACCCTCTTCTTCCGCTTCTGGGCCACTGGTGCTATCGGAGGAAAATCTTCATACTTGTTCTTCCCCTGGAAGAAATATTGAAGCCAAGCGCCCATCCGCACTCTTCGCTTCTCGCCCGACTTTCGAGCTTCTCTCGTGTCGTGCGACGAATGGAAGAGGGTGCGATACGCCTTCATTAGATATCGATAGGTGTAGCCCGCCATATACCGACCGTCACCGTCGGTCTGGTCCTTCAACCAGTCAGGCCAACAAACTTCTTCATACGGCTCTCCATCAATGGGCAGGCCGCTGAGCTGAGATAGACTCCACAAGTCTAAGGAGGTCTCCCCCTCTGAAGTATAGAAGGTGTTGTATTCAGGGCAAAACACCTCGATCATGCCACAGCACAAGCCTCGGGAAATCGGGTACCGATACCTTGAAGCGTACACACTGTGATATACACCAGCTCTGGTCAAAAGAGGAGCATAATGATGCAGCACATAGTCTGTGAATTCCACTGCTCCGGGCCTGAATGCGTGGGCGTCTGTAGCTTTCAACTCAGCAAACCACCCCACGGAGATCTGGTGCTTGAAGCGAATCGCCAAGCAATCCAGCAAGAATGACTCATCTCTATATCCCCATCTCAACGGGGCAAGGAATAAACCAAAGATCAGTTTCTCCCGATCTACTCTACCCGCGGAGTCATTCCACCGAGCAAGTACAAATTCGGGAGCTCTGGTCAACAGTCCGTCTGCCGGAGCCAGGTCTTGCAGCCCCAGCACAACGCTCCACTTCCTGACCTCCCCGGGGAGATAGATGGGTCTTCCTCGCATTACGCATTCGGCCAAGCTATCTCTCTCCACCAGCAGGGCCTGCTCGACCTTCCGGACGGCGATCACATCCCGCTTCCCCTGAAGGTTGAAGCGCTGAAGAAGGGACATCAGGTGCTTGTCCTTGGGATAATCCTTCCTGGTCACGCACTTTCTATCATAATGAAAAGAGTCGCCCCCGAGAATAAGGAGACGACCGGTGTCTACAGTGTCCGTCTCTGAATCCGAAGACTCTGCAACTACGGCCACCTGGCCGTGCCCCCAGTCGAGGGAATTGACGTTCTCCCATGTCACTGCGGCACGAGAAGAAGAACCGGATGCCATGATAGCTGCAAAAATAGGCATACCAAATAAAAACAAAGTCAGAAAATGGCTAATCAAAGGCGAACTTCTGAAAAAATTTCGGCAGAGTCTCCCCAGCACAGGGAATTGCCGAAGAAAAGCGGGAACACGTCCACTGAGGAACGGTCCCTAAAAGGCAGCCATCGGCATTACACCGAGGCCAGAGGAACACCCGGGGGAATAGCTCCGAGGGCAAGCCCTGCTAGAAGCCTCCCGGGGTCCAAAGAATGGGTTTCGAGACCCAAATTGATAGCACCTCCACTCACCCGAAGGAAGAAATCGCCGCTCTCAGCGCCAAAGGGAGAGAAGAAAGGGAAGAGAGAGGAAGAGTTGGTGCGAATGAAGGGCAATGAAGAAAAAACAAAGAGGAGAGAAGATAAATAGGGGGAGTCCCCCATCGCTAAACCGGCGCGCTATTTAGCGCGCCGGATTAACAGCCCTTTAAGCGAAAGGCGCGCCGGTAAAAGGCGCGCCGGGTCAAAGCAGGAAGTCAACGGCCGCGCCGGATTAAAAGCCCAAGGGTCACAGGCCGCGCCGTACTAACATCTAAATGGTGCCGGGTTAACGCCCGTGCCGAATTAAGGGCCATCCCAGGCGCCCCCCAATCAAAGAAGGGGTCAGTCCGGATGAAATTCATCTGTCGGCCTTGCTGCACTCGTGCCTTGCTCGCAACACCCACGTCTGGGGGGCATTTGTTGGCACTCAAAATATGATCGTCGGTGACCAAGCCATAAGGACGAATGACCCGGCCCACCGAAGTACGGAAGCCGATAAAGATCAACATATTGAAGACTTCTCAAGCTGACAGAGCCTCGAGTCACTCCATGTGGACACGGGGACTTCACCTCAGGAGAGCCGAGAGAAACTCGTCAACCAACCGGCAGTGCGACCAAGCCTGCCCAATGAACCGGCATCGACTTTGTCATGCCGCATACACTACACCCGTTGTCCGATCAAGGACGACGATCTATCCGGTGGTTCCCCCACCATATGAAGAGGTTCTCCCGAAGATGAAGGAGTTCCCCCGGCTCTCCGAGACGGAGGACCGAAAGCTCTGTCGGTAGAAGATCCCGATCACCCGGCACCGGTACGGCCCTGCCAAGGTGGGCCCATTAGTGGCCGAATGATCACCCAGCTCAGGCGGAACTATCCCTGGTGTTACACCACCCCCTAAGGAGCTTTGGGCACGAGCCAGACCGAGCCAGCAGCACGAATCATAGAGCCGAAGGCCGTGTCAGTGGAAAGCCCGTATGATAAAATCAAAGCTATCTGGAGTCTCGAGAATGGCCGTACGTCAACCGGGGAGCTTCTACAAGAGATCTCGTCGAAGTTTCGAGGAGCATTGGCAAGATAAATGTTCACGGAGACCCCCGGAATCATCCCCGGACTCATCAACTGGCTCGAAGCCCACGAGGAGCATTAGCCCGGCGGGCCCTAAACCGGCGCGCCCCTCACTTGATGCCCTCTATCCCGACGTGCTGAACCCCATCCATGGCCTGGCTATTCCGGCGCGCAAAGGCCCATGAAGCCTTTCCCGGCGCGCAGTTCTTCACGCCGTATGAGGCTTGGGGCTCGATCGTGTATATATACAGATGGCTATTCGAAACAAAGGAGGGGGCTAAAAAAAAGAGCGAAGAAGCTGAGAAGAGCTGAGAAGCAGAAGAGGGGGTAGACAGAAGGTTAAGAAGGGGGTCTTTCGAGAGAGGCCTTCGGGAGGAGAGAGACCCTTCTTGGAAGAGGAGTTTCTGTCCGAGCGTCCTTCAACGGACGTCTTCCTCTGTTCTGGTTGAAGTCCTCCGGACCCGGAGAAGGAGAAGCGGGCCGATACTCTGTTTTGAGAACAGGTGGGCGCCGATGTCTATCTCTCTTTGCTTTTCATGGATTTTCCTTTTTCGGAGTCTCCGTCTACCAACTGTAAGCAAGAGAGAGGAGGGATGGCAATGATATGAGCCGACCCCTCCCCTCCTCTGCGATTTCTTTTCCTTACTGTATTTTCCCCTGCGAATGATGAACGGCGACCGAGCAATGATGCCGGCGCCGGATTCTTAACGTGTAAATGAGTGGCCCATTCCTGTTTCTGGGATGGCAAGGTGTATTTGAATGTCTAGACCAGCAGGTCGAATGAGTGATTTGAAACTTCTGTCTACTTCTCTATCTACATCGATGTGTATGTTTAAGGTCTTCTGTGCGTTTTCTCTGATCCTGGTTTTCCCGAAGCCCCGATCATGCCCCGAAGCACCGTGGGCTACAGAAACACCCCTCCCCGGGGTTTTCCCTTCTTGACCATGCTCGTGTCTGATTTAAGGGTCTCCGCATACCCTCCGTGGACAGAGCTGCGCTTCTGCGTATGCTTCTTTCTACCGTATTGTCAAGGGACTAACTCCCCTCGATTCCTCTCTTCCTGTTGCCCTGTGGCTCGCGAGGTGGGAGTCGTTCTTGGGATTGCAAGATGCATCGATTTAACACTGCGCCGTAACTGTTCGAGCATATGCCTCTATGTTTGGCTCGTCTCGCCTGTGAATTGATTACCCCTCTGCATTATAGTCATGTGAACCGCTCCGAGATTCCTTTATTTCGTCTTAATCGTCCGGGGAGGGGGACATTCCCTGTTACTTCGCACAGCTGCTGGGCGATCGGGAACTTTACCCCTCAATGGTAGATGTTTCCCCAAGGCCATAGCAGATAGCAACAGGGGTCTTAGCCTAACAGGCTTAGCCCCGACAATCTGAGACCCAATCGAGGCCGAGAGATGTATGCTCCTCGTAGGCCAGCCCTCGGAGCTTCACCCACTTGGTGGTCGGTTCCTCCACGGGATGAGTCATAAGCTGTGGGTTGTCCACCCCTCGCAGGCTAGCCCTCGGGGTGATGCTCCCATCATCAATGACCTCATCTCTCTATCTTTCCCCTTACGGAGCCTTGGTGCCCCTCGTAGGCTAGTCCTCGGGGTATCCTATCCGATGGGGTTTGCTGGGTGCCTCCGTGTACACCGGCGGTTTAGGGGCTTGTTCCACAGGTGAGCATGACCCCGCTTCTCCCCTGCAACTCTCCAGGTTCAGGGGAGATGCTGTCCAATTTTAGACAGATTAAGATTGAATAAGCCTTAATGAAACGCTCGTTCTGGACTTAGTTACCTCAGTGCTTGAGTATGAACCTCGCACTGACTTGCTCCCTCATTCCTAGATGGCCATGGGCTCCAATTAAACAATCAATTGGCCTAAACAACTCTAAAATGTTCTATGGGAGCTTAATAAACTTGAAAAAAGTTCAAAAATTAACAAAATAGGGTTAATACGGCGCGGTCTTAACCGGCGTGCCTTAAACCGGCGCGGTACCCCCCCGCGCCGGGTTAACCCCACACTTATAATCAAAAAAATTTTCCTTGCGACTTTCCGGCGCGCCCCAAGCCGGCGCGCCCCATCCTCTTGCGCGTCGTTTTAGCCGGTTATGGGGCCGCGCCGTATTAGCCGTCCATACTGATGTTCTATCGCGCCGTATGAGTTACCTCTCGCATGGTTGTGCCGGTTTTGGAAGCATGTTGCCATTTTTGAAGCATAGCTGGTAATAAATTGAATAAAAGAAGGGCCTAGCGAGCCCGAACTATATTGTTATCACATCTTCATTACCATATCCGTTAGCACTTTGCTTTCGCCATCATATTTGTGCTGCCTTCTTCCTTCCTCTCGATGGGGAGTAATAAACATGGTTGATCACCATTTGCTTCCACAATTCCGTTATCATGCTTAATATAGTTATGAACGTCATGTGTGCATCCATGCATACATCCTCGAGTAGATCAAATGGCGTTGACAGAAAAGCCGGATTACGTCTAGTCAGAAATCTTCGCTGTGCGCGGCAGTGGTCTTCGGACCTACGTCCTTCGCCACGTACCGAGGATCCATAATTCCATGAACTATGCATCTTCTACACGATAAACATGTGCATCCTGCAGGTCTTCCTCATGATCATCATGTAGCTCTTTTTAATCCGGCTTCGATAGCCCGATGTCTCGGCAATTAATCAAAGGTGTTCCCTCCTCGTGGGGGTTGTAATTAACGCCATAACCTTTATGGTATGGCGGACTGCTGGTCCCGACCGAACCTCACATTCGCCCGAAATGGGTCAGAATGAGCGCACAATAAAATTGTCACACATGTGACTGGCACGCCCGCGTTGTCAATCAGTCAGTTGACTACCAGTTAGCCAAATGGTTGATCGATACGCAAACGAAAAGGGAAAGAAAGAAAACGCTGAAACAGCCTTCCGAGCCTAAGGGCCGCCAAGGAAGGATTTGATCCCGAGTAATCTTATTGGGTTTTTAGCTTAAGTGGGCCCTGTGGGGCTGTCACTTGGATGAGGTGGGCCTCGTTTGGTCCTGATGGACCTAGTTCGACTGCTCTTAGATGGGCTACAGAAATCCCCCTCTCCATAGTGCTATTTGAGCATAAATGTGTGATTGTATATTATTTTACGATGTCCCTAAGATATGTGGTTGTAAAGTCTACTCGTGACGGGATCTCGATCATGAGACTGACTTTACATGGACACATACCTTAAAATTATTACTGGTTGGAGGGTAATCACTCGGGGACTTTGATTACCTAGTAAACCAGTACACATGATGTGTATGAGACCAGTCTCATGGTCCCTGGTGCGGGACACCAACACATATGTGTAGGTATACGTCCTAGGAGGATGTACACTGAACTGATCTGCTATTGGATCTTCAGATGGTTGATTATACCTAATGTCAACTGAAGATCTAATTGTCTCAATAGCATCGTTGGTCCTTTGACCTGAGACATTGATCGGATCTTACACGAGGACTGGATTAATTTAATGAGTTAGCTAAGTGACTTTAACCATAAGTCATGAATTGGTAAGTCATTAACCATTTCAGGATACATGTGAAGATCATCAATGGTCAAGAGGGGATCGCTCATTGTCGGGTATATATCAGACAGTTAATGGGTCATGACACTGACGCTCCATTAAATCCCTGGTCAGGGTCGTGTGAGTTCGTTTAGAACGGACGTCATACACTTTAAGGAGGTCATGGTCGAATGGCACGATCATGGGGTTTGACAGCTACCATACCCTCGATCGAACCAGACTTATAGAAGGAGCGCGGGATTATAGCGATGCGACAATTGTAGACATACAGGTACTAGACAATGTGGTTTGAACCCGGCGTCCTCTGGGATCACACAGATTTGCTTGACCCAACGTGATCAAAGGTTTGGAATAAATTAAAATATTATTTAGCTCTAGTAGAAGCTAATAATAAGTTTAATTTACTTCTAATTGGGAATTGGAAGTTAATGGGCCTTAAACTAGAGTGACTATGGGCCTAGAGAATCACACACAATAGATTCTTGGGTGACGGAATATTATTGTACAAATGTATATGTTAAAAGCCTTAAATTCCTTTTAGAAAGGAATAAAAGAAGGGCTTAATACATATGTACAATAATATGAAAGGATACATATATAATATTCATTCTTAGGGGCTCTTTTAGAAAGAGCCCAACCCTTATATATATGCATCCCACGTAAAGCCTTTCTTCTGTTGTATCCAAACACTTAAAAGAAGGCTATTCCTCCTTTCTTTCCCTCTCCCTCTTGCTCTCTCTCTCCCTTGTTGATCCCTCTCTCTTCCTCTCAAGGGAGAAAGGTCGATGGAGGGAACAAGGAGCGGTTTGAAGGATCCGCGGCTCGTGCGTGTGGGAGAAGATCAGAGGATACCGTCACTGCGCGAGGATCCATGTGGATCGGCTCTAGAGGCCATATATCTATGCGGCTCGGCATTCGTGGAAATCAACACCGGGCGCTGCGGACAACATCGTTCCGCGCAACGTAAAGAATTACAACACACTTTTTGGGGTTGGGTAATTTTATTGCATCGATTAGAGAACGGTTCTAGGATTCCACAAAGCCCGGGTTCGGGTTAAAATTTTTTATTATCCGCTGCGTTGCCCGAACCGAGCTGACCGAATCATTACAGGGCCCACTTACCCTGGGACTTTGACAAAGCAGACAGACGACAGCCCACCAAGTCCTTGGCTCAGGTGCCTAGTGAAAGGCCCCTCGATGCTCGGGGGAAGCCCAGCCAGCGATCGATCGAGCGATCATAAGGTGGATGAATGCTCCCTCAGGAAGTGCCCAAGTCTCGGGCTCCTTACACAGACAGGGGATGTCCATTGTTGGATTAGCCCACCCTCTAGACTCCTTAATGAGCCAGGGCGAACTCCTCACAACTGGGCACTTATCCCTCATTATCTCAGTGAATGTTGCGCTGCCTTCAGAGAGGGGAAGCTCAAGAGGGTAAGGGTAGGGCAAGAGTCCCTAAACGGTGAGAGTTTTTATTAAGGACATTGTTGGCCCAAAGAGATGGCGGACAAGAAGGGGGGTTGAATTGTCCCCTTGTCGAGATGGCGGATTTTAACAACTTTCTTAACAGATAGCAACGGAAATAAAATAAACTGCGTTGATTGACTAATACTCAAGTGAGATTAAAGATATTCTCTCAAGCTTCCCGATCTCACACGGATAGTTAATGCAACAAATCAAGGAAATTATGTTCAACACGGATAACAGAGGTAGCAGTGTGTGACAGTGTAGTGAATTTAAAACCTATATAATGTACCTATGAACGGAGATAGAAGAAATGACAATCACATAGGAAATCACACAAGACACAGGGATTTTAAGGTGGTTCGGGACCACGACGGGCTCCGTACGTCCACCCCTCACCCAACCGGGTGAGGCTTCACTACACTCTACTTTCGTAGCAACACGGGGATGAACCCCAACCACACACACGCTGCTTCCGCAGCAATACACACATGAGGCCTTGCCTCAAAACGCTACCACTACAGCACACACACACACACACACATGTTCGGGGAATATACCCCGGACACGACAACCACACGGAGACACAGCTCCGTACACACACACAGATATTATGAGTTTGACAAAATCAAAGGATATACAATGACCACAAAGGATATTGATCTATGATCAAATAAAAGGATTAAGAATGAAGGACTAGAGAATCTCCCTCAAATCTGCAATGAGTCCCATAGACAGGATAGATGGTTGCGCTGGAGACTTTTATCCACGGAGAGGAAGTCGGTCGAAATCGTAGGAGGTGCCGTCTACAGGAAGAACCTTGATGATGACGTCTTCTTAGTCTTCCTTCTCCAACAAGGTGCGCATGACCTTCTCCTTGTTCTTCTTCACTTGCTACAAAGGATGAAACACTAAGCCCCAACCAACAACCTATGCTCAAATAGAAAAATAAACATGGAAAGGCTGCAGAAGTATCCTCTTAATGGATGGAGAACCCCCAATCGCATATTCCTTGAACTTTGATGGAGGTGGGAGATAGATCATGAAAGAAACGAAGCCGGCGAAGCTCTTCCACTGAGATTCGCCCACCACGAGCTTGAATGCTTGAGGACAGATGCTTTTCAAGGTGTTCCAGACTGGATCACTCCCTTTCTCCTCTTCTTTCATTCTTCTTCTTCCCTGCAAGCACAGATACAACAAGGTTAGCACTAGGGAATGTCTCCTCTGATGGAGATCGTGGTGTACATATACTCAAGAGAGCCCAGCATAAAAAGGCCACAATACCCATGTTAAAACCCTCTCTAAACCACACCTAACAAGGGTAGAAACCCTATGGGTATTGGGGTAAAGAGCCAAGGCCATCGGATCACTTTAATGGGCATTTCCAAAACAATTTGAAAAGCTCGTTCCGGACGAACCAGAGAAAGTGTCGACCTTTGGGGTCGACACTTTTCTCAGCAGATTCTGTCCCGATGAAGAAATCAGAACACGAGGCAAAAGTGTCGACTCACTGGGTCGAAACTTTTTCCAACGTGTTCTGTTTTCAACAAAACAAAACCTAAAAACCAGAACCTAATCAAAAGTGTCGACCCATGGGGTCGACCTTTTTTTTCACGAGGTTATGTCCTGAGACAAAATCAGGACCCAGGGTAAAAAGTGTCGACCCATGGGGTCGACCTTTTTTACCGTAGGTTCTGTTTTAGTTAAAACAACATAACCCAATATAAAGTGTCGACCCCATGGGTCGACACTTTTCCTGACAGTGGAAAAGTTCATTAAAACTCAAATGAAACCCGAATCACATTAAAGACCAATAAAACACTATCAAACCCCATTCATAAACAATAGAATGACATGCATGAGGGGTCTTAAAAACACAGATCAAACCAGCTCTTGCGAGAAGGAATGGGAATCGAATTGAGCATGATGCATCATGAAGCTCACTTAGTCAAAAGATAATTAAGTAGCCAAATAAATTGAACCCAACTTACCCACTTGGAAACATATACTAAAATGAATTCTTACCATGTTTACAAAGGTTTGTGGGTATCTTGAAACCTGCACTTTCAACCAATTCAATTTCATGAGAATTAAGCCAAGGTGATTCAAGAAATCATTTTCAACCCATTTGAAATCATGACTTGGCCGATAGAATAGCATGTAGTGAAGATGCAAGAACTATCAAGTCCATTTGCAATGAGGTACTTAAAAATACCTTCATACATGATTTTGTTGAACAATAAGAAAGCCAAATGAGCTAGATCATCCTCAAAACAATTGAAAGGCCATGCATAAGACACATGCAAACCCATCTGAACAAGTAATGAGCATTTAACCATTTGTTCTATTCAATGCAAGCCAAGAATCCTCCAGCAATCGAGGTTCAAGATGCTCATTCTTACCATTGGCGTTGAAAGTGCGTGAGCATGATTGAACCATGATGTGCAACTAATTGATAGCATAATGAAGCCTGCACATTCTGGTAATTCAATCTCATGCAAAACTTGAATCAATGCATTTGAATTTTGGCAAACAACTCAAGATTGTCAGTTCAGTTCCATCATTCATTGTTCAATCAAATGGATTCAAGTACGATCAATATGAGTAAGCACAAATCCATTTACTATTGAATCAAAGTTAACTGAATGTATATTTGAATTTTCAGTTCAAAGACATTTAAGTTCAGGGACACAAGATTCAGAGATCAGTTCAATTGCTTTCAACTTCATGGCAACCAAAATCCATTTTCGATGTAATTCAATCAAACATTAGCCACCATTAGATTCCTATACAGTTCAAGGCAAACCAACCAATAAGCAAAGTTCAGATTCATGTAAGACCATGCTTCGTAACAAGGTGAAAACTAAGGCTCAAAAAGCCAGGGGTCGACCCATGGGGTCGACCCATTCCAAGAGAAATGGAAAACTATTTTAGCAGACCAATGCATAGCTATTCAAGTTCAGTCCAATCAGAGATAGGGGCATTTCCAAAGCAAGCTGAGAAACCACTATCACTAAACAATCATGAAAAACAAGCGTAAAGTCATATCCACTAAAACCAATCTTCCCACATTGAAATGCAGTCAATATAAGTCCAGGAACATGAAAGGGCTTTTAACCCCAATCAAGACAATATGAACAAGATCCACATGAAAGCTCCAAATCCTCATGCACAGCATGCATGAGTCGACTTCATAAATGTATTCAGGAAGGACCTTTGAATTTCAACCTACAAAACAAGATATCCTCATGTTAGCTTGTTTATCATGAAAATGCCATTAAGTATAAAACACACAATATATTGGAATAATCAAAACCATTGTCAAAGACAACGAGGGGGCGCATAGAACCCAACAATCTCCCTTTTTTTGATGATGACAATATATTGTGACTATTCAAAGTTCTCTCCCCCTTTGGCATTATCAAAAAAATGGGGGACCAAGGATCAATTGTGAAGATTTCAAAAATGAATGAGATATGAGCGCATGAACCCAGCAATTAACTTCCCATGAAGGGAAGGTGTATGAACTAAGAGCCAAGGAAAAGTTTGGAATTTGATATGCAATCAATAGATGTGTGAACTAAGTGCAAGTGCTCATTTTTTTGTAATTTTTGGTATATGTATAACTAAATATACACAAGTAGTATAAGGAAACTATATGCAAAATCTGAAAACTAAGTATGCATAAAGTGCATAGTGCTAAAAAGCACGTTATTTTCCCAGATTGTCAAGTACCAAAAACCAATTGACAATGGGTTATTTAACATATTATCTACAAGTATAACCTCTGGATGCAACCTATGGAATGAGATATGAGATGATCAAACGGATCAAGCATTCAGGTACTCAAACATGCATAATTAAGTATATACTCATGCAAGTCCCTTCAGGACGGGTGTAAGGATAATGCAATTGATCGTTGAACATGAAGTGCATGAACAATACTAAGAAGGCTGTGCTTACATAAATAAAGTACTACATTAACCATGAAAGATGACTGATTCATAAGCGACATTCAAATAATCAAACCCAAGGTGCATAAGTGAAGATTGAGCAATGAAAATCAAGTCAATATGGAACATCAGATTTTCTAAAGAACACTAAAAAGAACTTCTCATCCATACATTTTCATACACAATGCTCGAGTATCGGGAGCTACGTATGACCCCAATTTTTAATTACTAAAAATGGTGTGACTAACCTTTTGACACGAGTCATGCCCTTTGTTTCAGGGGCAATTCCCGGTTATCCCGTTTCGTCACTTTTTATGATGTGGATGAGACACTTTTCGACGCGAGTTGTACCCTTTGTCTCAGAGGCACTTCCCGGCTACTCGGTGGCGAATCACACTTATTTTGATATGGATTAGTTTCTCCTTTCGACGCGAGTTTCATCCTTTATTTCAGGGGCGATTCCCAGCTACTCGGATCCACGTTCCACTTATACGACTTTTTGGAGGGGTAAACAGCCATTACCTCACGAGATATGTGATTTCCTTGTATAGAATCAACAGTCCTCAAAAGTGTAGAGTAGAAAATATTAATCCTTATTAGATTGAATCATTATCTCAAAAAGATGCATTTTATGTGGGTGGTTGTATTGAATGTAAAAGATGAATTAGTCTTATCATAGTAATGTCTCCCCCTAAATGTATGCACGGTTATAAAAAATCACCCCCTTAATATATGCCATGTTACAAACATGTCTAAATCAATGTAATTTCATTTAGCAAGGGATGAGTCATAGAAGAAGTCAAAAAGTGGTTGTATGTAGTATATACATGCATTCAAACAGAGATTTTCCAATGACTTCAAGCAGATTGATTATCGGTACTTGGCGGAGAACGTATGTCGAAGACTACCTCACGCGTAGTGAAAGCTTCCGGCTGAACATAATCCAACCTTCCACTAACACCATTTTATATACCGAATAACCATGTCATTCAAGCACAGAAGTATGCAATGATATGCAAGTGTATGCATGTAACTTGAAAAGATGATTGAAAATTTTCTTTATTTGCAAGTATGCAAAGATGTGTATGATATGTGCAATTTATATTATGCAAGTAAATGTGTAAACTGAATATGCAAAAGTGTGTTGTTATTTGTAAAAACAAAGGAGAAGTGTGTATGAACAGCTATATATGTGCAGAGTAAGGCATTTGAAAACTATGTTTATGCATATGATGTGGAATTAGAAGTGCTCAAGTCATTTAATCATGGAGAACAAAATTTCTCAACATTTCCAAACATTGACAAGAGTCAGTAAAACAGAAATGCAAATGTTTAATTGTAAACTTTTTCTTCCAAACATAATTTTTACCTTCTTAGATGTTTCAAGGAGAACTAGAGTAATGTGATTTTCAAAACAAAACCAATTTTCTTTCTCACCTTGAGATCCTTTTATTTATTGACATTTTCTTTGTTCTCATGGCGCCCCTGGAAAACAAATTCTCATTTTGGCGATTTGGGTACCCAAGCCATCTTGGGTCCCGAGAGGTTAGTCCTATCATAACCAAATGTATTTTTCTTGTTTTTTCTCTCATACCATTCATCATCGGCCCTCATCATGGAGCAATCATCTATTGAGTGTCCATTCAGGCCACAGTAAAAATAATGAGAAGAGTTTCTTTTCTTGAACCGATTATCATCTTCTTTCATCACATAACAGTCATTCATTACATGTCTAGATTTGCCACAATAATGACATGAAAGATTTTTGTTGACAAACCAATTATCATCATTTTCTTTCGTGAAACAGTTTTCAAAATCATGACCATGAAACTCACAATAAAAGCAATGAGAGTTAAATATTTTCCTAATGGGTTTCACATGATATTTAGAGCCAGCAACTACTTTCATTCTTGACTTTAAGGCCTCATCATCATCAAGTTTCATCAGGAAGCAATCATACAGTTCGTGGCCAAATTTGCCACAATAGTCACAAAAGACATTTCTTCTTTTTCTTGGTGCATGAGCATGTTTAACCTTTGGGGGTTTTTTATGCACACATGAGCAATCAACAATGTCTTCTTGTTTTTCATTTTCTTTATCACTCAAAGATAATGATTCATTCAAACTTTCGATTTCCTTTTCCAATGTTGTGATGTGTATTTCAAGATCAGCAATTTCTTTTTCACATGAAGTTATCTTTTCATTCAAGAGAGAATTTATAGATTTATAGCTAGCAATCTCTTGTTCCATTGCATGAAGATTTTCATAATCATCAACAACAACATGTTTCCCCTTTTCAAGTGTATTGAGTTTGTCAACCAACAAATTATTTTGATTTTTTAAATTATCAATTTCTTTAGCAAGCTTTTCATTCTGTAGAAGTTCATTGAGCAAGACTTGATCACTTTCCGAACAGCTCAATTTACTTCTAGAATCTTTTTCTATGCTTTTAAGTTCTGAAAGTTTTGCAATGAGGGTTTTATTCTCAGTTTCCAGAATTGACATTTTTTCTTTATGCATATTAACTTCAAGCAATAGGCTTTCATTCAGCTTCCTAAGCTCAGAACATTTAATACATGGTGAATCAACATGACAAGCATTTTCAATTTCAAAGCACTTTGCACATGAAGAATTAACAAGTGAAACATCATCAAGTTTCTTTTTCATTTTTCTATTTTCAGATTTTAGTGCTTTGTATCTATCAACTAGCTCATCGTAAGCATCCATCAATTCATCATAGCTCAAATCATTTTCCTCATCAGAGTCGGAGTTAGAGTTTACCTTTGAACTCTCCTCGCTTTGACGCTCAATTTCATTGTTTACAACTAAGCAGCCACCGTCGTTGTAACTTTCTTTTTGGGCTTCGATTAGCCCGTCCCAAATTTCTTTGGCTGTCCTACAAGACGAAATAAATGGAAATTGATTAGTGTCTAAAGTAGCCTTAAGAGCATTCAAAACAAACAAATTATCCGAATTCATTTTCTTATGTTCATCAGTCCACCTTAATTCATTTTTGGGTAAGACATGTGGACCATGAGAGATTAAGCTCATGAGTTTCGGATCAAAACCACAAATCCAAACACAAAACTTTCCTATCCAAGAAGCATAATCAAAACCATTGTAAACAGGAATAGAATTCAAGCTAGCCATCATGAAAATGATCTTTACTCCTAGACCGTGAGGTCCGTTAAAAAATCAGAGACTAGGCTCTGATACTAATTGTTGGCCCAGAGAGATGGCGAACAAGAAGGGGGGCTGAATTGTCCCCTTACCGAGATGGCGGATTTTAATAACTTTCTTAACAGATAGCAACGGAAATAAAATAAACTGCATTGATTAACTAATACTCAAGAGAGATTAAAGATATTCTCTCAAGCTTCCCGATCTCATACGGTTAGTTAATGCAACAAATCAAGGAAATTATGTTCAACACGGATAACGGAGGTAGCAGTGTGTGACAATGTAGTGAATTTAAAACCTATATAATGTACATGTGAACGGAGATAGAAGAAATGACAATCACACAGGCAATCACACAAGACACAGGGATTTTAAGGTGGTTCGGGACCACGACGGGCTCCCTACGTCCACCCCTCACCCAACCGAGTGAGGCTTCACTACACGCTACTTTCGTAGCAACACGGGGGCGAACCCCAACCACACACACGCTGCTTCCGCAGCAATACACACACGAGGCCTTGCCTCAACACGCTGCCAATGTAGCACACACACACACACACACACACACGTTCGGGGAATATACCCCGGACACGACAACCACACGGAGACACAGCTCCGTACACACACACACACAGATATTATGAGTTTGACAAAATCAAAGGATATACAATGACCACAAAGGATATTGATCTATAATCAAATAAAAGGATTAAGAATGAAGGACTATAGAATCTCCCTCAAATCTACAATGAGTCCCATAGACAGGATAGATGGTTGCGCTGGAGACATTTATCCACGGAGAGGAAGTCGGCCGAAATCGTAGGAGGCGCCGTCTGCAGGAAGAACCTTGCTAATGACGTCTTCTTAGTCTTCCTTCTCCAACAAGGTGCGCATGACCACCTCCTTGTTCTTCTTCACTTGCTACAAAGGATGAAACACTAAGCCCCAACCAACAACCTATGCTCAAATGGAAAAATAAACATGGATAGGTTGCAGAAGTATCCTCTTAATGGATGGAGAACCCCCAATCACATATTCCTTGAACTTTGATGGAGGTGGGAGATAGATCATGAAATAAATGAAGCCAACGAAGCTCTTCCACTGAGATTCGCCCACCACGAGCTTGAATGCTTGAGGACGGATGCTTTTACAGGTGTTCCATGCTGGATCGCTCCCTTTCTCCTCTTCTTTTGTTCTTCTTCTTCCCTGCAAGCACAGATACAACAAGGTTAGCACTAGGGAATGTCTCCTCCGATGGAGATCGTGGTGTACATATACTCAAGAGAGCCCAGCATAAAAAGGCCACAATACCCATGTTAAAAACCTCTCTAAACCACACCTAACAAGGGTAGAAACCCTAGAGGTATTGAGGTAAAGGGCCAAGGCCATCGGATCACTTTAATGGGCATTTCGAAAATAATCCAAAAAACTCGTTCCGGACGAACCAGAGAAAGTGTCGACCTTTGGGGTCGACACTTTTTTCAGCAGATTCTGTCCCGATGAAGAAATCAGGACACGAGGCAAAAGTGTTGACTCACTGGGTCGACACTTTTTCCAACGTGTTCTGTTTTCAACAAAACAAAACATAAAAACCAGAACCTAATCAAAAGTGTCGACCCATGGGGTCGACCTTCTTTTTTCATGAGGTTATGTCCTGAGACAAAATCAGGACCCAGGGTAAAAAGTGTCGACCCATGGGGTCGACCTTTTTTACCGTAGGTTCTGTTTTAGTTAAAACAGCATAACCCAATATAAAGTGTCGACCCCATGGGTCGACACTTTTCCTGACAGTGGAAAAGTTCATTAAAACTCAAATGAAACCCCAATCACATTAAAGACCAATAAAAGACTATTAAACCCCATTCATAAACAATAGAATGACATGCATGAGGGGTCTTAAAAACACAGATCAAACCATATCTTGCGAGAAGGAATGGGAATCGAATTGAGCATGATGCATCATGAAGCTCACTTAGTCAAAAGACAATTAAGTAGCCAAATAAATTGAACCCAACTTACCAACTTGGAGACATATACTAAAATGAATTCTTACCATGTTTACAAAGGTTTGTGGGTATCTTGAAACCTGCACTTTCAACCAATTCGATTTCATGAGAATTAAGCCAAGGTGATTCAAGAAATCATTTTCAACCCATTTGAAATCATGACTTGGCCGATAGAATAGCATGTAGTGAAGATGCAAGAACTATCAAGTCCATTTGCAATGAGGTACATAAAAACACTTTCAGACATGATTTTGTTGAACAATAAGAAAGCCAAATGAGCTAGATCATCCTCAAGACAATTGAGAAAGGCCATGCATAAGACACATGCAAACCCATCTACTATGAACAAGTAATGAGCATTTAACCATTTGTTCTATTCAATGCAAGCCAAGAATCCTCCAGCAATCGAGGTTCAAGATGCTCATTCTTACCATTGGCATTGAAAGTGCGTGAGCATGATTGAACCATGATTGCAACTAATTGATAGCATAATGAAGCCTGCACATTCTGGTAATTCAATCTCATGCAAAACTTGAATCAATGCATTTGAATTTTGGCAAACAACTCAAGATTGTCAGTTCAGTTCCATCATTCATTGTTCAGTCAAAGGGATTCAAGTACGATCAATATGAGTAAGCACAAATCCATTTACTATTGAATCAAAGTTAACTGAATGTATATTTGAATTTTCAGTTCAAAGACATTTAAGTTCAGGGACACAAGATTCAAAGATCAGTTCAATTGATTTCAACTTCATGGCAACCAAAATCCATTTTCGATGTAATTCAATCAAACATTAGCCACCATTAGATTCCTATACAGTTCAAGGCAAACCAACCAATAAGCAAAGTTCAGATTCATGTAAGACCATGCTTCGTAACAAGGTGAAAACTAAGGCTCAAAAAGCCAGGGGTCGACCCATGGGGTCGACCCATTCCAAGAGAAATGGAAAACTATTTTAGCAGACCAATGCATAGCTATTCAAGTTCAGTCCAATCAGAGATAGGGGCATTTCCAAAGCAAGCTGAGAAACCACTATCACTAAACAATCATGAAAAGCAAGCGTAAAGTCATATCCAGTAAAACCAATCTTCCCACATTGAAATGCAGTCAATATAAGTCCAGGAATATGAAAGGGCTTTTAACCCCAATCAAGACAGTATGAACAAGATCCACATGAAAGCTCCAAATCCTCATGCACATCATGCATGAGTCGACTTCATAAATGTATTCAGGAAGGACCTTTGAATTTCAACCTACAAAACAAGATATCCTCATGTTAGCTTGTTTATCATGAAAATGCCATTAAGCATAAAACACACAATATATTGGAATCATCAAAACCATTGTCAAAGACAACGAGGGGGCGCATTGAACCCAACAAGGACGTAATGCTCCTAAACTCTCCTACTTCTCCTACTCAAGAAAGGGAGCAGCTAGCTATATAAACCCAAGGAACCCCTCTAGAAAGGTAAGTCAATTTTTAGCCACTTCAACTGGGGGAGAGCAGTCTTGTGCCCTACACCTCCCTTGCCTCCCTTCTGCACCTTGCTCTTACTATTTGCTAACTTAAGCATCGGAGGTTTTTCCCCGGGATCATAATCTCAGGCCCCCTGATCACTTTCTTTCCTCTTATAGAACTTTGTTCTGAAATGGCTATGCCCCACGATCTTCCTAGATCCGACGGTCCATGGCTTTGCACGAGATCTCGCCTCTTCAACTGGCGCCATCTATTGAACGGGTAGAAAGTCAATATGGTGTGTAGGAGCAGTAGCAGGAGGGCTACCGGCGATAGGGGGAAGACCCCTGTAAGGTTTCGACCATAATACGCAGCGGAAAACATCAAAACAATAGATTACATATCGTTGCCGATTTTTAAAAATCAAATAAGAACGGTAAATCCCACGATGTGAAGAACGATTCTTTATCTTTGCGGGGTTGATAATCTCCCAAAAGCTAGAAGACGAATGAGCAGAAGATCCCGAAGTCGCGAGCCATCCAAGCGTCCGGCCTCTAGATGTATCCACACGAGCAGTGGAAGCAAACAGGATCTCTCTACGATCTCCACGTGCCGACCCGATCTCAACACCACCATCCACCAGAGAGGAAGGAGAGAGAAGGAGGGGATGCCCCTTGGAGAGAGAGAGAGAGGAGAGAGGGCGGCTAGGGTTCAGCCTTGTAGCTTGGCCAGGGTTTCTCCCCTCAGCGTATATTTTTAGACCTTTGGCATTTTTCATAAAAACCCAATAATAGTCTATAAAGTCCACCCATCCTGGTCTGTCCAATACTCTAATGTGTGTGCCCCTCTAGGCCCAAAAGTTTGTTTAATTTTCTAGCCCATTAAGTAAAGAACTCCTTCTTAACTTAATAACTATTGTTCATTAACTCTTAATGGAATCAACGGGCTTTCCGATCTCGAAAAGCACCAAGCAACGCCTCGTGATCCCAAATGACATTGGGGATAAGCAACCCACACTGGAACCTTTCCATCTATAGTTTCCACACAGCTATAGATCCTCATTCATCCAATGCCCCACCAAGACTGGGGTATGGTCTAACCGTCAAACCCTACTGTGTCCCGACTCAACTGAACTCTGTACTCTTAACTGGTTCATTAGGAAAAGTCTTTTTCCATAATGAACTTTTGTACCCTGGCCATGGGTTTTACCGAGTACAGATCCATAGGGCATTCTCTCTCATATATCATACTGAGAGTGAATGATCCCATGTTGTCAAACTAATTGCCTCCGTATGAGTTCTACTGAGTCCGAATAACTAACTATACATGAGTCCATAAGTTAGTAATCAAATACTCAGTATCTCTCATACAAGACATCTTTAGTGACTCAGGTCTAAGATCCAATTGTGCTACTGAGACATAGAATACCCTAATTGACAGATTACCATTCAGGGATTCTAGATCGGGTCAGTTCAGTGTACTCATTCCACTAATGAGCACCAACACACGTACTTCAGTGTCTCCACACTGATGACTATGAGAACAATCACACCCATCATATGAGTAAGTATCATGTGTGTCAGTCTATCCGGATCTTGAATGTCTCTTCCTGAAGATCCTATGACTGAGAATATCTAGAACATGTGCATATGGATGACTGATCTCATTATCATAATCTTATTATGATCCAACCATCATCGCACAGGTTTTCATTACATTCGAATCATAAATGTAATGAATAAATGCCATTAATATGAATATGAATAAGATATTACAAGAAATGTCACCGTTACATCTCATGTGATTGGATTGTAGGGCATACATTTCTATCAATCTCCCACTTGCACTAAAGCCAATCACCCACATGTGTTGAGTGTGTGAATTTGATAATTACAAAATGTTAGTTTAGTGCATTTTCATCTCTTGCTATGGTGTATGGAATTTCCTTATGCTTGTTTGAAGAATTGGGCTTATTTCAAGAATCTTGTGATGTGCTTTAATATATGCATATTTGAATGTCTGGTGAATGGCTGGGGTGAAAACATATCACTAGTTTTTCTGAAGCTCAGAGTGTGCATCAACACACTTGTGGCTACGTCGACTCGATGAAGATTTGGTCTTCTGTTGCGTCAACTCGATGACTAATTATGTCAATGCCATCTTCATGACGTCGTTGTTATTTTGTTGTTGCTATTGTAGTTGCATCGACTCAATTGAGACATTATGTCAACGCACTCTTTAAACTTCCTCATTTCCTTGCTATGAGATATGGAATTGATTTATGTTATGTGAAGTTTGAAAAGTGTGGTTATTTTAAAATGAAAAATCAAGTTCCATAAGATTGAAGTCTTTGATTTTGATGCTCATACTAATTTGGTATACTTTGTAGGTTTTTACAGGTTCAAAGATGGTACTTTAAACCTTCATAAACCTAGAGGAACATGGTAACATCTAACCACCTTTTACCCTTGAGAAAAATGGAGGTTTGTGTTGTTTTTGACCCATACAGGCAGGGGTCGATCCATGGGGTCGACCCTCATTAAGCCCTGGTCTGTCTAGGGCGGTTAGAAGTCAAACACCTGCAGGGGTCAACCCACTGCATGGGTCGACCCATCTTGTCCTGCCTTCTGTTTAGGCTTTTCTGGGCTAAGAAATCTCAGGGGTCGACCCCATGGGTCGACCCTTTTCGGACAGGGTTTGCGAAAGTGTCTTAAACCCATTGTTTGGCCTTTAAAACATTACCATTTTACCCCCAAATGGTTCCTACACCTATGAGGGTGTTTTGAACATGTTTTAGAAGGGGTAGATGGGTCTTTTGCCCTCTCTTAGCTATATATATACCTCTATTCCAAATTTGAGAAAGAGAACCCCTAATGTGCTTATGTTTTCTATCTTGCAGGAGAAGAAAGTGAAGGAGAGAAGGAGAAGAAGGGAAGGGGTTTTCATCTTCTTCAAAGCGTTTCTGAAGATCGTAGAAGAAGAGAAAGAGGAGTGGAATGAAAAGAGGAATAAGAATATGCTGAAATTGAGACCATTTGTCAATGACACTTAGAAGAACCGAACCATTCAGAGAAGGGGGAGCCTTACACTTGATATATCATCCTTGTTTTGTTCTTTAGAGCACATATTGAGTTCACTGTATTTAGTCGTGCACACTTCGTTCATTTTTGAAAGAATATTTTGTGTGGGTGTTCGGAGATTTGATCTCTGAGTGTCTGCGTTGACGCTTGTGCGTCATTTTGTGAGAGGATCTCTGCGAGTGGTTTAGGGGTTGTTCCCCGTATGTGGTTGGGAGTTTTCTCCCTTGTGTTTGTGCAGGCGTCGCCCTGCGTGTGTGTGTTGGAGCTTGGCTCCGTGTGTGGGGGGGGGGATTCATCCCCATGCTGTTTAACAGTAGTGAAGCCTCACTCAGTTGAGTGAGCGGTGGATGTAGGGAGTTCGGTGTGGTCCCGAACCACCTTAAAAATCATCATGTCACTGTGAATGCTTGTGTGATTGCTCCATATCTTCTACCCCCATTCAAAGGATGGTTTCCTAATCGTTGTGCCCATCTAGTTTCTTGAGCTCAGCTATCTTTCACATTGATCTCACACACACACCCTTTATGTGGTTGGTCTACGCTCTGTCAAGCCACAATCTGTTTCGGCACTAATTATTTTGGGCATACTCGTGCCCCTTCATTCTGCACGTTGCTAAGTGCTCTGGTTAATTTTATCTATGTCATCAAAGAACACTCACATGGTATTCTAAGTTTACTTCCGAAGGACACTAACTGCTTGAACTAATTTTCGCTGTGTGAAGTTTATATTTTAATTAGACTTAAATTTTTAGAGGGATCTATTCACCCCCCCTCTAGATCTGCCTTCCTGCACTACGGGACCCAACAACATGATTGATCCCCATCAGCCCTAGATGACGCTCAAAAACACTTTGAGTCAATGACTTAGTTAGTGGATCTGCAATGTTATCACTGGAAGACACTCTGTCAATAACAACATTTCTTCTAGCTATAATTTCTCTGATATGGTGGTAATGCCGTAGAATATGCTTTGATTTCTGATGAGACCTAGGCTCCTTTGCTTGTGCAATCGCCCCATTATTATTACATAATAAGGGGACCAGATCAGAGATGCTTGGGATAACTCCATGCTCTTCGTTGAACTTCTTCATCCACACTGCTTCTTTGCCCGCCTCAACAGCAGCAATGTACTCAGCTTCGGTCGTAGAATTAGTAGTGGTGTCTTGTTTGAAACTTTTCCAACTCACTATCCCACCATTCAGGGTAAACACATACCCCGAAGTTGACTTGCTGTCATCTTTATCAGACTGAAAACTCAAGTTAGTATAACCTCAAAGTTTCAAGTCATCTCCTCCATAAACTAGAAACATATCCTTAGTCCTTCGCAAGTACTTAAGGATACACTTCACAGCTATCTAATGTTGCTCACTTTGATCTGCTTGAAACCTGCTCGTAACACTTAGAGCATATGCAACATTAGGCCTTGTACATAACATGGCATACATGATGGACCCTATGGCAGAAGTATAAAGTACTCTACTCATGCACCCCTTCTCTTTAGGAGTTTTAGGGGACATTTCCTTAGAGAGGTAGACTCTATGTCTCATCGGTATGAGACATCTCTTGGAGTTTTCCATGCCAAACCTTTGGAATTTACATACATTGATTGGGACAAGCATAGCATTCTATTTAATCTATCTCTATAGATCCTGATCCCCAATACATAGGATGCTTCTCCCAAATCCATCATGGAGAAGTGCTTAGACAACCAAGCTTTAACTGACGACAACGTACCTACATCATTCCCAATGAGTAGTATGTCATTGACATATAGCACCAAGAAGGTGATTGCACTGCCACATATTTTCTTATACACACATGGCTCATTTTCGTTCTTAACGAAGTCATAAGACTTGATGGCTTCATCAAATCTTAAATTTCAACTGTGGGGTGCTTGCTTCAATCCATAAATGGATCTTAGCAACCTGCATACCTTATCTGGGTGCTCCTTGAATGTGAATCCCTCAGGCTGTATCATATACACCTCTTCCTCAAGGTGTCCATTGAGGAAAGCAGCCTTCACATTGAAAGTTAAAGAATGAAAAACTGAAATATTTGAATACAACCATGTCTAAAAAATTACTTATTTTTGAGAAGGGAAAATGTTTGATTGTTGATGAACCTGAGAAAGTGCATGTTCTGTTGCAAGAAATTGAAAGTCATAAAATCATCAATAGTATGTTGAATGATAGGATAACTAAGTGTGAGGAATAGATAGCTAATTTAGAATTACACATTTCCTCACTTGAAAATGAAATCAGTGATTTAAACAATTCACTATCTAAATTTGTCAAAGGCAAAGATAATCTGGATAAAATCTTGGGAACCAAAGTAAATTTTCAAATATAAAGGCTTGGCTTCATCACGGTCAACAAAAAATCTTTTGCAAATAAACTCCATACTTCTTTCGTTTCTAGTTCAAATGTAGCAGGCTCATCAACTGCTCTCCCAAAATAGTCCAATGCTCAGAAAACACAAAAATAGAAAAATAAGTTCATTAACCTTGATATGCATGCTAGGAAATCTAACACTAAAAGCCATGCCTCCAAAAAGAAAAAGGAGAAAGTTACATGCTTTTATTGCGGTAGTGATGGACATATGATGCATGATTGTCATGTTATGAAATCAGATGATTTGAAAGCATGCAACAGAAAAATTGATTTCAAAAATTCAAGGAGGTTTTCAAATAGAAGAAGTGAACTTAAAAATTCTCATGTTCATGCAAAAAGACCATATGCTAGAACTGCATCTCTATTTTGTTATTGTTGTGGGAGATATGGTCATGAAATGGAAGCCTATTTTCAATTTAAGAATGATGATCTAGAAGCCTTCAAGCGAAAACATTTTCTTAATAAGCAAAGAATATTCTTTGGAAATTGTCATCATTGTGGAAAAGGGGGTCACAAAGTGTCAAATTGCTGGTTGATAAAAGAGAAAAACAAATTTCATGCTCAAAATGGTAAAATCCCTGTCCATACACAGAAAAGTCACCAAATCCATGTATTGGAAGAAGGTGAAGTCCACTATATGTAACTACTGTGAGAAACATGGACATGAGATGTATGATTGCGCTTTAATGAAAATTGATGATTTGAATGCTTTACGGAAATTGAATGATCATGTTAACCATTCGGGACCCAAGAAGATTTGGGTACCCAAAACCTTTAAATGAGAAATTTGCTGCAGGAATGTCTTGAGGCCAAGTGGAAGGCTTAGTAAATAATGGCCGCTCAAGGCACATGTATGAAAATAAAATTCTGAGCTCTCTTTGAATAATTGACATTTGCTTTAACTGAAAATGCAGCAACTCAAAATTTTATATATCCACTTATATGTGAAAAAAAATAATGAAAGATGAAAATAAAATAAATGATGAATATTTTTTATTTATGTCTTTAAAGTGTAGAATATATATACGTGAACCCTATCCCACGCGTTAACACGAACGGCGAGATTCGCAGTACGATTCTGAGAAGGGAAGAGGTTAGTATGTAGTAGCACTGTAGCATCCGATTTAAGAGAGAATTATTAGCTCTAATTAAATTCTAATTAGTGGATGATGCTATTTCTTACATCATTGAATAAATGAGGTAATTGATTATGTCATAGAGGGGGGTTTATTTCAACATTCACATATTGGAATTTATTTTTAACATAAGTTGGTGTAATAGTAACATAGGTTGATGAAATAGAAAAATTAGGTGAAAAATTAACTTAGAATTAAATTAGTAATAAAACATCATTGAATAAATGATGTAATTGATTATGTCATAGAGGGGGATTTATTTCAACATTCACATGTTGAAATTTATTGTCAACATAAGTTGGTGTAATAGTAACATGGGTTGGTGAAATAGAAAAATTAAGTGAAAAATTGACTTAAAATTAAATTAGTAATAAAATATCATTGAATAAATGAGGTAATTGATTATATCATAGAGGAAGATTTATTTCAACATTCACAAGTTGGAATTTATTGTCAACATAAGTGGGTGTAATAGTAACATGGGTTGGTGAAATAGGAAATTAAGTAGAAAATTGACTTATAATTAAATTAGTAATAAAATAATTATGGAATTTGGCCGATAAATAGGGCTGAGATCTTCCCTACTCAAAGCACAAATCCATTGGGGAAGTGATAGTTGTAGAGAGGAAGAAATCTTGAAGTTTGGATGAGTGTTCAAAGTGTTCTTCGTTCATGTTCTTCTTCCTCTTTGATCTTCCGCTGGGTAGGTTTTCTCACAGGAAAAACTTAATTAGATCTTCATAAATGATCCTTTGCATGAGTATTTTGATTCTATGGAATTTTTCATGATCATGTATTTGTGGCTTATTTTAAGATTTAAAGTCCAAAAATTAGAGTTTTCATTGTAAGAACGAGTTTCGATTTTCTATCTAAGAACGCAGATCACATATGGACCGTGATTTGAACGTGGTAACCATGTCCGATTTGCCTCGTTTATGTGAGTTATTTCAAAACAAAAATTTTAAATTTTAAAATCATGTTCTTGTCTTAAAAAGACTATCGAGAAAGAAATGACTACATAAATGAACTCATAAGGCTATCGCTAAAGATTTAAACAACTATGCTCGGATTTTCGTAAAATTCCTATACTTGATTGACCTTGTCTATTTTTATCTAAGCTCTATCTGAAAGCTTGACATCCTTTTTCAATGTCTTTTCCTTCATTGAAATTCTTTTACAAATGAACATGTTAGAATATGCAATAATGATTTTCGTTCGATTTACGTGTTTCTGTGTTTTCGATAAATCGTGTGGCTAGTAAGTCTACCAAGAAAGATCGGTGTCTAAGCCTAGAGGCCCACGGGCAAACACTTTAAGTGAATAAGTGGTTACTTAATTAGGACCATGTGAATGCGAGGAGAACCTCCCACTGTCCCATCTCTTACCTGGCCGAGATCTCTTTGATTTTCTGCTAAGCACCCGACTATGAAAAACTTGATCTAAACCTATTTTACAAGATTTTTCGCAGAGTTGATCGTGCCTTGACTGGCAAATTATTCTCTTTATTATCTTAATGTCGTTAAACATGATGTCTTAAATCATCCTTGAACTTCTCTTATAAACTTCATTTACTCTTCATACTACTTAATGAAAAATTTTCTAGATCTGTACTTTAGCCATAAACTACCATTTGGGAGTGTAGGAGCTAAGTGCCATGCGAGGTAAAGTGCTACGTTATGGGAGCCACCTTTTGAAGCCAGATTGGTGCAAAGTGCTACATAACGGGAGCCGCCTCTTGAGCCTATAGGGGCCACCTTTAGAGTCCTCCATAACTAAATGTATAGTTGTGCGCTATACTACGCTTTTTAAGCTTTTCTTGAAACTCAGATTAGCCATAATTATAAATGAATTGTTCTAGAAATTACATGGGACTCTTGGTCCACCTGAACACTTAATGCCTAGCAAACATGGGTGCCCTGATCTGGTCCTAGGCGAGTAAATCCTGAAAGTACTTGTGGTCGAGGGAGTTGAATGATCAGGTGTGGCATTGTACCAACTGACATGCAAGATTGAACTAGACAATTCACTTATTACATGCTTGACTCGTTACGTGATTCACTTTCTGTACATGATATGTTTGATCGGGAGTGTTAATATTCTTGTTACATGTCCAATTTTACAATTCTATACTTGTTATTGATCCTCATGCTTACACTTGAGTTCTACAATATCCATTCTTGAATTCTTGACTTCCTAATCTTGTTCTCTACTATACTTGTCATTTATTTTATTTACTTGTTTTATTTCGAGAGCATATGGATGATTCAAAATGTTAATTACTTAAAGTGACATGGTAATGAGATATAAGTCCTACTGAGCTTTCTAGGTCACCCTGTATATTCTTGTTAATTTTCAGGAAATTCCGAAGATGACGGGAATGGGCTGGAGTGACGAGAGTGCTGATAGTTTTTATTATATTTTTTCCAGTCTATCTACTTAGAAATGAATGTACTAGATTTGAATAGTATCAAAAGTCCTTGAAGAATATTTGTTGGAAATGTCAAGTTATGAAATAAAGATGTGATTTTATCCATTTGTTGTTTATACTCATTATCTGAGTCTCTTGATTAACCCGCTCGTATAACTGTTCACTCCTTGATAATTCCGCCTTGTTCGGGACGTGACAGTTTAGTTGGTATCAGAGTCTATGGTTAAAATAAAAAGAGTCTAGGGCATCAAGACATAATTATTGAAAACCCTAGGTTCTTCACACTATAGGTTAAAATTTAGTGATACTTTACCCGTGAGATTGGGTAGAGACTTGGGCTAGATATTAAGACATGTATAGTTAAGATATTTAATCCCCATAGCTTATTTTACAGAAATTCTTAGCCGTTGAAAATGGCCACTGAGCGTGCTTAATAGAGAGAAATGCAAAGGACTATCCAAAGGCTAACTCGAGCCCTACAACAAGTGGCTCAAGGAGGAGCTAATCACTATGGTGTAGGAGACCTACACTGCAAGTTTAGGAACATGAATCCCCCGAGATTCAATGGTTCCACTGACCCAGATGAAGCCGAACATTGGGTCAAAGAAATAGAAAGAATATTCTGAGTCATGCAATGCTCGGATCAAGATAGAGTTTTGCTTGCAACTTTCCAACTGGAAAGGGACGCGAGAGCTTGGTGGGAATCGGTGGAGGCGATCTTGCCCGATTCTCAAATCACTTGGGAGAAATTTCTAGAATATTTCAATAGCAAGTATTTTTCAGAAAGAGTCCAAGAAAGGAAGTTAGCGGAATTTACTACCCTTAAATAAAGAAGCCTCTCTCTAGCTGAATACGAGGCCCAATTTTCCCGACTGGCCCGTTATGCTCCACATCTTATTAATATATAGAGGATGAAGGTCAAGCGATTCATGAATAGACTAAGGCCCCAATATATTCCCCAACTGGCGCTTATGGACATCCAAACATATGCTGAGATGGTCCGAAAGGCCCAACTGTTAGAAGATGCCATGGAGATGGCAGATAGAATCAAAGGAAGAGTCATGAAAGAGCAAGTCATTGGCGTCGAAAATTTTATACGAACATTTGGAAAGAAGAGGCCAAACGAAGGAAGAACTCCTCAACAAGACAAAAAGCCTAGAGATGGAAAAAGGCAAGCCATCCTTGCCGCACCTTCATCATCATCAAAAGATATCTGCAAGTATTGTGATAAGGTTGGTCACAAAATCGAAGAGTGCTGGAGAAAGAAGGGAGCATGCTTGCATTGTAGAAGTAGGCAGTATCAGATTTCTTATTGTCCCCTTATGAAGGAATCTCGCCGGAGAAGAAAAGTCAAGAAGGACTAAGGCTTCAAGGAAGACTCCAAGCTCTGATAGAACCTACACCTATTGAAGAAGGAGGAGTGGTGAAAGGTACTCTCACCATCAATTCTAGAACTGTTTTTGTTCTATTTGATACTAGAGCTACCCATTCATTCATATCCCAAAATTTTGTTGCCACCTTACATAAAAAATCCGTTCCTTTGAAAACTGAACTTGTCATTTCCACACCTTTAGGAGCAAGCACCGAGCTTAAATATTATTTTCCCTCTAGTGAAGTATTGATTAGTGGCCGTAACTTAGCCGGTGATTTGATATGCATGGACATGGAGGGTTATGATGTAATCTTAGGTGCTGACTGGTTGACCAAGTATAATGTTAAGGTGGATTGCAGGTGAGGAAGTGTAACCTTTATTGAACTGGGATACCCTGAACTTACTTTCTCTAGAAATAGCCATCCTAGACACCCTCTTCTCATCTCTGCCCTTCAAACTCAAAAAATGATGAAGAAAGGATGTATTACCTTCTTGGCTTCTGTCCTTAAAATCGAACCCAAGAAACCTATTCTGGAAGAAATTCTTGTTGTTAGAGAACATCCTGATGTATTTCCCGAGGAGTTTCCTGGCATACCACCTGAGAGAGAAGTTTCATTCTCAATCAATTTGATACCAAGAGCAACCCCTGTATCCAAAACTCCTTATAGAATGTCACCTACTGAGTTGAAAGAATTAAAAGAGCAATTGATGGAATTGTTTGTGAAGGGATTCATCAGACCTAGTACATCACCTTGGGGAGCACTAGTTCTCTTTGTGAAGAAGAAAGATGGATCTATGAGGTTATGCATTGATTATAGGTAGTTGAACCAATTGACTATCAAGAATAAGTATCCTCTGCCAAGAATTGATTAATTATTTGATCAAATATCTGGAGCTCATTATTTCTCCAAGATTGATCTTAGGTCTGGTTATCATCAACTGAAAATCAAGGAAGAAGATATTTATAAGATAACTTTCAGGAGTAGGTATGGGCACTATGAATTTGTTGTCATGCCTTTTGGGCTGACTAATGCACCTGCATCATTTATGCAACTCATGAATAGTATGTTCATGCCCTATTTAGATCAATTTGTGGTGGTATTTATTGATGATATATTAATCTACTCTAAAATCAAGGAAGAACATGAAGCACATTTGCAGATGGCCTTACAGATATTAAGGGAGAATCAACTATATGTTAAATTGAGCAAATGTGAGTTCTGGGTGGAAGAAGTTTCATTTCTCAGTCATGTGATATCTAAGGAAGGTATTTCTGTCGATCCTTCTAAAGTGAAAGCTGTCAATAATTGGGAAAGACCTACAAATGTGACCAAAATCTGAAGTTTTCTAGGATTGGTTGGTTACTATAGAAGATTTATCAAAGACTTCTCTAAAATTATCGTGCCATTGACTAGATTAACAAGGAAGAAAAATTCTTATGTGTGGGCTGAAGAATGTGAGAAGAGTTTTTAAACTCTGAAGGAGCGCTTGACAACTGCACCTGTTCTTACTCTGTCTATTATGGGAGAAGGATTCAAGGTATATATTGATACTTCGGGAATTGGTCTAGGTTATGTATTAATGCAACAAGGCAAGGTGATAGCCTATGCATCTAGACAACTGATGACTCATGAAGTTAATTATCATGTGCATGATCTAGAATTCGCGACAATAGTCTTCGCTCTTAAGATATGGAGAAATTATTTATATGGTGAATAGTTCATTATCTATTCTGACCATAAGAGTTTAAAATATCTATTTTCTCAAAAGGAGCTCAACATGAGACAAAGAAGATGGTTAGAATATTTAAAAGATTTTGACTTTTCTATTCAATATCATTCTGGAAAAGGTAATGTTGTGGTTGATACTCTTAGTAGGAAGCAGATGGCTCTATTATCAAGAATGATGATTAGTGAGTGGCGACTACTAGAGCAATTTACAAGATTAAATTTAAATGTGGAAGCAAAGGAGGAATGAGTCTTGATTGCCAGTATAAGGATACAACATGATATGTTCTCTGAAATAAAAGAGCAACAAGGTAATGATCCTTTATTGGTTGAAATTACAAGAAATTTGAGCCAAAGGCCCGATTTCCAACTGGCTAATGATGGGAAATTATTATTTTGAGGAAGAACTTGTGTGCTTGATAGTGACAAAATCAAGAAGAAGATAATAGAAGAAGTGTACCAATCCAAGTATACCATTCATCAAGGAGCCAGTAAAATGTACCAAGATTTGAAAAGTAATTTTTGGTGGCCGAATATGAAAAGAGAAGTGGCTGAGTTTGTGAGCCGTTGTATAACATGTCAATAGGTAAAGGCAGAACATCTCAGACCTACTGGTAAATTGAACCTCTAGAGATACCGGAGTGGAAGTGGGAAAGCATTGGTATGGATTTCATTATGGGATTGCCCAAAACTAGAGGAGGACATGATACAATCTGGGTAATAGTTGACCGATTAACCAAGTCTGCTCATTTCTTACCCATTAAAAGTAAGTGGACGGTGGATATACTGGCAGCTCTATACATCAAGGAAGTTGTAAGATTGCATGGCATTCCTTCATCTATAATTTCTGGTAGAGATCTAAGATTTACTTCTCACTTTTGAAAGGGATTGCAATCTTCTCTAAGAACAAGAGTAAATTTTAGTACAATTTTTCACCCTCAAACAGATGGTCAGACAGAAAGAACTAATCAAATCATAAATGATATGTTTAGAGCGTGCATAATAGATTTTGGTGGTACTTGGCATGAACATTTATCATTGATTGAGTTCTCCTACAATAATAGCTACCAATCAAGTATTCAAATGGCACATTTTGAAGCTTTACATGGTAGAAGTTGTAGATCACCCATATGTTGGGATGAGATTGGGGAGAGGCAGTTAGTAGGTCCTGACATGATTCAAGATACTACTCGAAATATCCAGATGATTTGGGACCGACTAAAAATTACCCAATCCCGACGAAAGAGTTATGCTGACAATAGAAGAAGAGATCTAGAATTTTAAATAGGTGACCATGTCTTCTTGAAGGTATCACCTACTCGAGGAATCCAAAGATTCGGAGTCAAAGGAAAGTTAAGTCCGAGATTTATTGATCCTTTTGAGATCCATGATGAAGTTGGAGAAGTAGCATACAGACTAGCATTACCCCCGAAACTGGCAGGAGTGCATGATATTTTTCATGTGTCAATGCTAAGGAGGTATGCCTATGATCCTTCGCATGTGATCCACATGATGATCTGGTACTGTAAAAAGATTTATCTTATGAAGAGAAACCAATCAAGATACTAGATCAAAAATTACATCAACTAAGGAATAGAGCAATACCAATGGTTAAAATCCAATGGAGCCATCGTGGACAAGAAGAAGCCACTTGGGAATTAGAGGATGCGATTAAGAAAAAGTATCCAGAATTATTTTCAGGTTAGTATTGTTAGCACTTCTCTTATTTTGTAATGAATCATGTGAATTTGGAGGACCAAATTCTTTTTAAGTGGGGGAGGATGTAGTAACTTGAAATTATATATATGTATTTATATGCGAAAAATAATAATGAAATATGAAAATAAAATAAATTATGAATATTTTTTCTTTATGTCTTTAAAGTGTAGAATATATAAACGCGAATCATATCCCACGTGTTAATACGAACGGCGAGATTCGCAGCACGATTATGAGAAGGCGAAGATGTCAGTACTGTACCATCCGATTTAAGAGATAATTATTAGCTCTACTTAAATTATAATTAGTGGATGATGTCATTTCTTACATCATTGAATAAATGAGGTCATTGATTATGCAATAGAGGGGGATTTATTTCAACATTCACATATTGTAATTTATTTTTAACATAAGTTGGTGTAATAGTAACATGGGTTTGTGAAATAAAAAAATTAGGTAAAAAATTGACTTAGAATTAAATTAGCAATATAACATTATTGAATAAATTAAGTAATTAATTATGTCATAGAGGGGGATTTATTTTAACATTCACATGCTAGAATTTATTGTCAACATAAGTTGGTGTAATAGTAACATGGGTTGGTGAAATAGAAAATTAGGTGAAAAATTAACTTAGAATTAAATTAGCAATAAAATATCATTGAATAAATAAGATAATTGATTATATCATAGAGGGAGATTTATTTCAACATTCACATGTTGGAATTTATTATCAACATAAGTGGGTGTAATAGTAACATGGGTTGGTGAAATAGAAAATTAGGTGAAAAATGGACTTAGAATTAAATTAGTAATAAAATAATTATGAGATTTGGCCTATAAATAGGGCTGAGATCTTCCCTACTCAAAGAACGAATCCATTGGGGAAGTGTTGGTTGTAGAGAGGAGGAAATCTTGAATTTTAGAGGAGTATTCGAAGTGTTCTTCGTTTCTGTTCTTCTTCCTCTTCGATCTTCCACTAGGTAAGTTTTCTCTCAGGCAAAACTTAATTAGATCTTCATATATGATCCTTTGCACGAGTATTTTGATTCTATGAAATTTTTCATGATCATGCATTTGTGACTTATTTTGAGATTTAAAGTCCAAAAATTGGAGTTTTCGTTGTAAGAACGAGTTTCGATTTTCTATCTAAGATCGTGGATCACACATGGACCGTGATTTGAACGTGGTAACCATGTCCGATTTGCATCGTTTATGTGAGTTATTTCAAAACTTTAATTTTAAATTTTAAAATCATGTTCTTGCCTTAAAAAGACTATCGAGAAAGAAATGACTATATAAATGAACTCGTAAGGCTATCGCTAAAGCTTTAAACAACTATGCTCGAATTTTCATAAAATTCCTATACTTGATTGACCCTGTCCATTTTGATCTAAGCTCTATCTGAAAGCTTGACATCTTCTTTTCCTTCATTGAAATTCTTTTACAAATGAACATGTTAGAATATGCAACAACTGATTTCTGTTCGATTTACGTGTTTTTGTATTTCTGACAAATCGTGTGACTAGCAAGTCTACCAAGAAAGATTGGTGTCTAAGGCTAGAGGTCCATGGGCAAACGCTTTAAGTGGATAAGTTGTTACTTAATTAGGACCTTGCGAATGCGAGGAGAACCTCCCACTGTCTCACCTCTTACCTGGCCGAGATCTCTTTAGTTTTCTTCTAAGCACCCGACTGCGAAAAACTTGATCTAAACCTATTTTACAAGATTTTTTGCAGAGCTGATCGTGCCTTGACTGGCAAATTATTCTCTTTATTGTCTTAATATCATTAAATATGATGCCTTAAATCATCTTTGAAATTCTCTTATAAACTTCAATTTCTCTTCATACTACTTAATGAAAATTTTGCTGGATCTGTACTTTAGTCATAAACTACCATTTGGGAGTGTAGGAGCTAAGTGCCATGCAGGACAAAGTGCTACGTTATGAGAGCCACCACTTGAGGCTGGAATGGCGCAATGTGCTACATAACGGGAGCCACCTCTTGAGCCTGTAGGGGCCACCTCTAAAGTCCTCCATAACTAAATGTCTAGTTGTGCGCTATACTACGCTTCTTAAGCTTTTCTTGAAACTCGGATTGGCCATAATTATAAATGAATTTTTCTAGAAATTACATGAGACTCTTGGTCCACCTGAACACTCAATGCCTGGCAAACATGGGATCCCTGATCTAGTCCTAGGCGAGTAAAGCCTGAAAGTACTTGTGCCCGAGGGAGTTGAATGATTAGGTGTGACATTGTACCAACTGACATGCAAGATTGAAGTAGACAATTCACTTATTACATGCTTGACTCGTTACATAGTTGACTTTCTGTACATGATATGTTTGACCGGGAGTGTTAATATTCTTGTTACATGGCCAATTTTACAATTCCATACTTATTATTGATCCTCATGCTTACACTTGAGTTTTACAATATCCATTCTTGAATTCTTGACTTCCTGATCTTGTTCTCTACTATACTTGTCATTTATTTTATTTATTTATTTTATTTCGAGAGCATATAGATGATTCAAAATGTTAATTACTTAAAGTGACATGGTAAAGAGATATAAGTCCTATTAAGCTTTCTAGGTCACCTTGTGTATTCTTGTCAATTTTTTGGAAATCTCAAAGATGACGGGAATCAACTGGAGTGACGAGAGTGCTGATAGTTTTTATTAGATTTTTTCCCAGTCCATCTACTTAGAAATGGATGTACTAGATTTGAATAGTATCAAAAGTCCTTGAAGAATATTTGTTGGAAATGTCAGGTTATGAAATAAAAATGTAATTTTATCCATTTTTTGTTCATACTCATTATCTGAGTCTCCTGATTAACCCGCTCATATAATTGTTCACTCCTTGATAATTCTACCTTTTTTGGGGCGTGACTGAAAATCCATCTATGAAGATCATGAAAAATCTATTTTTCTTATAAGATTGCACTGCATTTATCTGATCATCATTGCATGACTTCAAGGTAATTAAATGGTGACATGGGGAAGGGCAGGTCATTCCTGTCTGAAATCTATCACCACGCGTGAGAATGTGCCTCTGCCTGGTACCATGAGTCACTTGTTCATATAAGTCATAGGATGATTTTTTGTCAAAATATCAATTGTGAAATTCATGCACACAGTGAGGGGGAGTTGCTAGCTAGTTGATATGTATTTGAGGCTAAGGCTCATTTCTAAGAAAGTACATCTTGTGCTAATTACACTGCTGAAAACTACTGAAAGATTTCTGCAATTGATAGGTCACTTCATGTTAATGGGTGTGTAGTAACAACACTCTGTCTATTCTACTGCATTCTCTCTTTAAGGTGTTGACCCCAAGGGTCGACCCTCTTGAGTCTTGGTGCTGTCTTATGGTTTTTGAATTTGTTTGTCCTACCCTTGTGTCTTTATCTGTGCAACTTTTATAACACCAAGGTAAGACAAGTCTACAAAGTGCATTTTGGCCATATATTTAGGATAGCACTAGAGTTCATGCATTAGGAGCATTTAGAACATTCAAGTGAAATCTGAACCCTTGCATTCATGTTGCATATGCACAACATATTGCATTTTCTAATCCTGCGTTTGATGAAATGAGACATTCTGGTTTGTTATGTCTGGAAGACTAAGTCAACTTACAGACCTTGCTAAGTCGACTTACTCAATTTGGTTTTGAAATCTTCAGCTAGTTGTTTTTCCAATGTTCTTAACTTTTTATTCCTTGTTGACCCATGCTTCTTATCTCTGAATCCATTTGCAAATCTATCTCTGCTTCATCATCATCATTCCATGTCAGTCATGCAATCTAGGAGTGCATTTAGAATCCATATGCTACAAAGTAGTGCATGTCGAGACGTATGTCCTCCATATTGCATTCTGCATTGCATTTTGCATGTTTTCCCATTGTGTGCTTGCATGTTAATATATGTTATATACAACCCCCATCCTTGAAACTTCTAAGACCATATACTTCTTGATTAATAATGTTGTATCTGAGTCTCAACTAGTGTGTCTCATGTCAAATATTTAGGGAGAGTAAATTTTGATAAGTGCACCTATATAGGGGGAGCTGCACAGTCATGTCTTAAATTGAATTTTGGGTATACATGCTAAATCAAATTCGCACACTATCATGCACTTAAATGTGAAAAATGGGTGTTAAACATAAGGATATGAGATTTTCTTTTTAACACTCAAGAGAAACTAAGCTTAATGCATGGACTTTGAAGAGGCAGTTAAGGAAAAAGCTACCTGCCTCATTTTGAAATGAAATGATAAAGTGAAAAGCAGAGTAATGCTCAGCGTCACTGAGCAAATTGGATGCATGTCACCTGAGACGTGATATGGTTCACTTTGAAAAATGCTGTACTGAAGTACCTCTGTTCAAAAATGAGGTGAAATAGTTAATATTCTGAGTAACCGGGGAGTCTAGCATGTGATCCATGTGTCTCGCGTAAAAAGGGATAATTTGAACCTGATCACTCTTAGAAAAATTCAGATTGTCTCTATGAAACCGGTGAAAATTTTTGTGTTTAAAAATTATGGTTCAATGGGGTCAGAGCAGAACCCTCCAATACGCTGTTATCTGAAAATGAAGTGCAGTCTGTGTAGTCTCTCATTGTGTTGGAATGAAAATCTATATATATACATATGACTAAAATTCATTCTCATGCTTACTGATGTGCACAAAACACTAGTCGTTGAAAAATAATGATGTGCTTAATTTCAAAATTATTACCACAGTCACTCACTAAAAAGATTTTTAAGATCAAAGTAGAGTGGTGAATACAGGTCGATCCCACGAGGAGAAAGATCTTTTATTAGGTTGAAAACTCTTGTGTTTTGAAATCAATGTTTGAGTGAGTTGTTCAAAATTAAAATTAAAAGTGCATGAAATTAAATTGCATGAAATTAAATCTAACTAAAGAACGTTGGAGGGTTGAAGATGAGAAGATTGGAAGAAGTAGAGAGAGAGGAAGAGAAAGACAATTGCACAAATAAAACTTTTATTACTAGAAATGAAAGATTACAAGTCTATGAAAATAAAGATTACACCTCAAATGAAACTAAAAGAAAGAGGAAGAATCAAGAGCCAGAAAAGTGTAGAAGAATAGCACTATCCAATCCTCGCCGAGCCTTTGAGGAGATCACCCCATCTTGGAGATGAACGCCGCCTTGAGAGTACCGAGCTTTCACTAAAGGAAAGTTAGAAGAATATAGAGAAGGGAGAGAAAGATAGAGAGGAGAAGAAGAATAATTTAAAAACAAGACATGTGTGTGCTGTGTGATTTGGGAAGTGAACAGAGAGAGAGAGAGGAGAGGTTGAGAGGATACGGGAGAGAGGGGAAAGCACAATAAAATAGTGAAAAAATAATACAAATATAGTCAGAGGAGAATTAAAATAACTTTAAAACGAAGGAGATTAGAAGATGACGAAGAAGAAGACGTTGAAGATCTATAAGAGAGGAAGAACTTTGGTGAAGGGAGCAGAGGGAGAAAACGATAAAAAGATTGGGGAAAAGTGAAAAGAATAGTAAAAATGTGGATGAATAGTAAAACGTGAAAATTGAACTTTGAAAATTAAATTATAACTTTAAAACGAGACAGAATTGGAAGAAATGGAAAAAGAAGAAACTCTAGAGATTTGAAAAATGAAGAACTTTGCTGAAAAGACTAAGATGAAAAGAAGAACATAAAACTATGAAAAAGGCTGGAATCTTCCATTCGGTTCTCATGGGCGTTCTTTTATAGCGTTTTGGGGACTTTCAATCATACAGGGCCTTGGAGATTAAGTCCAAATCTAATCTTTCATTCAAAATCCCGTTTGAACTGAGTCTCTTGCCATGAAAGAGTCCTTCTTGCATGAAATATGGGAAGATAGCTTCGTTTAGCAGTGCCCGCTTTCATCTTGGCTTCTGACTGAAAATGGTGTCCACCATAGTGACCGTTAATTTAGAAAATGGCGCCTTATGTCTGGACGCTATTTCTAGTTGGTGTCTATGTCTCAGCCGCAAAATCTTTCTTTCCTTATTTTAATATTTTTCTTACTTTTCGTGCAAAAGATTTGGCGTCTTCACGGACAATCGCTAATTCATATTTCCATATTAATTTCCAGCTCTTTTCTTTCTATTTCGTATAAGAGGAATTGATGCCTTCTCAAATGGTCGCTAATTCTTTTTTCTCATAAATTGCTTCAAATAGACGCCTTCATAAAAAGGCGTTGATTCTTGAAATGGCGCCCTTCCGAACAGGCGCTGATTCTAAATGGCGACAGAGCTCTAGCTGTCAATTCTTTTCTTCTAGCAACGGGCTTCAAATTAGCGTCGTTCAGAATGCCCCTGATTCTTTGAATTAGCACCTTTTCACAAAGGCGTTATTTTAATTGGCGTCTGGCCTCTGGTCGCTCATTCATGTGTCTTGAAAGAAATGGCATCCAGTCTTTGGTTACTAATTCCTGCAATAGTGAAAATTCATTGTAAATGCCAAAAATAGGTTATGCAACCTATCTCTTGTGCAAGTTCATGTCTCATATAGTCATTATGGCTCAAAAGGATGGTTAATTTCATGCAAACTCAATTTATTTATGAGATTGGAGTTAATTGTCCAAATTGCATAACTTTATTCTTTTAATGCTCAAAGATGTCATATGTGATACAAATTATGATATAAAATATGACACTCATCACGCCTCCCAACTTACTCATTGTTTGTCCCTTAGCAATGCAAATAAATTAAGATTTAAGACCAACAAGAGTTTGTAAAGTTCATACCTTCATATCCAACTCTTCCTTCATAGAATCAACCAAAGATTAGGAATTTCGAACCATTAATACACACTAGCCTTTAAGTTGAAAATTAAGAACATGACTAAGAATGTATCCAAAATCTCAGTAGCACTTGTGCAAGTGTAATACCAAATCCACAGCATAGACAATTGCATCTCTCATTTACCATTTTAGATAAGTGTCATTCAATCTCTGCATCTCCTAGACCAGAGCAATAAGTATAATAGCTTTTTGTCTACCTTTTTTCACAAAATTTCTACACACATGATACTGCATAACCCTTCACTGTATGACGCGAACCTCAACTCTTGCCATAGGAGAAGCAGGCCCGGTTACTAGGATCAGGGACATTTTTCATGGTGTCTTTTCTCTTCTTTTTTTTCAATGTGCTTTGCACTTATTTGATGGATAACTTTGGCAGATAGCTTTATCAAAAATATCTCTTCCTCAAGAAGTGCAGAGTATCAGACACTACTCCAAAATAACAGAAGGTCTGTCTTGCTTGTTTCATTAGCGTGCAAGTGATTTTTTTTAAGTGCTAATGAACTTTAAAGAGATTCTTAAATCTATTTTCCATGGCTAGATTGAATAAATTTTCCATCATCCTTCTCCCTAGTATTTTCTATTTCAGAATTACTTTCAATGAAAGCATGAATCAAGAAAACTTAGTCAGAGATTTCATCTTTCCACTTCTATTTCATGCAAAAATGTAGGACAAAGTTATATGCAAGTTGTCATGCAAGAATTCCTGTCAAGTTATTTTATATGCATCATTTTCTCTCCCTTCCAACTTGAATGATATTGTCCTCAATGGCATATGTAAGCAATAAAAATAATAGAATAATGTAATAATACAGATTGTTGAGAAGGAAAGAGACAACTTGATATGTGGGGCAAAACTCCATCATTGATAAGGACGACGATAACTTCATCTCCTTGGCTCTTAACTATTCACTGAGAAACACACTAAAAATAAAATTTTAAATGACAAAAACATTATGTTGCCTCCCAGAAGCGCTAAATTTTCCATCTTCAGCCAGATGCATGAAAGCTTAAAAATTCATTCCTGATCACGTAATGCAATGGATTCTTTTGGTGACAATTGCTCATTTTCCAAGTAAGGCTTTAATCTTTGACTATTAATAGTGAAAATATGACCATTCTGAGGATTCAAGATTTTAACAGCTCCATGGTCAAATGCCTTAGTAACAACAAACGGTCCATCCCATCTAGATTTCATTTTTTCTGGGAACAACCGTAGCCTTGAATTGAAAAGTCAAACCTTTTGATTAGCATGAAAAGTTTATCTGTGAATATGTTTATCATGAAAATTTTTAGCTTTGGCTTTATAAAGTTTCAAATTTTCATAGGCTTCGTTACACAGTTTCTCTAGTTTATTCAATTATAGAGCTCTTTGGGACCCAACTTGAGTGAGATCAAAGTTAACTTGTTTAATGGCCCAATATGCTCTATGCTCTAATTCGACAGGTAGGTGGCAGACTTTTTCAAAGATAAGTCTATATGGTGACATGCCAATGGGAGTTTTGAATGCAGTTCTATAGGCCCATAATGTATCATATAGTCTATCAGACCAGTCTTTTCTATCAGGCCTAACTGTCTTATGCAAGATATTCTTGATCTCCCTATTGGAAACTTCTACCTGGCCACTCGTTTGGGGATGATAGGGGGTGGCGAGCTTATGAGTGATGCCATATTTGAGGAGTAAAGCTCGGAATTGAGAATTTGTGAAATGAGAACCCCCATCACTTATTATAGCCCTAGGACAGCCAAATCTAGAGAAAATATTTTTCTTTACAAACTTCATTACAACCTTATGATCATTGGTCCTAGTGGCTATATCTTCAATCCATTTAGAAACATAGTCAACCGCCACCAAGATATATTCATTCCTAAAAGATGGTAGAAATGATCCCATGAAATATATACCCCCAACATCAAAAAATTTTACTACCAGAATGAGATTTAGCGGCATCATATCTCGTTTTGAATTATTGCCCACAGCTCGGCACCTTAAACATGTTTTGGCAAATTCATTAGCATCTTTAAATAAAGTGGGCCAATAAAATCTACTTTGCAACACTTTAGCCACAGTCTTTTTTTCTGAAAAGTGTCCCCCGCAAGCTAAATTGTAACAAAAATTCAAGACAGACTATTGCTCTTCTTCAGGGACACATCTTCAGATTATATGATCAGGACCCATATAAAATAGCTCTCAGTCCTCCCAAAAATAGTGCTTGACCATAGAAAAAAAATGATCTTTTTCCTGCTTAGTCCACCCACCCAGAATCTGTCCTACTGCCAAGCAGTTAACAATGTGAATGTACCAGGGGGTTGAAGTGTGACATATAACAAGAACATGCTCATCAAGAAAAGCGTCATTCATGGGAGTGCTCACAGATATAACAATATGAGACAGATGGTCAGCATCAACATTTTCTAACACCTTCTTATCCTTAATCTCCAAATCAAATTCTTGAAGCAATAAAATCAATTAAATGAGACGGGGTTTTGCATCCTTCTTGAAAAGCAGATATTTCAAAGCTGAGTGATCGGAATACATAATAACCTTAGCCCCCAAAAGATATGAACAAATCTTCTCTAGGGCAAAAACAACAACAAGAAGTTCTTTCTCTGTGGTAGTATAATTCATCTAAGCATCTGCGAGGATGCGGCTCGCGTAGTAGATCACCACAGGTTTCTTATCCGCTCTTTGACCCAAGACAGCTTCGATAGCATAATCTGAGGCATCGCACATAATTTCAAATGGCAGTGACCAATTAGGAGATTGAAGTATTGGGGCTTGAGTGAGGGCCGCTTTCAGGGAATGAAATGCCTCTAAGCAAGAATCATCCAGCTGGAAGCTGAGCAATGATAGAGAAGTTTTGAATGAATCTTCTATAGAATCCGGCATGGCCAAGAAAAGAGCAGATTTGTTTAACAGATGTTGGGGGAGGAAGATTAGAAATCAAATCGATTTTAACTTTGTCGACCTCTATTCTCCTTTCAGAAAGAACATGGTCTAGCACTATCCCTTCTCTAACCATAAAGTGGCTTTTCTCCCAGCTGAGCACTAGATTAGATTCTATGCACCTTTCTAGAACTTTCTTCATATTTCCTAAGCATTCTTCAAACGATGCTCCAAACACTGAAAAATCATCCATAAAAACTTCTAAAAATTCTCCCACCATTTCAGAAAAGATTGCCATCATACACCGCTGAAAGGTAGCCAGGGCATTACCAAGCCCAAACGACATTCTTCTAAATGCAAACGTACCGTAAGGACACGTGAATGTAGTCTTTTCCTGATTGCTTGGGTAAATTACAGTCTGATTATACCCAGAGTATCCAACCAAAAAATAAAAATATTTTTGTCCAGCTAATCTCTCCAAAATCTGATCTACAAAGGGGAGAGGGAAATGATCCTTCTTTGTCATGGAGTTTAATTTTCTATAATCAATACAAACTCTCCACCCCATTTGTAGTCTCGTCGGCACCTCCTCTCCTTTTTCATTCTTAACAACAGTCAACCCTGATTTCTTTGGAACTACTTGTGTGGGGCTGACCCACTTACTATCAGAGATGGGATATATGATCCCGACATCCAGCCACTTCATGACATCCTTCTTAACCACCTCTTTCATATTTGGATTTAGCCTGCGCTGCATCTCCCTGCTCGGCTTTACATTATCCTCTAAGTAAATGTAATGCATGCAGACATCCGGACTAATTCCCTTCAAATCGGCTACTAACCAACCTATCACCCCTGGAGAGGGGGATTTCTGTAGCCCATCTAAGAGCAGCCAAACTAGGTCCATCAGGACCAAACGAGGCTCAGCTCATCCAAGTGACGGCCCCATAGGGTCCACTTAGGCTAAAAAGCCCAATAAGATTACTCGGGATCTCATCCTTCCTCGGCGGCCCTTAGGCTCGGAAGGCCCGAGCGTCGGTCAGAACGGAGGAAGACCCATGCCCGAGTTATCCCCTCATCAGGATAGAGGCAAGCGCTTAGCGCCCACTCTGACCTATCTTCATCCAAGCTATGCCTATCGCCCAGACATGGTTGGCACCTTTTATGCTCGGACCGACCGAAGATTGCTTATCCACGCTGACGTTGATGAGCCCTTAATGAGCAGGAGTTTATGAGGATAAGAGACCCATGATCCCTCAAGGCTATGAAGATCCCACGATGAGGACGTAAAGATCTCACGATGAGGACGTAACTCCCACCTGAAACTCCTCAACTTACGGGACTCATAAGGTGAGCACACTATATAAACCTGGGACTCCCTCCAGTGAAAGGTAAGGGCAATACATGCCTAAAATCCCATGAGTAGGAACCACTTCACCAACTTGGTGTAGGGGGATCTCGTGCACCTCTTTCTACCTCCCTCCCTATCTTCCACCATTGCTCTACTGACTTAGGCATCGGAGGGTTTTCCCCAGGGAACCTCCCCTGGGCCCCCTGATCTGTTTCCTTTTCTCTACAGTTTACTGTTCGGTGATCATCTACCCAGCTTAGGAGTCGCGCGAGATCACGCCCCTTCATCTGGCGCCGTCTGTGGGAAACGACCGAAGAGCTAGTATGGTGCGAAGAAGTTCATATAGGAGGTCCGTCGGCGACAGGGGAAAGACCATGGTGGCGGCGGGAGAAGGCCCTTCTCAAGCCTCACAAAATCCCCATTCCAATGCCAGCACCCCCGCCGACGGACCACCCCCTCCCACCACCGTAGTAGGGGTACCGCTTAACGGCGGCGACGACGCCTTCCAAGCCCTCAACGCAAAACTGGATGTCCTCGTGGAACTCATGAGGACTCAGGCGGCCAGGGATGGAAGGTCACGCGCCCCTCTGGAAAGCCCCCCCCCCCCGCGAGAACGTGTCCCAGTACACCGCCAGAGGTTGCTTCACCCTCCGAGGGCAGCAGCTTATTCGCAACAAGGCAGGAGGACCCTCACAAGCCCCCCTCCGGAGCAAGAGGCCTCCTCCACACCAAAACGAGGTAAGCATGGGGCACGCCGTCCACTCCCGGAGACCGAAGTCCCTAGGGAGCACCAGGACAGCCTGCCGTCACGCCCCCTCAGCCCTACGGCGTAACAACAGCCGGAGTTGTCCCTCCGTCTACGAGAGTTTGAGAGGCACTTCGCAGCACAGGAGCGCACCTTACAAGCCTTGTAGAAGACCTCTCCACCAGAGGATGAGGAGAGATCCCCGTTCTTCGACCATATCTTGAAGGCAGAGGTATCTCCCAGAACCTCCATCCCGACCTTCAAGCCTTACGACGGCCAAGGTGACCCGGCCGACCACTTCAATAGCTTCGACGCCATGATGACCCTTCATGGAGCGTCCGACACCATCAAATGCCGAGCCTTTGCGACCACCTTGGTCCAAGGCACCCAAGCATGGTTCCGGGTCCTCGCCCCCGGATCCATCCGAGACTTCAAGCAGTTTGGGCGAGTATTCAAGGAGAGTTTCACTGGCAGCGGCCCCCCGAGGTCGGTAGCGGGTCTTTTGGCTCTCAAATAGGCTCAAGGGGAGAGACTCCGGGCCTACATCAACCGATTTAAATCGGAAGCCCTGAGAATCCCCCGCCTGGATGTAGCCTCGGCCATAACCGCGCTAACCGGAGGCACCCGGGATGAGAACCTCCGTCGCGAACTTGTCCTCCACCCTCCCTCGACCCTTGCCGAGCTAGTGACTCTGGCATTACGCCATGCTGAGTGCGAAGAAGTTCTCAGCGCATGCCGAGGCACAACCGGCTCGGGTCGGGAGGGGGACAAGAAGCGAGCACCCGAGTCAAGCTCGGGCCAAGGAAAGAGGCGGAACCGAGACGGGGAGCACAAAGAACCGTCCAGGAAGTATGAGCGGTACACTCCCCTAACAGCTCCAGTATACGAAATATATGAAGACATCAAAGGCTCGGGCCTCCTCCGCCAACCTGAGCCAATGAGGTCGAAAAGCCGCAATCACAGCAAACATTGCCTATTCCACAGAGATCACGGGCATCACACCGGTGATTGCCATCAGCTCCAGGATGAGATTGAGCACCTCGTACGCCAAGGACACCTGTCCCGGTTTGTGGCCGGGCTAAAGGAGGACCGAGGGGCCCCAGAGGAAATCGACAACGCCCCTCGCGGGGTCCATATCAACGTCATCACCGGAGGAGCTGCATCGGGAGGAGACAGTGGCCGAGGAAGGAAGCGTCATGCTGAGCAGGAGAGCCGAGCCATCAAGCCTCCCAAGGCCCCGCCGAGTGAGCCTCAGGTCATAGTATTTTCCGACCAATACCTGGAAGGGCTGACCACCCCGCATGACAACGCCCTAGTCATATCGACCACAATAAACCATTGTAACGTAGACAAGATTCTAGTTGACAATGGAAGTGCCCCTGATGTATTATCCTATGAATGTTTCCTTAAGATGGGGGAGGATCCATCTAAACTCTGCCCGATCCGAACCCCTCTGTGTGGGTTCAATGGCCGGGCCACTTATCCCGAGGGAGCCCTCAGCCTGCCGGTTACTCTTGGCACCCCACCCAAAACCGTTACGGTTATGGCGGACTTCATAGTGATCAAGGGTATGATAGAGTACAATGCAATCTTCGGCCGAGGGATCCTTTGCCGAACGAAAGCAGTACCTTCTACCTATCACCAAAAGATGAAGTTCCCCACCAAAAATGGGTTGGGGGAAGTCCGAGGTAACCATGCCATGGCCAGAAGATGCTACAATATCTCGGTTGAAGCCACAAGGTCGGACGGGAAGAACAGGGGCCCCTGGGAAGTCGAGGAAAAATCCGCAACCACCGAGCCTGGAGGTGAATTGCTAGCGATTTTCCTAAATGACGACCCGACCCTGGGAGTAAAGATTGGAGCCGACCTAACATCTGCTGTCCAACAGCAATACACAGAGTTTCTTTCCACGTACGTCCGAGTCTTTGCATGGTCTGATGATCAACTCCCTGGGATACCATAGGAAACGGTGATGCATAAGCTCAACCTCGATCCAACCATCAAAGCCGTACAACAACGCAGAAGGAAGCACGCGCTAGAGAAGCAGGTGATCATCAAGGAGCAAGTCACCAAGCAGCAAAACACTGGTCTTTTCAGACCGGTCCTATACCCGACATGGCTGGCTAACGTCGTCCTGGTACCAAAAGATTTGGGAAAGTGGCGAATGTGCGTGGACTTCACCGACTTGAACAAGGCTACTCCAAAAGATTGCTATCTGTTACTGAGCATTGACCAACTGGTTGACTCAACCTCGGGCAACGAAATACTCAACTTTCTAGATGCCTATTTAGGTTACCATCAGATCAGAATGCACCCCGAAGACATCGAGAAGACCGCCTTTATCACCGACTTCGGCGTACACTGCTACACCCGGATGCCTTTCGGGTTGAAGAACGCTGGAGCCACGTACCAGAGGCTGGTCAATCATATGTTCGAGGGACAGCTCGGTCGGAACGTCGAGGCCTATATTGACGACATGCTCGTGAAGACCCCCAAGGCCGAGAAGCACTTCGCCGACCTAGCGGAAACCTTCGACACCCTCCTGAAGTACAACATGAAGCTCAACCCTACCAAGTGCACCTTCGGAGTAAGGTCCGAGAAATTCTTGGGCTTCTCAGTCACCCAGCGTGGGATCGAGGCCAACCCCGACAAGGTCCAGGCCATCCTGGACATGCACCCACCCACCTGCATCAAAGATGTTCAACGCCTTACCGGGCGCATTGCCGCGCTCAACAGATTCCTATCCCGCGCGGCTGAATGATGCCTACCCTTCTTCAAACTATTGAGGGGGCCTAAAATGGCATCTGCTACATTCGCGTGGGATGAGGAATGCCAAAAAGTGTTCGCTAGGGTTGGTTACCTCGGCCAAGCGCCTCCGACCCTATTTCCAAGGGCACTCCATCACCGTGCTGACCGGTGAACCACTGAAGTGGATCCTCGCTCACCCTGAAGCCTCAGGACACCTCGTCAAGTGGGCCATCATGCTCGGGGCCTACGATATATCATATCGGCCTCGCTCGACTATTAAAGGCCAAGCGCTCGCTAACTTCATCACCGAGAGCACCATCCCGACTGAAGAAAGATCTCCATTCGTGCCCGGGCCGACCTGGGAACTGTTCATCAACGGATCCTCCAACTTAGCAGGAAGCGGCGCCGGGATCCTCCTGAAGTCCCCCGAAGGAGCAGGGCTACAGTACGCCCTGAAGTTCAACTTCCAAGTATCTAACAACACTTCCGAGTATGAGGCCCTCATATCGGGAGCCCGCATGGCCCGGTGGTTAGGGGCTGAGCGAGTCAGGATTCACACTGACTCTCAACTGGTCGCTAGCCAGGCCAACGGCAGTTATGAAGCTCGAGAAGCACCGATGATCAAATACCTCCAGCTGGTCAAGACCGTGGCACAACAGTTCGAGAGTTTTGAGGTAGTCCAAATAGCTCGAGAAGAAAATTTCCGAGCGGACGTCCTCTCTCAGCTGGCCTCCTCTCTTGACCCCGAGGGTACTCGATCGGTCCTTCTTGAAGAGCTAGAGCGGCAGAGCATCGATTTGGAGCTCCTAGATGTTGACTCGGCCTCCCTAAGAGACTGGCGTACCCCGTACCTGTCGTGGCTCCAAGACTCTGAGGAGCCTCCTGACCCTCAGGAAGCCCGAAGATTGAAGTACCAAGCTCGGCGATTCGTCACTCTTGATGGCGCTCTCTACCGGAGATCCTTCTCCGGTCCTCTCCTGAAGTGCCTCAGCACCGACGAAGCCAACCGAGCGATCGAAGAAGTTCACGAAGGTCTGTGCGGAGCGCATTTAGGAGGTAGGTCGCTCGTAAGGATCTTGCTACGGCTAGGTTACTGGTGGCCCACTCTACAGCGTGACTGCTCAACCTACACACAACATTGTGACCGGTGTCAGTGATTTGACCACTTGGTCCATCAGCCAGCAACAGAGCTCATCACCCTAGCCGAGCCTTATCCTTTCGCTCGCTGGGGAATCGACATCCTCGGGTCATTCCCCACGGCCCAGGCCCAGAAGAAGTTCATTATCGTCGCCATCGATTACTTTACTAAGTGGATCGAGGCCGAAGCCACAGCAAGGATCACCGAGACAGTCGTCTGGAATTTCATCTGGAAGTCAATCATCTGTCGTTACGGCATCCCCCGAGTGATAGTAAGCGATAATGGTCGGCAATTTGATTCTCGTTATTTCCGAGACAGATGTGCCGACCTAGGCATTCGCAATCACTTCACCTCGGTCTCCCACCCTCAGGCTAACGGGCTGGTCAAAATTGCCAATAAGACTATCTTAAAAGGCATCAAGACTAGGCTCGGCAAAGCCAAGGGCAGCTGGTTTGAGGAATTGCCGAACGTACTTTGGTCACACAGAACGACTCCCAGAACGTCAACTGGTGAAAGCCCCTTTCAGCTGGTATACGGTACTGAGGCCGTGATCCCGTTGGAGATTGGCAACCCCTCCCTCCGAGTCATCTGCTTCTCGTCCAAGGCAAACGACCAGAAACTGCTTGAAAACCTCGACCTAGCAGATGAAGTCCGAGAGATTTCCAGCATCCGAGCAACGGAATACCGATGCCACCTCACTCGATACTACAACGCCAAAGTCTGAGATAGACACTTTCAACCGGGAGACTTCATCCTCAGGAAAGCCGAAGCCTCTCGACCACTTGAGGCGGCGGGCAAGTTATCCCCTAATTGGGAAGGCCCCTACCGAGTGGTCGAGACGCTCGGAAAAGGAGCATACCGTCTATCCACGATGGAAGGAGAGCTCATCCCTCGACCTGAAACGCGACTACACTACGCAAGTTCTACTTCTCAATACTGAGCATTGTGTAAACGACATGAGATAAAACAAAAGGCTCTTTTCTTTTATTCAAACAACTCGCTTGTACATCATGAAGGTCGAAGCCAAGAAAATACATGTCAAAAAAGCAAAAAATCCATCTAGCACCGCCGTATGAGCCCATCGTTCGGCTGACTTGGTTGACCTTCCTACGTCCAGCCATTGACTCTGCCTCGTGTAGAAACTGGCTCGGATAAAGGGTAGTCGACCCCGTTGACTCGGGCAGCTCGGGACAAAGGTGACAGAGGGATTAGGAAGGAGAAGGCTACCTTCCAAGTTGAACTTGGAAGAGAAAGGGGAGAGGGAATGCATATGAAAGCATTCTCCCCGCCAACCTGCCAACTCTTTGGAAAGAAGAGAGTGTAGGCACCCTCCGAAGAGTGAAAGAAATGAGGTGAAGAGTAGAAGAGGGAAAAAGAGGCTGCGGGGGGGGAGAAAGAAACCAGTAGAGCTGGACGAGGAGGCAGGGGAAAACCCAGGAAGGAGGGAGCTTAATTGGCTTCCGCCTCCCCTCCATGGAGTGAGCAGGAAGGGACGGGCGGCAGGGATGCCTGATGCCCCCATCCGTCCACCATCTCACCCCCCTGTAAGCACTGCTGGAACTGATAAAAAGAAGACGACGTGCCTCCACACATCGGACCTTCTTCAGACCAGTCCGCCGACTGTCAGACCTCCTTCAAACCCGAAGCAGCAAGGACTCTCTGCCCTCCGTCATCGACAGCTTCATCTTCCGGGGAGTCTTCCATGCTCCCAATATAACGGCACAACGCTACGTGAAGAAAGAATGAGGAAAGATTGTCAGGGAAACCCCTAAGCGGTGGAGAGGAAGGGACGCCCTTCAGACCTTTTATAGGCGAAGGGAGGCTATTTGCCTTAAATGATTCTCTCCTCGAAAACACGCCAAAGGGATCTCTCCCTACGAACGGTCACCTCAAAGTTCTCATTTTCTGCCCCAGCGGGACACACGAAGCGGCCAGGCATTCAAAGTATGAGAAAATGGAAAGACACCGTGTCAGACGCTCACCCAACCATCAGGCGAGATCCACGCAGAAAGTATCGGCTCTTTCCAACCACTGCAGATACGCTGAACAAAATACAGCAATGGTGATATGGAACAGATAAGTCTTCATCATAACGCTATTGCCTTATCTATTTTTCTACACAAAAGAGGAAGTTTTTTCTTCAAAAAGGAAAAAGACATACAAAAAGAGGAAGCAAAGCAGATACATCAGGCCTCCGGCCCACCTTGAAGCCTGGAAGTGGAGGGCTCAAACGGTCTGCCCCCGGCATCCTCGGTGACAGCCGACCCTGGCACTGACCCCACCGGTGTGGGAACTACCTCAGTTGCGTGCCCTCCCGAGGCATCCGGAGTTGGCGACCCCTCGAACGAAGAGCCCCCGTGATCCTCTTCATCCTGTGCCGAAGCAGAGGAACTGGAGGATGACAAGTCCGAGTCATAGCGTTGCCCGGACGGGAAGTCAACTACCCCAGACGCCTGCTCCTCGGCATAAGAGACGGCCCGGTCGTAGCCTTGCTTGAACCCCTTGCAGATGCCCCGGCGAAGTGCTAACTCGTAGTAGGGGAGGGCAGCCTACTTAAGGTCAACCCGATAGGCCTCTGAGATTTTGTACTGCTCGAGAGCCTCCGCCCCGATCGATCCCACCCTACCAGCGAGCCCGGCCTTCTCCCGCTCCACCTCGGTTGACTTCCGCTCGGCCTCAACCGTCTGCTTTTCGGCCTCCGCCGCCTGCTTCTCCGCCTCGGCCCGATCAGCCTCGGCCTCCCGCCGAAGGCGCTCGGATTCCTCCGCTCGGTCTACCAGCTCTGCACGTTCAGTCTCCCACCGGCCATTTGGCTCAACGCGTGCAAGGCGCTCCTATTCAAAAAGCATGTTCTTCCTCTTGAGCGATTCGCGGGCCTTAGCTAGCTGCTCGGTTATCGACCGGGTCTCCACCTGGCTCGACCGCACCAGCTCCCTGACTGAGGAAAGCTCCCGCCTATTGACACCCATTTTATGACCAATAGGTTGGGTCATCTCCTTATTCATTCTATATGATGCTCCGAGTTATCACCTTTCATTGAACCTTCTTGATCAGTTCGAGGTCTATTTCATGGGTTTTGACCTCTTGGTTGGGTCTGATTCCTTGTGGCTTGTCATTTGATGAAGCTTAGCAAGCTCTTATCACTTTTGGATCCTTATTATCTCTAACGGTCTATTCCGGGGGCGTTACGTTATTCTAACGCATTGGCCATGGGCCGTTACATCTTGAAGAGTCCTACGGCTTAAGGCCTTCTTCCAATGCTTATCCTTTTGCCTATCCGTTGATTCTAACGGTATGTCGTGCAACCGTTATATCATTGTAACGCGTCATCCCATGGCCGTTACATTCATTCAGAGTCCAACTATTTAGAACTTCTTCCCGTTGATCTTATCTTCTAAAGAGATAAGGTTTTATGACGGTCTTCCCCTGGCACGTTACGTTCATGTGGCGGTCTGTCGTGCAGTCGTTACATCCAACAGAGAGTCCTGGCTGGTCTGGTCTTTTCTCTGCTACTCCGTGGTCGAGTTGAGAGTTTGATCTTGTGATTTCTCTTCCAAATCTGATCCTCAGAACCTTCTGTTTGTTTCTATGGACTCTTGGGAGTATTATCTTCAAGAGTTTGCTAAGAATTATCCTCCTTTCTTGCTGGATTATCCTCTGCTCGACCGGAGAGTTGGAGGGTCTATAAATAGCCCCCTTAACTTCATGGCCTAAGGAGGAGAAATATGGAGTTTGCGTCGAAGTGATACCGCATTCAGGAGCCACATCCAACCAAAGAGAATTGATTTCTGCATCCATCTGTCTCACCGTCAAGGGAGTACTTCGGTTTTGGGTTTTAAAGTTCATAGTTTGCACACTTGTGTTCCTCCCTTGTTCCTTTCATCATAGCATTGTCCCTCTTCCTTCTTCCACGTTCTTTCATTTGTTTTGATCATCTAAATTAACCTCCCTCCCATGTTTTGAAAACACCCAAAGGGGTTAAAAAAAACAAACTTCCCCGGTATTCCCCTTTCCTTTTGAATGATATTAAGTTCTTTGATTATTGATACTACACTTGTTTGAAGGGCTAATCTGAGACTATTTTCTTGTGTTCACGTTATTTGGCAGGTATTTTCAGAGTTCATTAGACGAGGCCCAAGCTTTCTAGCTGGCTGGAAGGTTTGGAGTTTGAAGGATTCGCAAGTTGGTGCTGCAGATACTCTGACAGTCTCGGTCAGACGCGTCAGGTTCCTCTAACGGTTCATCAGGCGACCGTCACGCTCCTGTGACGCACAGGTTCTGGACCGTTACATTCAGCAGATCTGTAAATTTCAGTGGTTTCTATCTCCCGTGGGCGAGTGCATCATCCTCCTATTTCTATGGTATTATTCAGGTCTTTGGCTTGTTTTATTACCTTAGTGGCGACCACATTTCTTTCCTTAGTATTGGGCATTGGTTTTCTCTCTCTTATATCTCTTATTTCCTTTACTTGTTCCACCCACGTGGTGTGTTTTATTTATTCCATTGCTCCACGCTTAGGCGTGTGTTTTTCTTTTCTTTGTTTAGTTTAGTTCGATTGAGATAGCATTGCCCATGCTAGAGCTTGTGCTGATTACCTAGGTTCATGGTTCCCATGTTCATAGGTTGATTGAGATCATTGTTATTTGCTCATCATATTTATCATTCATCACATCACAAACAAAAAGGAAGAAAATAAATCAACAGACAATTTTTTGGCGATCACGGTGAGACAACTTGTGCCAATCGTGCTTTTTGATCTCTGTTAAACCTGCCATCATTTCCTTGTTTGGTTTTTCCCGGGTTTTCCCTTTTATTTCCTGCTATTTCTGGCTCTCTGGCTCCTCTGACGGTCTCTTGTCCCTACGTTACACTGATTCTGACAGTCTGGTCTTCGACCGTCACCTTCTTCTGATGACGCAGGTCCCCTAGACCGTTACATACTCCAGACAGGTACGCATCCCGAGGTGCATCTTAGTTCCGCAGTTTCTGCTGTGATATTCTTACTTGGGTGATATCTGGTGTCCTCCCTTATTATTCTGCTTATTCATATTCATTGTGTGCATACTTGTTTGCTAGATTCTAGGTTAGAATTTGCATGCACTCCGGTGCACATAGGTTCATGCATATTTTCATATATTAGATCGCATTTTCCTACCTTGGTGTGCGGACCTCTCATCTCCATATTCCTTGGGGCCGACTAGGAAATCACACCAGGGACCTCCATAAGTCCCCACGAGCTGTGGATTCCCACACGGACGCCGGGCCGGTTGTACCTTTCCACCCCGTGTCTAGGATTGCATAAGTGAAGGAGTGATCACATTTAGAGTCAAACCAAGCCTTACACCCCTCTCCTATTAGGAACCCATTGGCGAGAGCACATTTTTAATCAATCTATTAAAGTTCCAAAGGAGAAATCATAAAAATCTTGTGGCATCATCTTAAGCAACTTGGTTGACTTGAAGTGTCTTCATTTCTTTTTCACTTGCATCTTTGATAGAAATCATCTAGGTTTGATTGCTCGTTGTGTGATTGTTTGTTGTCTTGTTTGCATCTTGTTAAGGTTGTCCATTGCATGTGGAGTCACCTCCATCTGTTAGGAGCATCATCTCCCGGGGGCGAGTCCCTCTCCTCATCCTATTTCAACCCACTCTTCGAATCTACCATGGCTTCCTTTGATCTTCCTCGGTCCCAAGAGGAGTCTCTCCCTCAAGGGCTTCTAGAGGACCCCTCTAGGGTTGTCTCGTTCCAGCCCATGGAGGAACCCCTTCCTCCCTCATCTTCCATCCCCATGCAGATTGCTCCATCCACTCAAAATCCTCCTCTTCCTTCCGCCAATTCTGTCCTCCAGATGATGGCTCAATTAGACCCGGCCCAGCTTCAGGCGGTCTATCAGGCTATGCAGAGGTCCAACACCCCGCCTTTTCCTATTGTCTTTGGTCATTCCAATCCATCCGTCGCTCAACCTCGAGCCGACAGACCCGCTGTCCAGCCCACTTCTATTGATCTCACTCCGGTCCAACCTAGGACCGTCCGCTTCTCCAATCTTGAGATGGGCCAGTCTTCTGGTTCTGCCTAGTAATTCCTTGATAAGGGCAATACCTTTGTCCCTTCTTTCCCTTCGGATCATCATACCTCAGGCCCAGCTGTGCCACAAGTTCTTATTGGTCCGAATGATTTTATACGCCCTCAGCAAGGGGCAGCCCAGGTCCAATCCAATGTGGGTCATCCTTCGATCCACCATCCTTCCTATGGGCCGTCTCCTCCATCTGCTTACCCTTCTGTTCCTCAAAATCCATCTTTTACTGTCCCTGCTCCCTCCCCGAGAGCAGGAGTTGCTTGATAAGTGGGCCGCCATGCAGCAGCAACTCGACTTCCTTCAAAAGCGGGTTGGCCCTCAATCTTTGGCAGGCGTTCCAGTCCTGAGTTTTCAGAACATACGGTTCCCTCCACAGTCCGAGCTCCCCAATTATAGGAAGTATGATGGGAACAATAATCCTTTTGTTCATGTGAGGGACTTCTTGTACGAGTCGGCTCAATTTCAGTACGACGATCGCCTCATGGCGTATCTATTTCACCGATCGCTAGATGGTGTTGCGCTGGAATGGTTTTATTCTCTGCCATTAGAAGAGGCTGAGAGTTTCAAGACAGTGAAAGATAAGTTTATTCAGAGATTCCAAGATAGAGTCGGCCCGAAATATTCATTCACAGATCTGGTGGCCGAAAAGATGAAACCAGATGAGGAATTTGCTACCTATGCCGACCAATGGAGGCAGATGGCCGCTAGAGTTCCCGACCACATTCCGGAGGAAGAGAAGGTCAAATTGTTGATTTCTAATGCCACTCCGACCTTCCGCAATATTCTAGCCATGAATGATATAGCCAACATGCATCAACTATATAGCCGAGCGCGCTTTATCCAAACTCAGTTCAAGGATTCCCCCATACACTCGCTCTTTGAAAACCAAAAGCCCAAGTATCATAAGAAGCCTCAAGGGCCTGTTACCGAGGGGATCCAGACGAACGAGCAAGTTCAAGCCGTTGCTTTCCCTTTCCAAGCAGCACCCTTCTGCTTCCCACAAAATTCCCGCACTCCGCAGAACCCCGCTCCTCAAAACTTCCAAGCCACTCCACAAAATCCTCCGCCCGCCTTCGCCATTCCACAAAATACCTTCGCCACACCACAGCAACCACCACAACCTCCACAATACCACAACGTCCCTCCACCCAACGGCTATAACAACAACAATAACAAGCGCCCGGCACCTAAAAGGGCACAGTACCCTCCCTTGCCAGAAACCCTCACTGATATCTTCTCGGCTCTCATGTCAATCAATGCTATACAGCTTCCTCCGAAACGGCCCAACTGGAACCCGGCCATTGATCAAACCAAGTACTGCATGTTCCACAGGCAGCCGGGGCACACCATTGAAGGATGTTTTCAGTTCAGGGACCTAGTGTATGACCTTCATGAAGGACAGAGAATTGATTGGGCCGAGATGCACAAGGCCATTGTTGAAATCAAAGAAAAGAGAAGGCAGCCGCCGAGGCAGCAAGTGCAGTAGCAACAAGCACCGCAGCCGCAGCAGCAGCCACAACAGCAACAACAGCCGGTTCAGGACTTGGGGATCCACCAAAACCCGATGCCGAACCATCCTCCCACTCCACAGCCTCAGCCGCCAGCACCAGCCCAGGTAAACGTAGTCCAACCCTTGGCTCCTGACATCGGGTGGTCCTTTGATGACGATGGCACCACGCCGCAGATAATGGCCTTCCACCATAATCACTACAATCCCCTTGCTCCATCTAGCATTTTACCTACACCACTTGTTCTCCCATTCACACCCGCTCCAGTAACTCCGCCATCACCCATAATTCTATCACACCCGCCACCAGTTACCCCCGCTACCGTCATTACACCGTCACCCAACCCTCCACTCATCACCACGCCTCCACTAGCCTGTCCTCCCTCCGTACCAGTGCCCATCATCACCACCGCGCCTTCCACTAACCCCGTACCCATCATCCACCCATCGCCGCTTATTACCTCCACCAACACCACTTCCCACCAAATTCTTTCTCTCACACTGCCTATTCCAGTCATCCACACCACCGGGCCAATTATGCCGTCTTCTGATGCCGTGCCGGCACAAAACCTCGCCCTACGGAGCGGGCGGCTGTTCCATCGCAATTATCCCACTACTTCTAATCCCCAGTCTTCCCAGCCGACTGTCGAGCAATAGGAAGCCGAACCTCTGACGGGTACTCAATACGACTTGCTACATCATCTGGACAGGGTGCCCGCTAAGATATCAGTCCTGGAGCTTATCAAGAGATCCACCCTTCACCAGGATGCTCTTAGAAATTTCTTGCAAAAGGTGATGGCCAGTGAGGACATGGTAGTTGACAGCTTACCGACAGCACTGGCAACAATTTCTAAAGGGCCAGCGATCACATTTTCTAAAACCGAGCTAGCTCCTCCAGAAGCTCGGCAAATGCCGCTCTGCATTTCAATCACTTTGAATAAAGTCAATATTGACGCAGCACTGGTTGATACAGGGGCATCTATTAATGTGTGCCCACTCAGTACCCTTCGAGCCTACAATATCTTAGAGGAATTACTACGGCCAAGCCCCACTACTATAGCTACATACGACAACTCGAGGAGAGCATGTCACGGGGTGGTCACTATTCAGGAAGAACTTGGGCCCCTTACTATGCCTGTGGAATTCTATGTCATGGACATCGACCCTATGTTCAAGGCTATCTTGGGTCGCCCATGGATTGACACTCTCAGTGTCGTACCCTCCACTGCGCATCAATGCATTAAATTCCCTTTCCAAGGGAGGGTCGTCAAAGTTAAGAGCTTGTCCACGGTCCAATCTGTTAAAGCTATTTCAGAAAAGGTCCTTCCCACATTATGGCCAAGCAGCCGGCCAGTTATCTCTGTGCTAGATCTAGACTTTCCATGGGCTTATGCACCTTGCAAGCCCGTCACTGCTGCAGTTAATATCAAGATGAAGCCCCAGATCTGAGATTCCAAGGGCTGGGACATTATACTGAAGCTTGGCTACCAACCGGGGAGAGGCCTCGGTGCTCAATTGCAGGGAAGGACCAAGCCCATCCCCAAGGGAAGAAAAATGAACAGGAGAGGTCTCGGCTACCGAGAGACTACATTATCTATGATGGGTGACTCTGGGCCACTCACCTGGGACTATCGTCAGCATTTTGTTAGAGGGCCTCTCCAGCCAGGCACATTAAGCCCTCAGCCAGTTCTACCAGAAAGGAAAGGCTCAGTTTGTCCAGTTGCCAGTCCCCCTCTACCACCAAAAAGGCCAGTTGATGACATGATTGACTATAGTCAAGCCTTTGAAAGATTATTCCATGAAGGAGGCTGCCGACAGAAGGATCAAGAGGTTCGGCTCGTCCAATGGAGGCCGAAGAAGCAGCCAGTTCATCATCCACGAGAGGGGGAGAGCTCGCCGATTATCTTATCTTGGTCTCGTTCCCGTCTTCAATCACTTTTTCAGCAACGGGAACTCATATCCCATCCTCCTCCGATCATGATCAATCCATCTCTCAATGATCCGTTTGAAATCTTGTTTGTTCCTTGTGCCTGTAGGCGTTGTCCTCCTATTAATCTAATCGATCTATTCACTCCTCCTTCCTCCACCACTCCACTCCACGAGATGTGGTTCCGGTCGTCCGATCCATTCTTCGATTGCATCTTCCCCGAATTGTTCCCCATGCAACTCCCGCCTCCTCCATCCTGTTATGTGGTCTCCACTGATCTCCAAAAAAAAACGTCAAATTTGAAACTGAGATTTCAATGGAAGATTATGCTACCTTGTCTCCATCCTCCTCCCAGGGGCACGAGTCCCCTGCTCCTTCCCTTCCACTAGATTTTCTTCCCCCCCAGGTTAGGTGTAGGGTCCGTCGAGTCTAGGGAAGTAGAGTCAGTTAAGTTTAGAGAAGTAGGGTCTTGTTCTAGCTCGTCCAACCCATCCTCCCCTAAGCCGCACTTGCTTTCGCGTTCTTCAAAATCCATCCCTGATAGCTTCTTGCAAGATCTAGCTCAGCGGTGTCATGCTCTTTTAAAGTGTCCAGAATTTGTTGCTACGGCAATCATGATTGAAGATGAAGAGGAAATAGAGGGGGTATGGAGCGATGATGGACTCGATGTCTATGAAATCCTGGATGAAAAAGACCCGATTGATGATGAGGATAGCAACGTAGATGACATTGCCGATTTGTATGCGCAAGGACTAAAGAGATTCAACGAGCCATCATCGGCAGTGGATGAACCTACGAAGGAAGTAAATTTAGGGACTGAAGAAGACCCAAGGCCCATCATTATTGCCGCTAATCTCCCTCCCCAAGTAGAAGATGATTTGATTAAGGTTTTGAGGGAGTATATCGATTCTTTCGCTGGTCTTATGAGGACATGCCAGGTCTTGACCCCTCCTTAGTGGAACATCGACTCGTGCTTAAACCAGGGGCAACACCTGTGAAACAATGGTCGAGAAGATTTCACCCCACATGGCCTTGAGGATTAAGGAAGAAGTCGACAAGTTGTACAAGGCCAGATTCATTAGAGTGGTTCTATATCCCCAGTGGGTGGCAAACATAGTCCCTGTTATCAAGAAGGGTGGAAAGGTTCGGATCTACATCGATTTCAGGGATATAAAGCATGTCCCAAAGATGATTTCCCGCTGCCTCACATAGATGTCCTGGTGGATAACACTGCCGGGTACGAAGCTTTATCATTCATGGATGGTTACTCCAGCTATAATCAGATCCGTCTCGCTTCAGGAAGATCAAGAGAAAACCTCCTTCGCCACGCCCTGGGGCACGTACTGTTACGTGGTTATGCGGTTCGGTCTGAAGAACGCGGGTGCCACCTATCAGAGGGCGATGATGACAATTTTCCACGACATGATGCATATCTATATGGAAGCTTACGTGGATGACATTTTGGTGAAGTCAAGGACTAAAGAAGAACACCCCTCTATTCTGGCTAAGGTGCTGCAAAGAGCCAGGGAGTACAAGCTTAAAATGAATCTGAAGAAGTGTGTATTCGGAGTCTGTTCAGGGAAGCTGCTAGGCTTTATAGTTAGCAAATGGGGGATCCAGATTGATCCTAACAAAGGAAAGGCCGTCTTGGACATGCCTCCGCCGAAGAATATTACGGAACTGTGAGGACTGATCGGTAGATTGTAATTCATCAGAAGATTCATATCCCAACATTCTCAAAGGTGCCGCCCATTTTATGAATTGCTAAAGGCGGGGGTAAAGTTTGAATGGAATCAGGACTGTCAGAAGGCCTATGAGGACCTAAAGGAATATCTATCCAATCCCCCAGCTTTGCAACCTCCTGTCCCTGGGAAACCCCTAATCCTATACATCTCGGTCATTGAGGATTCCCTAGGGGCGGTCTTAGCACAAGTGGATGATGAAGGAAGAGAGTGGGCTGCTTATTACCTCTCTCGGTTATTCAACCCGGCTGAGGCTGGATACACCGCTATGTAAAAGACTTGTGCCGCCTTAGTGTGGGTAGCTCGGAAGCTTAAACATTACTTTCTTGCCCACCCAGTTAGGTTGATCTCTAGAATGGACCCGATCCGCTATCTCTTAGAAAAGCCTGTCCTTTCTAGTAGGTTAGCTCGCAGGCAGAGCTTCCTCTCCCAATTCGATATCACATTTGTCGTTCAGAAGGCGGTCAAAGGGTACGCCATTGCTGAGCATCTCGCCCATCTCCCCATCCCTCACACTGATTCTATTCAAGACGATTTCCCTGATGAGCATCTCTCTGTCATTTCTCATCATCCCTTTTGGTCTCTGCACTTTGATGGTGCACTCAATTCTCAAGGCCGAGGGATCGGCGCTATTCTGCTCACTCCAGAGGGAGTGACAATTCCCTTTGCTTATCAACTTCGATTTCCTACTACCAACAATATCGCCGAGTATGAGGCTCTACTAGCCGGATTGAAGCACGCCTATCTCCTATGCGCGCGTTATTTGAATATCATAGGAGACTCTCAGCTCGTCTTGCGGCAAGTTCTGTCCACTTACCGCACTCGTGACCCTAAGCTCAAGCCTTATCAAGATTTGGTCATGCTCCTTGCTAGGCAATTCCGTAAGTTGATCTATATCCATACTCCTAGGTCTCAGAACATTCTGGCTGACGCTTTAGCTTCGCTTGCTTCCTCTCTATCTTTCCCTCTCAGTCGGAATACTGAGACCATCGTCATTCAGAGATTGGACGCACCCTCTCTTCAGGATCCTTGGTACATCAACCTTAGGAAAGCTGTAGAGGCGAGGGCTAAGAAGGAATACCTTGAGGAAGTATCTTTGATGAAGCTAGAAGAGATTCTGGAGGAAGAAGAATTGCCCTGGTATCATGAGATTGAGTTGTTTTGCAAGGACGGATTGTTCCCAGAAGGGGCAAATGCCGAGCAGCGCAAGTCAATAAGGAGAGCCGTCTCAAGGTATACCATCGTTGCAGGAGAACTATACAGGCGTGCTACCAATGGAATGCTCATGAGATGCTTAGATGATGATGAGGCTTGGAAGGTGGCCGAAGTAGCCCATTCTAGTGAGTGTGGAGGTCATGTCAATGGCCAGGCTCTAGCGAAGAAGTCTCTTAGGCAGGGCTACTATTGGCCCACTCTAGAGGAAGATTGCTCCCTCTATGTCCGGAGGTGTCTTAAATGCCAACTCCACGCTGATAAAATTCATGCTCCAGCTTCGTCTTTCCATCCTCTTTCCACTCCTTGGCCATTCTCTATGTGGGCTTTCGACGTCGTCGGCCCACTCAGTGATCCCAATTCTCAGATCAAGCAGAAATCCTTTATCCTTACCGCCACTGAGTACTTCACCAAATGGGCCGAGGCTGAGGCATACGCAGAGATCAAAGCTTCAACGGTGAGCCGCTTTATCATGAAGAATATCATCTCGCGGTTTGGAGTGCCAAGCAGCATCATCACCGACAACGGACCCCAGTTTGTTTCTCAAGAGCTCAAGGACCTATGTAAGAAGTTCAATATTGCATTGCATCATTCATCTCCATATTATCCTCAAGGCAACGGTCAGGCCGAGGCCACTAATAAAACCCTTCTTAAAATCATAAAGAAAACATGCGAATCTCATAAATTTTTTGATTGGCCGAAAAAACTAGTGCAAGCTCTGTGGGCTTACCGTACCTCCGTCCGTACTCCTACCGGACAAACTCCTTATGCTCTTACCTATGGGATGGAGGCGGTGCTCCCATATGAGATCTTGATCCCTTCCCTTAGAGTGCAGCTCGATAAGGAACTTAATCTCGACGAACGTCGAGAGACGTTGCTCGTCCAGTTGGAACTCTTGGATGAGAAGAGGATGAACGCGGCCGATCACGTATCCGTTTACCAAAAGAGAGTTTCGCGTTATTTTCAAAAGAAGGTGATTGAACGGAAATTTCAAAAAGGTGATATGGTTTTGAAACACAAATTTATTCGGTCTGCAGGTCCTAGGTCTAAATTACAACCTAACTGGGAAGGGCCGTTCGTTGTAAAAGAGGCTTATCTAGGGAATGCTTATCGTTTAGTGAACGCGGAAGGTGAGGAGCTCTCTCACGCATGGAATGAGTTGTATCTTAAGCGTTTCTTTCCTTAGAGTCTAATCAGTGCCACCCCGGCAGCGAGGTGTTCCCTCCCTTCCACCATGAAAAGTCCCGAGTACGGCAATCACACACTACACGACATCCCTGGTCAGGTTTTCCACTTTGTAGACACCGTTCTCCTCGGCCATGCTTTGGGGGAAGGTCGAAGTCCCTGTCCGTTTCTTTCCTCGGCTGAATCCAGGGACAAGAGGTGAATAAGGAGGCGATGACCAATCTAGGCACCCTGACGAGAGGAGGTCTCAAATAGGGGCAGTCCATTATGACCTGACGCCACAAGCAAAGAAACACAAAAGAAAAGAAGAAGGTAAAGGAGCAATCTTTGTGACAAAAGCAAAAGTATTATCTCAAAAGTCTTCCAATCATAGATTCCAAAGCTTCGGAAAGAGAAAGAAAGCTAGGCACGGCAAGAGTGGCAATACAGTTCCCCACGGGACGAATGAGCCCGGTCGCATGCATGCCTAGAGTGGACTAAGGTTCGATGACGGACACAAAGCCCCGGCGCAACAGACCAAATCTCTAATGTGTTGTCTTAAGAGGAACTCAAGTCCTAAAAACTTCTATATCTGGCCTAAGCTTACCCCTGTGTTCTATTTTTCCTTTTAGGATCAAGACTAGTACCCTGGGTATGGCCCTGGTAGAGACACAGTCATGCAAGTTGGGTCTTGGCCAGGGGTTGTCACCTTGTTGCACACCAACCTCGGGAACTCTCGTTATAATAAGAAGGACCCACGTTGTCGGGGGGGGGGGGGGCACTGATTTCCAAAATCCAAAAAAAATCATATATTTCAAAACCCAAAAACATCATATATTCCAAAATCCAAAAAAATCATCGTATATTCTAAAAATCAAATAAAAATCATATATGTCTAAAATCCAACAAAATCATATATTGCCAAAAATCAAACAAAAATCATATATTTCAAAACCCCAAAAACATCAAATATTTTCAAAAATCTCACGAAAATTCACATATTTCCCAAAACTCCAAAAAAACACCATCATATGCATTACATGCAACGCATTATTTCTATTATGTCTTCCGCCTATTTGATAAGGCTCCACCCCTTGACCAAATATCAAGAAATGGTCATTCTCTAACTTGCTTTAAGGCAAGGGGTTGAGTCTAAGAACAGATCTAACTTGTCTCTTGTCTAAGTGTGTGCAAAACGCAGGTTCAAGCTCAGGGCTGAAAACTCACAACTATGCAGGTTCAGGACTGTAACGCGCTAGCATTAGGCCGCCACGCTCATGTTACGGTCCATCCTGGACCGTCGCATTGTCTTCAGGCATTAGCTTTATTCTTTCAGCAGGTCTCTCTCTGACGGTCTGCACCCAGACCGTCACATCTTTCTAACGGTCTGGAGTTAGACCGTTACACCCTCCAGAGAATAGAATTCTCAGTCCATTCCCCTGACGACCTATCGCCAGACCGTCACATCCTGGTAGCGGCCCTTTGCAGGACCGTTACACTCTCCAGAGACTCTGTTTTGCAGGTTATTGGCCGAATCAAGCAACAACTCATGCTCATTTCGATTAAAACCACTTTCCTTTCATATCATTTAAACTCATTCAATTGAACTTAATGCAACATCAATTCTGATTGTCAATTGCCAATCATCCATTTCAAGAAAATCAAATTACATTCAGTTTCCTATCTGCAAGAGGGCAGATCTTCCCTAACTCCTTCGCGTAGCCACAGCGTGCGTCGTTGTTCTCTTTCACTTCCTCTTGCCACAGACGCGCTTTGCTGATCTCCCACATGGTCAGCGCGTTCCGAACTGCTCTTTCATCCTCCTCGGTCCCCATCTTCCTGGCTAGAAGGGGAGAGTAATGTGATAATGCAGAAACTTCGATCCGAGGTAGTCCGATCTGAAGATGGCACCGGTGCGGGTTATAGATCGCTATGGTAGTATTCCCCACTAGCTGGAGGTTCAGGCCTTGACGCCGCGGTATTTTAAGCAAAGTGCTCCGAAGGATTCTTGGTCGCATGGTGAATTTCTCTATTGGCAAAGTGTTGAAGAAGAGGCGCCATTCATCCCGTGTTTCCTTGTCCGCCGTCTTGCATTCGACCTGTGAAGAAAATCCAGATGCACCTCCAATAAAGAACAAAGGGTGGCTCCCGAAGATCCGGCTAGCAGAAGTTATATCTTCCTTGGGTTAGAATTTGATTCTCACTCCCATCCAACACTCGAGGAGTATCATGGAGCCGAATAGAGGTCCTCCTAAGCAAGCGGAGATTAGACCTTCATAGAGATATGAGAGGATCGCTTGAGAGATGGACATTCCCCGCCACAACCCGCTGATAATGCTAAGATTTTGGGTATCTAAGAGGTGGTCGGTAGTGGTGAAAAGGAAAACTCTGCATAAGCAAACCGACACCGCCTTGGCTATGGCTTCATATCTCTCCCACTTGTTTTTGTAATGAGAGACTATCCATTGTGCCATGGGTATCAAATGTATGTGGTGCGGGCTGATCATGGTCCTCACAACCTTCGGATTGTGGATGAAATCGCTCAAGATCAAGGACGGGTCAATAGGCTCCACCGTATAGCAAACTAGGTCTTCATCCCCCGCCTTAGTCTTAGGAAGGGCTAGGTAGGTTTCTACCTCCTCTAATAGGACTGTAGCTTCAAAAGAAGGGAAGATGAAGGTATGTGTTTGTGGATGCCACAACTCTATGAGGGCTGAAATGCTTGGCCAATCTAATGATAATTTCTGAAAATTCTTGCCTAAGACCAATAGAGGTTGGAGGTGCCATGCCCTAAGGATTTCTAAGACTTCTAAAGGGAGTTCCTTGATCATGGGAGCCACCCACTTCAGATTGGAATAACATCTTGGACTAGGAAGAGGCTGGAAGAAGAAGAAGATCATGAAAATAGATGAAGTACAGAGAATTGATGAACTTGGTTAAGGTATAGAAGCTTGCCACTCTTTGAGCATTGGAGCTCATATGTTTGGGGATCGATGTCAGCCTCTGCAGCTCCACGCGCTCTTTTTTCACAGCCTTGGGTCCGGTGTAGACCTTCCCCTCCATGGCCATCACCTCGAAGCTTCTCTTCATGGTGTTTCCTGCCCTTAGGAGAGGTTCTTCAGCCCTAGTAGCAGAGGATTCACAAAGTTACGAATTTTGGCTAAGTTTCCAAGTTTTAAAGGCTTGCTTTTGGCTTTAGGGTGATAGGATTTGAGTTGGAAGGCCTTATCTCGAATTTAGAAGAGTTCTAGTGGGGATTTGGGTAGTCATCCTTCAAGTTTGGACTCTCGCGGCATAATCCATCTCGGAGTACACTTGGTTATCTGACGGTCTATCGTAGGACCGTCACTTGGATCCGACGCCCCCGCTCTGGGCCATCACATTTTCTGTGGGTTTCTTTTTTGGCCCAATCTTGTTCTGTCAAGCCTAACGGTCTGGGATATGACCGTTACTTGTTGTGACGCATGGTCCCTAAGCCATCACATCTCCTGCCGTTTCAGTCTTGGCTTCTTCTTGTTCGATCATTCCTAATGGTCTGATCACAGCCGTTACTTGGCTCTGACGCTCACATCTGGACCGTCACATTTTCTGCAAGCTGCCTTAATATAGCAGGGTTCTATCATCTTTAACAGTCTAGAATTTGACTGTTACACCATTCTGACGCTCCCCAGTGGGCCGTCACATTTTCTGCGGCTTAATGTTGCAGTTTGGCCTCTGTCATCTCTGACGGCCTCAATCTGATGCGTTACAGGAGTCTGATGATCTAGATCTAGACCGTCACTTTATCTGCTGCTGTATTTGTGCTATTTCATTCTGCCTATGATTATACTTGGCGGTCTTACACACTTTCCATTTCATTCATCCTGTCCAGTCATTTCATCCACACATTACATCTCATTCACACATATTTCATTTACACAATTTCATCCATTCTTTTCCACATGTCCACATGCATTTTTTTTCACACATTTGTTCTTGCATTTGCCATTCATCATCCACATTCGTTCCTGTATTTTTGTTCACGTTTTCACATATCCATTTCCTGCATTCACATTCATATACATGTTCATTTGTGTTCACACATCCATTCATTCGCATAAAAAACAACAACAAAACACAAAAAGATTTTCATTCATTTGCACTTTCATTCATTTACAAGTAAGAAAAACAAATACAAGATCATTCGGCTGGCTTGTCTCTCGGGCCGCCTTTATCATCACCGTCCTCGGGTCTCCTAGCCAGTGGTGCTATGGAGGCACTCTCCTCCTGCTGTCCCCTCTCTGCCCTCTCGTTCCTCCGCTGTCCGGAGGAGCTAGCAAGGAAATCTGCTACCGATCCACTCGGGGCAATGCTCCTCCGTACCCCACTCTGAGAGGTGCTCCGCTCCGGTCCCCGGCCCATCATCCTCACCGTGCGCTCCATCGTCCGTAGCTCGATCTTCAACTCGAAGATCTGACGCCGTGTCTCTCGGGCCTCGGTCCGGTAGCGATCCAAGTCCACTGTCCCGGTCCGGACTCTCTCCACCTCGGCTCGTGCTTGAGCCAGCTCTGTCCAGAGTCGCTCTGCCTCCGATCGTCCTCGCTCTGCCTCCGCTCGAGCGTGTTCCGCCTCGGCTGCCGCTACGGTCAGCTCCCTCGCTTGCATTTTGCATTGTCAGGATATTGAGCATTTGCATAAATCAAAAGCATTTAGAAGCATTTGGTTTCTTACCCGCTCTGCGAGAGTGGCCTCCGCCTCCTTGGCCCGAGCAACTGCTCGAGCGAATTTGGCATCCCGCTCAGCTCTGCCCCTGGCAGGCTGTGATGAAGATGATGAGGCATCCGATCCGGCTCTTTGGGCTCCCTCAGCCCGCTGCATTTAGAAGTCATGGTCAGTTAATCATCATTGGCATCATTGGCATCATTTGCATCATTTGCATCATAAGCATGAATCATTTAGGTGCAAGATTTTTGGAATCTTACAAGAAGCTCCAAGGCGGCCCGGTACTCGTCCCGCTGCTGGACAGTAGCGTGGAGTAGCCCTTCGAGCTCGGCTATCCTTCCCTCGGGGTCTAGCTGCATTTAGAAAGCATATGAGTCAGTGCATCTAAGCGTTTTGCATTTTTCATGTAGAAAGAGTTCAGGGTTTAGAATTTCATACCGGTCGTCGGGTACCTCGGTACACCTGGTCCCCGTACTGCCGAGCAAAGGCCTTCAAGTACGCCTCGTCGCTCTCATCCCGCTCCTTTACCGCTCTGCCCCGCCTGTTCCAGTCGTGGACATACTTCACCTTTCGGGCGCACCAATCCACGTCGCCGCTAATACCCTTCGATGACTTGCCCGGGCGCTCGTCACCACGGCGTGGAAAGGTCACCTCGGGCTGGTGTAGTCCCCGAGTCCGCAGGATCAGCCGGTAGTAGAGTGGCTCGATGACATTGATGCAATGAAGCCATATGTCTCATCCCCGGTACGAGAGGGCTGCCTCCACCCATGGCTGTCCCTCGTACCTCTCGCCTCGTTATGGGGTCCATCTCACCTAGGAAGCATGTTAGTCCATGTCAGCATATTCATCAGCGTATAGGCCATTTGTCAGCATTTAGGAATATTCATGATCATATAGAACATTCATAAACATTCAAAGCATTTAAAAAGCATTTAGAGTTCCGGGCTTACCGCCGTGTGCGGGAAGGAATCCAAGTCGTCACGGATCACCCGGGTCAATCTGGTGATCGACCCCGGGTCCCTCGCAACCACCCATCGTCTGGTGATCGGGATCCGCCCGGGGTGGAGTAGTGTGCCTCTCCCGATGCCCGGGAGGTACATGTAGCTCCAGATCTGCGTATAGAAATCAGTATTAGTCGGTTGCATAATCATTTGCACTTGCATAATCATGAGTATAATAGGAAGCATTTAAGTTTATCTGTAAGAAAGGCGAGAAGCCGCCCAACATCGTCTGCCAGTCCATGGTGCTGAGCGACTCGAACAGGAAAGCTAGCACTGCCGCCCCCCATGCGTATTTTCCAACTCTGCCTAAATCTCTGATCATCGGTAGCAATCTACAGCTGATCACATCCGCTCGAGTCGCGAACAGGAGCTTCCCTAACAAAAGCATCAGGAACTGTCTCAGGACGCGATCTCCCTCCTGTCCCGCCTCTGCCGCCACATGTCGGCGCACCTGCTCTATCACTCGGTTTATATGCTCCTCAGGTAGCTCTCCCACTGCGATCGCTGCTCCTCTCAGTCCTAAGCTCTCCTACAGTCGCGATCGTGAGAGCTGAGATGACGTCTGGCCCGGCCTGATTAAATCCAGCCCCAGCAGCTCTTGGGCCATTTCTCGGTAGTCCCTGTAGGTCCAGCCCGTCACTGCGGCTCTGTGCACTCTCAGCCCAGTGATCCTCGCTATGTCTTCCAACGTGGGGATCATATGACCCCACGGGAAGATGAACGCCCTACTGATCGGGTCCCATCTCTCGTGCAGCGCGTACAGCAGCGGCGTGTCCATCCTGATCACCTCAATGTTGAGCACCTCGGTGAATCCCATCATTGCAAGCCTCTCTCTCTGGTAGTCGGGCAGTGCCTGGTAGACCGCCCAGATTTGGAGCCATGAGATTCTTGTTTGCCTCTTCCCCTGCATTCATTTAGAGAATAAGTTAGTCAATTGCATCATAGAATCATTGCATAGCATTCATATAATGAAAACACAAAAAAATTGAATAACTGAAAACCTAAAAATCAGTTTTGGATCTCTGGTGGTTGTGACGGCCCTGGGGTGGGGCGTCACACGGCTCTAACGCACCAGTGGTGATGCGTTAGGTTCGTGACGGTCGCTGGAAGGACCGTCACGTTCTCTGCTAAAGGGCGTTTTCCCTTTTGTTTCCGTTGGCTTCTCACTTTGGCCAAAAGGCCTACATATGATCCTAATGGGTTCATAGACCCATTCTCTACCCCCCATTCATGCATGCATACACATAAAAACTAATAAAAAATAAAATTTGAAAATTAGGGCGAAGGGGCCTACCTCTCGGTCCTGCCCCCTTTTCCTCTTTTTCTCCATTACAATGGGCTCTCCTTCATCCTGGGGTGCTTCCCCTTGGTCCTCCTCAACTGTTGGAGCCTCCTCCTCCTCTCTTGGCTCTCTCGTCGCCGTCCGTTGCTCCTCGGCCGGTGGGACCTCCTCGCGGTCCACTCGTGCCCTAAACCGTCGTATGGCCTTCTTTTTCATTCCTCTCTCCCTCCTCTTCGGCGGTTGAGGCTCATCACCGGCCATCTCGTCGGTGGTCGTCGGTGGTCCTCGATGGTGGCTCTCGATTGGGGTTTTGGGGGTGTTAGGGCGAATGAGAGTGTGAATGATGGTTTGTGACTGTTCGGTTTATTTTTTTTGAATGCTCAGGAAATGTGACGATCTATCGCCAGACCGTTACATTCTCTGACGCGTCTTCTTTAGATCGTCAGGTCAGTTGAGTATGTTTTATTGAAGAATGAGAACCGCCAATGTCTAACGATCCAGTCCTAGACCGTTACGTGGTGTGACGCACCATCTCTAGGCCGTTACAGGTTGCAAGTTTCTTAATGAATGGAATGGTCTATTTGATGCTAGAATGGTTACATTTTCTGCCATGATGCATATTATTGATGCTTCTCATGCGTACAAATGGTTATGCCTTGTTTTATGCTCATATTAATTGTCATTGGCTAATCTTTTATTCATGGATGAAGTTATGAATAGCATCATGCTCTGCCATTCGTCAAGCAGGTAAGTCAGGTATTGTATCTCGATCCCTTGTCCCTTTAATGCATTACTATATGTTATCTATGATATATTATCTCGAGAACTGACTGGTCATTCATGTGCTCTGGGATCTGATGTTCCCCTTAAACAAAAATGATGATGATCTAAGTGCACATGTTTAATCGTTGGATAGGCCGTTAGGTTGGAAAGGTTCGGGGACGATGGTTCTATCTTGCACGCCGTGGTTGCAAATGGTGTCCTGACCCTGATTTCTCCGGTCTAGCAATATTATTCTCGAGTATCTTATTATTTTATCTTTCTTTGCATTTGTTTTGATGATTTCTTTTAATTTAGCCAAGCATGCATCATACGCATCCTTTGAGCATTCATGAACTCCTCATCTATCCAGATGTCTCAATGATGGTGAATAGCTGTGTTCTTGATCTCGAATGAGGAGAGTCATTCCACTCTGAGTTGGAAGGTTTCCTTCGATCTGCTCGCTTGATCTGGCTAGCTGAAGATTCATGTCCGGAGTTTAGTCAGTTGTTTCCTTTCCTTTTCGTTGCCTCTGGCGGCTAGCCGTGTTTTCCTTCCTTAGTGGTTAGTTCCTCCAGACTTGCATCATATTGGTTGGCTATTTACTTGTGATTAGTTCGAAGCTTCCAGAAAAGTCCTATCGCTTGTTGGTTGAACGGGTGTCGTTTGCCTTAGCGCCTGCTTTTCGGTCCATTCCGCTTCATTTCCGCTTCATCTCCATGTTCCATTTCGCTTTCGCCTCACCTCTGCTCGCTCCCCTGCAAAGAGGACATTAAGGAGGGGCATCTGTTGACACCCGTTTTATGACGAATAGGTTGGGTCATATCCTTATTCATTCTATATGATGCTCCGAGTTATCACCTTTCATTGAACCTTCTTGATCAGTTCGAGGTCTATTTCATAGGTTTTGACCTCTTGGTTGGGTCTGATTCCTTGTGGCTTGTCATTTGATGAAGCTTAGCAAGCTCTTATCACTTTTGGATCCTTATTATCTCTAACGGTCTATTCCAGGGGCGTTACGTTATTCTAACGCATTGGCCCTGGGCCGTTACATCTTGAAGAGTCCTACGACTTAAGGCCTTATTCCAATGCTTATCCTTTTGCCTATCCGTTGATTCTAACGGTATGTCGTGCAACCGTTATATCATTGTAACGCGTCATCCCATGGCCGTTACATTCATTCAGAGTCCAACTGTTTAGAAATTCTTCCTGTTGATCTTATCTTCTTAAGAAATAAGGTTTTGTGACGGTCTTCCCCTAGCGCGTTTCCTTCATGTGGCGGTCTGTCGTGCAGCCGTTACATCCAACAGAGAGTCCTGGCTGGTCTAGTCTTTTCTCTGCTACTCCGTGGTCGAGTTGAGAGTTTGATCTTGTGATTTCTCTTCCAAATCTGATCCTCAGAACCTTCTGTTTGTTTCTATGGACTCTTGGTATCTTCAAGAGTTTGCTAAAAATTATCCTCCTTTCTTGCTGGATTATCCTCTGCTCGATCAGAGAGTTGGAGGGTCTATAAATAGCACCCTTAACTTCATGGCCTAAGGAGGAGAAATCTGGAGTTTATGTCGAAGTGCTGCCGCATTCAGGAGCCACATCCAACCAAAGAGAATTGATTTCTGCGTCCATCTGTCTCACAGTCAAGGGAGTACTTCGGTTTTGGGTTTTAAAGTTCATAGTTTGCACACTTGTGTTCCTCCCTTGTTCCTTTCATCATAGCATTGTCCCTCTTCCTTCTTCCACATTCTTTCACTTGTTTTGATCATCTAAACCTCCCTCCCACGTTTTGAAAACACCCAGAGGGGTTAAAAAAAATAAACTTCCCCGGTATTCCCCTTTCCTTTTGAATGATATTAAGTTATTTGATTATTGATACTACACTTGTTTGAAGGGCTAATCTAGGATTATTTTCTTGTGTTCACGTTCTTTGGAAGGTATTTTCAGAGTTCATTAGACGAGGCCCAAGCTTTCTAGCCGGCTGGAAGGTTTGGAGTTTGAAGGATTCACAAGTTGGTGCTGCAGATACTCTGACGGTCTCGGTCAGACGCGTCAGGTTCCTCTAACGGTTCATCAGGCGACCGTCACGCTCCTGTGACGCACAAGTTCTGGACCGTTACATTCCGCAGATCTACAGATTTCAGTGGTTTCTATCTCTCGTGGGTGAGTGCATCATCCTCCTATTTCTAAGGTATTATTCAGGTCTTTGGCTTGTTTTTTTACCTTAGTGGCGATCACGTTTCTTTCCTTAGTATTGGGCATTGGTTTTCTCTCTCTTATATCTCTTATTTCCTTTACTTGTTCCACCCACGTGGTGTGTTTTATTTATTCCATTGCTCCACGCTCCGGCATGTGTTTTTCTTTTCTTTCTTTAGTTTAGTTCGATTGAGATAGCATTGCCCATGCTAGAGCTTGTTCTGATTGCCTAGGTTCATGGTTCCCATGTTCATAGGTTGATTGAGATCATTGTTATTTGCTCATCATATTTATCATCCATCACATCACAAACAAAAAGGAAGAAAACAAATCAACACCGTCGAAGCCCGTCACACTCCTCGGCAAGTCGAGCCAACCTCCTGTCAGACCCACCAAGGGTCCAGGCCAGGTTCGCTCGCTCCCACTCCGACCGAGCATACGCTTCGGCCAGAGTGGCCCCCATCTGGGCCAGGGCCAGGTCGCCCTCCATAACCCCATTGAGGGTCGCGGATGGAGAGTACTGCCTACCTCTTCTCCTCACCTTCGCGGCTATACCGCGGCATACATGGTGCAGAGGGCCCGAGATACCAAGCCTCTCCAAGGCCGCTAGAACAGAGAACCCCCCATCGCCTGGCGCCCCACCGAGTGGCTCGGACCAAGCCCCGGCCTCGGTCACCTCTCGTGCCTCGGCTGGATTTTCTTGCGGCTCCCCAACCTGGACCGGCTCGGCACCTCCACCACCACCTGAAGCGCCAGCCTCGGCCACGGCCCCAGCATCCCTCGCCTCGACCATGGCCCCCTTGGCTCCTACCGAGGGGAGAGCCGGCCCAGCATCGTTGCCAATCGCAAGAGCAGCCTCGGCCCCCTCTGCTCCCGCCGAAGGAAGAGCAGAGCCCGCATCGTCGCCGCCCGCAGGAGCAGCCCCAACCTCCTCGGCCCCCTCTTGCTCGGAGGGTGGAGGAGCTCGCCCGGTAGGGTCGGCCCCACCATGCTCGGCGGAGGGGCAAGCCGCGGCAAGGTCACCTCCGACTGCGGGTACGACCCCGGCCTTCTTGGCCCGCTTCCTGGCCCTCGCGGCGGCCCGGATCATGCCTTCCACGGGGTCCTTGCGCTTGGACCCCCGCGGCCTAGAGGATTTACCCTGGGCCGCCCCCTTGCCCTTATCTCTGGTTCGGGAGTGACCTGTGGGAGCAGCCGATTCATCAGCAGCCGAGTCATCGCCAAGCTCGATCACCTCTGCGGCCTCCTTCAAAGCCTCCCGCCTGGTGTCTGCACGAAGAGGAAGACATATTCAGGAAAAGAAAAATGATCCCAACATCCAAAGGAGAACCTAGTTTGTGGCACCTGAGCCCGACGGATGCAGCCGTGTAAGAAGGCACCGCTCGATATTCTCTGGAGTAACCAGCTCTTCGGTGGATTGGCGGTGCTTCAGCAAGATAGCCGCATATTTTTCCACATGTGGAGGGAACTCATCCTGCCTGGGAGGGATATTCAGGTGGAAATAGGGAATTACTAGACACCTCCAGGTTTCCTCCACTGAACAAATCCCCACCCAGAAGAATTGAGTTTTTCACCCCTTATGCGAAGAATCCTTCGTCGCCAAGGCGATACAGCTCATATTTCATCTCGCCTGGATGAAATAGAAATCCTTCCCGGCCGAAGGATGTGCTTTCAACTCAAATAAATAGTGAAAGAGGTCCAAGGAAGGAGGAACTCCACACTGGCGGTTGAGAATGCGGAAGGCGGAAAGAAGGAGATAAAAATGGGCTACCAACTGAATGGGCGCCAACATGAAAAAATTGAGAAGCTGAAGAACGAAAGGTTCGAAGGGAAGGCGAACCCACCCTTCCACGATAGAAGGAAAGTACAGATGTGGCCTGTACGAGAGTCTAGGCTCGTCTCGTATGGAGAAGCCGTGACAAAGCGGAACTTGTGGGGCAGGCGATATTGGTGCTCTAGCCTTCTCACATCCGCCTCCCCCAGTTCACTGCAGTTTGGAACCGGTGCCCTCACCACTGGCTCATCCGCCCACTCCTCAACATCCGAGCGATGGTCTGCCATGGAATCCAGAGAAGAGTTTGAGGAAAGGCGATCTCAGGACCTCGAAGATTCCGGGGGAAGAGGAAGCCGCCGGACTGCCTCCGCGGTTATCTCCGCCAACTCCACGAACACCACTGCAAGCCTCTGCTCTCCCGTCGTGCCCTCACGACGCATCGAAGCCCAAAAGCAAGAACGGAGGAGAGCCGAAACCGTGAAGACGGAGGAAGTCTGGAATGACAGCAAGCGCCCAACGACTATATCCCCACGCGGGAAGCGGCACATCGTTCCGACCTCCGAGAAAAGGGGGCCCCTTCAGTTCAAATCCATCATGATCATCATTGTTACGGGCCCAGGTGACCACGGCACGTGGCTTCCTAACACCGCCAGATCTCCACCCACCTGAGCCACGCTGATCTAAAACCCCAACAGCTACTCTTCCGAGCTTACTAAAGCTTGGGAGTAGGAGGGGGACAAGTGGAGAGGGGGATTTCTGTAGCCCATCTAAGAGCAGCCAAACTAGGTCCATCAGGACCAAACGAGGCTCAGCTCATCCAAGTGACAACCCCATAGGTCCCACTTAGGCTAAAAAGCCCAATAAGATTACTCGGGATCTCATCCTTCCTCGGCGGCCCTTAGGCTCGGAAGGCCCGAGCGTCGGTCAGAACGGAGGAAGACCCATGCCCGAGTTATCCCCTCATCAGGATAGAGGCAAGCGCTCAGCGCCCACTCCGACCTATCTTCATCCAAGCTATGCCTATCGCTCGGACAGGGTTGGCACCTTTTATGCTCGGACCGACCGACGATTGCTTATCCACGCTGCCGTTGAAGAGCCCTTAATGAGCAGGAGTTTATGAGGATAAGAGACCCATGATCCCTCAAGGCTATGAAGATCCCACGATGAGGACGTAACTCCCGCCTGAAACTCCTCAGCTTACGGGACTCATAAGGTGAGCACACTATATAAACCTGGGACTCCCTCCAGTGAAAGGTAAGGGCAATACACGCCTAAAATCCCCTGAGTAGGAACCACTTCACCACCTTGGTGTAGGGGGATCTCGTGCACCTCTTTCTACCTCTCTCTCTATCTTCCACCATTGCTCTACTAACTTAGGCATCGGAGGGTTTTCCCCAGGGAACCTTCCCTGGGCCCCCTGATCAGTTTCCCTTTCTCTACAGTTCACTGTTCGGTGATCATCTACCCAGCTCAGGAGCCGCGCGAGATCACGCCCCTTCAGCCCCCTATGCTCCTTTAGAACATCTAAGAGTTGATTCCTAAGCAGAAGTAAGATTGGAGGCAATGATGACAGGTAGAGTGTGATCAGGTCCCAAATAAGCATATTTCAGGGAGTCCGGGAGAGGCTTAAGTTCTAGAGCAGGAGGATGTTGAAGAGATAGCAGGACGGGTTCAGATTGCAATGCAGGAAGTGGCTCTACCCTAGAGTAAGGTGCAAAAGAGAGAGGAGAATCTTGAAGCAAGCTACCCTCTTCTAAGGTGTCTTTAACGTCATCCGGACTTTCATCAATCACATCCTCTAAGATATCAATGACATGGCATTCTTCCTCTTTGTCAGGGTATTGGGATGCCGTAAAAACATTCAAAGAAACTTTCTCACCTCCAAAAGATATATCCATCATTCCTGTGGCACAATTGATGTTGGCCTTAGCCGTAGCTAGAAAAGGACGTCCCAAAATAATTGGTGTGTGTTTTAATTCTTGAGATGATGCCATGTCCAAGATTAAAAAGTCCACAAGAAAGTAGCATTCATGAACCTTAACAATCACATCCTCCAAAAGACCTCTTGGTGTTTTCATTGATCGATCTACTAATTGAAGGATTATTGATGTCGGCTTTAGCTTTCCCAGATCAAACTGCTCATAAAGAAAGGTGGGCAGCAAATTCACACTCGCACCTAAATCTAGCAATGCTCGATCGAAACTGACTCCACTTATATCGTATGAAATCAATGGAGCTCCGGGGTCCTTCAATTTCTTTGGTAAATGATTCATCAATATAGCTCTCACGTCCTCGGATAGACAGATCTTTTGAGTTATCACCTTAGGTTCCCTCTTTGGAGTACAAAGCTCTTTAAATTTTTTTACATAAGTCGACACATGCTTGATTGCATCCAATAAGGGAATAATGATGTTTACTTGTTTGAATAATTCCATAAGCTCTTTTTGTTGAACCGACAATTTCTTGTGAGCTTTTGTCCTTAATGCATCAGGAAAAGGAGCCTTTGGCATGTATTCTTGGGGTCTTTCATCAACTTTGGTTTTTCCTTTATCAACCTCCTTATCTTGCCCCTTACCTTCCAGCTTCTTCTTTTCAACAATTATGGGCTCCTATTCCTCACTATCACTCTCATCTTGGGCCGAGCTGCTATCAACTCCCCTAGTCTTATAAGGATCATCTAGAATCTTTCCGCTCCTAAGAGTAGATATAGCCTTAGCGTTCTCAAATTGGGGACCCATAGGAGGGGGAGACTGAGGTGGTTAGGTTGAGGAAGAAGAGGAGCTCTTTTGGGAAAGCATGAGGCTGATTTTTGGTATTAGCCACTGGTTGGCTAGGAAGCTGACCTACCTCTCTCATACTATTTGCAGCTAATTGCCCTATTTGACCTTCCAACTTAGAAATGGATTGATTCTTAGAAAGAATAAATTGTTGTTGAGTAAGAATTAGTTGTTGGAGTTGATCAACTTTTTCATCGAAGTTGAGCTGAGGAGGCTGCGGAGGAGGAGATTGGAAAGGAACTTGAGATTGATTAGATCGAAAAGGAGGATACTGATGATAATGGCCTTGGGACAACTGAGTTTGAGGATATGGGGCCTGTGAATGCTGAATTGGAGGTTGAGATTGTTGATGTTGTTGAAAGGGTGCATAAGAAAAGTGTTGTCGAGACTGAGCTGGAACTTGAAAGGGTTGCCTTTGAGTTGGTTGTAGTGAGGGATTAGATGACGGGGATGGTCCTTGCTGATTTATCCAAGAAAAGTTTGGGTGATTTCTCCAGCCTGGATTATAGGTGTTAGAATAGGGATCGTAGGCAGGCTTGGATATGACCTGAGTAGCGAAAATCTTTTCTTGGATGAATGGGGAAAGTTGAGCTGTTGTGGGGCAGTCAGTAACAACATGATTTGGGCTTGAGCAAAGAACACAAATTTCTTGATGATTAGAATATGAGAATGGTTGAGGTTGAGGGGCAAAAGAGAAAGAAGGTTCCTGTCTATTCATGGATAGCAACTAATCTAACTTTTAAGCTACCAAATCGACCTTCTCCATCTTTTGCGCCAACATGTCTATTTTATTCAATTTTTGTGTAAGGACATTAATGTCCATCCTATTCTCAGACTCTCCCTGATTCTTAACTTCATAAAGCCCTGTCCTCTTAGTGGGTACAATCATTCTTTCAAAAGAGGAGAGCGAGACATGACTAATAGACTTTTTACTTAATATCTTAAATAAGTCATATGCCTCGTCCTCACTTTTGCTCATAAAGGCTCCCCCGCATGACGCATCCACCATTTGTCAGTAATTATCAGTTAAACTCTCATAAAATGCCGGAACTATTTGCCATCTTGACAAATCATGGTGTTGGCATTTCCTTAATAAATCTTTCAATCTATCCCATGCTTCATGGATTTGTTCCCCAGGATTTTGAGTGAATCTAGTTATAGCTCTCCTCATTGTATTGGTTCGCCCAATGGCATAAAATTTCTTCAAAAATTCTTTTTGCATTTCAGCCCATGTGTCAATTGATATACCCAAGTCTCCTAACTAATATTTAGCTTTGTCCTTGAGAGAGAATGGGAAAAGAGTTAATCTGAGATCATTATCAAAAAAATTCTGGATTTTGACTGAGGAACAAATCTGAAGAAACCCATCAAGATGTTTATATAAATCTTCATTAGTATTTCTATAAAAGGATGGCAACATCTGAATGGTACTTGATTTAATCTCATATTAAATAGCTTAGTTTTTGGGTGCTTGAACATAGAAGGATGGTTGATATTGATTTGGCATGAAGTAATCCTTCATTTGCTTGGGAGCTTCATGTTGATTAGGATCCGCCATAAGGTTAGCTTGATGATGGTTTCTAAGATGCACTAACCTCTCAATTTCACCTGTGGGTCCTAGCAAGGGTAGATGTAAGGATGTCCTATTGTGCATACAATGCAAAAGAACCTAAAGGATGTGTGTTGCTCTTTTTTTTCTTTGTATTTTTTTTATGATTTTAAAGTATTGTAATCATCAACTATATGAATGAGGCATGCAAGGTGCTTATTTTTTTTAAACTTCTAAGGGCAAGCTAACTTCGGGGTGCTTCTTGATACAACCTACTCGGCGTCTGTGAGGGAATACACAGGTGTAGAGACTTATGGACGTCTTGAAAAAGGAGATTCCAGTCCAATGAGACGGAGTGCTCAATTGGATGGTTATTCCAATTCCAAGAGGGGTGTGCCTAAATTACCCTTAGGAAGGGAGAAAGAGAAGAAGAGAATGATGATTTTTTTTCAAATGATGCAAGTGAATGAACAAAGAATTAACTAAATGCATGCATGCAAGAGATACAACTAAGATGAAGCATAATATCATGATGATGATGAATTTTTTTTCTTCTATTTTCTATTTTCTAATTTTTTCAGAAATTATTTCTATTTTTTTTGTTTTTTTGTTTTTCAAAGAAAGATAAATGCGAGAAAACTAGCAACTAAAATACCAATCAACATGTAAATCTACTGAAAAATAAAGCCTAAAATCATGTTTTTTTTAGTTTTCTGGTTTTCTAATTTTTTAGATTTTTCAAGAATTTTTATGATTTTTTGAGATTTTTCAGGAGTTTTTCAGATTTTTCTGAAAATTCACAAAACAAAACTTGTTCCTGCGCTTACTGACCTTTGGCGACGCTTATTTTTTGAGATTTTTAGATTTTCAGGTTTTTCTGCTCCCTTTGGTGACAGAATCAGCCTCTTCAGCGACACTTTCTGTAATAGTTTATTTCCTATGATTTTCAGCTCTGATTTTTTTTTGTGATTTTCTAGTTTTGTGATTTTTTTCTTTTTCCTACAAAATAAAAAAAATTAGTATAACTATATACACATCAAACACAAGAATATCTAACTATCAAAAATCATTTCCTTCCCAGCAACGGCGCCAGAAATTGATGTGTAGAAAATACTAGTCGTTGAAAAATAATGTCGTGCTCAATTTCAAAATTATTATCACACTTACTCACTAAAAAGATTTTTAAGATCAAAGTATAGTGGTGAATACGGGTCAATCTCACGAGGAGAAAGATCTTTTATTAGGTTGAAAACTCTTGTGTTTTGAAATTAATGTTTAAGTGAGTTGTTGAAAATTAAATTTAAAAGTGCATGAAATTAAATCTAACTAAAGAACGTTGGAGGGTTGAAGAAGAGAAGATTGGAAGAAGTAGAGAGAGAGGAAGAGAAAGACAATTGCACAAATGAAACTTTTATTACTAGAAAGGAAAGATTACAAGTCTATGAAAACAAAGATTAAAACTTAAATAAAACTAAAAGAAAGAGGAAGAATCAAGAGCAAGAAAAGTGTAGAAGAATAGCGCCGTCCAATCCTCGCCGAGCCTTTGAGGAGATCGCCCCACCTTGGAGATGAACGCCACCTTGAGAGCATCGAATTAGAGAACTTCCGCCAAAGAAAATTTAGAAGAATATAGAGAAGGGAGAGGAAGATAGAGAGGAGAAGAAAAATAATTTAAAAACAAGACATGTGTGTGTTGTGTGGTTTGGGAAGTGAATAGAGAGAGAGAGGAGAGGTTGAGAGGCTACGGGAGAGAGGGAAAAGCACAGTAAAAGAGTGAAATAATAATAAAAATTGAGTAAGAGGAGAATTAAAATAACTTTAAAATGAAGGAGAATTAGATGATGACAAAGACGTTGAAGATCCAGAAGAGAGGAAGAATTTTGGTGAAGGGAGCAGAGGGAGAAACGATCAAAACATGGGGTCAGGTGAGAAGAACATTAAAAACGTGGATGAACAGTAAAACGTGAAAATTAAATTATAACTTGAAAACGAGATAGAATTGGGAGAAGTGGAAGAAGAAGAAAATCTAGAGCTTTGAAAAACGAAGAACTTTGCTAAAAAGATAAAGATGAAAAGAAGAACAGAAAAATATGAAAAAGGTTAGAATCCTCCGTTTGATTCTCATGGGCGTTCTTTTATAGCGTTTTGGGGACTTCCAATCATGCAGGGCCATGGAGATCAAGTTCAAATCTAATCTTTCCTTCAAAATCTCGTTCGAACTGAGTCTCTTGCCATGGAAGAGTCCTTATTGCATGATGTTGTCCCCGGGTAGGCGAGCGGACAAGAAGGGGGGGTTGAATTGTCCCCCACGCGACATGGTAAATTAAAATCCTAACTATGCGGAATTAACAATTTTAACGATATTGAAGAAAATGAACTAAGCAATGTAAGCTAAGTTCTCTCAAACTTTCCGTTCACACATGATCGAGATAAATGACGTTAACATGGAAGCCCACAAACACATACCACATGGACACATCGATTTTTAAGGTGGTTCCGGATCACGACGAGCTCCCTATGTCCACCCCTTACCAAACCGGTAAGGCTTCACTCGGGGATAAATCCCCAACACGGAGCAAGCTCCAACAGACACACGCAGGACGACGCCTGCACACACACACACACACGGGGACATGCCCCAACATACACACGGAGATAGAGTCTCCAACACGATCCGAGGACCGGATCAACGACACGCACACACACGCTGCAACAACTGCAGCACAAAAAACCCACAACCGTACAAAGATAGTCACACACACACAGAGTATTCCTCAGTTCAGAAAATCAACACAAATACTCAAGACATGCCTAGACCAAAATATAAACCAAGAAGAACAACACAAATAAACTGATAAATGATCTATAGTTTATCCCCCTTTGTTTTCCAAAGCAAAAGGATGACGATGTTTGACGCTCAGGCTGGATGGACGACGGATGATCTCGATACCAACATCATCTTCTTCCTCTCTTCGATTCGCTGTTCTTTTTCTTCTTCCATGAACCCAGGAGATCACTTAGAGGAGATGAAATCTCCCTCTCTTCTTCCTCTTTTCTTCTTCTCCCCTTTCTTCACCTGCAAGATAGGAAAAATGAGCACATAAGGGTTTCTCCTCTCTAAATTCGGAGCTCTCTCACATGTATTTATAAGAGAGACCATAAGACTAATATATCCCTTCTAGAATCCTCCAAAAGACCCCCAATAGGTCTACCAAGAACCCATGGACATAATGGTAAAGTTTAGACCTCAAATGTTTTGAGTTTAATGGGTTTCAGACTAAGTTTGTAAAGACGTTCACCGTATTCGGTCGAACGAAGTTGGCCGTCGGTCAACCAAACTGTAACTGGTTTCAGCCTGGCCTGCACTTCCAATTTCGGTCGACCGAACTGCCATGGTCGGTCGACCGAAACCTGTGACAAATTCATCTAGCCAGCTCTGGCTAGATTGGTCGATCGACCCTTGCCTCTTGGTCGACCGAACTCTTGCAGAAAGTAATAAAACAAGGAAAATTAATTAGATATGAAGCTCATTTTATCAAGTAAATGTGGCATGAAGTATACTCATGAAAAACACATGATTTAAAGTGCATGACAGCACTTTGAACACTTAGATATCACACCATAGAAACAAGATCATATGGCTATGCAATTAAGCATGAATGAACCTTACAATCCTTGAAGGAAATGCATGTAAGTGTATTCATGAAAGCCCATTAAAAGACACAATTCTCCTCAACTAAAAACTGAAATCAAATAGCCATGTGATTAGCTACTTGAATGATGATCATGAAAGCAAGTTCCACATGAATGATATGAATGGCATGAACACTTGTTGTCTTTGCAAAAACAAGTTGGATCATTAGATCAACATGGATATCAAAATCTAGAAGTTCATCCATTTGAAACATGAGTTTAACCATAGTTGAATGGATATCAATATCAAGGAGATCAACCCTTTGAAGCACGTATTCAACATTCAAACCAATTACCATCTCAAGTTAAACAACATATGAGCATCATTGAACCAATCTAGTTCATGACATGTGAGAGATTCCAAAGCACATTTTGAGCTTTAACAACCATGAAGAATATACATGTAGACACAAGCAAAACTCAATTTTCCTCAACAAAAATCATGAGCAATTAGCCGAGCATTCGACTCATGTAAAAGCTCGTTCGCATTTAAAGCTCATTCACAAATGTACTCAATTGTGAGACCAAATGAGTTAGGCCAAAGCCTTCAAGCAAGCATACATAAAGTTTAGTTCTCATAAAAAATATATGTAAGGCACACAACAATCTCTCCCTTTTTGATGATGACAAACTTTATGACTGACACAGACAGATCATATTCTTCTCCCCCTTTTCACATGATCAAAAAGTGGGAGGAAGGCAATGAAGTTCAAATTTCAGCAAAACAGGTTCATGAATCAATAAAGGCTCACTTCAGAAGTTTGTGATACCAATTGTTGACCAAGTGAACATATCAAGATGATACCAACAATCAGAGCATATATGACTAATCAGATACCAGTCAATGCCTAAAACCAATTTTGCAAATGTGATGCAATTGACGCCATGTAACAGATAATAGATTTTCATTGATTTTTTGATTTTTAAATTTTCTTTTGTGTTCTTGAAATGCATGAAGCTAGATGCATACAAATGATGACACATGTAATGCACACAATACAATCAAGCAGACATGTATATATACATACAACATATCTCCCCCTTTTTATTTAAAAAGATAGGATAGGTGTTCAAAATATGCAACTGAGTCAATACATCCAGAATGTTCATGTATAACACCTAGGAGATTGTGCAATCTCATAGAAGAGTCATGCAATAGCCAATGCAGTCATTCAATTTTCTGAATACATATTAAATTAAATTACCAAGTGTGTAAGTGAATAACATGAAATTGGACTGTAGCTATATGGATATTCAGATTTTCAGATCAACACAATGAGAGATTATACAGACTTCACTTCAATTTTAGAGAACAACGTATTGGAGGCTACGCTCTGCCATAAAGAATTTTTCACCAGAATTTTTAAACTCAAGCAATTTCATATTGACAATCAAAATTTTTCAAGAGTGATCAGGTTTAAATAATTCATTTTTACACGAGGAGAAACATGGAGCTCATGCCAGACTCTCCGATTACTCAGAACATTGACTGTTTCACTTCATTTTGAACAGGGGTACTTCAGTCAACACTTTTCAGAAATGAACCACATCACGTCTCCAGTGACGTGCATCCAATTTACTCAGTGAGACTTAGTATTGCTCTGCATTCTTTTCAGATTCTTTTTTCAAAAAATAGGCAGACAACTTTTTCCTCAACTGCCTCTTCAAGATACATGCAGCAAGTTCAACTTTTTCTAGAGTGTTGAAAAGAAATTCCTATATCCTTATGTTTAACACTCACTTTCACATTTTGTGCAAGAAGTGTGTGAATTTGATTCAGCATGTATATCAAAAATTTAAGAACACATAATAGTGCAGCACCCCTAAATAGATGCACTTATCAAATATTTACTCCCCCTGAGTGTATGACAATAAACACACCAATGATGACTCAAATGCAACATTATTTAGTAAGAAAGCATAAGGTCATAGAAATTCCAAGGATGGGGGTAAATAGCATATATAACATGTAAGCACACAATGATGAAACATGCAAAATGCAATGCAGAATGCAATATGGATGTAAAATTTCATGTTTCACTTGAATGTCCTAAATGCATTGCAAAGTGCACAACATAACATGGGTGCAAGTAGCATGTTTTCAGTTTTTTTTATTTATTGAATGATCTAAATGCACGTAATGTATGAATTCTAATACATGCAATGTATAATAATATGAGAATGTAATGCAAGATGCAAAAGCAAAATGTAAAAGCTTGATTTTAAGATCATTATGATAGATTGCACAAGAAAGTATTCATATTCAAATTATGAGCAACAAACATTTTCCATCTCATGACTTTTATGAACAAGGGTACAGAAATGATCAAAATTAAGCAATGCAACCTAATTATTTTCAGAAACGTTCAAAAATAGATTTTCATTAACTTTTCAGAAATTGTTCAAAAAACATTCATAAGACATTCAAAATTTTCAAGTTCTTATACGAGACGAAAGTGAAGGTCCGAAGACCCAACTCACATATAGTGAGAGCTTCTAGGTGGACGTAATCCACCCTTCCACTACACACCATTTGATATACCAGATACTCAATTAAGCTCAAATGTGCTCAAGCAATTCAAATTGAAATACATTCAATAGTCAACAACCTTCTTATCCACTCCTCAAGATTTTCAATTCCATTGAACCATTAAGCAAATTCATCACATTAGGCTAAAGAAATAACAGGTCAAGTTTTCAGAGTTTATACTTGAGTTCAGCAGGCATCATCATATGCCTTCAAGCATACAAGCTTAGCAATAGCCTTGAAAGAGGCTAGCAGTTCATTGAAGCTATTATCATGAGATATACTTGTAGAAGAATGAGTTAAATTCACAATGGAAAGTCATTCATTTCAAAAACTCCCCCTCACTAGGTGCGTGAAATTCACAATTTGACATTTCGACTGAATAACATACATCCTATGACTTATATGAACAAGTGACTCATGATACCAGGCGGAGGCACATTCTCACGCATGGTGATAGATTTTAAATAGGAATGGCCTGCCTTTCCTCAGGTCACCATTTTATATATAATGAAGTCATGCAATGATGATCAGATAAATGCAATGCAAGCTCATAAGAAAAATAGAATTTTTATGATTTTTAAAGATGGATTTTCAATTGAAGTAAATTTTAGTTTTTCAAAAAGAACTCAAAAATATATTTTCAAAACATGTGCTTTGAGCAGCCATTATTTTCCAAGCCTTCCACTTGGCCTCAAGGAATCCCTACATCAAAATTCTCATTTGCACGATTTAGGTACCCAAGTCTTCTTGGGTCCTAGATGATTAGTTGCACCTCTAGTGGGTGCTCTCACATTCTCTGGTCATGCATATCATCAAAATTCATTAAAGCACAATCATACATGGTATGCCCAAAATTGCCACAGTAGCGACAACTAACAGAGGACCTTGCATTCTTCTTAACATGATAAGCATGGAATTTCGGTGGGTTGGCAAAAAAGTAATTGTTTTTAACATGGAAGTTCTTTCTTCTATTTGCTTGCCAACATTGTGACACATGGTTTCTTGGCTTTCCACATGACTGACAATGATCAACAGAATTTCTTTGTTTGCCAAACACGGTTTCATTTCTATATGCATGGAACCTATCCTTTTTCACTTGAAAATAAAATTTCATTTTATGACCATATTTACCATAATTGCAACAAAACAAAGATGCGTTCCTAGCATATGATCTTTGAGCATGAACTTTAAGATTTTTAAATTCATTTCTTATCTTTGAAAATTTCCTTGTATTCTTAAAATCGGCTTTTCCATTGCATGCTTTCAATTCATCATTTTTCAAAACAAAATAGTCATGCATGATGTGACGACGTTTACAGTAATAATAAGAGGAAGGATTTTTGTTGGAAACATGGTGTTTAGCATTGTGTTTCCTAGCATGGACATTTGTACAAACAAAATTATTTTTTAGCTTTGAGTTTTGGTTCAATTTCTACTTAACATAATATTTTTGGGTTTTCTTGATAGCATGCTTAACCGGGTGATCATTTGAGGTACTAGCCGCATCCAAACTCGAGACAAAAGATGTATACGGTTTATTTTCAAACTTCTTTTTGTTCACCGGATTATAGCCCAACCCCTATCTTTAAAAATTCACCTTGGTCCCCAAGATTTTTTCCAAATTATCTTTCCCTTTGACAAATGTAGACAGAGATGCATTCAAATCTATAATTTCTTTTTCAAGGGATACAATGTGTAATTCATAGCTAGCTATTTCTTGTTCACTACAAACAACACTTTAATTTAACACTCTATTTGCAGTTTTATAACTTTCAAGTTCTTGTTCTAGCACATGTAATTTTTCAGATTCATCAACAACTAGACATTTTCCCTTTTCAAAAATAAGAAATTTCTCAGACATGATTATATTCAAATGTTTCAATTACACATTCTCTTCTCTCATATATGAAATGGTTTCTTCATGCTTTTTGATATCAATCAAGAAAGATTCAATTTCAGTTTTGAATTCTAAGCATCTATTACATGAAGAATTTTCAAGATTTTTTGAACAATTTTTAAACAATGAAATCTGAATTAACATCGCATTATTTTACTTTTTAAGTTCTTCAAGTTTAGAACATTTATCACAAAAACCATTCTCAAGGAAGGTGTTTTCAGATTTCATTTTCAATTTTCTATTTTCAGATTTCACCTTCTTATACTTATCAACCAATTCATCATAAAGATCCATAAGTTCTTCGAAGGAAATTTCCTCACCTTCAGAGTCTGCCTCTGATCTTTCCTTACTTGATTTATCGTGCTTGTCGGCCATCAAGCACTCAATGTCCTTCTTTCCTTTATAGTTCTTGATCAAGCATTTCGATATTTTCTTGGCCGTCCTGCATGAGGAAACAAGTGAAAATTTGTGAAGATCAATTGAACTTCGAAAAATATTTAAAAGCATAGAGTTATCTTTGTTTCTCTTCACATACTTGATAGTCCACTTAGACTCATCACTAGGCAACCCATATGATTCATGCTTAACTAAATCCTCGAGTTTGGGATCAATGGTTTTAACATAACGACTCATGTGCCCAAGCCATTCAGTGAAATTTGAACCATTAAAACAAGGAGGAAGAGAAGACAAATGACTATTAGACATGATGCTAATAAAAGGCTCACCAAGGGATTTCTCTATAGGTCGTGGGACCTCAAGAAAATAGAGCCGTGGCTCTGATATCAATTGTTGTCCCTAGGTAAACGAGCGGACAAGAAGGGGGGGTTGAATTGTCCCCAGCGCGATATGGTAAATTAAAATCCTAACTATACGGAATTAACAACTTTAACGATATTGAAGAAAATGAACTAAGCAATGTAAGCTAAGTTTTCTCAAACTTTTCGTTCACACAAAATCGAGATAAACGACGTTAACATGGAAGCCCACAAACACACATACCACATGGACACAGCGTGTAACGACCCAAGATCCGAGTACTAGAAAGGAACCGACATGACTCGAGCCTCGGCCCGCCACCCACGAGCCCGAAGACTCGAAAGGGTTAAAGGATGGTGTGAGGGTACAAGAGAATCTAAAATAACTGCGGAGCTAGTACAATTAACTAAATAAAATGCATGGAATTAAACAAATACTCACTAAACAGCTACAAGGTCCAGAGTATCTCATGTCCAAAATAAGTAGAGTCAACAGAAAGAAAAGTACAAGTATAGGGGGCATACCCCGGCTCTGGCAACTGGCGACTAACCCTGGCTACTGGAACCACATTGAAACTCCGATGTGCCTCTCGACGACCCCGCCTCACCTGAAAATACAGGGGTGAGCCTCATTTCATTGGCTCAGTAGGGATCCCGCGGACCCCCACCTCACGACTAGGGAAACGAAACAGCAAGACGCGAACAAGCATGAAAGGTAACGCTACCTACCGGGAGTACGACAGAAGCAACAAGCAATAATAAATAAACAGAAAAACTCTCTACAACTAACCGTACCAAACAAACCGACCTCGGTCCGATAGGAAGACAAGCCCGTACCTGCCAGAAGGCAAGAGCACCACCCACTAAAAGCAAAGTCGGATGCGTCCCTTGACATCTTACACCATGCCTCAGTGTCTCTCTACATGCCCCAGGTGGAGACTGAGACACACAACAAGTACCACGAACAAGGACTAGTTGGGGTTGCGCTCGTCAGCGCGGGTCCGACGCCCCCAACCACGTGTGCACACATAGACCATACGCTCTAGGTCTGGCCCTCTAGCTGGTTCTTCCCCCCACCCCAGACGCAGGCTGCAAAGATGAGGGGCTCTACTGTAACCAGCCTATAAACCGTCTATCTCCGGGTCACGCTCTCCACCACTCCCAAGTGGGTCCCCACACACGTGTGTAGGAAAGCTACGTCTTGTGGACAGGTCACTGGAGGTAAGACTCTGACTCACGGAAACCACCGATTGAAAGGAAATGGAGTGGCGGCCAACCCTGAACCGCAAGGCGAGCCTAGCAGTCTCCTCGAGACCGCCAAGCACAAAAGGCGATCATCCCTGGACCGCAACCATGCAACCCATGGGGTTGAATGGCGGCCCATCGCAAGGCCGCTACTCCACTTGGCGGTCGTAAGGTGACCGCAACCACGCAGAGGCGGCCATACCGTGATCGCCACCTGACAGGGGTCCCCCAACGGTCAAAAACACGCGCCCCGAGGGTGCGTTGACCCGGCCATAGAAATAGTCTGTAGTTGGCCGCTACCCCAGGGTTAGCGGTCAGTCGTAGGACCGCAACTGGGTTTGGCAGTCTCACCGAGACCTCTATTCCCAACCGACATTCAAAATCAATTAGCGGCCCCCAGAGGACAGCCCCAAGGATATGGCAATCTCTGGTCGGACAGCAACTTCAATCCGAGCATGAAAACGGCGTGAACGGCCAAAAACTCAATCCACGCCCCGATGATCCCTCGATGATGGGGAAATAAAGGGGATCTCACCCCAACCCTCCTAGCATGATTCTACACCCATAGATCAGTCAAAAACCCCGAGAAACGAGAGATCCGACGCTCAACCCCAAAACATGTATTTTCACCCTCCCGGCACAAATACACCCCTCTCGACCTCTCCTCGGCCTAGAAATCATGGGAAAAGCGAGAAAGAGGGCAAGGATCCGTCCCCCTACCTCAAGGAAGCTCGAAACCTATCAGATAACCGCCAATCTTAAAATATCGGCCGAACACGATCTCCACACTCTCTCCGTGAGAATGCCACCGCCACGATCACCTCGCTGCCACCGTCGTCATCGTGTCACCACCTCAGCTCACCGTCCACAACCGGAGAGGGAGAGGGCGCCGCGAGCTCGGACGGGTAAGAGAGCAACGGTCGGCCGCGGCTCACGGGAGAGGAAAGAAAAGAAGAAGAAGAAAGAAGAAGGGAAAAAGAGAAAAGAAAAGGGGTTAATTATAGAAAATCTGGAAAATCCCCAAAATATGAAAAATTAGGAAAAATCATTTTCTCGATCCTCAGAACACGCTCGATGCACTGGTACCGTCTCAGAGTAGGAGAACGCAACGGTTCGCCCTATACGGGGTTCCGAAGGCTCGTCAGGGAAAAACACGCGTAAACCACAAAACGCGCTTTGGGACCCCCAAAAGTGATCCGAAACCCACAGATCCTGATCTAAAAAATGTCCCAAAAACCTGGGACATTACACAACGATTTTTAAGGTGGTTCGGGATCACGACGGGCTCCCTACGTCCACCCCTTACCAAACTGATAAGACTTCACTCGGGGATAAATCCCCAACACGGAGCAAGCTCCAATAGACACACGCAAGACGACACCTACTGTCACGCCCCGACGCGGAATATCGGGACTGACAGTAGAAAACGCTATTAATGATAACATGCTAAGCTAAGAATTTACATAACGTCATGAACAGAAATAACTCCAAATCTATTACAATAGCCATCAAACCGACTTAAACATAATCAAGCATAACCTCTACTTGACTCCGTTACAATAACTAACACAAGCTCTAAGGCATAGCTAGATGTAAAACAACTATAACAATCTCAACATATCTACTAGCTGATACACTCCAAGTCATCACTCTGGCCCATTCCCATCCATCTGTGAATCTTCACCTGAGCTGTTTGGAAAGGGGGGAAACAACTATATGAGCGAACGCTCAGTAGGTAACAACAGGCAAGTGTAAGTAATTAACCAATTAATTACATGTTTATATGAAACAGAAAGAAAAGAAATGACGATCGGATGAAACAACATAAAAAGAAAGTGCTAAAGAATGAAATGGAATAAGAATATGGCAGGATGATATAACTATAAGAATTGCAAGTTTATGAACAATATAAATAACAAGAAATTGTAGGAGATTGGCCAATAAGCAAGAATATAACCAAGTCGAACACGATTCAAGTAAGAGATTAAGAGATCATTGTCATAGACATCACGCTAGTCATGCACTCGGTGCAATGCCTCACCATGTCATTACAAACTCTCATGGGCACAAGTACTTTTCGGGGGCTCTCCCCAGGACCAGACCGGGCCCCTATGATGCGTTGGCATTGATTTATTGGATCCAAGATCCCAAGTTGTCTAAACTTTAATCAAGTTAAAATGGCCAATTACAATCAAGTACAAACTTACCTTGGAACATCTCAAGGCTAAGTTGAAGAGATACTGTCCAGAATTTATGTCCAGGAGTTCAAGTTATCAAGAACCATCATGTTCTTGGATTCAAAACCATAAAACACGAGAAAACAAGTCTCTGGATGATATACGGTCACCACTGGACCGCTGAAGCACTTGTACGGTCGATTCAGGGCCGCACTATACAGGAACTGGGTTGGGGTTTAGCCCTCGGGAGGTCAAGGTTGAACGGCTGATAAAGGGCCGCTCTACTATATGAACGGTAAGTATTGGGCCGCTCAAGACCAGATGTTTACAAAATCGAAGACAGGATATGTGGTCCTTGTAGAGCCGCTCATTAATTGAACGGTCCATTAAGGGCCGCCTGTAAGATGTACGGTCCATTACTGTCCGCACAACACAGAGCCTAACAATAATCTAGAAATTCACCCAAGTGGGCTCCCGGGCTGCCATAGGCGGGGTGGAACTGAACCAGAGTCCAGCCCACTGTCTGCTGGTCGGCCTAGGGTCTACTGGGCTGATCAAATCAGGATTTGGCCGAAGATGGATCAAGGATCATTGGCCAAGACAAATTGGCATTAGCCAGGGATGAACGGTCTCCACTGGCCCGTTCATGGGTATATGCGGTTCACAAATGGCCGCTCAAGTCTCTGTTAGTCCAATTCGGACTAACTCAAATCACATCGGTTCGATTAAGTCCAATACAAATCTAGGGGGATACAAACGGTTCAAGATTAACGGTTTAAGTCTAAGGTTAACAAGTGTAAACCTAATAGCCATTTCAAATATAAATGATTCACACTTAAGATTGAAATTCATTGGAAAGATGAATCAAGATCAAGCTCAAATTAAATAAATCAGCAAGAATTATTTACTGTCATGAATTACAGTTTATTAGGTGTGTTGCTAACATGCCATTATCCACTAATATACTAACATAACATACAGAAATGACAATTAATCTGTTCTGTTACAGATGTGCGGTCGGTTCTGGACCTTACATCGCCATATACGGTCACAGACAGGGCCGCTCATTCCCTCTTAGGTCCGAAGGCCTGCAGGAGATGGATGGTCGATAGTGTGCCGCTGGGAAGGATGTGCGGTCTGGAACTGGCCGCAGGATAGACATGCGGTTAGGATTCGGCCGCACGTTCCAGGTAAATGATCAGAGATAGAAATATTTAAACAGTCAAGAGCAGGCCGTCCGTCTTGGATGTGCGGTCTATCGTATGGCCGCACAAGGCTAGACAGGTCGCTGCCCCTTCGCCTTGCCCGACTCCGGCGAGGTTTCTAGGGTCAGAACTAAAACAAATGCGCACGATATAAAGTATGGAATTTGGGACTTTTACTACCAAAAGAAAGAGCACGAAAAATTATACAAGATGTATGAATCAATTTTATGTTTACAGCCTGAATTTGCTACTTAATCGAAAGGGAACAATTATAACCCTAGTTCTGACATGCTTCTACTAAAACCAAAAATTCTCGTAGCACACTTGATAAAATTTAAGGCTTTCTATATCAATGGAAAGATGACACGACGATGCTTCCAACCATATATTATTTGTAGGGTTTGGCTTGCTATCACCTACCTGAATTGGATGAAGAAAGAAGGAGAAAGAAAACCCAAGACGCCGGTACACGCAGCCACTATTCGCTGGAGATCTCCCTCGATCCAACTCCTCTGGAGCCGCCACTAGTTCTATACGATTCTAGGGTTAGAGAGCTTCATTTTTATAGGTCACACATCTTCTAGAGGTTTCTATGCGCGGAGTATTTGTCCATGCAAGTTGGGCTGATGTGAACGCCACCGCAATAGTTGACTTGATCCAAACTCCGTCGAATGCATCTCCTAGGGTTAGGGTTTCGAGAGATTAAGAGAGTGTAAATGATCCTCTCATGTTGGCCTTTCATTTGCCACCGGTTTGGGCTCAATTGATGGAGTATTGGGCTCGAATTTGGCGTTTCAAGGTATAGTTAATTAAGTGTTCAATTTGGGCTTAATCCACTAATTCGGCCTACATACAGATTTTATTTGGGTTGGCCACAGAAGACAAGTTTGTTAAACCTATTATCCTCTACAAGAATATAATTTTTCTGGATTTTTATAAAATTTTCAAAATCAAACTTATTCTATTTATTAAGGAATTTCTAATTAAGGAATTTCTAATTAATTTCTCGAAAAATTGGGGTATTACACCCTCCCCCACTTAAGGAATTTGGTCCTCCAAATTCAATGCACTTAATAATAAAAAGAGGGAGTGAGACAGCTCACCTAGAATAAGTCAGGGTACTGTCTCTGCATAGTATCTTCTGACTCCCAAGTAGCTTCTTCTGTTCCACGCCGACTCCACTGCACTTTAACCATCGGTATGGAACGATTCTTGAGTTGCTGTTGCTTCCGATCTAGAATCTTGATCGGTCTTTCTTCATAAGTCAGATCTTCCTTCAATTCGAAGTCCATATGCTGAATAATGTGAGTGGGATCATACACATATTTCCATAACATAGACACATGAAAAATATTGTGTACTCCAGATAACTGAGGTGGTTGTGCCAAACGGTAAGCAACCTCCCCCACTCTTTCCAGAATCTCGAATGGACCAATGTATCTTGGACTCGATTTGCCCTGAATACCAAACCTTCGAATTCCTCTCATAGGAGAAACCTTTAAAAACACATGCTCACCAACATGAAATTCCAATGCTCTCCTCCTGGTGTCGGCATAACTCTTCTGTCTTGATTGTGCTACTTGCAACCAATCTCTGATAATGCGGATGTTCTTGGACGATTCGGAAATGAGATATGGTCCAAGCCATTGCTTCTCACCTACCTCATCCCAACATAACGGGGATCGACAGCTTCTACCATACAAAGCTTCAAATGGAGCCATCTGAATACTGGACTGGTAACTGTTATTGTAGGCGAATTCAACCAATGCCAAGTGATCACTCCAACTATCTCCAAAGTCAATCATGTAGGCTCTAAGCATATCTTCCACTATCTGGTTGGTCCTTTCAGTCTGTCCATTTGTTTGTGGATGGAAAGCAGTACTGAAATTCAGACGAGTTCCCAATGACTCTTGCAATCCTTTCCAAAAATGAGAAGTGAACCTGGGGTCTCTATCAGACACAATGCTGACTGGTATACTATGTAGTCTTACCACTTCCTTCATATACAAAGCTGCCAAGACATCAACTTTCCATTTAGACTTAATGGATAAGAAATGAGCAGATTTTGTCAATCTGTCGATAATCACCCATATTGCATCAAATCCACTACGAGTCCTAGGTAGACCCATAATGAAATTCATGCCAATGCTCTCCCACTTCCATTGGGGTATATCAAGGGGTTTCAATTTTCCTACTGGTCTGAAATACTCCGCCTTGACTTGCTGACAAATCAAGCATCTACTTACGAAGTCCGCAACTTCCCTTTTCATATTCGGCCACCAAAAAGATCTTTTCAAATCCTTAAACATCTTAGTACCTCCAGGATGAATGGTGTATTTGGATCTATGAGCTTCCTCGAGGATCTTACTCTGTATCTTAGCTACATCAGGTACACAAGTTCTTCCTTGAAATAACAATCTTCCATCATCAGCCATCATGAAGTCAGGTCTGTTACTCAAGCTTCCCTTGATCTCTACCAACTCTGGGTCATCATCTTGTAGAGACTTGATTTCCATCAATAATTTAGGCTTAAGTTGAATCTGAGCAATCATAACCCGATCCTTGTCAACATTAAGATCCAAACTAACTAACTCCTCCAACAATTTCCATTCTTGTAACATGAAGCTTGACAACTTAGCTATAGGCTTACAGCTTAAGACATCTGCCACAACATTACCTTTTCCAGGATGATACTCAATGGAGAAGTCGAAGTCCTTCAAATACTCCAGCCATATTCGCTGCCTCATATTGAGTTCCTTATGAGAAAATAAGTATTTCAAACTCTTATGATCTGAAAACACCGTAAATGCCTCTCCATACAAGTAGTGCCTCCATATCTTCAAGGCGAACACCACTACTGCTAGCTCCAATTCATGAACATGATAATTCTCTTCATGCTTTGCTGCATGAGTACACACCCTAAACCAATACCTGAAGTATCAGTGTATACAACAAAACCTCTTTCTCCAGAAGGTAAAGTAAAAATAGGTGCAGTGGTCAAACATTCCTTCAAGGTCTGAAAGCTTCACTCGCAATCTTCTGACCAATCAAATTTGATCTCCTTGCGGGTTAATCTTATCAGAGGTACCGTAATTTTGGAGAATTCTTGAATAAACCTTCGGTAGTAACCTGCTAGGCCTAGGAAACTTCTCACTTCAGTCACATTAGTAGGCTTATCCCAATTCTTTACTGTCTCTACCTTAGAAGGATCAACAGAAATACCTTCTTTTGTGATGATATGTCCTAGAAAGGACACCTCTTGTAGCCAGAAATCACACTTACTAAACTTGGCATATAACTGATGATCTCTCAGTAGTTGTAATGCCATCCTCAAATGTTCAGCATGCTCCTCCTCACTCTTATAAAAAATCAAGATGTCATCAATGAACACCACAACCCATTGATGAAGATAGGGCCGAAACACATCATTCATCAGCTGCATGAAAGCTATAGGTGCATGTGTTAGCCCAAAAGGCATTACTACAAATTCGAAATGCCCATACCTGCTGCGGAAGGCTGTTTTAAAGATATCCTTTTCCTTAATTCATAACTGATGATATCCAGATCGAAGGTCGATCTTAGAAAAATACTGAGCTTCTGCTATCTGATCAAATAACTCATCAATCCTTGGCAATGGATATTTATTCTTGATAATCAATTGGTTCAATTACCGATAATCGATGCACAACCTCATAGAACCATCCTTCTTCCGGATGAATAATACAGGGGCTCCCCACGGGGAAGTACTTGGATGAATGAACCTTTTCTCAAGCAATTCCATCAACTGTTGCTTTAGTTCTCTTAGCTCCACAGGAGACATACGATAAGGAGCTTTGGAAATAGGAGTCGCACCAGAAATTAGATCAAAAGAAAAGATAACTTCCCTTTCAGGAGGAAGTCCTGGCAATTCCTCAGGAAAGACATTTGGAAAATCTCGGATGACAGAAAAGTCCTCAATCTCAATCTTCTGCTCAGGGGTCACATAAACAAAGGCTAGAAAAGCCTTACATCCTCTCCTCATCAGCTTATCAACTCAAAGAGTCGAAATAAGTGGAATAGACTTATGGTGTCTAATTCCTATAAAAGAAAGTCCAGGGTGTCCAGTGAAAGACACAGAACTAGATCTGCATTAAACATTGGCCTCATACTTAGCCAACCAATCTGCTCCTAGGATTACATCATAGTCCTTCATTTCCATACAAACTAAATCAGCTGGCAGGTTTTATTCATTGATCATAACCTTACTGGAAGGATAGAAATACTTAATTATTGATCCGAAACCAATAGGGGTTGAAATCTGTAACGGAGAATTCATCAAAACTGGCTTCACAGCTAAAGACTTCACAAATCTCTGAGAAATAAAAGAATGAGTGACACTAGTATCAAAAAGAACAAAAGTTGATTTATCATGTATAATAAGAGTACCTTCGACGAGTCCACCCTCCTCGGCGGGTCCTGTCTCGTCTTCTTCTAGAGCCTAGAGCTTGCCTTGCTGCTTCTTGATTCCTTGCGGTTTCACCGGGGTAGCTTGCTCAGATAAAAGAGGACACTCGGGAATACGGTGGTCCCTACTGCCACAACGTAAACAGGCACCCAGCTTACACAAGCACTCCTCCATCTTGTGACCTGGACGGTCACAATACTTGCATACGCCCTTGAATGAAATAATAGGGCCAGGCTTCTTGTCTTCATTCTTCGGCATCTTGCCCTTCCATGAACCAGACCCACTAATGGGCCTCTTCCCGCCATGACCGGGCTTGATACTCCCTAAACCAGTATGGTATTGTTCTTTCTTAACACTCTTCCCATGGATTCTCTTCGTCATTTCTAAAGTATCTTCCAATACTTGACCCTTTCTCACCATCTCGGAATAAGTTTGAATTTCATCGGTGCCAACTGGTTGATATACTACAGCTTCAGCCCATTAAGAAAGCGCTTAGTCTTCATCTTCTCGGTAGATATCAAGTGAGTAGCTGATGGGGACATCACCTCCCATGCCCACGTTCACAGCTCGTCTCCTCGCCCCGGTTGCATCCAGTATGGTCTAGTCATTAAATTTTGAGTCCTATGTAATTTTTATTTGAGTCATTTGATGTATTTTCCCTTTTATTTGAGTCATGTTCCTAGGTCTTGTCTTCATTTCCCTAAGTTTGAGTGTCATTAGGTTGTCTAGTTAGCTATTGGGCCCAATTCATTGGGCTTGGCCCAAGGGCTCTCCCCTATCCCCTCGGTTATTTATCATTGAGTCAATTGTCAGGGACTTTTGTAGAAATGTGGGTTTCCTATATATAGGACCACATTCCCCTCATTTCAACTTAATGAATGAATCAATGAAAAATGCCATTTGAGTATCCAAAGCTTAGTTTAGTGGAGTGATTCCAACATTTTTTGGGTGAGAAATCCTAGGGGAGAGATTCCACACCCTTCCCTCTCCTAATCCCTCTTTTTCACTCCACTTTCTCTCTCCTCAACACACAATTTCGAATTTTCTTCTCTCTCCTCCTTTCCCAACCACCTCAACCCCCACCTACCATCATTAAAGCCCTCCACTTCCCCATGGCCTCCATTACTCCACCCCCTAGTCCCAAGGAGATCCCTCACCATTCCAACACCATCCTCCACATTCCAACACCACTTTCCCCATTCCAACACAATCAACCCCTTCCCCACACAACCCCACAACTTCCAAAGCATATTTGAATTTGAAATCCACCCTTCCCTCCACTCACTTGTGCCCCCCCTCACCTTCTCCTCTCACCCACCTTCCCAAATTCGTAGCTCCTCCTCCCACCACCTGTTAGACCCCCTTCCAAACCCCATTCTTCCCTTCCCCCACCTTAGAACACCCCCTCCTAGACCCCCTCATAGCCCGGGCTTTCCCCACACTCATCCACCCCCATTTCCCCTCCCATATACCCCATTCCCCCCCATCATCATCAACATACAGCTCTCAACTGAAGATCTACAGCAGAGCAGCAGTTTGCAGTGGCCACCACGATCACCTCCGGACGAGTTTGAAGATCCAAGAGCCATCGTCGGAAGCGTCTGCCAGTCGCCTTCGCAACCGAAGTGGTTTCGTCTTTTTACGATCTCCGAGCCATCCTGGAGGTCCATTCTTCCACAGCTGCGCGGTTCTGCCTCGGCTAAGGACCTAAACCCGTTTAGAAGCTCTGCCACGACGGACCCTGAAGGAATCAGTCTTCAAGTTCTTCTTCAAAGTTCCTCTTTGGCCTGTCTAGTTTCCGATTCAAGAAGCAGAAGTTCATTCAGCATCCGGGAGCAGAAGTTACCAATTTTCTCCCCCGAACGCACGGTTCTGCCTTCTACAGTCTGCACCGACCCCTCCTCACTCTTCTGGTTGCACAGATTGTCTCCGACCTTTTCTGGTGTCCCCGTTTCTTTTGCTGCAAAGAGGACTCACCCACGGTTCTAACGGCGCTGACGGAATCAAATTTAAAGTTCGGGAGTGGCCAGGACAGCCTCTGTATCCTACTGTTGGTGACCTGCCCCTGCTAGTCTGAGAAACAGAGGCCCTGTTCAAGCTCCTGCCCCGACTAGCAGCGACTCCAGAAGAAATTAAGAAAATTCTGAGGCATTCCCCTTCCAGCTATGAAGATTTTCCCTCTGGTTTCGTCATTAAAAAAATTCCTGATTAAGATCTACAGCAGCAACACCGACTCTCTATCTCGGCTCGCAGATAGCAAGCAGATTCGGCGTCCACCCTTATTCCTCGTTCTTTGCTTTAGTTTCCCCACCCCGCTTGACCGGCTGAAGGTCCCTCCCTGTGTGGAGGTAGTATTGATTGTAATTTCTATTAACCCCCACCCCAAGATCCCCCTCCTACGTGAGGTGTAGTGTTGTAACTTGTTTGGGCAGGTCAAGCGACACCGCCGCGGCGTGTGGGGATCCACTCGCCTCCCCGCTCGCCCTCGTCTCCGACCGGGACCGGTTTCTTCAATCCGGTCGAGTAAGTGCTCAAACCTTCACTCCACTTAGTGCTTGTCTTTCAATATTAGTTCTAATTCCGCTGGTTATGCGAGTGAGAGCCCGATCCTCAAGTCCCATAAACTTGAGTGATCACCGTGGGAATATTGCAACCGGTGCCTTTGGCACTTTGTCGGCCCCCTTGATTTGGGCATCCCCACCCTTTGGGAATCAAGTCTTGGCCTTGCTGGCCCTCTACCAGCAAGGGCCCAACCCCACATCCTCCCCTTGGCATTGCTAAGTCACCCCGGGCTTGGGTGAGTGACGATTAAGCGGTGGCCCAATTTGGCCCGTTTTGAATGCGATTGTGCTTGCTTGCATTAGGTCCGAGGTCGTGTCACATCAAGTGGTATCAGAGAAGTCTTTGACTTGTCTCTACAAGTCAAGTCCTAGGGCATGCTTGCATTCTTGTCCGAACCGTGCATTGTCAACCCATCATTGTTAAAATTGAGTCTTGGGTCACATGGCTCCTCTCCTAATCATATCCCATGCATGCTTACCTAATGGAAAGCCCGTAGAAATTGATTTCATTGACCTAGAATCTGAAAATTGGGTGTCCCCCGATATCGTTACCTCTCTTAGTAGGACCGGACAAATTGTGCACAATGGAGACCAAGTCTTTATTGAATTCCATAAATGGTTCGGGAAGATTAAGTATTTGGATGGGGCTTGGTGTCAAAAGGGAACATTGGCAGGTCCATGTATAATCCTAGGTAAGAAATGGTTAGATGAAAGGAATGCCAACATCGACTCAACACGTCGAACTTGCCTTGTGCGTCCGCCACACCTTTCGGGAACCTTTAAATTCAACAACCTTTTATTCTCCCACCCGCGGGAATCCCACCCTCGTTCACAACCCCGGGTGCACCATACTCCGGCCATCATCACCCCACCATCAAAGAACCTTCCCACTCCATTAGTTTTGGAAGAAGTAGTCCACCCGCTTTGCCACATGAAGACAAATATCCCTCGGGAACCTATCCCCTCCATAGAGAGCACCCATGTCCCAATTGAAGAGGAAGCCTCGCACAAGGATCTTCACCCTACACCACCCCCTCCAGATAAGGCCGAATTCATCTTAGAAGAGTCCCTTGTTAGGTGGCTAAGGAAGACCCTAATTAGAGAGACCTCGACCCATGTTTGCCCTCCCATAGAACAAAATTTTTCCCTAGTGCCCATCTTCTCCTATCACACCACAATCCAAGCATCCTATCAAGTGGAGACCTTAGAGGATTTTCTTAGGGGCTTAGCATGGCAAATTGAGTTCACTAGCATGTTGACTCCTATGGCCGAACAACCTAGGAGCCTTAGCCTCCTACACCTATGCATTGGGTCTATCACCTCGGTTTGCACCAATGGTTGCTACACTAGCGACCTCCTTCTATTCCTCCCTACACCGGATGAGCCCAACCTTCTCCTCGATTTACAGCTTCTTATCTCGGGAAGAAAGCCAAGCCCTCCACTCATGGCCGACCCACTTGTCAGGAACATTGGCCCAACTATCATAGGGAAGGATGACTTAACACCTTTTAAGGATCTTGAGGACATGGAGTTCCTCCCCCTAAGTGACCTATTTTACGATCCATATGATCCCTTCCAATGGGAGTCAAGGGACTCATATGACCCAACCATCTTACCAACCACCCACCCTGTCCTACCCTCACTCACCATATTGGGCCAAACCCACCTCATCCATGACCCGGGCTGTACCTTGGGAGCCATAACCTTGGACCATATATCCCTAGGGAATAAGGTGGTGCCCCACCCCATGATGACCACCTTCTTAGATCCATTCGATCCTTTCCAATGGGAGTTCAAAGGTTGTCCCACACCTATACACATGGAAGTCACTTTTGGGAAAAGCATGCATGTGTCTAGGCTTTCCACACCCCTTGGCATGAACACTATGTTGGGTCCATTCATTCATATCACTCACATGTCAAGTAGAAAGCATGAGTGGGTCACATTCGGATGTCATGGTCCTCCTTCATTCATCATGGATCTTAAGCATGTCAAAAGTATCTACGGATGTCTGGGACCCCCACATTCATCACCACTTTACATGATAGGTTCACCTACGGTTGCCCCGGCCCACCTAGGCCCACCAAAGTCTACATGACAACATTGCATGATAAGTCCACAAATGGTTGCACCGGCCCACCAAGGTTCATCATGGTCCATCTGGCATCATGGCAGGATAGGTCCATCTATGGTTGTCCAGGTCCACCCATAACTACTAAAAGGATAGCATTCACAAAATTGCATGAAAACCTTTACAAGCACATCAGCAAAAAGAATGAGGCTTATAAAAGGCTGGCCGACTCTCATCGGCATCACCAAGAATTCCAAGTGGGTGACCTTGTGATGGTAAGGATGGAGAGGCTCTCCCCGGGAGCCAACTCTAAACTGAGGCCACGTGGGGCTGGTCTCTTCCAGGTCTTGAGGCGCATAGGTGCAAATGCCAACGAGTTAGATCTCCATGAGGAGTATGGAATAAGTCCCACATTCAATGTTACCGACCTAGTGCCATATAAGGGACCCACGGTGGTACCTAGTGAGGAGATTGAGCCTACTTCTTCCCTTGAGAGAGCACCCACCCATGATGATAAACCACCAGCCAAGAGAGCCCAGCGTGAACAAATTGAACAAATATTGGATGAACAAGTCACTACCACTCGGAGCAAGGTATATGAGTGCTATCTCGGCAGGTGGATGGATCGGTCTCGTTCGGGATACTTGAGGGCAGTACCACTTCTACACCCTCCAAGGAGGGAATGACACTTACTCGACGGAGTCGAGTTCTCCGCACCCCGGGAGTATGATGGGGACATCACCTCCCATGCCCACGTTCACAGCTCGTCTCCTCGCCCCGGTTGCATCCAGCATGGTCTAGTCATTTAATTTTAAGTCCTATGTAATTTTTATTTGAGTCATTTGATGTATTTTCCCTTTTATTTGAGTCATGTTCCTAGGTCTTGTGTTCATTTCCCTAAGTTTGAGTGTCATTAGGTTGTCTAGTTAGCTATTGGGCCCAATTCATTGGGCTTGGCCCAAGGGCACTCCCCTACCCCCTCGATTATTTGTCATTGAGTCAATTGTCAGGAACTTTTGTAGAAATGTGGGTTTCCTATATATAGGACCACATTCCCCCCATTACAACTTAATGAATGAATCAATGAAAAATACCATTTGAGTATCCAAAGCTTAGTTTAGTGGAGTGATTCCAACATTTTTTGGGTGAGAAACCCTAGGGGAGAGATTCCCCACCCTTCCCTCTCCTAATCCCTCTTTTTCACTCCACTTTCTCTCTCCTCAACACACAATTTCGAATTTTCTTCTCTCTCCTCCTTTCCCAACCACCTCAACCCCCACCTACCATCATTAAAGCCCTCCACTTCCCCATGGCCTCCATTACTCCACCCCCCTAGTCCCAAGGAGATCCCTCACCATTCCAACACCATCCTCCACATTCCAACACCACTTTCCCCATTCCAACACAATCAACCCCTTCCCCACACAACCCCACAACTTCCAAAGCATATTTGAATTTGAAATCCACCCTTCCCTCCACTCACTTGTGCCCCCCCTCACCTTCTCCTCTCACCCACCTTCCCAAATTCGTAGCTCCTCCTCCCACCACCTGTTAGACCCCCTTCCAGACCCCATTCTTCCCTTCCCCCACCTTAGAACACCCCCTCCTAGACCCCCTCATAGCCCGGGCTTTCCCCACACTCATCCACCCCCATTTCCCCTCCCATATACCCCATTCCCCCCCATCATCATCAACATACAGCTCTCAACTGAAGATCTACAGCAGAGCAGCAGTTTGCAGTGGCCACCACGATCACCTCCGGACGAGTTTGAAGATCCAAGAGCCATCGTCGGAAGCGTCTGCCAGTCGCCTTCGCAACCGAAGTGGTTTCGTCTTTTTCCGATCTCCGAGCCATCCTGGAGGTCCATTCTTCCACAGCTGCGCGGTTCTGCCTCGGCTAAGGACCTAAACCCGTTTAGAAGCTCTGCCACGACGGACCCTGAAGGAATCAGTCTTCAAGTTCTTCTTCAAAGTTCCTCTTTGGCCTGTCTAGTTTCCGATTCAAGAAGCGGAAGTTCATTCAGCATCCGGGAGCAGAAGTTACCAATTTTCTCCCCCGAACGCACGGTTCTGCCTTCTACAGTCTGCACCGACCCCTCCTCACTCTTCTGGTTGCACAGATTGTCTCCGACCTTTTCTGGTGTCCCCGTTTCTTTTGCTGCAAAGAGGACTCACCCACGGTTCTAACGGCGCTGACGGAATCAAATTTAAAGTTCGGGAGTGGCCAGGACAGCCTCTGTATCCTACTGTTGGTGACCTGCCCCTGCTAGTCTGAGAAACAGAGGCCCTGTTCAAGCTCCTGCCCCGACTAGCAGCGACTCCAGAAGAAATTAAGAAAATTCTGTGGCATTCCCCTTCCAGCTACGAAGATTTTCCCTCTGGTTTCGTCATTAAAAAAATTCCTGATTAAGATCTATAGCAGCAACACCGACTCTCTATCTCGGCTCGCAGATAGCAAGCAGATTCGGCGTCCACCCTTATTCCTCGTTCTTTGCTTTAGTTTCCCCACCCCGCTTGACCGGCTGAAGGTCCCTCCCTGTGTGGAGGTAGTATTGATTGTAATTTCTATTAACCCCCACCCCAAGATCCCCCTCCTACGTGAGGTGTAGTGTTGTAACTTGTTTGGGCAGGTCAAGCGACACCGCCGCGGCGTGTGGGGATCCACTCGCCTCCCCGCTCGCGCTCGTCTCCGACCGGGACCGGTTTCTTCAATCCGGTCGAGTAAGTGCTCAAACCTTCACTCCACTTAGTGCTTGTCTTTCAATATTAGTTCTAATTCCGCTGGTTATGCGAGTGAGAGCCCGATCCTCAAGCCCCATAAACTTGAGTGATCACCGTGGGAATATTGCAACCGGTGCCTTTGGCACTTTGTCGGCCCCCTTGATTTGGGCATCCCCACCCTTTGGGAATCAAGTCTTGGCCTTGCTGGCCCTCTACCAGTAAGGGCCCAACCCCACATCCTCCCCTTGGCATTGCTAAGTCACCCCGGGCTTGGGTGAGTGACGATTAAGCGGTGGCCCAATTTGGCCCATTTTGAATGCGATTGTGCTTGCTTGCATTAGGTCCGAGGTCGTGTCACATCAATAGCATAACGAGATAGCCGAGAGAACTGATCTTCATATTCAGCTACGGATAGATTTCGTTGCTTCAAAGTAGCAAACTCAGCCGCCTTCTTCTCTTGTACTATATCAGAAAAATATTTACCATTGAAGAATTCCTCGAACTCTTCCCATGTGACTTGTCTATCACCAAGGGTAGCCTTCACTGCATCCCACCATGTCCTCGCATCACGTTCAAGTTGAAAGGTCGACAAGAGGACACGTTCTTGATCGCTGCATTGCATCACTTCAAAAATCCTCCCTATCTCTTCAAGCCAGTGCTCGGCTTCATCAGGGTAAGTCGAGCCACCAAATCGCGGGGGATTCATCCCACGAAAGTTTCGATAAAGGTCGCCAGTGTCATGGTTTGCAGCTCCTCATTGGGCCACTTGTTGCAAAGCCTGAGTAAGTCCTTGAACCGTATGCTGCAAATTCCTCCATACCGCGTGTTCTCCTGCCATTGCAAAAGTCTACACGTGGAATAGGTTATGTTAAGTTCAATTAAGAATGGATAATCATGCATTTAGATTATTAACTCATCCCTAGTCTTCTACCCAAATCTCACCAGGTTGGGTCCTTAGACTTATAACAAGGTTATAGGTCCTATGATATCACTTAGGATCCTAGAACTTAGAGAACCTAGGAATATTAGAAAACCTAGGCTCTGATACCACCAAACTGTCATGCCCCAACACGGAATATCGGGACTGGCAGTAGAAAATACTAGTAATGATAACATGCTAAGCTAAGAATTTACATAACGTCATGAACATAAATAACTCCAAATCTATTATAATAGCCATCAAATCGACTTAAACATAATCAAGCATAACCTCTACTTGACTCCGTTACAATAACTAACACAAGCTCTAAGGCATAGCTAGATGTAAAATAACTATAACAATCTCAACATATCTACTAGCTGATACACTCCAAGTCATCACTCTGGCCCATTCCCATCCATCTGTGAATCTTCACCTGAGTTGCCTGGAAAGGGGGGAAACAACTATATGAGCGAATGCTAAGTAGGTAACAACAGGCAAGTGTAAGTAATTAACCAATTAATTACATGTTTATATGAAACGGAAAGAAAAGAAATGACGATCGAATAAAACAACATAAAAAGAAAGTGCTAAAGAACGAAATGGAATAACAATATGACAGGATGATATAACTACAAAAATTGTAAGTTTATGAACAATATAAATAACAGGAAATTGTAGGAGATTGGCCAATAAGCAAGAATATAACCAAGTCGAACACGATTCAAGTAAGAGATTAAGAGATCATTATCATAGACATCACGCTAGTCATGCACTTGGTGCAATGCCTCACCATGTCATTACAAACTCCCATGTGCACAAGTACTTTTCAGGCACTCTCCCCAGGACCAGATCGGGCCCCTATGATGTGTTGGCATTGATTTATTGGATCCAAGATCCCAAGTTGTCTAGACTTTAATCAAGTTAAAATGGCCAATTACAATCAAGTACAAACATACCTTGGAACATCCCAAGGCTAAGTTGAAGAGATATTGTCCAGAATTTCTGTCCAGGAGTTCAAGTTATCAAGAACCATCATGTTCTTGGATTCAAAATCATAAAACACGGAGAAAACTCATCTCTGGGAGATAGGCGGTCACTACTAGGCCGTACAAGCATTGGGCGGTCAATTCTGAGCCGCTCAGGAATTGGGCTGGAGATCAGCCTCCACGAGGTCAAGGTTGAACGGACGATTAAGGGCTGCTCATAAGTTGGACGGTAATTACTAGGCCGCGCAAGTCCGCTGAACGGGCACTACTGGACCACGCAAGATACATATGGTCAAAAATAAGCCGCGTAGGGCCAGAAGGTAAGAACAAGTTATACGGGCAATATTGGGCCGCTCAATAGAAGGACGGTCCAATATGGGCCGCCTGTACCATGGACGGTCCAATATAGTCCGCGCAACACATGGCCTATCAATAAGTTGGAAATTCGCCCAAGTGGGCTCTTGGCTACCATGGACAGGGTGGAACTGAACCAGAGTCCAGCCCACTGTCTGTTGGTCGGCCTAGGGCTTACTGGGCTGATCAATTCGGGGTTTGGTCGAAGATGGATCAAGGATAAACGACCAAGGTTAATTGGCAATAACCAGAAGCGAACGGTCTCTGGTTGGCCGCTCAATGATATAGGTGGTCCACTTATGGCCGCGCAACGATATAGGCAGTCCACTTATGGCCGTTCAATCTCTATCAGGTCCGAAAGCCTTATGGAGTTGGGCAGTCATTAGGGTGCCGCTGAGGACGTTGAACGGTTGAAGACTGGCCACTCTTAGGTTTAGCGATCAGGGATCTGCCGCGTGCCTCTGGAGACGTAACAGCAGTAAAACAGTAGAACGGTCGAAATCTGGCTACTTATAAGGATATGCGGTCTGTCGTGAGGTCGTCTAAACCAAAATAGGGGTCAGGGAAATGATCAGAGATCGAAGCCTTGGACGGTCCGTAACTGGCCACCTAAATGGAGGCCGCGCAACCTCAACACGTCGCTGCCCCTTCTGCCTTGCCCGCCTCCGACGAGGTTGGATAGGGTTGGGATAAAACATAAAATTCACATGATATAAAGTATTAAATTTGGGGCTTTTACTACCAAAATAAAGAGCACGAAAAACTCTACAAGATGCATGAATCAATTTTATGTTTACAACCTGAAATTACTACTTAATCGAAAGGGAATAGTTATAACCCTAGATGTGACATGCTTCTACTAAAATCAAAAATTCTCGCAGAACACTTGATAAAATTTAGGGATTTCTGCATCAATGAAAAGTTGACACGATGATGCTTCCAACCATATATTATTTGTAGGGTTTGGCTTGCTATCACCTACCTGAATCGGTTGAAGAAGGAAGGAGAAAGAAAACCCAAGGTGCTAGTACACGCAGCCCCTAATCGCTGAAGATCTCCCTCGATCCAGCTCCTCTGCAGTCACCACTGGTTCTAAATGATTCTAGGGTAAGAGAGCTTCATTTTTATAGGTCACACGCCTTCTAGAGGGTTCTATGCGTGGAGTATTCGTCCACGCAAGTTGGGTTGATGCGAACACCGCCGTAATTGTTGATGTGATCCAATCTCCGCCGATTGCATCTCCTAGGGTTAGGGTTTCGAGAGATTAAGAGAGGGGAAATGATCCTCTCGTCCTGGCCTTTCATTTGCCACTGGTTTGGACTCATTTGATGGAGTATTGGGCTCGAATTTTACATTTCAAGGTATGGTTAACTAAATGTTTAATTTGGGCTTAATCCACTAATTTGGCCTATTTACATATTTTATTTGGGTTGGTCATAGAAGACAAGTTTGTTAAACGTGTTATCCTCTACAAGAATATAATTTTTCTGGATTTTTATAAAATGGTCAAAATTTAACTTATTCTATTTATTAAGGAATTTCTAATTAATTTCTTTAAAAATCAGGGTATTACACCTACACACACACACGAGGATATGCCCCCACACACACACGGAGACAGAGTCTCCAACACGATCCAACGACTAGATCAACGACACACACACACACGCTGCAACAACCGCAGCACAATAAACCCACAACCGTACATAGACGGTCACACACACACAGAGTATTCCTTAGTTCAGAAAATCAAGACAAATACTCAAGACATGCCTAGACCAAAATATAAACCTAGAAGAACAACACAAATAAATTGATAAATGATCTATAGTTTATCCTTCTTTATTTTCCAAAGCAAAAGGATGATGATGTTTGACGCTCAGGCCGGATGGATGACGGATGATCTCGATACCAACATCATCTTCATCCTCTCTTCGATCCGCTACTCTTTTTCTTCTTCCATGAACCCAGGAGATCACTTGGAGGAGATGAAATCTCCCTCTCTTCTTCCTCTTTTCTTCTTCTCCCCTTTCTTTACATGCAAGATAGGAAAAATAAGCACATAAGGGTTTCTCCTCTCTAAATTTGGAGCTCTTACATATGTATATATAAGAGAGACCATAAGACCAATATAGCCCTTCTAGAATCCTACAAAAGACCCCCAATAGGTCTACCAAGAACCCAGGGGCATAATGATGAAGTTTAGACCCCAAATGGATTGAGTTTAATTGGTTTCAAACTGAGTTCATAAAGATGTTCGCCGTATTCGGTCGACCGAAGTTGGCCGTCGGTCGACCAAACTGTAACTGGTTTCAGCCTGGCCTGCACTGCCAATTTCGGTCGACCGAACTGCCATGGTCGGTCGACCGAAACCTCTGACAAATTCATCTAGCCAGCTCTGGCTAGATTGGTCGACCGAACTCCTACAGAAAGCAATAAAACAAGGAAAATTAATTAGATATCAAGCTCATTTGATCAAGTAAAGGTGGCATGAAGTATACTCATGAAAAACACATGATTTAAAGTGCATGATAGCACTTTGATAACTTAATTATCACACTATAGAAACAAGATCATATGGCTTTGCAATTAAGCATGAATGAACCTTACAATCCTTGAAGGAAATGCATGTAAGTGTATTCATGAAAGCCCATTAAAAGATGCAAGTCTCCTCAACTAAAAACTGAAATCAAATAGCCATGTGATTAGCTACTTGAATGATGATCATGAAAGCAAGTTCCACATGAATGATATGAATGACATGAACACTTGTTGTCTTTGCAAAAACAAGTTGGATCATTAGATCCACATGGATATCAAAATCAAGAAGTTCATCCATTTGAAACATGATTTTAACCATAGTTGAATGGATATCAATATCAAGGAGATCAACCCTTTGAAGCACATATTCAACATTCAAACCAATTACCATCTCAGGTTAAACAACATATGAGCATCATTGAACTAATCTAGTTCATGACATGTGAGAGATTCCAAAGCTCATTTTGAGCATTAACAACCATGAAGAATATACCTGTAGACACAAGCAAAACTCAGTTTTCCTCAACAAAAATCATGAGCAATTAGCCAAGCATTCGACTCATGTAAAAGCTCATTCGCATTTAAAGCTCATTCAAAAATGTACTCAATTGTGAGACCAAATGAGTTAGGCCAAAGCCTTCAAGCAAGCATACATAAAGTTTAGTTATCATCAAAAACATATGCAAGGCACACAACACATGAAATATGGGAAGATAGCTTCGTTTAGCAGTGCCCGCTTCCGTGTTGGCTTCTGACTGAAAATGGCATCCACCGTAGTGACCGTTAATTCAGAAAATGGCACCTTATGTCTGGACGTTATTTCTAATTGGCGTCTATGTCTCAGCCGCAGAATCTTTCTTTCCTTATTTTAATATTTTCTTTACTTTTCATGCAAAAGATTTGGCGTCTTCACGGACAGCCGCTAATTCATATTTCCATATTAATTTCCAGCTCTTTTCTTTCTATTTCGTACAAGAGGAATTGGCGCCTTCTCGAACGGTCGCTAATTCTTTTTTTTCATAAATTGCTTCAAATAGGCACCTTCATAAAAATGCGTTGATTCTTGAAATGGCACCCTTCCGAACAGGCACTGATTCTAAATGGTGGTAGAGCTCTAGCCGCTAATTCTTTTCTTATGGCAACGGGCTTCAAATTAGCGTCGGTCAGAATGCCGTTGATTCTTTGAATTAGTGCCTTTTCACAAAGGTGTTATTTTAATTGGCGTTTGACGTCTGGTCACTCATTCATGTGTCTTGAAAGAAATGGCGTCTAATCTTTGGTTGCTAAATCCTATAATAGTGAAAATTCATTGTAAATGCCAAAAACAGGTTATGCATCTTATCTCTTGCGCAAGTTCATGTCTCACATAGTAATTATGGCTCAAAAGAATGGTTAATTTTATGTAGACTCAATTTATTTGTGAGATTGGAGTTAATTGTCTAAATAGCACAACTTTATTCTTTTAATGCTCAAAGATGTCATGTGTGATGCAAATTATGATATGAAATATGACACACATCACTTACTCACTTCCATAATTGGTAATTTGGTTTAATATGTATTTAGAAAATTTGAATGACTGCATGGGCTGCTGTTGGACGCACTAAGAATTCTGTGGTATTATTGTAATATCGGGGTATCATTCATCGGCTTATCGGTTTATCATTTTTATCAAGTGCGAGGGCGTGCCAGTCACATATGTGACAATGTGTTCGGACTTCGAGACTAGAGTGGTCCGACGCCCAAGGTGCGCTCCGTCTGACTAGCCAAACGAGTGTGGGTATCGGGTCGGGACTGAAGACCCGCCGTGCCATAAAGGTCACAACATTAATTACATCCCCTCGGAGAGGGGAAAACCTCTGATTAATTGCCAAGAAAAGGGGCCAAATGGCCTAAAGATCAATTCTCATCAAGGAATGAAAGTCATTTTGAAATTATTGAAATCCCCTACATTAGGGTTCAAGACGATGTTCAAAACCATATTGGTTACGCATGGACCCTTTTATATTCGGACAGGAGTCCAATTTAAAGATATCCCAAGTATATGTGTAATACCCAGACAAATGTATGCAAGGGTGCGACAAATTCGATATCTCAAGAAATGAGGAATTACGGTTAGATCCCGACCAAACGGTAAAAACATCGTAAGATATTGGGCCGATGCCAAATCAAGCCATGACCATGAGAGGATGGCTGGGCCTATCTTGCGGGGGCAACTTTGATATTTCCCCACATGTGGGGTCAAAGTGACAGAGTTCCAGGACAAATTGCCATTCGCTTTACGTGTCCCTTTTTTAATCATTTCTTGGGTTTTAAGAATTGGAGCCCACTCTATGGGCGCGGATTCTGGATTTTTCTGAACAAATATATATTGTTTAAGAATTAGCACCTTGGGCCTAGGCGGAAATTATGAGTATTCTTTATTTCTTTCCCTTTTTTTATTTCTTTTAACACATTTTAAGGAAATGACGCCTGCAGAGCAGGCATTTAATTTAATTAGCACCCCAGGCATGGGCCCATATTCTTTTATTAGTTTAGGGGGATTAGCGCCTGTGTAAACATGCGTTTAATTCAATTAGCGCCCTTGTCCTGGCCGCAGATTCCTTTATTGTCATTTTTCTTCCTTTTCTTCCCCTTTTTTTTTATCAGAGGGATTGACATCTATTTACACGGTCGTTAATTAATTGGCGGATGTGTACACGGTCGTTCATTCAGTGAATTAGCGGCACCTGGTACGGGCACAACTTCTTTAAGCTTAACAGAACCATGTTTGTTCTGTTTGTGAAGGGTGTGTCGACCTACCCTTGGGGTAGGTCGACCTACCTCTCACAGAAAGGGCAAACAGAGGCTCAGTTCTTGGGGTTTTCTTGATTCTTAACATAGGTTATTGCCTATTCTTGTTCGTTCATGCGGACAAGGGTATTTGTAATGTTCATGTTCTTGTAGGCAAACCGATGAAATTAAGTTGTTCATGCAAGGTTTTAATTGTATTTCATGGAGGGCGACCCTGGTACATGGCGGAGTCTTTGACTCATGCGTAGTGAGGGCGTTTGCCCGGGCATGACTCGAGCTTCTTCCACACCATTTAATATACCTAGGACGCCGAGTGGGATTAGTCTTTCATCATTTCATGTTAATCATAGGTCAATTTGTGTTGGAAAATTTTCTATTCAAAGATATATTTAATTTTGGTCCTTCGTCATCGTTCTTATGTCATTAATTCTGGCAAAAATTCGGCAGCATCGCCCCTAGACCCGGAGCGTCGGGGGGTGTAAAATAGGGATGCACCTACGGAGAAACTCTGATATGGCCCCCAAACAAAGGGATGCACGCAAAGTGACAACACCCCAGGGTGCGCACAAAAGCGGCAACACCCGTCACCCGATTTGGGTGCAAAGATCCCAAGGGCTAGCCTACCAAGGACCCCGTCGACCCATGGGTCGCCACAAACTCATCGCCGAGACGTGGACTTGAAATATTTCCATATAAGGCCGTTACTTTTCACTCTTCGAAGGGAAGTCGCTCGGGGTCCACGTTAAGAAGGAACGAGCCCCCGGGGTCCATGAGTGATCAAAACCCCGTGATCAGAAATTCGTGAAAATAATCGGTTATTTTGGGGATTAAATCCCATGTTCCTCACCCCCTTAGAACCATGGCCATCGGATCAGTCCAAGTTCTAAAGTGGGGTTTTGAGAAGGGAAAGAAAGAGAATCATTTCAAAAATGAAAGGAGAGTGAAACTTCGCAAATCGCCGGCGGTTGGCAACCTCGGAGCCATATTCATGAGTTTGGATAAGCCTCGGGCCGGTGGCCACCGAGCATGATATCTATCTCGCCACATGGATGCCATGGTAGGATTTTAGAAGAAAAAAATCAACCTATCTACCGGGAGGGGGAGGTAGGAAAGAAAGGGTATCATATGCATATACCTATGAACATACGTGTACACACACACACACACACATATATATATATATATATATATATATACATATATAGATGTGAGCAGATGAATCCATGCAGAGAGAAGCAAGAAGGGATAATGATGAAAAACCCTGCATTTTTATTTTCACTCGAACAAAAGAGCTACATTGAGGGATACATGAGCATGGGGAAAGAGGAGAGGAAGAAAATACATCAAACAAAAAAAGAACGAGGGGGGACTTCCTCTCCCTCACCTTTCTCTTCTCTCTCACTCTTGTTGGATCTCTGGTTTTGATGATGACACACTATGAATCTTGATGTAATTATCTGAACACTAAGTCTAAAATGTGTTGAATAGGTATTGAACAAGCATGATATTCACTTGACAAGAAATGGTGCTACTGTAGACAGGTCGATGCATCAAGTGTTGCATCGATGGAGCAGAACATATCAAAGTACCATCACAAGTCTACAGGTTGAAGCACCAGTGTTGTGCACCGACGCAGTCATGCATACAGAAGCTACTTCTCGAAGCTTGTCTTCAACTTGTCTTCATTGGTGCACCGACGCATCAGAATAGTGCATCGACACACCAAGCTTCAGTGATCAACTAAAGCATCGACGCACCTAGTGAATTGACGCACCAAGCCCAGGATCTGCATTTAAATGCTACTATGTCGAAGCATCATGGAACTACATCGACGCACCAAGTGTCTTCGCACCAAGTGTCTTCGAGAAGCCATGGATCTAAAAGCTCTTCATTCTCACTACATCGATGCATCAAGTAGCTGCATCGACGTAGCTTCACTCCATTCTCCACAACGTGATAACCTGAGTAGATCACGTGCCAGTGACCTCAAGCCAGTTGGCGCGTAACCCAATCCACGTGGCTGTATTATGGAGGGATTAAGTTGTCAGAATATTCTCTTGCCACCTGGACCAATGGAGCAATTCATTTACAGATCAACTTTTAAGTGGAGAATGATTTTTTTGTTCTATATATATAAGAGGTCGTCTTCTTTCGAAGCAAGGCTGCTGAAAAAGGTTTCTATGAAGAGAAAGAAAGGGAAGGGGCCATGAAAGAAATCCAGTAAGAGTGATTTGAGAATAAAAGAGTGCAGTAGCTATTCTAAGAGATTGAGAGAAAAATCTGTGAGAAGAAAAAGAAAAAGAGAAAGAGAGAGATCAGTTTGAGAGCTCGATTCATGAATGCAGCTATAGAGTGCAGCCAGGAGATTTATTTGAAGGTTTGTCTAGTCCATCAATTTTTGGATCAAATCCAGAACTGTCTTGCTCCTTTGGAGCTATATTTTGATTATTTTTGTTTGTATTTTTTTGCTTTGTTACTCTTTTCCATAGTGCTATTTTCGATATCCTGTTTAGGGGTCGGGTTCCTTCTGAGCATTCAGAAGAAGGGAGAAGTGCCTTCTCCGGGTTCCCTCTGAAGTTTTAGAGGAAGATAGGATTGCTCTTTTGGGTTGTGAGCAACGGGTGTTGTTCACAGGTTCCTTCTGTGTTTACAGAAGAAGGGAGAACTTTGTTCTCTGGTCACTACCAGTGGTAGTGGGGCTGATCTCGCTGGGTGTGAGATCAGGTTGAGGGATTTGTCTCCCTCAGGTTCAAGCTGTGTCGTCAGCGGTTGTTTCAGACTGAGTCTGCTTCTTGCATCTGCAAGGGAAGCCTCACTCGGATTTGAGTGAGGGGTGGACGTAGATCTGCTTGTGGCAGATCGAACCACCTAAAAATCTTGTCCACTGTGGTTTGATTGTGTACATTCTCTTTATCTTCTACCATCTTCACAGGTTGGCGTGTGAATTGTTTCATCACTTCATTCTTACAATGCCTAACCTCGCATATGCTAAGTGTTTGATATATGACCTACATGAACTAGTATATGCTGCTAAGTGCTCGATATTGTGTGTGTGAGAATCGTTGTGTGCTGCGTCTAAACTGGTCTGTTTCTATTAAGAGCCTGCTAGTTATTCGATGTATTATGAGTAGTGCAAACTATGAGATGATTTCCTGTCCTGACTGACTTGAGAAGTGAGATGTCTTTGTTTACTGTTTCACATCAATTGATCATCAGTAGACTGCTTACTCTACATCGTTAGCTTCCGTCGAATTTGAATTGAGTGTGAATTTTATTTGAGCGAAAATTTTTAAGCGGGATCTATTCATCCCCCCCTTCTAGATCTCGACTTTACACCTAACAATTGGAATTAGAGCGGGACTCTGATTGATCAGATCCAACGATCTGCAGAGTAGATCTTCCTTATCTGGTGCATTTCCTGTCATAGACCGTTGTTTTAATTGTCCGTGTCTCAATGGCTCATCTACCGATGTTTGATGGTTCTAATTTCCCTAAGTGGTTAGGAAGTATGTGCATGTTTATAAACGCAGTTAATCCAAACCAGTGGAACATTATTTCCGAAGGTCCACACAAACTACCCATAGATATGTCCAAATGGACGGACAGTCATAGGATGAAGAATGATGAAAATCTTAGAGCTCTAAATATGTTGAAAAATACTATTGATCATAACATATTTCCATTTGTTTTTGATTGCAGATCTGCTAAAGAGATATTGAACAAATTGAAGGCAATCCATAGGAAAAATGAGGACAGGTGTCTGGTGGCAAATGGGAGCGATCACAGTAGTGATCAGAATGAGGATGACAGTTATAAATCCTTTCGAGAACTTCTCTCTAGACGATTGGGAGAATGCTGGTGAAGTATTAGAGATGAATGATCAGTTACGAAAATAAAATAAATCTCTGAAAAAGAAACTGCATGATGCTAATGACTTTAGTTATGAACATGAAAATGTTGTTCTAAAGATTGAAAATGATTGCCTTAGAAAACAACTAAATTTTTTTGATATGGTTAGTTCAGAACTAAATAAATTGAGGTCTGAAAATGAAGCTCTCAGAAAAGACATTGAAGAAAATAAGAAACTCATGAAGGAAACTGAAAAATCATGCTCTAATAAAATTGCTTGCAGTGATTGTTCTTTTATAAGAGAATTAAATGAACATCTTTATTCAGATCTTCAATGTAAGGAAAAGCTTGTTGCATCCTTAAGAGAAGAAAATGAAAACTTGCTGGCTAGGATATTGCAACTTGAACAAATTGAGGAAGATCTAAACGAAAAATTCGTTAAGGAAAATGAAAAGCTTAAACAACTGAACTCAGCCACATCAGAAAGACTCCTTGCCCTAGAAAAAGGAAAACATGGCTGCTTAGATGAGACTAAAAACCTGAACAATTTGCAAGATGAAATAGAAAGTCTCAAAATAGTTAATCAATTGTTACATGAGAAAGTGATCAGTAGTGAGGAAGAAATGGTGAGCTATGAGCTCAGTGTCTCAGCCCTCCAACAAGAGATAAATGATCTTAATAACTCCCTGCCAAAATTTGTTGAGGGAAAGAAAAATTTAGACAAACTTCTAGGAAGTAAAGTCAATTTCCAAAGAGAAGGTTTGGGTTACAACCTAGTAAATAAAAAGAACCTTGAAAACAAGCTTCACACTTCATTTGTGTGCAGCTCTGGGGAAGCTAGTGCTTCTAACTCATCAATCTTCCAATTCACTGCTCAAAAGAACCCAAAACAAGCAGTAAGTGAAAAATCTACAAGACAAACTGAAAAATTAAAAAAGAATGACAATTTGGAGAAAAAGTCCAAAAACATTCTGCTGCCACTATGCATGTTGCACACAAGTCTAATTCACACACACCTACACGTGCAAAGAAAAATTCATGTCATTATTGTGGAAAAATTGGTCATTTGATGCATGACTATAGGGTGATTAGAAAAGATGAACAAAATGTTGGTAGGATACATGTTAGAAAGTAGCATGCTAGGAAATTTCCCAATGTTCATAAAAGGAACACTGGATGCTTTCATTGTGGTAAATCTAGACATATAGCTGCACATTGTTGGTTTGCTAAGGGAAGAAAGAAGTCTCATTCTGAACATGCTAAATTCCATGAAAACCAACATGCTTTTAATAAAAACAAATTTGACTCAAAAAGTAAACCTCTTGTATGCTTTAATTGTGGGAAGTCAGGCCACAAAGCTTCAGAATGTTGGCTGACCATTGGTAAGAAAAATGCTAGAGTTGAAAATAAAAATTTCCATGTTCAATTCTATAACAAGAATGTGAAACCGGTTGTGAGTTGCCATCACTATGGCAGGACTGGACATGTCATGAAAGAATGTTGGCATGTTAAAGGAAATGAAAATTTCACCATCAATAAACAAAAGTTAAATTTTCCCATGCACAAGAAAAACACCAAGCCTTTTGTTTATTGGCATTACTATGGTAAGTTCGAGCATAAAATGGACGACTGTCATTTGTTGCAATTTGATGATTTTAATGCCCTAAAATCATTGAGAACTCTCACTAGAGGAGCTGCTAACTCACAAGGACCCAAGAGAACTTGGATACCTTTGAACAGAAAATGAGATTCTATTTTTGCAGGTATGCCTTGGAGCAAGGAAATAAAGGGGGTTCAGAAATAAGCAAGGCACCTTGGTTTCACAAACCCCATTTCCACATCTTACTATTTCAATCAGTTAAATTTCAGTAATTCCCTTCTATTGTGTTCACTATTCTAGTTGATGCTCCTGAATGAACTGTGAAATGTCATTGCAATATTCATGTTTAAAATTGAAAATCTACTGCACATGGTTTGTTTGGCATTGCTATGATTTATCTGAAATTCATTGCTCATACAAAACTGAATTGCATTGATTGCTGCATCTTCATGCATGACCCTATGGTATATAAAATGGTACGTTGGGGGAAGGGCATATCATTTCTCTCTGGAAACCCACATCATGCGAGAGGAGGTCTCAGGACCTAAGTTCTCCGCCAGGTACCATGGGTCAACCTTGCATATAGAGTAATTTAGATTTTCATGAGCTAAGTTCAGCTACACCCTGCACTATCTTCATGTTGGAAATTCAGTGCATTATTTGAGGGGGAGTCTGGTACATTGATCTGAACTGCTTAGAAAGATTATGCTATGTTTGAGGGGGAGTCCAATATACTGATATGAACTTTTGAGTAAATATGATTCTGTGGAACGCACTAGATTTCGAGGTGTAGAGATATCGGGGTGTTCTTTTTATCGGTTTATCGGTTTATCTAGTGCGAGGGCGTGCCAGTCACCTAGGTGACAATGTGTTCAGGCTTCAAGACTGGAGTGGTCCGAAGCCCGGAGTGCGCTCCGTCTGACTAATCAGACGATTGTGGATATCGGGTCGGGACTGGAGACCCGCCGCGCCATAAAGGCCGCGACGTTAATTACATCCCCTCGGAGAGGGGAAGACCTCTGATTAATCGCCAAGGAAAGGGGCCAAATGACCTAAAGATCGTTCTTCATTAAAGCATGCGAGTTGGGTTGACATGATTTAAACCCTCCGCATCGGTATGCAAAACGACGTTCAAAACCATACGAATACTTGCTGCGAGTGCGGCAAATTTAATGCAAGTGCGGGATTAGATCCCAGTATATATATATATCAGTCACTAACAGACCATCCAGTATTCGGTCGAGAGTCCATATTCGAAGCATCGAAGGTGACAACAAAGACATTCGGATATCTGACGTAGGTACGGCACGTCTCATGTGGGTGCGGGATCGGATCCCGGAAGAAGTGGGTCAAGCTGATGAACTATCGGTCCAAGAGGTGCACGATCATGACCATGTCGGGGATCCCGAGGTCCACATCCGATACCACGTGGCATCATTACACAGTCCGGGGGAGCGAGTTGTTAAGTGTAAAGCCAAAACATGGCAACGTGCACCCTCGCACTCGGATCGACCTGCGCGGTCAGGTCGCGGGGGTCAAGGGGGCAGCGCCCCCGGAACAAAATTTTAATTATGGGGGGGTATGCTATTGTCATTGTTCCGACCATTGAATTAAGTGTTTTATTCTCATTCCATTCTTTCTATTTTGTTTATGTATTTAGTCCTTATTCTCTGGTTTATTCTTTAATTTCAATAGTTTTCTTTCTTCTTTTCATTCTTTTAGTTCTCTTTTACCACGCCGTATTAGCACGTTGCAAGAAGATGGGCGCGCCGGTTAAGGGGCGCCGGGTTAAGATGTGAAGGGGCGCGCCGGAATTGAAGGGCAAGGGAGGAGGAAATGGGGGCGTGCCATTTTTAGGTGTTCACAGAAGGAGATGGGGGGCACACCATTTTCGGGTGTTCACAGAAGGAGATGGAGGGGGCGCGCCGTATTAAGGCCATTCAAGGGGAGAGGGGCGCGCCGGTTTAAACGGCGCCGGATTAGGATCGAAAGGGGTTCCGATTGTGGGTTAAAACGGCGCGGGGGAAAGTAACCACGCCGGGATAAAGTCTTCCGAGGGTTGTTTTCATTGCTATTGACTGTGTGTTTCTTTTATTTCACCTAAAAGCCGGTTTGATGGTTGGTTTGTTCATCCATTTGGAAGATTAAGTTGATGAAAAGGGGGGGGGTTTAATCGTTTTAATCATTTGTTGAGGTGAACTAGCATGGATGCTTAAGTATTTGTTCGGGGGGTTTAGTTCCCAGAGTTTACTATGTATTGGATTAAGAAACTCAGTTCGTTCTTGAGTGGCTCAATTTGTTCACTTGTTATTGGCCCTGGCGAGAATCGGGCAGCACCTCCCCTGGACCCGAAGGGTCTGGGAAAAAAAATGGGGCGCGCCATACGGAGAGAGCTCCGACGGCCCCGAAACATCCCGGTGTGCGCATAAGCGACAACACCAGTAAAATTACCCCATTTGGGGCCAGAGGTCCCGAGGGCTAGCCTACAAGGGAGTCCGGTGGCCCATGGGTTGTTGCGATCATATTGACTCCCCCCGTTCGGGGCCGGAGGTCCTGAGGGCCAGCCTACAAAGGAACTCCGGTGACCCGAGGGTTGCCGTGATTGCGTGGCTGAAGACCGCGTGAGAGCTGAAGTCGACACAAGAACACGGCGGAAGGGAGATTTAGGGGATAAGAAAGGATCGGGGTTAAAGGCCCCATGCTTCATTTCCACTTAAACAGAAAGAACTACATCGGGGCTGGACGTCGCCGAGCAGAATACAATGGAAGAGGAGAAAGACAATGACCCACCCTCACACGGCTGGCTCTCACTGTTCCTCACCCTTTCTCTCCCACTCTTTCTTTCTTCTTCTCCACAGAGGGCTTCGGGCTTCAAGGGGTTTCTCTCAGAAGAAAAGGCTTACGCTCTCCAGGCTTCCAAGAGTCGTCCAACCCTTCCAACCCTCCAACCCCATTTAAGCTTCGCCTGGGCGCTCCTTTTATAGGGGCCGGAGGCCCTGTTTTGGAGGGATGCCCTTTGGATCTTTCTTCCTCCCGTTGGTTCCTTGTTTCCCGCAACCACCACTGCTGCTGCTGACGTTGATGACGTTGCCCTTCCGAGGCTATAGTTGTGGCCTTGTTGCTGCTGTCGACGTTACCTCCGTCGAGGCTCTAGTGTGACCGGGGAGGGGGGGGCAGAGGCATGGCCTCCTCCTCCGTTGGCATATCCACCGCGAGCCACGTTGCCTTCATCATTTGCAGGAGAATGGGCGGCCGCTCGACGGAATGAGCGTTCGGCGGTGCAGGGCTCGAGAACTTCCATTCACGGCATATGCTCGGTTGCCCGTCGGATCGAAGTGGGAGTTTTAACCACTTCAGGCTTGTTCGTCATCATGCAGTTCCCAGGAAACAGGGGGCCGTATTGATGACGGGACGGGTTGGTTGCGGCGCCGGGTAAATGCTTCAGAGAAAAGATTGATTTTAAACTAAGCAGGCCGTATTATCACTCCAAAATGGGCACGCCGGTTTAGTGCATTCAAAGGGGTGGCCCTTCAACGGGAGCGCGCCGTTTTAACATAAAGGTGGTGGCGCCGTTTTAACAAAAGCAAGGGAGTTCATATTATAGCATATAATGGGGCGCGCCGGACTAGCATCTTGTGAAGGGGCGCGCCGGTTTAAGGCTATGCCACGCCGATTTAAGCGTCAAAGGGCTCCCTCCCAGCTTAGTGGCGATTCGGACAGATGCTTGCCCTCCTGTGTTGCTTTAGTTATGAGCCTCCGAGTCTCGATTCAGGGCTTTGAGTGATTTTCGGTGTATGCCAAGCAGGCGTTCGAACTCCTGAATTTCTTTGATTCGACCTTCGGGATTGCTGACTTGGGAGCCGGGGCTAGCTCTTCAACCCGAGGGGCTTCTTTGTTGGGTGACAGAGCACCGGGTAGGTATTCGTCCTTCTTGGAGGAGGCACGGGGTTTATTCAGCCTTTCCGTCTTCGACTCACTCTCGAGTGCTGAGACGTGCATGACGTATGATCATCATCATTTTTTGACGTCCACAAATGCCCCCCGCTCGTGGGTGGCGCAAACGAGAGATGAGTGTGCGGGGCCCGCGAGTGTAGAGTTCTTTGACAAGATATCTGTCCTTCCGAGCCAGTGGGATGCTAGTCTGGTGCGAATTCACGGGAAAGCGCTCACTCCTTCAGTAAAGGGATGAGGGGATCGCTTCACCGCACATGCACACAGATTGACATGTTTGAGTGGAGGTTTAGCCGTCGGCATGGGGTGAATGTCGAAGCAAGAAGGAGGGGTTTCAAGTATCTCCGACTTGGACGAAAGGTCCAGATCGGATCGCGCGGCTGAGGCCCCAGAAAGGCCTTAGGCGCCGAGTTAAAGGTGGTTCGTTGACGCTGGGATTACATCAACGCAAGGATTTCAATCTTCTTCCGACCCAGACGAAAGGTCTAAATCGGGGCTTTCGACGAGGGTGCCGCATAAGGTGAATTCGTCAATGCTAGGATTGCATCAACGCAAGGATTTTGGTTTTCTTCCAACCCAGACGAAAGGTCTAAATCAGAGCTTCCGGCGAGGGTGCCGCATAAAGTGGATTCGTCAATGCTGGGATTGCATCAACGCAAGGATTTTAGTTTTTTTCCGACCCAGACGAAAGGTCTAAACCGGAGCTTTCGGCGAGGGTGCCGAGTAAGGTAAATTCGTCAATGCTGGGACTGCACCAACGCAAGGATTTTAGTTTTCTTCCGACCCAGACGAAAGGTCTAAATCGGAGCTTTCGGCGAGGGTGCCGAGTAAGGTAAATTCGTTAATGCTGGGACTGCACCAACGCAAGGATTATAGTTTCTCCTTGCGTTTTCTTCCGACCCAGACGAAAGGTCTAAATCGGAGCTTTCGGCGAGGGTGCCGAGTAAGGTAAATTCGTCAATGCTGGGACTGCACCAACGTAAGGATTTTAGTTTTCTTCCGACCCAGACGAAAGGTCTAAATCGGAGCTTTCGGCGAGGGTGCCGAGTAAGGTAAATTCGTCAATGCTGGGACTGCACCAACGCAAGGATTTTAGTTTTCTTCCGACCCAGACGAAAGGTCTAAATCGGAGCTTTCGGCGAGGGTGCCAAGTAAGGTGGATTCGTCAATACTGGGATTGCATTAACGCGAGGATTTTGGTTTTCTTCCGACCCAGACGAAAGGTCTAAATCGGAGCTTTCGGCGAGGGTGCCGAGTAAGGTGGATTCATCAATATTGGGATTACATTAACGCGAGGATTTTAGTTTTCTTCCGACGTAGACGAAAGGTCTAAATCAGAGCTTTCAGCGAGGGTGCCGCATAAAGTGGATTCGTCAGTGCTGGGATTGCATCAACGCAAGGATTTTGGTTTTCTTCCAACCCAGACGAAAGGTCTAAATCGGAGCTTTCGGCGAGGGTGCCGCATGAAGTGGATTCGCCAATGCTGGGATTGCATTAACGCAAGGATTTTAGTTTTCTTCCGACCCAGACGAAAGGTCTAAATCGGAGCTTTCGGCGAGGGTGCCGCATAAAGTGGATTCGTCAATGCTGGGATTACATTAACGCAAGGATTTCAGTTTTCTTCCGACCCAGAAGAATGGTCTAAATCGGAGCTTTCGGCGAGGGTGCCACATAAGGTGAATTCATCAATGCTGGGATTGCATCAACGCAAGGATTTTAGTTTTCTTCCAACCCAGACGAAAGTTCTAAACCGGAGCTTTCGGCGAGGGTGCCGAGTAAGGTAAATTCGTCAATGCTGGGACTGCACCAATGCAAGGATTTTAGTTTTCTTCCGACCCAGACGAAAGGTCTAAATCGGAGCTTTCGGCGAGGGTGCTGCATAAGGAACACTAAGGAACCACTTCTTTTTTATTCTTTTTCTTTTCCTTCTTCTTTTTTTTCTTCTTTTCTTCTTTTCTTCCACCTTTTTTTCTCTTTTTTTTCTCTTTTTTCTTTTTTTTTGATTCTCTCTTTTTTTGATGATCACGGTGGGACCGGATCACAAAGGTATGATAGTATCGTCGACATTGGGTTTATATCAACGCAATGGAATCAGGTTTAACCGGCTTAGACGGAAGGTCTAAGCCATGTTACTCGGTTGAGGCCTCGGAGGGCCACGGGCGCCGAGTTGAGTTTTCGGGTGCTTTATGTAAAAAGCTCCATGACGGAATCCTCTTCATTGTGGGGTATTGGTTTCAGTTGATCACCGAGCTGGGGAAGCGGGGCATGGTATAGTTTCAAGTGTTTCCCTTTGAGTGGTGGGAATTGAATTTTCCCCCGGTGGTTGACGATGACATAAGCACCGCCTTCATAGACTTTCTGGACCACATAAGGTCCTGTCCAGTTTTTATTCAGTTTGCCTTGGGGGTTGGCCGCCATGACTTCTCTTCGCTTGACCATGACTAGGTCTCCCTTCTTGAATTCACGTTCTTTGACGAGTTTGTCAAAGGCGCGGGTCATACGGGCCTGGTAGACTTGTATGTTCTGCTGGGCTCTGAGTTGTCGTCCTTCTAGATCGGAGAGCTCCTCCAGTCTTCTTTCTATATTGGCTTGGCCATCTTTGACTAATTCGTGCTGGATCGCCACCCGTAGTGAGGGTATCTCCAGCTCTATCAGGACGACCGCTTCTGAGCCGTACACCAAGGAGAATGGTGAGCAACTGATGAGGGCATCTCACGACACTCCCTCTAGCTCGGGTCGCCTGCACACTCTTGATGTGGACTGACTGTGATCCACACTTGTTATCTTCATTTCCTTAGTTTCATTTTATGTATTTTCCTTTTATTGAGTCCTATCATTGTATTTCTCTTTATTAAGTCATGTGGTTCTAGTCCATTTCCCTTGGTATGCTTAATTGGGCCTTATTACCTTAGTTATGGGCCCATTAGGTTGAGTCTAGGATATGCCCGGTCTTTTGTCTAATTGTCAAGGGTACTATGGTCATGTAAAGAGTGGATGCCTATAAATAGGCCTCCCCTCCCTCTCATTGAAACAACTTTGATGAATATTGAAAGGCATTTGCCATCTCCATCTCAATATCTCCTCTCTCTCTCTCTCTCTCTCTCTCTCTCTCTCTCTCTCTCTCTCTCTCTCTCTCTCTCTCTCTCTCACTATCACTCTCTCTAAGTGGGTTGTGCCCCCTTTCTCTCTCCTCCCCAGCCCAAATTCGAAATTCATTCTCTCTCCTCCCCATTCACCCCTCATTAAGGCCCCTTCCCCTTCCCCATGCATTCATTCAATTCCCCCTCCAACCCCTAGGTGGAAACCCCTTCTCCTAGGCACCTTTCCACTCTCCCAAGCAACCCTCCCTCTTCCCAAGGCTGAATTAACCCCTCCCAAAGCCCAAATTCGAATTTCCCTCTCCCTAGGGCTGTGCCCTTCCATCTCCCCACCTCCTAAACCACCCTAGGTCGAAATCCATCTCCCCCCAACAGCCAAGTTCATCCCCCATCCTCCTCTCACACTCACCCTCTCTCTAGTGCACCTCCACCCCCCATCTCCACCCCTAGCTGCTCCAGCCCCCCTCTCCATCTACCCCTGCCACTCCAGACGCTCCAGAAGCCCTAGCCACGTCCTTCCCATATCAACAAACCATCAGCCATCCCCCCAATCTGTGCTAACTCCCTTTGCCCCTCCCCTTGTTCTTGCAAGTTGCAGCTTCAAGTAGCAGGTCGCAGGCAGCAGAGTGAGGCCCTGAAGTCGCGTCATCCCCGGCCGGTCCCCACTTCTCCTGGTGGCAAGGCCTACATCTCTGGAAAGGTTGTCTAGAGAGCTTCCAAGGCGAGGTGGTTTCGTCGGCATCCGAGCTCCGAGCAGTCCACAGCGGCCGATCTCCCTCGACTGCGCAGAAGAACCCAGGCAGAGAACCAGAGCGAGAGTGGAAGCTCGGCCACGACGAACCCTTTGGGATTCAGATCAAGCTTTCTTCATAAAATTCCTTCCCTCTCAAGTCCTCTTTCATCTTCAAGAAGCAGAGTTGCATTTGGACATCGACATCAAAAGTTACGAATTTTCTACTCCAAGTGTGTCAGGTCAGTTTACAGGAGCCAGAACTGACATCCCTCCACTCATCTGATCGTCCCGGTCTTCTCCGACATCTTCCGACCCCGCCGTTGGCACCGACAGAAAGAAGACTCGACCACGGTTCCAACGGTTCAGGTCTTGTACCCATCAGAGCTTTGTGGAGATCATGACACCCTCTGCAACCAGCCCCATTGTTCTGTACCAGACAGAGGCAGAATCAACCAGTCCGGTTGCAGACTCTGCCACGGCCAGCTGGTGAAGGGTCTGAGCTCCATTTTTGGAGGAGAGAAACTACATCTAGTTAGCTGCCACCTTGAAGAAGAAGGGACTCAATCGGCCACCGGAACCCCCTGTTCCAATTTTCTTCGTCGGAGAGGGCAGACTGCCCCCTGTGATCCCAGGTTAGACCAGTTCACACTCCTCCGGTCACCCCTCTCTCCACCGACATCAGATTGCATCCCCGTCAACTCCAGATCGAAGCTACCCCGATCACGATCGCGTCACCACCAGTTTCATTCCAATCGGAGTCCGGGAGAGCCCACAGTGACTTCTGCAACCTACTGCTTCAGTCCGGTACCAGCCAGAGACCAGACGCTGGTGCCCTGTTCCAGTCGCCGGTGCGGTCAGCCCCGAGAATCAAAGCTTCCCCAAAAATTCAAGCTTCATCCCCTGTCAGTTGGTAAACTTTTGGCGCTGGTCTCGTCAAGATTCGAGCTCCGTGGAGCCCGTGGCAGCACCGTCTCCGACTGTCTGTCCAGCGAACCTGAAGCAAGGCAGAACCGGTGGAGCTCGGAAGATAACGTTTTCATTGCGTAATCCCCACCCCGCTTGGCCGGCTGAAGGCTCCTCCCTGCGTGGAGGTAGTTTTGGATGTACTAAGTCTAATCCCTACCCCAAGATCACCCCTCCTGTGCGAGGCGTAGTGTTGTACATCATTGCATTTTCAGGTCAAGCTACATCGCCGCGGCGATCGGTTGTATACCCTCGCCTCCCGGCGCGCCCTCGTCTCCGAGCGGGATCGGTGTCTTCACACCGATCAGGTGAGCATCTGATATCTCCTTAGTTGCCTTCATTCTGCAAGTTTAGTATTGCTTTGATTGCCCGTCGGCGGTGAGAAGAGGGCCCGTACTTATATGCTAGTTTGTTAGTGTCCACCGCGGACCGTGAGAGAGTGCCACCCACACCCCGCCCAGCGGGCCAGCCACCCACGAATTTGGGGAATCCTAGGCCCTTTGGGGTCAGCCTAAGCAAACTAAGTCCTTTAGAGTCATTGGGTCCCGCCTCGGACCCTTGCCATCATCCCCCGGCCCCGCCGGGTGATCGCGTGTGCCGTGTGAGTAAGACGCTATTGTGAGAATCATTGGAGAGCTTGTATGCTTGTGGATCTTGGTCCTAGGTTGTCCATTACATATTTAGTCATCCTAGGGCTGTTTTACATCAAGTGGTATCAGAGCAAGTCATTGACTTGTCTCTATCAAGTCAAGTCCTAGGGCATGTCTATGCATTTATAGTCATCAAGTGCATCACTCTTGCTCCCTAGTATGGTCACCTCATATCGACCTTACCAATCGGCCCACTCCATAAGTCCAAGCCACCAAGAGATGCCTACCACTAACACCCATAACTTCCCTGGCCATGTCAGTTACCTCATAAAAACCTTGACCCATGCCAATGGCAAGCTTGATAGCCTATCTAGACGACTTGACAAACTAGAAGAAAATTGGCCCGCCCCAAGGAAGAATGATAGTAGGCCTCCTCCCTCACCTCTCACCTTTGATGGGACTCATCCTAATGAGTATTTAGAATGGGAGGCTTCCATGGACCATTACTTCACTTGGCATCCCATGACCGATAACGAGAAAGTCCAATTTGCCAAATCACAACTTACCAAACGGGCTCAAACCTATTGGCTACAAATTGTCGGGCTAAGGATAATTAGAAGGGAAGATCCCATCACCACTTGGGTAAACATGAAGGAGCAACTTAGGTCTAGTTATGTGTCCCCTTCCCATTCCGAACACCAAAGTCCAAAGAGCATTTCAACTCCTTCATTTCCCCTTGGCCAACCCAAGACCCTAATCACACATTCCCCACCATTTTCCACCTCTCCTACCCCAACCACCACATCTACACCCTACCTCCAAGTCCTCACCACAACCATATGTCCCCATACTCAATTGGACTCCATGTCCACCCCTCCACCTAGGCCCATAATGGCCACCAACCCCAAACCAAAATCCCCTCACCAAAACTGCACCCCACAAGCCCCCTTGGCCACCACCGCAACCTCACCATCGTCCCCAAAAAGGGACACATCTCCCAAAACCAATCATCCCAAATCTCCTCACCCAACCCACCTTCCACTTCCCACCCCAATCCTACCCCAATTTAGGCCTCCACTACTTCCACTCCCAATTCCAACCTACATCCGACCTTGCTCACCTCCTCGGGTGCACCATGCTTCGACTAACACCAACCCACCCACCATAGACCTTCCTACCCCATTGTCCTTAGGAGTTGCAACCCACACACCTACCCAAGAGGAGAAGGATACCAATTCGGATCCACCTCCCAAAATCAAGGAAATCCAAGGGCCACACAACTCACCCACCACTCCTAGCCTAGTTCCTCAAGAGCTATACACCCTTCCCCATGACACCATCACCATAGATAAGTCCGTACTCCAATGGCTCAAGCGAGGCCTCACCATTCCTAGTTCACAACCAAGCCACATACCCATGGGACATCAATCCCAAATCATTCCCACTCAGCCTCATGTCACTTATCAAACCTCCTATTGTGTAGAAGATTTGGGAGACTTAGTGGCCTGCCTACATTGGCAAGTCCACTTGACCGATATGCTAGCCATGAGGCCATCGGAGTCGAGCACCATTAGCCTAGCTTACCCCACCGTTGGCTCCATCACTTCCATCTACACCAATGGCCAATTTACAAGTGAGATCATACTCCTTCTTCCCATGGAGGAGGAACCCATCCTAGTCTACTCTCCAACAATTGAGATCCCAAGTGCTTTGATTGGCCAACCCCTTAGCAACCTTGGCCCAAACATTTTGGAGGAGGATGACTCACCATTTGAGGACCTTGAAGATATGGAATACCCCTACCTAGGTAACCCTTACCATGATCCCTTTAATCCCTTCCTAAGGGAGCCTAGATCTCCATGTAACCCACTCCCCCTATTCACCACCCACCTCACGCTACCCGAATCGCCCATGTCAACCCAAACTCCTCCCTTCCTAGAATCGGGTTACACCATGAGAGCCTTGACTTTAGGCAACGAACACCTTGGGATTGATGAAGTACCCCACCCCATAACCACCTTCGTAGATCCCTTCGACCCATTCACGTGGACGCTCAAAAGTCATCCCACATCTATGCACATGGAGGTCACCTTTGGGATAAACATGCATGTGTCTAGGCCTACCACATCATTTGACATGATTCATAAGTCGGGTACATTCATTCACATCACCCACATGTCAAGTAGGCAGCATAAGAGGACCATATTCGGATGTATTGGCCCACCTTCATTCATCATGAGTCTTAAGCATGAGAGGAGCATACATGGATGTTCGGGTCCCCCGACATTTGTCACACCCATGCATAAAAGGTTCATCTATGGATGTCCCGGCCCTCCTAAAACTGTCACAGTCTTCATAGCATCAAAGTGTGATCGGTCAACATTTGGCTGCCCAGGTCCACCTTGGCATACCATGCGTTTCACACCAACATCGCATCATCATGCATGGCATACGCATTCTCGCAAGCATATAGGAAAGATCAATGAGGCTTACAAAAGGCGGGCAGATGCTCATCGGCGCCACTGCGAGTTCCAAGTGGGAGACTCGGTGATGGTGAGGACGGAGCGGCTCCTTCCGGGACCTGCCTCCAAGTTAAGGGCACGGGGTTCGGGACCCTTTCAAATTCTGAGACGACTTGGCAGTAATGCTTATGAGCTAGACCTACCTGAGGGTTTTGGGGTACACCCTACTTTCAATGTGGCGGATATGGTACCCTACAAGGGCCCCGCGGTGGAACCCAGTGAGGATCTTGAGCTTTTACCCCGCCTTGAGAGGGACACTTCCGGAGGGACTCCACCTTCTAGCTTGAGAGACCGACGAGAGCAGATAGAGGCAATACTGGATGAGCAGAGTATCATTACTAGGCACAAGGTGTATCAGTGCTACCTGGTTAGGTGGAAGAACCGTCCCCCGATAGAGGACACGTGGGTGAGTCGGGAGGATCTGCCGCGCTTGGACCCCGACATACTGGAGCATTACGACAGCCAGGCGGACCCATACTCGACGGGGTCGAGTTCTCCCCACCCCGAGAGATTTGATGAGGGCATCTCACGACACTCCCTCTAGCTCGGGTCGCCTGCACACTCTTGATGTGGACTGACTGTGATCCACACTTGTTATCTTCATTTCCTTAGTTTCATTTTATGTATTTTCCTTTTATTGAGTCCTATCATTGTATTTCTCTTTATTAAGTCATGTGGTTCTAGTCCATTTCCCTTGGTATGCTTAATTGGGCCTTATTACCTTAGTTATGGGCCCATTAGGTTGAGTCTAGGATATGCCCGGTCTTTTGTCTAATTGTCAAGGGTACTATGGTCATGTAAAGAGTGGATGCCTATAAATAGGCCTCCCCTCCCTCTCATTGAAACAACTTTGATGAATATTGAAAGGCATTTGCCATCTCCATCTCAATATCTCCCTCTCTCTCTCTCTCTCTCTCTCTCTCTCTCTCTCTCTCTCTCTCTCTCTCTCTCTCTCTAAGTGGGTTGTGCCCCCTTTCTCTCTCCTCCCCAGCCCAAATTCGAAATTCATTCTCTCTCCTCCCCATTCACCCCTCATTAAGGCCCCTTCCCCTTCCCCATGCATTCATTCAATTCCCCCTCCAACCCCTAGGTGGAAACCCCTTCTCCTAGGCACCTTTCCACTCTCCCAAGCAACCCTCCCTCTTCCCAAGGCTGAATTAACCCCTCCCAAAGCCCAAATTCGAATTTCCCTCTCCCTAGGGCTGTGCCCTTCCATCTCCCCACCTCCTAAACCACCCTAGGTCGAAATCCATCTCCCCCCAACAGCCAAGTTCATCCCCCATCCTCCTCTCACACTCACCCTCTCTCTAGTGCACCTCCACCCCCCATCTCCACCCCTAGCTGCTCCAGCCCCCCTCTCCATCTACCCCTGCCACTCCAGACGCTCCAGAAGCCCTAGCCACGTCCTTCCCATATCAACAAACCATCAGCCATCCCCCCAATCTGTGCTAACTCCCTTTGCCCCTCCCCTTGTTCTTGCAAGTTGCAGCTTCAAGTAGCAGGTCGCAGGCAGCAGAGTGAGGCCCTGAAGTCGCGTCATCCCCGGCCGGTCCCCACTTCTCCTGGTGGCAAGGCCTACATCTCTGGAAAGGTTGTCTAGAGAGCTTCCAAGGCGAGGTGGTTTCGTCGGCATCCGAGCTCCGAGCAGTCCACAGCGGCCGATCTCCCTCGACTGCGCAGAAGAACCCAGGCAGAGAACCAGAGCGAGAGTGGAAGCTCGGCCACGACGAACCCTTTGGGATTCAGATCAAGCTTTCTTCATAAAATTCCTTCCCTCTCAAGTCCTCTTTCATCTTCAAGAAGCAGAGTTGCATTTGGACATCGACATCAAAAGTTACGAATTTTCTACTCCAAGTGTGTCAGGTCAGTTTACAGGAGCCAGAACTGACATCCCTCCACTCATCTGATCGTCCCGGTCTTCTCCGACATCTTCCGACCCCGCCGTTGGCACCGACAGAAAGAAGACTCGACCACGGTTCCAACGGTTCAGGTCTTGTACCCATCAGAGCTTTGTGGAGATCATGACACCCTCTGCAACCAGCCCCATTGTTCTGTACCAGACAGAGGCAGAATCAACCAGTCCGGTTGCAGACTCTGCCACGGCCAGCTGGTGAAGGGTCTGAGCTCCATTTTTGGAGGAGAGAAACTACATCTAGTTAGCTGCCACCTTGAAGAAGAAGGGACTCAATCGGCCACCGGAACCCCCTGTTCCAATTTTCTTCGTCGGAGAGGGCAGACTGCCCCCTGTGATCCCAGGTTAGACCAGTTCACACTCCTCCGGTCACCCCTCTCTCCACCGACATCAGATTGCATCCCCGTCAACTCCAGATCGAAGCTACCCCGATCACGATCGCGTCACCACCAGTTTCATTCCAATCGGAGTCCGGGAGAGCCCACAGTGACTTCTGCAACCTACTGCTTCAGTCCGGTACCAGCCAGAGACCAGACGCTGGTGCCCTGTTCCAGTCGCCGGTGCGGTCAGCCCCGAGAATCAAAGCTTCCCCAAAAATTCAAGCTTCATCCCCTGTCAGTTGGTAAACTTTTGGCGCTGGTCTCGTCAAGATTCGAGCTCCGTGGAGCCCGTGGCAGCACCGTCTCCGACTGTCTGTCCAGCGAACCTGAAGCAAGGCAGAACCGGTGGAGCTCGGAAGATAACGTTTTCATTGCGTAATCCCCACCCCGCTTGGCCGGCTGAAGGCTCCTCCCTGCGTGGAGGTAGTTTTGGATGTACTAAGTCTAATCCCTACCCCAAGATCACCCCTCCTGTGCGAGGCGTAGTGTTGTACATCATTGCATTTTCAGGTCAAGCTACATCGCCGCGGCGATCGGTTGTATACCCTCGCCTCCCGGCGCGCCCTCGTCTCCGAGCGGGATCGGTGTCTTCACACCGATCAGGTGAGCATCTGATATCTCCTTAGTTGCCTTCATTCTGCAAGTTTAGTATTGCTTTGATTGCCCGTCGGCGGTGAGAAGAGGGCCCGTACTTATATGCTAGTTTGTTAGTGTCCACCGCGGACCGTGAGAGAGTGCCACCCACACCCCGCCCAGCGGGCCAGCCACCCACGAATTTGGGGAATCCTAGGCCCTTTGGGGTCAGCCTAAGCAAACTAAGTCCTTTAGAGTCATTGGGTCCCGCCTCGGACCCTTGCCATCATCCCCCGGCCCCGCCGGGTGATCGCGTGTGCCGTGTGAGTAAGACGCTATTGTGAGAATCATTGGAGAGCTTGTATGCTTGTGGATCTTGGTCCTAGGTTGTCCATTACATATTTAGTCATCCTAGGGCTGTTTTACATCAGCAACGCGTGGGGGTCTTGTACACGGTGCGATACGCCCATAGTGCTTCATACATCATGTCTTCCCAATCCTTCTTGCTAGAGCTGACTGTCTTGGCAAGAAGTGTGCATAGTGTCTTGTTGAAGGCTTCCGCTAACCCGTTTGCCTGCGGATTATACGGAGTGGACGTCCTCCAATCAATCTTGAATTTATCGGCCAATCTGTAGACCTTTTGGTTTCGGAAGTGGCTTCCGTTGTCGGAGACAATTCGATCGAGCACGCCGAATCAGAAAATGATATTTCGACGGACGAATCTGGCTACGATTTCTCCCGTCACTTCTCTTAGAGCCACAGCTTCCGCCCAGCGAGAGAAGTAATCTGTTGCTGCTAGAATGTATTTGCATCCTGATGAAGATGCGGGGAGCGGGCCCACAACATCAGTACCCCATTGAGCAAAAGGCCAACTGGGAGTCGTTGGATGCAAATGAGCTGGAGGTCTTCTTGGTATTGCAACATGTTGCTGGCATTTATGACATGACTTAGCATAGCTGCAGCAGTCATCGAACATAGTTGGCCAATAATATCCCAGCTTCTTGACTTCAATCTTTATTTTCGGCCCAGCTTGGTGAGCACCGGCCGACCCGGCGTGAACTTCCTTCATAACCATCCAAGCCTCCTCCATGGATATACATCGGAGGAGCACCTTTCTTCCGGCATCAGCCATGGTTAGGAACAGAGTTCCGTTTCTGACTTCATAAGAATCTTTTGTTGTGATCAATTTGATCCTTTCTTCCCTCTGCTTGGGTAGTTCTTGGTGTTCAAACCATTTCATTAGGGGTTCCCTCCAATCAGGAGAGTTAGTTGTTTCTACTGTCGCAGCTTCATATTCTTCTTCGTCACCTGGCTCCTCTATCATGCTGGGGACCTGGCGCCTGTTTATGACTGTTATGTTGAGGGATTCACCCGGCAAAGTCGCCAGTGAGCTTGCTAATTTTGCTAGTGTATCAGCCTGGGCATTCTGGCTTCGGACGACATGGCCTACTTCAATGAAGTAGAACCGCCCCATGAGCTTCTTCGCCTTGGCGCAATACAGAAGTAACCCGGGCTTCCGGACGTCGAACTCTCCTTGTATCTGCTTGACAATCAACATAGAATCACCAAACACCTGCAGCATTCGGATCTCCATGTGGAGGGCTATCTGAAGACCGATAATCAAGGCCTCATATTTTGCTTCATTGTTCGTGCACGGTTTGTTGATCGAACACGATGTATGCAACACTTCTCCTTCTGGGGATTTGAGGATGATGCCTGCTCCAGCCCTTATCCTCGCATGCCCTGATTGAGATGTTTCAGTTCTGGATGCTCCGTCGAAGTATAACTGCCATATGGCTTGACGGACTTGGTCCACTTCTAGTGTTTCATCCTCCGAAAGTTCCGTGACAAGCGGGAAATTCTCAAGCACAGGGTGTGCTGCAAATAAATCTGCTATCGCCTGGCCTTTAATAGCCTTTTGCGGCACATATGTAATATCAAATTCCATCAAAATGACGGCCCACTTCCCCAGTCGCCCTTTCAGTGCCGGCTGGGACAAGAGATGTTTGGCTGGATCGACCCTTGATATCAGTTGTATTTCATGCGAGAGCATGTAATGCCTCATTTTCTTGGCCGCAAAGACCAAGGCAAGATAGACTTTCTCGATCGGGGTATACTTTGCTTCTGCCCCGACCAGTCTTCGACTGAGGTAATAAAGTGCCTGCTCCTTTCCCTCGTCGTTGTTTTGAGCCAACATTGCCCCGAGTGAACATTCGGTGGCGGCTATGTAGAGAATTAGCGGCCGCCCTTTGACAGGTGCCCCCAGCACTGGTGGGGTCTTCAAGTATTCCTTTAGCTTATCAAAAGCCTTCTGGCATTCTTGATTCCAGTCGAATGGCGCATCTTTCATCATCAGCTTATGAAATGGTTGACATCGCCCGGACAGGTTGGAGATGAACCTGCGGATATAGGCCAATCGGCCCTACAGTGATCGCAGTTCCGTCAGGTTCTTCGGAGGCGGCAGCTCCTGAATGGCCTTTATCTTGGAGGGGTCTATTTCAATCCCCCTATATCGGACAATGAAGCCCAGAAACTTCCCACTGGAAACGCCGAAGGCGCACTTCAGCGGGTTCATCTTCAGCTCGTATTGTCGGAGCCTTTGAAATATAACCCTGAGGTCACTCAGGTGATCTTCTTTCTTTTGGGTCTTGACAACCAAGTCGTCGATGTAGCATTCGACCTTGTCATAAAGGAATTCATCAAATATCTTGGTCATCGCCCTTTGATAAGTGGCGCCGGCATTCTTGAGGCCAAAAGGCATCCTTTTATAGTGGAATATCCCCTTGGGTGACCGGAAAGCCGTATGAATTCTATCATGCTCGGCTATCCATATCTGGTTGTATCCGGACGACCCGTCCATGAAAGATAAGGCTTCATGGCCAGTGGTGGCATCGATCATGACTTCAGTGATGGGCACCGGGAAATCATCTTTCGGACAAGCCTTGTTCAGGTCTCGGAAGTCCACACATATCCGGATCTGGCCGTTCTTCTTCTTGACGGGCACAATATTGGCCAGCCAGGTGGTATACTGGTTTTCTGCTACGAAGTCGACGTCTATGAGCTTGTCGACTTCCTTGCAAACTTGGCTTATCAGTTTTGGCCTCATTCGCCGGGGTGACTGCTTCACTGGTTCGGCCTTGGGGTCAATGGCCAACATATGCTGGGTAATCACCGGGTTGAGGCCCGGCATTTCTTTGTAGTTCCAAGCAAAACAGTCTCGGAACTCCTGTAGGAGCTTGATGTATCGCTCTCTTTCTTCTGGGAGAAGGAGGGCGCTGAGGAATGTTAGTCTGGGGTCATCTTTTGTACCCAGATCCACTTCGATCAGCTCATCAACAGTGGCTTGGCCACCATCTTCTATCTCTGGGGGAGCCGGTTGCAAGTCGATGAAGCCTTCATCGTCTTCTTCAGCCTCGAGGGCATCATAGATGTCTTCTTTTACCACCCCGCTCAGTGGCAGGGCTTCGTCATCTTCTTTCCCTGGTTTGGGAACTGGTGCCGATGTTGGCGTTATGGCTTCTGGGCAACTTAAAGATTGGTCCGTGGGCGAAACACCCTCAGGAGTAGTAGGGGGCTTTTCAGCTTTCTGCTCCCGTGGACTATCATTGGAGGTCGTGGCAACCTCATTGGTGATGGACTCCCAACATCTACAGGGGGCATCGGCTTTCGGCTCTTCCTGCATCATTGTATAGGGCTTCGAGGTGCCTCCTGGCACAAAGGGGCGCAGGCTCTCTTCATGGTCTTCTTGATAATTATCATAGACCGGCTTCATCGGGCCTTCATCTAGAGGGGTTGAAAGGGGTGCTTCACTGGCTTCCGGACATCTTCCATCGGCGGGGCTTGCGACCTCCGTGAGCAAAGAGATCATGTGGACCCCGCTTCTATAAGTGACCACGTCATGCGGACGCGGTGGGTACACTTCACATTTTCCCAGCCTTAGTTCGCCCTTCCTGATTAGGCCTTGAGCGATATTTTTGAATACATAACAATTTTCGATAGGATGCCCCAGCACCCGATGATAAGGACAGAACTCGGGGTCATCGCTTCGTTCGACATCCTCTGGCCTTTTGGACTCTGGCAAGGTAATCTTGCCATAACGAAAAGCCCATTCAAAAATCCTCCGAGTTTTATGTCTCGGGAAGGAATAAGGCCTCCTCATTTTCTCTCGCAATGAGGCCGGTTGATTGGTTGAAGGATTGGCTACCTCCTTTGTCTTCTCCTTCGAATGCCCAGAAGTGCTGAAGTTGACACCTCCGGGTTTGTTTTCTTGTCTTGCCAGGGTGATGGCGGAATGGTATTTTTCCAGAAAGGCTTCAATATCAGCCGCTATCATGGCCAACTGATCAAGAGAGTGGACGTTGAGGCCGACCATCTGCTGCTGAATATCCTTCTTTAGACTTTGCCCGCAAGCCCAAGTGGCAACCTCGTGGCTTAACGGGGACATGCATCTCATATAGAGGCTTCTCCACTTTCTGATGTAGTCCAGGATAGGCTCATCATCTTCTTGCCTGTGGCTGTAGAGTTCTGCCCTGGTCACAAGGAAGTGCTCCGGGCTTGAGTGACTGCATTGCTGAGGGAGGATGTCCCCTGCTGGGTCAAGCCAGTGCATACTTATTTCGGCTAGGTGCTCCTCCAGCCTTTCAATTTCCTGCTGTAACCCGCCGAGCAATGAGGGCGAGGTGGAGTCAGGCTGAGGGAAATCTGCTTCAGGACGTTTTTCACCGGTCGGGCTTGTGACCTCTGCGAGGAGGGAAACCACATGGACTCCCTTTTCACAGACAGCTACTTCATGGGGTTGTGGTGGGTTCACTTCATAGTCCCCTATCTTCAGTTCTCCTCTCTTGATCAGGTCCTGGGCGATATCCTTGAAGACATAGCAATCTTCTATAAGGTGGCCAAGGATTCGATGGTAGAGGCAGAATTTAGGGTCATCACTGCTTATAGCATCCTCTGGCCTTTTGGGCTTTGGCAAGGTAACCCTGCTATAGTGGCAAGCCCATTTAAAGATCTCCTGAGTTTTATCCCTCGGGAAGGAATAAGGCTTCTTCATCTTCTCCTGCAACGTGAGGACTCGTTCCGCCGGCCGGCTAGTTGAAGGACCGGCTATTTCTTTCGCCTTCCTCCTTGAGTGCATAAAAGCACTAAAGTTGGTGGTCAGGGACTGATTCTCCCATCTTTCCATGGTGGCATAGGAGCCCCCCGGGTTCATGGATGTGCCCTGCCGGAGGTGGATACCCTCGGTAAGACCGGACAGTAGTTCGATCATTTTGGCCAACTGCGCCTTCAACATCTCGATCTCCTGCTGCTGCTCATAACATATTGCGAGCATAACAGGGTCACAAAGGGAGAAGTCTGGAGTGTAGCTTGGACTGCTATCTTCTGTTCCGACATCGAGTGGAGGTAGCAGCGCCCCGCCACCGTGACTATCTGGGAGTGGTGCCTCGGAAGTGGATGGTACCCCCCCTATATCCCTGCTTGGAGGTGGGTTCTGGAGGAACACTTCTTCATCTTGGGCTTTGTCGGCTGAAGGCATATGCTGCTCTTTGCTCTTGGTTTCTAGTGTATCTGTGTCTTCTGGGGGACCGTCGCCAACTAGAGCTGAGATGGCTATCATGTTTGTTTCATAGAATTCTTCTGCTGAGAAACCCAAACCAGGGTGCTGGGTAATCTTCAGGAGTTCCCTATCCAGGTTCGGTGGATACCACAGCTTCTTGAACATTTGATTCCGACTTTCGGTCTGAAAGAAGGGCAGCTGTTGCCCCCTAGCCATTTTCACCACTCTGCCGGATATATCCGGAAGTCCCATGATTGGGCCGACCGGGTCACGGATTTCTTGTGGGAATTTACAATCATCATCCCCTTTCACTGGATGTTCATCAGCCACATAGAACATCGTAGGTGGGCCCTCTGGGTTGGGCACCTCCCAGATCTTCAAGAATTCTACTGTTTGACAGTCTAAGTCTGTGGGGGGCTTCGTGATCCCTGGAGGGACCTTCACATACCCGGGCAAATCCTCGAGCTTCGGAACTCCTATGTCGAGGTAAATATTGGATGGGATGGCTCGAACCACGCCTTCAACTTTAGAAATGTGTGACACTTCCTGTGGTGCCACATAGTCGGGCGGTGGTGGAGGGAACCAGTCGTCGTCCTCTGCTATCTCCTTTTCTTTGCTTTGAGTCGGCTGGGGATTCTGCTTCGGCTCCTCCATGTAAAGTGCAGCATCAAGCAGGTGGCATTCAAACACCTCGAAGGGGTGTAAGTCTGCAAATATTCTTTCTTCTTTTCCATTCCGGAAGTACTTAATGCACTGGTGAAGGGTCGAAGACACTACCCGATTCTGATGCAGCCACGGTCGGCCGAGCAATGCTTTATATGTGGTATCGGAGTTGATGACGTGGAACTGCACTTTGGTGGTGAAGTCTCCTAGTGACAGCTCGAACTCTGCTACACCCATGGGAACTTCAGACTTCTGGTTGAACCCAGTTATCTTCATATCCCTGACCTTGATCAGGTGCACATTGAAGTAATGTTTCTGGTAAACCTGGTAGGAGAGTATGTTTAATGCTGCCCCTGTATCGACCAAGATCCTGTTTATAGGCTGGCCGTTCAACTGCCCCCTCATGTACAAGGGTCTATTGTGGCTGACCGAAGGAAAGAGCATGTCTTCTTCGGTGAAGGTGATGGTTGTTCCCAACTGCATCTCAGCAAAACAGCTTTCGTAATGCGCCGGGGTTTGCAGAGCCGCAATGACAGCCTGCCTGGTTTCCTCATCCAGGGAGAGTATCTCCCAGACACTGAATCTTGCTGGGATTCTTTTCAATTGTTTCAATATCCGAGTGCCGGCTCGGACGTTAGCTAACTTTGCTTCTTCAGCTTTGCTATGCTTGCCATGTTCTGGTGCCGGAAGAGTCGGCGGGGAAGATAGTTTATCTTCTTCGGAGGCCGCCCGGCTCCGGCTTGCCTGGTCGACTGGTTCTTTCATTTGCATGGGCTGGGCCACAGGGGCGGCGCCCTGATCATCTTTATTCGCCAGAGGGGGCGTTCCCGAGGTGGAGGCAAGAGTGCTCTTGGCCTTGGACCTGGGCTGTTGGTATGGTTGTTTGCTCTTCTTTGCGAGCAAAAATTCGGCGAACGAGGGTACCACTTCGCCTGCTGCATCTTCAGGGTAGAGGCCCGATGGAGGCGGGATTGCTGCACCCTTCACTTTAGGTTCGGGGATTTGGTATGGCCGCTCACCCCTGAATATAATATTATGATTGGCCGGGGGCAGACGTCCCCACCTTCTCCCAGACCTGGTGACATATTGGGAAGTAGAGGCCTCAGCTTGGTTTGCCTCGGCAGGCGCAAAGCATATTTCTTCTTCTCCCTCCTCTTCATAATTTTGTGCCATGTTGAACAAGGCCGACAAGGTATTACAGGCTAAAAAGCTACATTTTCTTTTATTCTTTGGCTTCTTCTTCCTTTTCTTCTTCTGTTCTTTTACAGCAGGTGGTTGCTCCTGGGGAAGTTCATCCCATATGCCATGTTCTTGTGTTTCGGCTTCAACTTCTTCAGCCAATTTTATGGATTCAAAATGTTCCCAAGGTTCATATTCCTTCAGCTGCACTGGCTGGATCTTGGCTTGTTCATATTCTTCTAACCCGTCAATGACCGCCTGCAGCCGTTTAACTGCCGGGCTGACTTGCGTGCGCATCCGCAACAAGAGTGGCTTTTTCCTGTTGTCAGTCATTCTTCGGAGGACCAACTGAGGAGCAGTTTCATACCAAACCGGGGTTACAACTGGTGGTGGTGGCTTAGGCATGACGCCATGAATTCGGACTCCCGAGGTAGGGCAGGATGTCAACTTTCTTCTTGTCTTCTTTGGCACCATCTGCCAATCTCCCTGGTTCTCTGCGGGAGTGAGAACAAATGCCTCATAGGTGTGCTTTGTACAAGTATCTGACACTTCTTCGGGCAGTTGTTGGTATAAGGATATCATATTTACGGTTGCCCCCATCACCGGCAACTCATGCGGGTGGGGCGGGTCCACCTTGTGTTCGCCCATCTGGAGCTCTCCCTTCCTGATCATGCCTTCAATGATGTCTTTGAAGACGTAACAATCTTCGAGGGTGTGCCCGAGCATCTGATGGTACGGACAAAATCGAGGATCATCTTTCCTCTTGATGTCACCGGGTCTCCTCGGCTCCGGGAGAGTAATTTTGTTATATTTGGTGGCCCACTCAAAGATGACCCGGGTCTTCTCCTTCGGGAAGGAGTAAAGTTTCTTCATTCTTGATCGCAAGGAGGCGGCCTCTTGTTGTTCAGCCTGCTTGGTCGGAGGAGCGCTAGTGACCCCTTTATCATTGTCCTTCTGCTTCTCGAAATCCTTGAAGTTGACAGTGTTGACTTCTTTGGGCACGGACTGCTTCTCAATTTATTTTCCCTTTTGGGCTGAGGTGGCCGGTGCGAAAGAGTATTTGGAGAGGTAGGACTCAATTTCCACCACCACATTATTTAATCGATCAAATGACTTGATCTCCATTCCGATCATCTTCTTGAAAACTTCACGCTTCAAATTCTGCTTGCAGATCTGAACCGCATCTTCTTGGTGTGGCGGGCGTCTACACCTCTTGCTGAGGTTCCGCCATCTCTTGATGAATTCTAGAGCAGTTTCATCATTCTCTTGCCTGGTTGCATAGAGCTCGGCCACTGTGACCTCTCTTTCGGTGACGTGGAACCGCTCCCGAAATTTTCTTTGCAAATCTGGCCAGTCGTTAACAGACCCCGCCGGCTAGTTCGAGTACCATTCGAAGGCGAACCCTGTGAGTGAGGACCCGAAGAACTTCAGCAGGTATGATTCATCGGTCACCAGATCGCCCATCACATTGATGTAATAGGCTATGTGTTCCTTCGGCGACCCCTGGCCATTAAATTTGTCAAACTTTGGCGGCTTGCTGACGCCAGGAGGAAATCTCTTCCCCGCATGATGGACAGGGTAGGGTACCTTGTACACATCATATGAGGCATATTCTTCACTTCCCCGATCGGCCAGCTTCATCTCGACTATCTGCTCGATCATGAGCTTGTTAGCCATTGCCGGATCCACTGCTTCTGGGTAGAAATGAGCCGACTGCATCTGTGGCGTCGTCAACACCGTCGCCTGGGGTATAGTGGCGGTGCCTTGGCGTTGAGGAGCCGAAGTGGTCATTGGGGCCGTGCCCCCAGCATAGTTGGGGGTTGGCTGAGAGGCCGTCATCTGGGGTGAACCCTCAAATTCTCCAGCGACTTGCCTGGATGTTTCTGGAGGCGGTTCGACCTGCTTCGAGGTGGAAGCATGCATGGTCAAATCGCCCACCTGTCGCTTCAGAGCTTCGATCTCCTGTCGATAGGCTTGAAGCAGCATCAGCATCGCCGGGTCGGGGGTGGATGGGCTAGGAGCTTGGCCTCCCCTTCTGTCAGAGTATCTAGAGAAGGCGTTAGCCTTTCTCCGTCATCCCCAACGGTAATCACATTCGCTGCCATGGCGACCGCATCTGAACTTGTTTCACCGGCGAGGGCTTGTATTATCTCAGCTGCAGTTGCTCCTCTTCTGGTGAGGGGACCCGACCTGCCAGCCATCCTGGCCATCTCTTCATGGTCTTCAGGTAGGGCTCCATATTGGTTGGCCACCCCGGCCATATTGCAGGTATAAACCCGCATCTTTTTGTTTCTTCGGACCACCTCCCTGGTTGTCTGTCAAGGAAAGGTTAGCCTATCAAACACCGAGACTCTTGGTGGAGCTTCTTTACAGAGGGGCGGCCCATAGCACCCTGACTCCGCATCTTCGATATCTTCCGAGTTAACTTGTTGCTTCCGGTTTCTTTCAGCATCATTCACGGCTTCTAGGAGCCGCTGAGTTCCCAAGAGGGTGTTTCCAAGGCCGCGGAGATATCCCCTCACGGCTTGACTGATGTCGTCTTCTCCCTGGCTGGGGCAGACAGTTGGTGGTGATGCTTGCACTGGCGGTCTATAGGCGAGACGCCTCCGCTCGTGCATCATGTTGTATCTTCCTTCCTTCAAATAGATGTTCGCCTGCCGACCGTGAGCACGGAAGGCAGGTCTTCGAGACGCTTGAGCCGACGCCTCAATCTTCTCTTCTTTATCTTCCTTGATCTTTTTCTTGGGCCGGTCAGTCCTGACGGGCTTCAGTTGGGTTGAGGCTGGGGCCCGCCTGATGGGGACCCATGCTTGCTTGAATTTAGTCGGCTTCTGGGCCGGCTCTTGCTTTGGCATGGACCTAATGTGGTCCCCTCGCTCTCGGGCCAGTGCTTGGAATTGGTTGTGCACCGACACCATCGGGATTACCCTATCTGGTGAGATCGTGGCCTGACTGCAATTCAGGTACACTCGGACTCCTCCGATCATTACGGATTTGCCCGAGAGGGAAAGCCGGCCTTGCAGCGTGCTAGTGGTTCTCCTTGCCGCCCTCCTGGCAGCCGAGGTGCGCTTCTTCTTCGCTTCAATGTGGTGGACGTAGTAGCCCACCATCTTCACAGCTTCGGGTGTCGCATCCACGGGGGTGACGAGCTCGACCTCCTTGACATCCAAGAGGTCCACGAACATAACCCCGAGGAAGTTGGGGAAGCCAACGACCGGGGGAAAGTCGCCGAACTGGATCGGCACTGCCAAGTAGCCATGCTCCGCATGGCTCGCCACAACCAATGGACCGAAAGTGACAGCCATTGGTTCTTCAGAAATGAATCCCTCCTGCAATTTCAAAAATGCGGAAGTTAAGACTTCGTATAAGGCCATTGGGCCCCTAAACTCGGCGAAAAGATGAGAGAAGTCCAGTCCCACCGGGCGTGCCAACTTGTGGAACGCACTAGATTTCGAGGTGTAGAGATATCGGGGTGTTCTTTTTATCGGTTTATCTAGTGCGAGGGTGTGCCAGTCACCTAGGTGACAATGTGTTCGGGCTTCAAGACTGGAGTGGTCCGAAGCCCGGAGTGCGCTCCATCTGACTAATCAGACGATTGTGGATATCGGGTCGGGACTGGAGACCCGCCGCGCCATAAAGGCCGCGACGTTAATTACATCCCCTCGGAGAGGGGAAGACCTCTGATTAATCGCCAAGGAAAGGGGCCAAATGACCTAAAGATCGTTCTTCATTAAAGCATGCGAGTTGGGTTGACATGATTTAAACCCTCCGCATCGGTATGCAAAATGACGTTCAAAACCATACGAATACTTGCTGCGAGTGCGGCAAATTAAATGCAAGTGCGGGATTAGATCCCGGTATATATATATATCAGTCACTAACGGACCATCCAGTATTCGGTCGAGAGTCCATATTCGAAGCATCGAAGGTGACAACAAAGACATTCGGATATCTGACGTAGGTACGGCACGTCTCATGTGGGTGCGGGATCGGATCCCGGAAGAAGTGGGTCAAGCTGATGAACTATCGGCCCAAGAGGTGCACGGATCATGACCATGTCGGGGATCCCGAGGTCCACATCCGATACCACGTGGCATCATTACACAGTCGGGGGAGCGAGTTGTTAAGTGTAAAGCCAAAACTTGGCAACGTGCGCCCTCGCACGCGGATCGACCTGCGCGGTCAGGTCGCAGGGTTCAACCTGCCCGGTCAGGTCGCGGGGTTCAAGGGGGGCAGCGCCCCCGGAACAAAATTTTAATTATGGGGGGGTATGCTATTGTCATTGTTCCGACCATTGAATTAAGTGTTTTATTCTCATTCCATTCTTTCTATTTTGTTTATGTATTTAGTCCTTATTCTCTGGTTTATTCTTTAATTTCAATAGTTTTCTTTCTTCTTTTCATTCTTTTAGTTCTCTTTTACCACGCCGTATTAGCACGTTGCAAGAAGATGGGCGCGCCGGTTAAGGGGCGCCGGGTTAAGATGTGAAGGGGCGCGTCGGAATTGAAGGGCAAGGGAGGAGGAAATGGGGGCGCGCCATTTTTTGGTGTTCACAGAAGGAGATGGGGGGCGCGCCGTTTTCGGGTGTTCACAGAAGGAGATGGAGGGGGCGTGCCATATTAAGGCCATTCAAGGGGAGAGGGGCGCGCCGGTTTAAACGGCGCCGGATTAGGATCGAAAGGGGTTCCGATTGTGGGTTAAAACGGCGCGGGGGAAAGTAACCGCGCCGGGATAAAGTCTTCCGAGGGTTTTTTTCATTGCTATTGACTGTGTGTTTCTTTTATTTCACCTGAAAGCCGATTTGATGGTTGGTTTGTTCATCCATTTGGAAGATTAAGTTGATGAAAAGGGGGGGTTTAATCGTTTTAATCATTTGTTGAGGTGAACTAGCATGGATGCTTAAGTATTCGTTCGGGGGGTTTAGTTCCCAGAGTTTACTATGTATTGGATTAAGAAACTCAGTTCGTTCTTGAGTTACTCAATTTGTTCACTTGTTCTTGGCCCTGGCGAGAATCGGGCAGCACCTCCCCTGGACCCGAAGGGTCTGGGAAAAAAAATGGGGCGCGCCATACGGAGAGAGCTCCGACGGCCCCGAAACATCCCGGTGTGCGCATAAGCGACAACACCAGTAAAATTACCCCATTTGGGGACGGAGGTCCTGAGGGCTAGCCTACAAGGGAGTCCGGTGGCCCATGGGTTGTTGCGATCATATCGACTCCCCCCGTTCGGGGCCGGAGGTCCTGAGGGCCAGCCTACAAAGGAACTCCGGTGACCCGAGGGTTGCCGTGATCGTGTGGCTGAAGACCGCGTGAGAGCTGAAGTCGACACAAGAACACGGCGGAAGGGAGATTTAGGGGATAAGAAAGGATCGGGGTTAAAGGCCCCATGCTTCATTTCCACTTAAACAGAAAGAACTACATCGGGGCTGGACGTCGCCGAGCAGAATACAATGGAAGAGGAGAAAGACAATGACCCTCCCTCACACGGCTGGCTCTCACTGTTCCTCACCCTTTCTCTCCCACTCTTTCTTTCTTCTTCTCCACAGAAGGGCTTCGGGCTTCAAGGGGTTTCTCTCAGAAGAAAAGGCTTATGCTCTCCAGGCTTCCAAGAGTCGTCCAACCCTTCCAACCCTCCAACCCCATTTAAGCTTCGCCTGGGCGCTCCTTTTATAGGGGCCGGAGGCCCTGTTTTGGAGGGATACCCTCTGGATCTTTCTTCCTCCCGTTGGTTCCTTGTTTCCCGCAACCACCACTGCTGCTGCTGACGTTGATGACGTTGCCCTGCCGAGGCTATAGTCATGGCCTTGTTGCTGCTGTCGACGTTACCTCCGCCGAGGCTCTAGTGTGACTGGGGGGGGCAGAGGCATGGCCTCCTCCTCTGTTGGCATATCCACCGCGAGCCACGTTGCCTTCATCATTTGCAGGAGAAGGGGCGGCCGCTCGACGGAATGAGCGTTCGGCGGTGCAGGGCTCGAGAACTTCCATTCACGGCATATGCTCGGTTGCCCGTCGGATCGAAGTGGGAGTTTTAACCACTTCAGGCTTGTTCGTCATCATGCAGTTCCCAGAAAAACAGGGGACCGTATTGATGATGGGACGGGTTGGTTGCGGCGCCGGGTAAATGCTTCAGAGAAAAGATTGATTTTAAACTAAGCAGGCCGTATTATCACTCCAAAATGGGCGCGCCGGTTTAGTGCATTCAAAGGGGTGGCCCTTCAACGGGTGCGCGCCATTTTAACATAAAGGTGGTGGCGCCGTTTTAACAAAAGCAAGGGAGTTCATAATATAGCATATAATGGGGCGCGCCGGACTAGCATCTTGTGAAGGGGCGCGCCGGTTTAAGGCCCCCTTTGGGGCGCGCCGGTTTAAGGCTATGCCACGCCGGTTTAAGCGTCAAAGGGCTCCCTCCCAGCTTAGTGGCGATTCGGACAGATGCTTGCCCTCCTGTGTTGCTTTAGTTATGAGCCTCCGAGTCTCGATTCAGGGCTTTGAGTGATTTTCAGTGTATGCCAAGCAGGCGTTCGAACTCCTGAATTTCTTTGATTCGACCTTCGGGATTGCCGACTTGGGAGCCGGGGCTAGCTCTTCAACCCGAGGGGCTTCTTTGTTGGGTGACGGAGCACCGGGTAGGTATTCGTCCTTCTTGAAGGAGGCACAGGGTTTATTCAGCCTTTCCGTCTTCGACTCGCTCTCGAGTGCTGAGACGTGCATGACGTATGATCATCATCATTTTTTGACGTCCACAGATTCCTTGAGTATGGGGGAGTTTGTAATGATTTGAAATAGTGAGGAAAGTCAGTGAACTCTTGGAGTTGAAGAGCTGTGTCATATTCCATTAAAGACCTCAGATCATTTTCAATCTGGTTTGGTCAGTTAGCTTGATAGGTCGATGCACTGGTTTACTGCCTCGATGCAGCAGTTAAGGATTCTCAGAACCAGCTGTTGTCTGGCTATGTGAGGTCTATACATCAAGTAATGAAAGTCGAAGCAACACATCTGTGGGCTGTCTATCTATACTGATGCTACTCTTATGCCTCGATGTAGTCATCCCTTGCGTCGAGTCTATCACACATAGCTCATATCATTTCATTGATTGGTATCTCTCACTACTTCCAACTCATGTTCAGACTCCTAAGGTCTTTGTGTTACTCACTCTCTAACTTGTCCCTTCATTCATTAAACTCCTTGTGCATGAAAAGGGACAGCTTACGATTCCTTGAATCTGCCAATATTTACTGATTTAAGGGAAACCCTGTAGACACGCCAAAATTGACGCTATGTTGATCAAATCTCATGTCACTATGATGACGCCCCAAAGTGAACTTCAATATATTCATAATATGAAGTTTTTCTATCTTTTTGTGTGTGGTTTTGATTTGTTCTTGCATTTTGTGATTCGCGACCTGAAGAGGGGCGTGTTTTAAATAGCGACCTTATCTAGGGCGTTTTCTCAAGAAAGGACGACTAAATGTCAGGGCGTCAATTCCTGGTATTATCTGGTTTCAAAATAAATTCAAAATTAATTTAAATTATTGATTAACGTCCTTCCTCAGGGCGTGTTTTCAATTAACGCCTTCATCATAGGCGTGTTCTCTTAATTTTCAAATAAAGTAAGTTTTATTGCCAAAATTAAATCCAAGAAGTGACGCCCTTGATGGAGGTCGTGTTTTGAATATCGTCTTGATGTAGGTCGTCAATTTGTGATTTGACGCCCTTCCAAAGGTCGTGTTTCACCTTTCGTGTCCTGCTTAAACTCGTCTTTCCTGGAGAGTTCCCTGCCTCCGTTGGTCTCCTTGCTCGAATTGGAGCTAGAGTCCTGCCTTCTTTGATCATTGCCTATCCTTATCTTCCCAAATTTGAGCTTATCTTCGATTGAAATCCTATAAAAGGATGTTCTGGTCGATCGAGGCAGAGGTTCAAGAGGTTGAAGAGTTCACAGGTTAAGAGGTTAGACGGGTCAGAGAATTCAAATCAAACAGAGGTTTACAGTTTACAGGTTACAGAGCTCCGTCTTCCTCCTGTGCGATTGTTTGAAGGGGCTATGCTTCCTCTGCTTCCTCTGCATCTAGCCGGCCGCGTCCACCTTCTTTCCCTTTACTGTCGTCAGGGACAGCAGGGTTTTCTTTTATTTTTTTAGTGTTGCTTCGTCTTCATCAACCGATCACCACTAGGTTCGTCTTTTTGCGTTTGCATTAGTT